>JAYESD010000010.1:151082241-152282241 GCA_036927565.1 Tuctoria greenei | reverse complement strand
AACCTTTAGATGCTGCAAAAGCTAACAAAATTCTTATGGCTTCTAATCTAGCAACAGGAGCAAAAGTTTCATCAAAATCTAGACCTTCAACTTGAGTGAAACCTTGAGCAACCAACCTAGCCTTATTCCTAACCACAACCCCATCCTCACTTTGTTTATTTTTAAATACCCATTTAGTTCCAATTAAAGTGTGACCTTGAGGTGGAGGTACAAGTTTCCAAACATTATTTCTTTCAAAATTTTCTAACTCTTCTTGCATGGCAATAATCCAAGATTCATTAGTGAGTGCGTGTGATATATCTTTGGGTTCAAAAGAATCAACAAAAGCAGAATGATCATAAGAGTTTAGATCGCAAAACCTGGACCGTGTGACTCGTTCGTGCAAGCTTCCAATCATCTGTTGTGGGGGATGATCTTTGTAAAATCGTAGGGGAACATATGTCTCACAAGCTTCTTCTTCTTCATGTTCATCACAAATCGATGAGCTTGTGACTTGAGGATGATTTGAATCAGCATTGATGGTTGTCGGTGCTGGTTGAGAATTAACATCCGGAGTTGAACCAAAGTCTTTAGCTGCTGAATTTTTGGGCAGCAGCTCCAATTCTTCCTCATCTTCAACAAAAATGCTCCCCCCTGCGGATATGGATCTGGACCTGCAATGTTTGAGCTAGTACCTGGGATAGCTTCATCAAAAAACACTTCACAAGTCTCCACAATTTTGTTAGTGTCAAGTAAAAGCACACGGTAGCCTCTAGTATGAGATGGATAACCAAGAAACATGCCATCAATAGATCTAGGTTGAAATTTATCAAGATTACCATGTTTCTTAACAAAGCATTTGCAACCAAAGACCCAAAAGTGTGTAACACTAGGCCTATGTCCAAACCGGAGCTCATATGGTGTTTTACCTAGCTTAGCACGCAAGAAAACACGATTTGAGACATAACAAGCGGTTGCTAATGCATCAACCCAAAATTTCCTAGGAGTTTTATATTCATCAAGCATAGTCCTAGCCATCTCAACTAAGGTTCTGTTCTTTCTTTCTACAACACCGTTTTGTTGAGGTACATATGGTGAAGAAAATTGATGATCTATTCTATTTTCAGCACAAAAGTGATCAAAAGATTGATTTTTAAATTCAAATCCATTATCACTTCTAATTGCTTTTAAAGATCCTAGGTAATCAATTGATAATCTAAGAAATAAAGTTATAAAGTGACTAAAAACTTCATTCTTAGATGCCATAAAGTAAACCCAAGAGTATCTAGAATAATCATCAACAATCACAAGTACATATCATTTACCTCCGAAGGATTGAACACGTGAAGGTCCCACGGTGTCAAGGTGCAAAAGTTGACACGGTTCAGTTGTCATGATCATTGTGAGAGGAGTATGTGAACCTGCAACCATCTTAGCATGTCTACAAGAAGAGCACACAATTTCTTTATCCCCTTTAAGCTTAGGCAGCCCACGTATGCGATCAAGAGCACTAACACGCGTTAGGTGATCAAAGCCTACGTGACCAAGTCTACGATGCCAAAAATATAGGTCCTTTGAATCATTAGCAACTAGACACCTATGCTTAGAGGAAGACATATCAAAATCAGCTTTAAAACTCTTCCAAACCGAGACATGTTAAAAATAAGCTCACTATTTGAACTTACAACTTTGCAGCAGTTTTTATTGAAAATAATTTCCAGATTTTCATCTAGCAGTTGTGAAACAGAAAGCAAGTTGTATTTCAAATTTTTTACAAGTGCCACATCCTTCAAAGTGTAGTGATCATTTACTCTAACCGAACCATTAGCAATTATAGGAGTTGAAGAATTATTGGCAAAAGTAACATTCTTTACACATGACACAAAAGAGAGGGAGGAGAACCAATCTTTGTTACCGGTCATGTGGCGTGAGCAACCTGAATCCACAATCCAAATGTTCTCCTTTCTCAAACGTGTAACCTACATAGAAGCACAATACGTCGATGACTCAATACTGGGGTTAGTCAAAAGGCATTTAGGAATCCAGTACTGAGTCACGCGACGTGCAGCAGGAAAAACACGCGAAAGCTGAGACAAAACAGCAGGTTTATGAGTCAAAGTTTGAGATTTTTTGTTCTTAACTACTGACCTATAAGGTGTTACTTGTGTAGCACAAAAATCAGTAGCTCCGGAGGCAAAAACAGAAGGTCCAAAGGTAAACTTTGAATGTTTTTGACTCAAAACAGCAGGTTGTACATTCGGTTCAATATGTGCAGCAAATATTGCATGAAAGTTATGAGATCTAGCAACCATTCTTTCCCTTTTCTGTTGTTTAGCTAGTCTATAACAAAAATCTATGACATGACCATCTCTACCACAGTAGGTACAATGAAATTTAACTTTGTGTTCATGCCTAGACGAGCAAACAACATTTTTATTTGAAACTGAATGAGACAATACTCCTGCAGATTTGAAAACCACTTCTTTTTGTTTAGGAACTGTTTGAATCAAACCACTTCCTAATGACTTTACAATTTTAGGTGGATGTGCCTTAGCATGAGCATGAGAATCAAAACCTAAACCAGTTTTATCATTGCAAGACTTGGAAGAATTCAGCAGCAACTTTAGGTTCTTATTCCCATTACAAAACCGATCTAATATCCTATGCATGTCATCAAGTTTATTGGACAGATCAAGGCAATTTTCACATGAAGTTTTTCCTTTTAGTTTGCAATTGGAACAAAATTTAACTTCAAGAGAACGTAAAGCATTGTTCAATATAGAAATTTCATTCATAGCATCCTGTAGTTTCTTATCAAGATCATCACAAGTAGAACAATGCAAATCAATTGTAGAACATCTAGCATCTTTCAAGTTTTTATCATTAAGTGCAGCAAGCTCTTTGTTCTTTTCAATTTCTAACTCAAGTTTATCAAGTGTGGAGGTGTACGAACTTCTTAATGAGGACAATTGTTCATATATTAAATCACATGAGGGACATGCATCATCACTAGGAATCAAAGTTTTTAAACAGTTGATTTTAGATTCTAGTGATTCAATTTTAGCAGCACTATCCCTAAGCTTTTTTGTCCTTTTTCTTAACAATAATAGTGGCACGAGAAATAGCATCACACATTTCTTCGCAAGTAGGACATACCTCTTTATTGTCGCTGTTGTGTTCTGCCTCCTCCATACTTGATCTTGACTTGCCCGCCATAAAGCACAAATTTGCCAAATCATCTTCATCTTCATCACTTCCAATGTCCACGTCGCTTGAGCCATGTTCCTGGAGTGCTGAGATAAAACTGTTCACCAGTTGGCGACCTGTAAAGCCCTTCTTTTTCTTCTTATCGTTTGTTGAGGAGTGCTTTATCCTTGATTTTTTTTCTTCCGGGGAGATAGGACCTAAAAGGTTAGGGCAATCTGAACGAAAATGTCCTATCTTACCACATTCAAAGCATCGTTGAGGTCCGGAGCTTCCTCTCCTTCTAGTTCTCAGATTTTGCAATGCTTTTGAGAACCGGGTAGAGATGAGCGCTAGCTCCTCCTCTGGAAACTCCTCAATCTGTTCAAGGGTTAGAGAGGACATCAAAGCAAGTGTACCACAAGATGAAGATTGGCCGGAGCTAGGCATATCACGTTGAGAAACAAAAGCAATAGACTTGTTGGAGTTCTTACGTGAGATTATGTCAATTTCATGAGTTTTTAACTTGGAATATAGCACATCTAAAGTAAGTGAACTCATGACAGTAGATTCACGAATAGATGTGACTTTCATCTCCCAAACTGACATATATAATGCACTTAGCAATTGCCTAGCATTTTCAGCATCTGAAAAAATAACATTGACACTACGCAAGTTGCTGAGAATCTTATTAAAGCGAGCAAAAAGGTCATCAATAGACTCACTGGGTTGCATCTCAAAGCGCATGTATTCTTTCTTGAACATGTCTTGCCTTACCTCTTTGATCGTGTTGGATCCTTCGTGGTAGTCGCAAAGTGCTTTCCACACATCGTATGCAGATCGGAGGTGTGCAACACGGTCAAACTCGCTTTGTGTTAATCCTTGTATGATCAAGTTCCGAACCTTGTTGTTGTTGTTGACATCTCTCAGATTTGTAGCTGTAACTTGATCATTTGATGGCACTTTGTAAGGCTTGTATACCTTCTCCCATATTACAAAGCCTTGTGTCTGGATGAAAGCCTCCATGCGTGTCTTCCAAACCTGAAAATCAATATCAGCGAACACACAAGGTTTGACAGAGTACTTCTCCATGATGATTAGTCAAAAACACGCGCAAATCACAAAGATTAGAGCAACGTGGCTCTGATACCAATTGTAGGATCGAAGAGCACATGAAAAGCTACCAGAGGGGTGAATGGTAGATTTAAAAATCTTACACAGCGGAAACAATTAAACCCCAACCCCTTCGGCAGAAAAACGATATGTTAAAGAAATCGTGTGTGAGACTAATCTAAACGTGTTTCACCGTGACAAAAGTGATATATATCAGAGAGAATCAAGTCACAAAGACAACACAACAAGAATCACTCAAATCCGTCGAGAAAAACCCAAGTTATGATCGAAAGATCAAACAAAGGTCAATCTGCCCTACCCGAGAAAAACAACAGTTCTGGAACACTTCAAAGAAACTCGTGTATATCATATATCACAAATTCAATGATCGTGACATTTTTACAGATGATATATAATCAAGTTGTGAAGACAGCCCAAAAAGAATCACGTCAACTGGATCTGTAAAACTCGAGTTATGATAAAACCACCGACGAAAGGTAGTGCTGTCCAGAAACTCGACGAGTAAAACTTGTCTGGAACAAGTCGGACGAACAAGGCACAAAATTTCCTTCAAACTACGAATTTTATTCAATAGAACACAAGAGGAAAAGCCCAACGTCGTGCACCATGAGCTCTGGGCTCCCTTGCTTATATAACCAGCTCGAAAGCCAACTCAACTCAAATCAGGATCCTAATCCTACTCTGTTCACAAATCGTAACTTTCTATAACTGCTTAGGATTCTTCTATACGCAGATAGAAGCAATCTTAAGACATCCAAACACCTTACGAACGTATCCCACATTCCTAAACAACTCAAATTCGTGACCCACACGAAATCCTATCATAACCAACTCAAATCTTTCCATATTTGAGTCAAACCCGACTCAGCCGCAGCCTGAGTCCATAACCTAGTCGGTTGGACCTTTTCGACCAACTCTTTACGTCCACATCCCTTCATCACGTCTCAGAACCATGTAGCCACGTCCATGCACTCCTTGCACACATGCAAACACCTTCCAATGACGTCCATGATACCTTCACATGCATTGTTCTTGATTCAATCATGTTGCGCAACCTCCTGATCAGCTAAACCACAATTCCTCCTGAATTTGGTTGTTGGAACCTCATCTCCTCACTGAGACTAGTCCAATGGATCCCATCACCAGCCATGTCCTGAACTCAAGCAACACCTGCACATGAATAAATAACCAATCCATACGAGCCCAAGTCCTCGACTTGACTCAAGTCAGTTCCAAACACAACATCTTACGTGAGCACCTCACATAAGCATGTTGCAAAGCATAGCAAAACGATATCAGCCATATCATCCAAAACGCACTAAAAACTTAGTAAAAGAATACTAAACAAACTTTCCAACAATGTAAAGCAAGTTCGAAACATTTCACATTAAAAGCCAGAACATTGCGATCAAGTACTGGACCTTGCCAAAGCTAACCGGAGCTTGAGCCGGAGCTTACCAAAGCTAGTCGGACCTAGCGCTGAAGCTAACAAAAACTAGTCGGACCTTAATAAAAAGGTGTTTTGGTGATATTCAAAACTTTTATCGTCAAAGCAAGTGTATTCACTACAAGCCAATGTATTCAGCACACATAGGTCTTACATGATTAGCTCTCCGAATGTTTTGTATATAGCTCGTACAAATGTCATTTTTGAGACCAAAGGGAATGTCAGTATAACAATATAATACATCTACTGTTATAAAGGCAGTATGCTCTTCATCTTTCTTAGACATTTGGATTTGATGATATCCAGAATATGCATCTAAGAAACACAGTAGCTCACACCCGAAGGTGGAGTCCACTATATGATATATTCTAGGTAGTGGAAATGGATCTTTTGGACATGCCTTATTCAATGTGGTGTAATCAATACACATCCGAAGCTTCCCGCCAGCCTTGGGCACCACAACTGGGTTTTCCAGCCATTTTGGATGGAAGACTTCCCGGATGAATCCAGCTTCGAGCAACTTTTGATCTCCTGTCGGATGAAGTTTTGCCGAAAGATTGATTGCTTCCGGGGCTTCTGGTGTGCAGGCCGTGTGTCGGGATAGATCTTCAGATTGTGCTCAATCACCTCCCTAGGGATCCGAGGCATTTGTGACGGTTGCCAGACAAACATTTCGACATTAGCCCGAAGGAAGGTGATGAGCGCGAGTTCCAATTTATCATTCATACCTCTCGATATACAGGTAATCTGAGTTGCATCGGAACCAATTTGGAAGACTTTGACGGGAACGTCAGTGTCTCCGCTTGGTTGCACGCGTGGTGCGGAGGTAGAGCCTCGATGATGAATGCTCGGAGGGTTCGGAGCTGGCTCCTTACCGGATGCTTCCTCTTGCGTTGTAGTAAGCGCATAGAGTTCTTCCAATGCAGTGACTCCTGTAGTGCGATCTCCTTGGATTCGGAGAACGCCTGCAGGTGTTGGCATCTTCAACACTAAATAACCAAAATGGGCAGCGACCATGAACCTATACAAGGCAGGCCTTCCCAAGATGGTTGTCGGAGTGTTTTTCCGGCAATTCTCCCGACACTACCGTTGGTAGCTCGCGGAGTTTATAGTTTGGTATTGGGTGCACAGAGATTTCGAAGAATAGAGCAAATGGACACAAGGATTTACGTGGTTCGGGCCGCCTGAGCGTAATACCCTACTCCACAGGGTGTGTAGCTGTTGTATTGAGCGTCTAAAAGCTTCAGCCGAGAGACTTTGTACGTGTTAGAGAGTCTCAGCCAGTGTTAGAGAGTTTCAGCCAGTGTCAGAGAGTCTCCGCTAGTGTACCGTCGACCAGTCCTTTTATACTACAAGGACTGGTCGTTACATCGTTAGCCTGGCCCAACATGTGACCCTGGCGGTTACTGATGTTTAATACACAATTAATGATCTTAATTACCCTTAATAGAGTGGTAACTGGCCTAGACAATGCCGTTACTGGTATTAAGGGCCCTCCGATCGTGTGTCATTAAGACAGTATTAATGAAACTTAACCGGGTCTTGAACTCTTTGATTACCCCTTGAAGGTCCGAGCCGTTGGGGGTCCTCCAGTCGGCTTGTTGAAGTTGAAGGTCTGGTGGTTGGACACGTGGCAGCTTTAGAGTTTACCATATGGGATGGGTAGGTCCGGTGCTGTTGTACACGTGTCAGGACCGGAGCTTCCCTCTGTTGAGGGTTAGGTCTGGAGGTGCCGCACAGGTATTTGGACCGGAGCTTTCCCATGTGTGGGATGTATCTCCGGTTGTAGGATACATGTGGCAGCACAGGGACTAACCATAGAAGGGAGGCAGGTTCGGTCCTGTATGACACGTGGGGCCTTCGGAGGTCTTCAACTCAAACAGGTGAAGTTTCTTTGGTCTTTTTGTAGTCCTAAGGGGTATAAGATACGCAGGGTACCGACAATGGTGTTGGACGGCAGACTGGTCTGCGCGATGTCGAAGATCAACTTCTTGGTTCTACAGTTCTACAGTGTGCCGAAGGTAACCGAGAGTGTGATGGAATCGAGTGGGGTAATGGCCCCCATACCTACTCCAGAGAAAGGTCGAGAGGGGTGAAGGTCCGAAGGTCAGAGCTGAAGCTTGACGAAGGCTTTGAAGCTTATGAGGTTTAGCCCCGCACCCCCATCCACCATTACATGGTGAAGTTAGATATTGTTAGTGTTGGGAGACACCATCAACGGAAGTTGGCCAGCTCCGGTCATGTTGCGGGGGAAATCCGAAGCGTCGAAAATGATGAGAGTGTCCATCCATTTCCGATGGGGCTCCGCCCTAGCGGTGGGAGCTGCAGCGGCCATGTCCCGCCGCATTGTCTTGAGGATGCGGCGAATGTAATATCCCAGAAACAACCAAAAATGGTGTTCATAGTTTTCCAATGTTCATTGTCAGAGACGTCGGAATCGTCGTCAACGGTGTTATAGACGGCTTTTAGGACCTTTTTGGGTTCCTGGAAACCTAGCTCCTCCTCAGTCAGGGCTTCATCGACTTTTTGCTTTCCTTCCCGCTGGCAAAAAGGAGCTTCTTTTTGACACTTGTTATAGCGCTTGACAAGGTTTTGGACCTCCCGACACTCTTCCAAATTGTGTCGATCCATCTTGTGGATCGGACACCACACTTTGGAACTACCTCCATCTTCTGACGATGGTCGAGGCCATTTCTCAAGGCGCGGGCCCGGCCACCCGATGCTGCAACAGCCACAGCAGCAGGTGCACCGACCGACGCCTTCTTTTTTTTCGTTGGATTTCTTCTTCTTCTTGCCACCACTGGAGGTAGTGGCTTCAGCTTTGGAGGGTTTTTTGTTAACCTCCAGAGCTGGTTTGGAGTGCATTTCACGGCCCTCCGCAGCCTTAGCACATTTGTCTGCCAAGCTGAAGAGTTTCGTGACACTGGTGACTTCTTTGGTCGCCAGTTTCTCCAGCATCTTCTTATCTCGAATGCCCTGTCTGAATGCATTGATAACATAAGAGCTCGAGATTGAAGGAATGGTATTTTGTATCTGCGAGAACCGCTAGATAAAGGATCACAGTGATCCCCCATTGTTTTCTTTATAGCAAACAGATCCAATTCAGTATCGGGTTGGGTGTAGGAGCTCCCGAAGTTGGCAGTAAATTGTTGGCACAGCTCCGTCAAACTATTAATGGACTCGGGTGGAAGACTCATGAACCAGGACCTTGTAGTCTCAGTTAAGGCCACTGGAAAGTAGGTAGCCATCACGGACTCATCACCCCTGCTGCCAGTATAGCACTAGAGTAGATTTGAAGGAACTTGGCGGGGTTGACTGTCCCGTCGAATTTTTTCGGAAAGTGAGGCCGAAACTTCTGTGGCCATCTGACCATGCGTAAATGCATGGCCAGGGCAGAACAACCTCCTCCTACTCCCTGAGGAGCAGGATTGTCTCGAGTCTCTCGCCTTTTGCGAGCCCGCTCGATATGAACATGGCCATCCTGTCGCCGATAACGACGATTAAGTTTCGACCGTAGGTCATGGGTCGGAATCCTGGTGATGGTATGGGTGTGTCGTGCCCCAGAAGGCAAAAAAGTCACCTGCTGAGATGCATCACGTCTCTTATGCTACGAGACTTGTGGACTAAGTCGTCCTGACAAGGTCCGTCGTTGTAATGGTACTTGCCTCGAAGGGAGAGGACCTTGGTTGCTGAGGACAGCGGCTACTGCTGCAACCAGATGGTCAACATCAGCCCTCCACTGCTCCATGACACTCTGGGGTGCTCCTTGAGACGGTGGGTGTTGCAGGAGAGCTCGCGCAACAATAAGCGTGTGCTCAGGGTTATTGTTTGTCGATGCAGTGATCGACGTGGATGCACCATCTTGTCGCCCAGCGTTGTTTGTCAGACCAGATGGTGGTTGTGGAGCCACCGTGCCCGTCGAAACGATAGCACCCGTTGGCTGTTGTACATTGGAGGGATTGCCTCCAGCAAGTTGGAAGGTCTTGTGGTGGAATTCACCATCTTGAGATCTCAGAACCCCCTACCTGGCGCGCCAAATGTCGAATTGTAGCTACGACACTTCCCCCGGTACTATCAAATGTAGCCTGCGGAGGTTCTTGTTTCGGTTGGGGTGCTTAGAGATCTGGATCAAGATGATGACATGGAAGATTTACGTGGTTCGGGCCACCTGAGCGTAACACCCTACTCCACGAGGTTTATGTTGTTGTATTGTGTCTGTCTCTTGTGCTGGTATGCCAGTCAGCTTGGATGCCCCCCTGGGTTCGTGCGACACAACCCTTTTATAGTCTAAAGACCGACCATTACAAAGCTTGCCTGACTCGACATGTGGCTCTGGCATATTTAATGGCCTAATACACTGTCTAATGGCATTAAGTATGATTAATAGAGTGCTAATGTGCCTTAATAGCTGTGTTACCCCTATTAACAGCGCATTGATCGTGTGCCATTAATATAACATTAATGACACTAATCAGGTCTCGTAATTGTCGCTTTAACCGTCCTTGAATGTTCGTGCTGGATGAGATCTGCTCTTATTCTTGTTGGCAATGAAGGTCCGGGGGCTTCACACGTGGCAGCTCCGGAGCTTTCCCTTGTGGGAATGAATGTCCGGGACTGCCGTACACGTGGTGCCACCGGGAGCTTCTTGCGGTATCGTGGGATACCCGGTACGCAGAGTACCAACAATCATCCTTGTACATCTATATATAGAAGCCTCCTCAATAATACAAGATCCAATATTCATAACATGAACATATAAACAGCATTTCAGCGTATTCCCGACATTGTGCCATCCATATTAACAAAAAAGTCCTACATCAAACAAGCATCAGAAATGCTCAATATATAGGAGTTGGCATCTTTAGGGGAGTATGATACTTTGAAAGCAGTAGTTACTTATGTAAGTGACGAAAACTATATATCCCAGAGTTTAGCAACAACATCACAATACCATTAAATTTGCACATACATAGAAACAGGGTGTACAACACAACTTGGTCCACATCAGCAAAGTTTCATCCAGCACACGAAAAAAGAAACTACTGGTGCTTCAAGTTAAGTACAGTACTCCAAGCACCATAGGCAGTCCTCCACGAAGAAAGATACTGTACAATATCTACAGATACGTACATCACGTGTAGAAAAAAATAGATACAAATGCAGATTTGAGACCACCTAAGGAAAGATGCTCCCAACACAACTTTTTTTTAATAAAGCGGTGCTCCCGACACAACTGAAGAACTCCCAACACAACTGACGATATATAGATCCAACTGCAAGCTCAAATTCTCTCTCATACACAAAGGATTTCACTTTTTTTGCCAATAATCATGTATTGAAGCACTAAATGGCAAAATGATTTTTTACTTGCCTGACCAATAATCAAATATAGAGACATGGTTGCACAAAGGTCACCGACCTACAGATAGCACGTGGAACAAAAATGTAAGAATGATTATATAGACGAAAGTATTCGTGAATGACTGTTTAAGAAAATAACACATACTATAGCTAGTAGAATAAATGCATTGCTGGACGTACCTCTTCTTTTTGGATGATGTCACTTCATTTATTAAGCCAAGAAATACTTGGCTTGTTGGGGTGCGGACCTACAGCCTGATTCACCATCTTCTTCAATTCTGTAACTTCCTGGCTCGGAGCATCGCCAATATAAATATAACAGTTAACCATCTCAAGTGAAGTGAGGTGGTTCATGTTCAAGTCATCCAAATGGCATCCACCGTCAGAGAAGAAATCCATCACTCGAAGGTTAAAATTGGATCATTTAGTTCTGTCGGTTGTTTTGATCCGGCAGATCTCCCGACACTACTAAAGTGTTAGAGGAGTTTGAGGTTCGGTGTGGGCGCGCGGAGATTCAAGAAGGTGAAGTGTAAAATGACACAATAGACACGATGATTTACGTGGTTCGGGCCGCCTGAGCGTAATACCCTACTCCACGGGGTGTGTTGGTGTTATATTGGATGTATGAGCTCAAAGTGAGTTCAGGATGTAGAGTGAGCGCGTAGCATCTATGTCCCCTATGTATCGTCGGTCTGTCCTTTTATAGTACAAGAGCAGGCCGTTACAAGTTAGCCCGACCCGACATGTGGCCCCAGCGGTTACTAATATTGATACACATTTGATGCGCTTAATTACCCTTAATAACCGAATTACGGGCTTTGATAACACCATTACTGGTAATTAAGGTCGCCCGATCGTGTGTCATTAATATAGTATTAATGACACTTAATCGGGTCTTAAAGTTCTTGATTCCCTTTGAAGATCCGGAGCCGTTGTGGAGTCTTCCGGAGGTTAGAGGCTGAAGGTCCGACGGTTGGACACGTGGAAGCTCCGGAGCATACTGTGGGGAACAGGTAGGTCCCTACCTAACACGTGTCAGTTCTGGAGTTTCCCTCGGTCTGGGGTTAGGTCCGGAGGTGCTGCTATGGTACATAGCTCGGAGCTTCCCCCTTGTGGGTGGTAGCTCTGGTTTGATGGTACACGTGGTGACCCTGGGACTAACCAAGTTGGTGAAGCGGGTCCGGTTATGTCTGACATGTGGGTCTCCGAAGGTCTTCAGATCGAGTAGATGATATTCCCTTGAGATCTTTGCAATCCCAAGGGGTATATGGTACCCAGGGTACCGATAGTGGCCCCCTGGGCCCACCTCTGGGGAAGACTCCTTGGGTGAAGTCATTCCGCCGGAGGTGGGTCCATCCTTCGACTTTTGAACTGAGTCTCCAAAGGTCTTCGGATGTGCCGTTGGCGATGGTTTGGAGTTAAATCTTCGTCGCGTGTCATATCCCGTGTGCGGCAGATGAGATCTTTGGCGCGTGAATCTCACGCAATTGAAGGTCACCGGTTCCTGATACAAAAATCGTATCGGTTTCGCGCGCCTTGTCAGGCCGCCGCCTTCAAGCTTTCCGCCTCATGATGACAACCGTTCGACTGGGTAAGAACCTCGACTTGATCATCCGGGTGGTCCCGGGCCCTCTTGTCATCGGCTGGGTGGAATTTTTGGGTAGTATCTTCGACTTCCTTGCGGTTTCCATCCAAGCGTTGCGAGGGCTTACTTAAGAAGGAAAGCGTGCACCGTCTAGGGTTCTTTATGCCTCTCATCTGATCTTGTGCTCAAACTCCCAACTTGTGCTCGCTTATCCTCTCTTGCCTTGCTGTGTCGCGATGGAGTTGGGTCTCCGCGAGAGCCGTTTGAAGACCGAAGGTGACCTAAAGAAGGTCCGGGCCCTCATGGGATGGTCCCCGGACTTCTTCAACCGCCTGGTCCGCGCCGGGGGAGAGCTCCCGTTCGAGAAGGAGCACGCCGGCGAAATAGTGTACTTCTCTTCGTACGCCATGGTGGGGTTGATCCCACCTTTTTCCTCCTTTTTCTTGATGCTGCTAGACTTCTATGGTCTGCAGCTATATCACCTTGGCCCCCACTCCATTCTTCTTGTATCCGTCTTCGTCCACTTCTGTGAGATGTGGGTGGGCATCCCCCCTGCATTGAACTCTTCCGGACCTTCTTCACCGTCCATACCACCGGTAGGAGTAATGAGTACCTTGGCTTCTACTATTTCGTGAAGCTCAAGAAGTGCCCATTCAAGTACCTCCGGTCGTTTCTCTCTGGAAAGTGGGATGATTGGAAGAAGGACTGGATAGTCATCCGGGTGGAGGAGCACGAGAAGTTGGAACTGCCCGAAGGCCTCCCCAACATCGACACTACAGTCTGGAGTGAAGCTCTGGTGCTGTCGGATGCCTTCAACCCTGCTCTGACCAGGATCCGCCAGTGCGTGGAGGGAGGATTAACTCCTCAGGCGGTGTTTTGCAACTTCCTGGTCAACAGGTGGGCACCGCTGAAGAGGAGAGAAAAACTCGCTTGAACCCTCAACAGTGTGATGGACGACGACCGGGTCGAGACCGGGCTGAAGTCCAATATGGCGGGGACAACCTTAGAGTTTCATCTCAAGAAGTTCCAGCACGACATCGACGTCACGGGTAACGACTTGACTCCGCCATCAGCTTTTCTCCCTCTGAATGTGGAAGTAGAGTTCAGCAGGGAGCTCCAGCGGAAGATGCCGGTGCTTGACGACCTTGGTGTCGTCGAGAGAAGATCGACCTCTAGGGTGGTGATCCCTGGGGCTTCTGAAGGTGGCTCCGACCCTGCCCCGAAGCCAAGGATCGAAGTCGTCGGCAAGGGCAAGGAGCCGGCAGACGAACCCTCGAGCCGGAAGAGGAAGCTGCAGCATGCTGACGGAAGGCCCGTCAGGCCTGCAACCTTTTCCTCAGATCCTTCTCCCCGGAGGGGGAGGTCTTCTACAACTGCAACAACTATACCCCGCAACGGCGTCCTCCCGGGGTGCTAGCTCCGGGCATGCAACTCCAGCACCAGGGTCGGTTGAGGCCTCTAGGCCGGAGGTCCTTCCCAGTCGAGGGGGCCTCAACTAAGGAAATGCCTGTGGCTGCAACGAGTTCCGGTGTGACGCCCGGTTCCGAAACTGAACCAAACTAACGCATATGTGTGCCCAGGATGTTCATCACACATACACGAGTGCAATCACAAAAGAGTATACAGAAAATTACCACAGAGCAAGATTAATTAACCAAATTTTATTACACAAACCAGATTATCCTCGAATACAAGCTCTAATGAATATTAATAACAAGTTCAACTAATGCAGCGGAAATAAACTAATTAAGCAACTAAGCAAAAGGGATAGCGCAGCTCCAATAACACCACAGGCAAAGCTGACGGTAGACACGGCCTAGAACTCCGCATTATCACCATTAAACTCCCAATCCTGACCTGCAACTGTTGGGGGGGGATTGCAAGAGTGAGTACATGTCGTACTCAGCAAGTGTGGAAAGTATGACATGTGGCTGATTCAAATGACGACAATAATAATGGCAAAGTGCTGAAAAGTACAGTAAAACATTTGAAAAGCATTATTATATATATATTATATTTGTGAAGTAAACCCATCATAATCATAAGTAATACCATAATACCAATCTGAATTCACTACCATCATCAATAATTCCAGATTTCACCATCGTCAATAACCATATTCAATACCAGAAATTAATCCATAATCATACATAACCATTACCAAACCATAACCATCCCAATTACCAATTTCCCTCTAATCATGTAGGTCATCCAGGCGCTCATAACCGGGAGCACGGCTATCATGATAGTTTATTTAGACTCTGCAAAGTTTGTACCTCTTTACCCACGTGTTTGTGATTTCATCACCCGTCAGCGACTAAAGAACCTCCCTAATGCCAATTACACTTCCTTTGGTGTATGGCCAAGAGGTCACAAAATAGCCTTTACAAAGGGATTACTAGCCTATTTAGACCCAACTGAGGTTTCACCGGTGGCGATGTCTCCCGCAGAGCACATCTTCAACCAAGGGCCCCCTCTTGAGCCATTTGGATTCCAGGGTAGTCCCACCAATCATCAACAAACCCAATCCGACTACCCCTTCCCCGAGCATCCACAATGGTCCAAACAAAACTAGCAAAGCCCTAATTAATCAGCTACGCCGCACCCATACTTGGCCTCGTGGTGGCACTGTAGTCCTGGCTTATTCTCGCATGAACCGGTCCTTAGATATAAAGCAAGCAAACCACCATAACATCCAACCCATCCACATACCAGGCTTGCTTAGATCACCCATTACCATACCACATTGACCAGTTCACGTTAACCAGAATAGCATTGATGCATAATTAAATGTGTAGTGTTGTTTGCCATCCCAATTAATTAAGCGAAGCAAAAAGGTAAAAACCCTTTCCGACTCTCTACCATAAATTCCAGGTGACAAGGGTGGTTTAACAAATCTAGTAAACTTCCTACCATAGGATTCCCGTCAAATTGACACAGCATGCAGTTTTGCAAACAAAACATTTATTTTAAAACAGGATCAATATGCTTCAAGGACACTTGCCTTGCTCTGGCTGTTGATTAGGATCAAAGTCTTCAAACTCTTGATGCTGGAGATCCTCCGCGGCACTCTCTAGCGCAAATCCGTCTAATCCACACAATAAACATACAAGACAAGAAACACAATCAAAGAGTGCACAAATATTACTCAATATGTCATGACATGTATGATTAATGCAAATGCAAGGTAGAACTTGTTACTAGATTGCTTTTAATGATCACTAACTAGTTCTAATAGATTTTAACAAGTTTATACAGGTTTGGGGTCGATTAGATCAAATTTTAGAATTAATTCAACACAATTTAACCAGAAAGATCGGACTAGTCCGCTAGGGATCGGACAAGTCCGCACTCCGCGAGATCAGCAGATTAGAGTTTTCTAGACCGACATAAATTTGGATATTAGGGGTTGAATGCACGTAAGGAAAAGATAATAGAAGGTATACCATGTGTTTAGGACTCCAATGAATCAAGAAACTTTGAGGTAGCACTTGGATCTTGGTGATCTAGGGTTGGTGATGAACTTGGGAGGAATTGGTGGTGAAGGACGAAACTTGGTGGAGATCTTGATCCTCCTTCGTTTCCTCCTCTTCTTCCTCTTGCTTGGGATCTTCTCCTCCCTCCTTGATGGTCGCTCCCCACGAACTAGGGTTTGGGTGGGTGGAAAAGTGGCAAATAGATGTCAAACCAAGGGGTGGGGCTGTTTATATAGAGGTGGAGGCTAGGGTTAGATGGATTTCGAGTTTTGGGATGAGTAGAGGCCGGTTTAGAGTCACACATGGGCTCTAAAAGAGTTAGGCACGATGTCCCTAGGCCCACTTAACGTGAAACCCAAGAAACAAGTCGTAAAACAAAAGATCAACTCGGAGTCGCGAAATATCGGACAAGTCCGGACAGGACCGGACTAGTCCGAAGTCGTCCAGAGAAAAAATCGGACAAGTCTGGCCTAAAATCGGACAAGTCCGATCTTAGTCAGAAAGGAAAACGGACAAGTCCACTGGAACACCAGACTAGTCTGGACAAGTCCAGGGACTTAACAAATTTTCAAGGATTCATGGAATATCGGACTAGTCCGCACAAGATCGGACAAGTCCGAAGTTGTCCAGAGGCAAATATCGGACTAATCCGCAGCAAAAACGGACAAGTCCATTTTTAGTCAGAGAGAAATCGGACTAGTCCTCAGCAAAACCGGACTAGTCCGCACTTTCCTACATTTTTAAGTGTGGTTTTGATCCAAATCAATTTTAAACTTGTTCCTCTTGTTATGGGTTAATGTTAAACATGTATATGATTGTATGCAAGGCATGATGCATGAAAATGAGGGTGTTACATCCAGGGGGCCTTCCGGAGCTTCCACGCCGGCAGCGGCTATGGTCAGCCCGGAATGCCCAGGAAAAAGGTTCCGCGCAAGCTGGTGCAGAAGCCTCGGGAGGTAATTTTTAATCTTTACCTCAGACAGTTGTTTTGTTGTAGTAACTGTTTTTTAAGTTTCTTCATCCATCATCTGCAGCGTTCCCAAGAAGAGGAGTGTGGCTCCACCCTCAGCCATAACAGCTGAAGCTGTGAGGACGGAAGCTCCTGCTCCTGTCCCGGTGCCGCCCCAAGTGGTGGTTGAAGCTGCGACAGCTCCGGCGCCAGCTGTCGTGGTCATGGACCTCGACTCATCCCCAGAGACTCCCGTGGTAGCGCCGGACCGTGGGAGAGAAGATGCGCCGGCGGCACCTGCCCCGGAGGTTGAAGCTTCAGGTCCTGGTGTAGAGATGATGGAAGCTCCGGCCATTGAGTCGGAGGAAGCAGTAATTCCGTCCCCAGAGCCGGAAATTGTCGAAGCCCCGATGGTTGAGCCAGAGGTAATTGAAGTCTCGGCGCGCGCGCCGGATGTTGAGGAAGTCCCGGCAGTTGGTTCGGCTACCTCTGAAGCACCGACCGCAGAGCTGGTCGTTGTTGGAGCTCCGGCTGTAGGGCCGGTTGATGTTGAAGACCTTCCGGCTCCCGAGTCGGTTGCTGTTGAAGCTCTGGCCGCAGGGCCGGCTGTTGTTGAAGATCTTTCGGCGCCCGAGCCGGTCGTTGCGGAGGCGTCAGCGCTCGAGCCCCCAGTAGAGGAGGTGCCCAGGCCGGAGCCAGAAGCAGCTCCTGCTCTGGGAGTGACGACGCCAGAGGTACCCGCGGCTGAGCTGGAGTGCCCTGATGAAGTCGTTGGCCCCCTGCCTGAGGGGGCAAATGAAGACCTTGCGGCGGGGCCTTCGGAACCACTTCCGAAGGTCGGAACTTCATCAGCGGGACCTTCCTCGATGGCGACTGAGGTCATCCCGGAGGACGGCCCAAGTGCCGTGGAGGCTCAGGGGACCACTCTTGTGGAGTGGGACCCAATTTTTGTAAGCTATAACCCGCTGGAACCAGCGGAGGAGACCCCAACAGGTTCGAAACCCATTCCCCTGACATTGTCTATTGACAACGCTTGCTCCAGCCTACGTCAAGTTCAGCTGGCGTTCTTCCACGACAGCAAGGCTCTTGAAGAGGAGCGCCAAACCCTTAGGCGGTGGCCTAACCGACTCTACTTCGAGACCAAGCTGGCGCAGTCGAGGCTGGCAGATGACAAAGAATGGATCAAGCAGGAGAAGGTCCGCCTGGAATACTAGGGCAAATTGTTGGATGACAGGGAGAGCTTGACTCGCGCCCTCGACGCTCAATCCTGGGCCATTTATGAGCAGACCAAAGCAGCTAATAGTGCGGCTGATGAACGCCAAGAAAGGCTGGAAACCATTAACACTACTCTCATCAAGCGCCGGGAGGCACTTGAGGAGAGGGGGAAGAGGCTCGAAGATGAAGAGCAGAAACTCCTTGAGATGCGGGATGACGTCTTAAAGAGGGAGGAGGAGCTCATCGAAAAGGTGGCTCTGGCTGACAAGGGCCTCGAGGAGCGTGCCAAGGAATTGGAAGAGCGCTGCGCTGGGGAGGAGGAGAAGGCCTGGGTGCGGGGGCAGGAACTCTACGAGCAAGAGTGTGCCATCGCTGCCAGGGAGAAGAAAGTGAGGGGCAGGGAGAAGGACCTGGTTAACCACCAAAACAAGATCTACCTCCGGGAGGAGGAGCTCGGAAAACTCGAGAGGCAGGTTGCTGAAAAGATTCAGCAAAATGCCAAAGAGGTTGAGCGCCTTGCTCACGAGAATTCTGAACTGGCGGCGGCCAAAAGATCCTTGGAAGAACTGAAGGGCTTGAGGGCTGCGGACTCCCTACAGGTTTGGGAGTTCCTGGGCAAGACCAACGACGCGCTGACACCGATGGGCTTCAGTCCCGTGCGTCCGGATGATCCGGAGCTGGAGCCGGACCTGGCGTTGCAGGCGTTGAGCTTGGTGGGCAGCAAACTCTCCAAGGTGGGCGACGTCATCGCGGACCAATTGGAGGTTGAGGGGCAATCCCTAGCGAATAACATCGCAGAGTATGTGCTGACGTGCTACACCAGCCGGGATCCCCAGTTCCCTCTGGACCAGGTGCTTGAAGGTCCCGTCGAAGGAGAAGGTGAAGCCACCCGAGCCAACGTGTCGGAGGTTGCTCAGAAGGTCGCCCAGTTCTTCCATAGGGTCTAGGACCATCTATGTAGCTCCTACTTATATTCTCTCTTCTTCTTCCCCAATTTTGTAATCCCTTGTCTCCAGATGAATGAAATCCAAATTTTTGCGAATTTCATTTTTTGTCTTCAACACTTTTGTCTTCACTTGGCCCCCTGGTAGATGTACACAATTTGATTGTGAACATGTACCAAGAGGATATTGTGTTTTGTTGAAGACTCATTTGCTTCGAACTTGTAGAATGTAGGTCCAAAGTCTTCGATAGTGAAGGCCCCCTGAGGTTGTCGGAGCTCAGTAGCTCCGGCAGTAGTTCCTATCAACGCGTAGAGCATCGATAGTTAGACCTTCGGGGTGTCGGAGCTTAGTAGCTCCAGCAGTGACCTTTGCCAACGCGTAGTTCATCGGCAGCAGACTCCGTTTGTGGAATCTTCTCACCATCTTTTATTCTGCGTCGACGGCTGGCCCCCCTAGCTTTACCAGAACTTGGTTTCTCCGGTGATGCTCGTTTTCAATGTTTAACATCGATTATAGGCCACCTAGGGGGAGTCGGATCTTCGTCAGCTCCGGCTTTTCTCCATCAACGTGGATTCTTTATTTTTCCTGCACACTGAAGCCAAGAAAAATAGTAAAATTCGCTCCTTGCCTATAAATTTGTCATGGCTTACGATTCTCAAGAAAATTTTAGGTCAAACTCGGTTCTGAATGCGACCGAACGCATTGCCTTTTTTTCTTCCGGATCCAATTGTACTTGGACCCGCCTTACTTTGGCCTGCCAGGGTGTAGGTAGAGTGGCGTACTTAGGGTGCTTGACCAGGCTAAGTCGATAGCACACTCCGGCCCTAGATTGGCTTGACGGCATTCAGGCGAGTGGGTCATGAACAATATTTGAATCCAAAAGAATCGACAATACAACTCGAATCGTATATGAACTGGTCGATCTAAAATTTCTTAAGAATTGCACGTCCTTGTTATAGACAAGAAAGAGAAAAATAAAAAATGTTTAGCGTGTACAAAGTAAATGCACGTGGAGTCTGTTTCACATGAAGATGTCTTTCATTATAGGTCCAGGGTACAGGGGAAACAAGTACACTCTTAGGGTACGGAACCAGGCTAAGCGTGTTTCATTTCTCGTTTGACCCAGGGTAGCTAGCCACACTTTTAGTCCTGAGACTGTGAAAAGCGTTGCATGAACTTTGCAGACCTTCCAGGAAAGGTCCGGCTGTTCTCCCGGAGGAACTACCCGACTCTGTACAATGACTCTATAACATACACCTCAAGTTACTACAGACTCACCTCTTTGATATTAGGTGTAGAACTTACGGGGGTGCTCAATGTTCCAAGGATTTGTGAGAGGTGTCCCATCCTCGGTTGCTAAGCGAACGCTTCCGGGACGGGATACTTTAATCCCTCGGAAGGGTCTTTCCCAGTTGGGGGAGAGTTTGTTTAACCCTTCTCTGGATTGTATTCTCCGTAGCACCAGATCGCCTTCCTTGAGCTGTCAGTTGTGTACATGCCGCTGATGATAGCACCAAAGGGCTTGGCGGTATTGGGCATTCCGAACAGCTGCTTGGCACCTTCCCTCCTCGAGGAGGTCTAGGTCTTCACGTCGGAGCTGGTCCTGCGTGGCTTCGTCGAAGGTCTGGACCCGGAGTGACGCCAAGGTGATTTTCGGAGGAAGGATTGCTTCAGCTCTGTACACCAGGAAGGGTGTCTCTCCAGTTGACCTATTTGGAGTTGTCCTGTTGGCCCATAGAGTGGGCGGAAGCTCTTCAATCCAGTTGGCTCCATGTTTTTTCAAGCACTCATAGGTGCGCGTTTTGAGTCCTTTATGGATTTCGGCATTTGCTCTCTCGGCCTGGCCATTGCTTGCCGGGTGAGCTACGGAGGCGTAGCAAACTTGAATGCCGAGGTCTTCGCAATACCCTTGGAATGCAGAGCTTGTGAATTGGGTCCTATTATGAGTAATGATTTTGTTTGGGACTCCAAATCTGCATACGATGGACTGCAAAAAGTTGATAGCAGATTGCTTGTTTATTGTCACAACTGGAGTTGCTTCCAGCCACTTGGTGAACTTGTCAATGGCGACATACAGGAACTTGTAACCTCCGACGGCTCTTGGGAAAGGTCCCAAGATGTCCATCCCCCACACAGCGAAGGGCCATGTAGGAGATATCATTTGTAGGGGCTGAGCCGGTGTGTGAATTTGCTTTGCATGAAATTGACATGCTTCGCATTTCTTCACCAACTCAGTTGCATCCTGGAGTGCTGTAGGCCAGTAGAAGCCATGCCGAAAGGCTTTACCAACTAGCGTGCGGGAAGACGCGTGGTTCCCACACTCGCCTCCATGGATTTCTACGAGGAGCTCGCAGCCTTCTTCCCTTGTGATGCACCGCATTACAACGCCATTGGCACCGCGCCGGTAGAGATCCCCTTCTACCAACGTGTATCTTTTAGCCAATCTGACTATCCGGTCAGCGGATGCGTCATCGACAGGAAGGATGTTGTCTTTCAAGTAGCTCCGGATCTCCGAGATCCATGCGTCGGAGCTAACTTGAGCATTTGAGTCTTGCGTGCTGGGTTGCTCGGAGCTTCCGGCAGCACCTACGACCCTTGATGGCTGCCATGGTAACAGGGCCATCGGGACCGTCAGCTTCGGGATGCTGATCTCGCCCCCTTCGCTCAGTTCGGCAGGCTGAGCTGTGGGTTTTTACAACCTCCGGACAAAAGTTCCGTCAGGAGCCAGAGCTCCGGTTGACGCTTTCATCGAGAGTTCGTCAGCTTCAGCGTTGTGTGCACGCTGGACATGGTGGAGGTCTAGGACTTCGAAGTCCTTCTGAAGCTTCTGGACTTCAAGGAGGTAAGCAGCTAGATGGAGGTTGTTGCAGGAGCATTCACCCTTCACTTGCTTAATGATGAGCGGTGAATCTCCCTTGACCAGCAGCTGCTTAACACCGTATGATAGTGCTACCTTTAGTCCGTAGATGAGTGCTTCGTACTCCGCCATGTTGTTGGTTGTCTTGAAGTCAAGGTGTACCATGTATTTTACCTTCTCCCCAGTTGGTGCGAGGATAAGGATTCCAGCTCCGGACCCTTCTTTTGCATGGAGCCGTCAAAGTAGAGGGTCCAGTGAGGCTCGGTGAAGACCGGAGCCTTATGTTCCGGCTTCTGCTCGCTGGGGCCCCCAAGGCTTGATGGAGAGGGAGTCCATTCCGCCACGAAGTCCGCCAATGCTTGACTCTTGATTGCTTGCCTTGAAATGAATTCGAGATCGAATTCAGCCAATTCCGCTGCCCACTTTGCAATATTCCCAGTTGAATTGGGATTATGCAAGATTGCTCGAAGTGGGTAAGAAGTCACCACTGAGATTTTGTGAGCTTGGAAGTAATGACGAAGCTTTCTGGAGGCAATAAGAACTGCATAGAGCAGCTTGTGCACCTCTAGGTATCGAGTCTTGGCATCATGAAGTACTTCACTGATGAAGTACACTGGGCGTTGGATGATTCGGACCCTTCCGGAGGGGCTCGGAGCTTCCTCTTCATTGACCCGGATCCTCCCTGAGGGATCTGGACCTTCTTCGGGGACCTCCGGGTCCTGGCTGGAGGAACTCGGAGCTTCTTCAGAAGTGACCTGGACCCTCCTGGAGGGGTCTGGGTCTTCTGAAGTGACTTCTTGTGGAATCAAGTCTGGGAGCTGGGACCCAGACTTGCTTTCAGGAACCTCCGGACCCTCCCGAAGGGGTCTGGATTCCTGAGTATGGGATGGTTATGGTCTCTCCGCAACCAGGACCATATTGACAACTTCGTCAGTAGCTGAAATGTAAAGCAGCAAAGGCTCACCAGGGTTCGGAGCTACCAGAGTTGGTAGGGTGGTGAGGAACTGTTTTAGCTCCTGGAACACCTTTTCTGCTTCTTCAGACCATTGGAATGGTCCGGTCTTCCTCAATAACTTGAAGAAGGGGAGTGCCCGTTCCGCCAGTCTTGAAATGAACCGCCTGAGGGCTGCTAGACATCCAGTTAGCTTTTGGACATCTTTGATGCGGGCTAAAGGCTGCATGTCTTCAATGGCTTTGATCTTCGCCGGATTAGCTTCTATGCCCCGGTGATTTACCAGGAAACCAAGAAGTTTTCCAGAGCTAACCCCGAAGACACACTTGTCTGAGTTTAGCTTTGTGCGGGTGACCCGCAGCTTATCGAAGACAACCTGCAAGGTGTCAAGGAGTGACTCCTTGTTTTTAACCTTGACCACGATGTCATCAACGTACACTTCCACTATGTCTCTAATGAGTTCTTCAAAGGTTTTGTACATAGCTCGTACAAAGGTTGAAGCTGCATTCTTGAGACCAAATGGCATGGCTGTATAACAGTACAATCCATCTACTGTGATGAAAGAGGTATGCTCTTCATCTTCCCTAGACATTCTGATTTGATGATACCCAGAATATGTATCTAGGAAACACAGTAATTCACACCCGGAGGTGGAATCCACTATCTGATCTATTCTAGGTAGTGGGAATGGATCTTTTGGACATGCCTTATTTAGTGTTGTGTAGTCGATACACATCCGAAGCTTCCCGCCGGCCTTGGGCACAACTACTGGGTTTGCCAGGCATTTTGGATGGAAGACTTCTCGGATGAATCCAGCTTCGAGCAACTTCTTCACTTCTTGTCGAATGAAGTTCTATCGCTCCACGGATTGCTTTCGAGGCTTCTGATGCACAGGCCGGGCGTCGGGGTAGATCTTCAGATTGTGCTCAATCACTTCCCTGGGGATCCCAGACATTTGTGACGATTGCCAGGCAAACGCGTCGACATTAGCCCGGAGGAAAGCGATGAGCACGAGTTCCTATTTGTCGTTCAATCCCCCCGATATACGGGTGGTCTGAGCGGCATCAGAACCAATTTGGATGACTTTGACGGGAATGTCGGTGTCGCCGCTTGGCTGCACATGAGGTGCAGAAGTCGAGCCTCGCTGACGAATGCTCGGGGGTTTTGGAGCTTGCTCCTGTGTAGAGTCCTCCTCTTGCGTCGTAGTAAGCGCATGGAGTTCTTCCAGAGCAGTTACTTCGGCAGTGCGATCTCCGCGAATCCGGAGAACGCCTACTGGTGTTGGCATTTTTAACACCAGGTAACCATAATGAACAGCTGTCATGAATTTGTACAAGGAAGGCCTACCCAAGATGGCATTGAAGGGTAAGTTGATCTGAGCAATGTCAAAGACCAACTTTTCGGTGTGATACTTCTCCCGGGTCCCGAAGGTAACGGGGAGGGTAATAGCACCGAGTGGGGTAATGGCTCCCGGACCTACTCCGGAGAAAGGTCGGGAGGGGTGGAGATCCGAAGGTCGAAGCTGAAGCTTGGTAAAAGCTTCGAAGCTTATGAGGTTGAGCCCCGATCCTCGGTCTACCATGACATGGTGGAGCTGGATGTTATTGATGGTAGGAGATACCATCAAAGGTAGCTGACCTGCTCCAACCATGCTTCGAGGGCAGTCCGAAGCATCAAAAGTGATGGTTGTGTCCATCCACTTTCGATGAGGTTTAGCCCTGGCTGTAGGAGCTACAGCAGCCATGTCCCGATGCATAGTCTTGATGACACGGCGGGAGGTGATGTCCCATGATCAACCAAAAATGGTGTTCATGGTCTTCCAACGTTCGTTGTCAGAGACGTCAGAATCGTCGTCGACGGAGGTGTAGACGGCCTTCAGGACCTTTTTGGGATCCTGAAAACCTAACTCCTCTTCAGCTGGAGCTTCGTCAACTTTTTGTTTTGCTTCCCTCTGTCGGAAAGGAGCTTCTTCCCGGCGCTTGTTATAGCGCCCGACAAGGTTTTGGACCTCCCGGCAGTCTTCCAAACTATGGTTGTCCGTTTTGTGGATTGGACACCACACCTTGGTTTTGCCACCATCTTCAGAAGACGATCGAGGTCGCTTCTCGGGGCGTGGCCCCCGGCCACTCGGAGCTGCAGCAGCTGCAGCATTAGATGCGCCGACCGACGGCTTCTTCTTGCCGTTGGTCTTTTTCTTCTTCTTGCCACTCCCGGAGGTAGTGGCTTCGCCTTTGGAGGATTTTTTGTGATCCTCCGGAGGTGGTTTAGAGTGCATTTCACGGCCCTCCGCAGCTCTGGTACATTTGTTAGCCAAGCTAAAGAGTTCCGTTACACTGGTGATCTCCTTGATCGCCAGTTTCTCCAACATCTTCTTATCCCGTACACCCTGTCTGAATGCCACAATGACAGAAGCGCTAGAGATAGAAGGGATAGTGTTTCGTACCTGAGAGAACCTCTGGATGAATGATCGCAGGGATTCTCCCCCTTTTTGCACGACTGCAAAAAGGTCCAGTTCAGTGTCTGGTCGGGTGTATGAACTCCCGAAGTTGGCGGTGAACTGCCGGCACAACTCCTCCCAACTGTTGATGGAGTTGGGTGGAAGGCTCATAAACCAGGACCGGGCGGTCCCAGTTAAAGCCACTGGGAAATAATTGGCCATTACGGCCTCATTTCCTCCAGTTGTCAAGATAGCAGTGGAGTAAATCTGAAGAAACTCGACAGGATTAACGGTCCCGTCGAACTTCTCCGGTAGGTGAGGCCGGAACTTCTGTGGCCACCTGACCATACGCAGATGCATGGCCAGGGCTGAACAGCCTCCTCCTACTCCTTCGGGAGCAGGAATGTCCTAATCTTCTCGTCTTTGATGAGCACGCTCGATATGGACTCGGCCGTCTTGTTGACGGTATCGGCGATCAAGGTCCGCCCGGAGGTCATGAGTTGAAAGCCTTGATACCGTGTGAGTGCGTCGTGCCCCGGAGGGCAACGACGTCACCTGCTACGATGTAGCACGTCTCCTGCTGTTGGAAACGTGCAGACCAAGTCTACCAGACAAGGTCCGTCCCTGCAATGGAGCCCGTCCTGAAGGAGGAGGACCCTGGTTGCTGATGCGGTCAGCTGCTGCTGCAACCAAATATTCCACATCGGCCCTCCACTGCTCCATTGTATCTCGGGATGCGTTCGGGGGTGGTGGGCGCTGAGAAGAGCACGTGCTGCATGGAGCACGTGTTCCGGGTTGTTATGATTTGCCGACGCAGTGATGGACGCCGGTGCACCATCGCGCTGCCCAGCTTGATTTGCTGGTGGAGGCGGCGGTGGTGGTAGCGTGACTCCTGCTGGCACTGAGGCTCCTGCTGGTGGCTGCATATTGGAGGGATTGCCCCCAACAGCTTGAACAGCGGGATGACCGTTGGATGATCCAGCAGCTGAGTTCACCATTCTTGAAATCTCGGGCGCCCCCTACCTGGCGCGCCAACTGTTGGTGGTTTTGATCCGGCAGATCTCCCGACACTTCTAAAGTGTTAGACGAGTTTGAGGTTCGGTGTGGGTGCGCGGAGATTCAAGAAGGTGAAGTGTAAAATAACACAACAAACACGATGATTTGCGTGGTTCGGGCCGCCTGAGCGTAATACCCTACTCCACGTGGTGTGTTGGTGTTGTATTGGATGTATGAGCTCAAAGTGAGTTCAGGATGTAGAGTGAGCACGTAGTGTCTATGTCCCCTATGTATCGTCGGCCTGTCCTTTTATAGTACAAGAGCAAGCCGTTATAAGTTAGTCTGGTCTGACATGTGGCCCCGGCGGTTACTAATATTGATACACATTTGATGCGCTTAATTACCCTTAATAACCGAATTACGGGCTTTGATAACATCGTTACTGGTAATTAAGGTCGTCCGATCGTGTGTCATTAATATAGTATTAATGACACTTAATCGGTTCTTGAAGTCCTTGATTCCCTTTGAAGATCCGGAGCTGTTGTGGAGTCTTCTGGAGGTTAGAGGCTAAAGGTCCGACGGTTGGATACGTGGCAGCTCCGGAGCATACTGTGGGGAACAGGTAGGTCTGGTACTACCTAACACGTGTCAGTTCCGGAGCTTCCTCGGTCTGGGGTTAGGTCCGGAGGTGCTGCTATGGTACATAGCTCGGAGCTTTCCCCTTGTGGGCGGTAGCTCCGGTTTGATAGTATACGTGGCGACCCTGAGACTAACCAAGTTGGGGAAGCGGATCCGGTTATATCTGACATGTGGGCCTCCGAAGGTCTTCAGATCGAGTAGATGATATTCCCTTGAGATCTTTGCAATCCCAAGGGGTATATGGTACTCAAGGTACCGACAAGTTCATCCAACTAACGTTAACTTAGATGATTAGTACATAAAAATATAGATAATTCAATCCAATTCAACCATACCGTTCGTGTAGTGGCCACGTGCCCGTATTGTATCCGACGTCACGAATAGGGTACCATTGGATGTCGTGGAGCTGTTTACGGTTGCATACAGAGAAATCATCCAGTAGAGCGGTAGAGATGACGCAGCGAGTATTCGAGAAATTTCTATAATATTTTGAAGAAATGTCACGCGTTTATGCTCGTTCTAAAACTGTCTGTCACTTTGTCTGTAGGCAGTAGAGGATGGTGTCAATGTTACAAGTCTTTCTATGGCTCCTGATTCACTTCCATCTGGGCCAGCAACTTTCCTCAATTTGCTCGAGACACAACTGCTCCTTGCCACCAAGGCTGGAGTCTTAGTTGTTCAAGCAGCTGGCAATGGAGGACCCGATGCCAATTCAGTCGTCTCTTTCAGCCCATGGATATTAACTGTCGCAGCTTCGACTACGGACCGGAAGTATAGAAAATCAATCATTACTGGCAATGGGCAAACCTTCTCTAGCGGCATCCTTTCCCGTAATTCGTCTCAACTTAACTTGGTAGCTGATCAATAATTCTGTAGCCTTTTTTTTTCCTATTTGCAGACACAATGCACTATGTTTTATTTTCTCTTCAGTTTTTTTTTTTTTGCAAGGCTCTTCTTTCAGATTGCAGAGTGATCTTGGATAGGATATGTTCTTTTTTATTTGAACGAACTTGATAGAATATGTTATTTGTCCTAGTTCACAATATATCACTGCTGTATTAGACTAGATTAAACAGGTGAACAAGTCACACTATATTTTTATTTCATACTACTCACCGTATACCAATTTTTTTTCACTCTTTGGCTATTTCTATCCAGCACCCACCAGGGGAAACAATGTGTTAGATTATATGTGTGATCTGTGTTGGGCTAGGCCCATGTACCAGCCCCTATGGGGCTATATATATGTACCTATCTTTATGGGGTTAATTAATCCATTAATCACCTTCTATTATGGTATCATTAGCCAGGGAACTATAACTCTAACCCTATTCTCTCTCCCCTATGGCCCAGCCGCCACCATCCACGGTCGCCGCCGCCGCGCCATCCCCGACCTCCGCCGCTGTCGCGCCGTTCCTTACCGCCGCCGTCGCGCCGTCCCTGGCCACCACCGACGCACCGTCCCTCGCTGCAGTTGCTGCCCCATCCATGGCCACCGCCGCTGCGCCCTCTACGGCGGTTGCACCGTCTACGGACGTCGCCGCCGCACCTCTGGCCGCAGCCGCGACGTTCTAGGCCGCCCCGGTGCATCTGACGGCCGCCACCGCTCCTCTGGCCGCGGCCATGCCGCTCCAGACCGCCACCGCACCCCTGGTGGCCACTGCCGACACTCTGGCGGCCGCCGCTGCCCCTCTGGCCGCGGCCGCGCCCTCCCTTGCTGGGATTGCGCCGATCCAGGCTGTCGTCGCGTCGCTGACCGCTGTGTTGCGGCTCCCTTAGATCCAGATCCGGTCGCTGCCTCTCCTTGCTGGCACCGCCGGCAGCCTATCCTCCAGTGGACCACTTGCCAGTGCCGGCACTGTCGCCTTCATGACCGATGTCTCTGGGCCAGGAGGGCCCACTACTACTGTCGGGCTCACATAATTGTTGCCCCCATACATCACCGGTCTTGAGCCCCTGCCGGACGTGTCCACCGTCCTGTCGGCGACGACTGTTCCTGCGGTTGGCGTCGCCGCTGCTCATAGCGCGGCTGCTGCCCCCCTTTGTGGTACAGATAGTGTCACCACGACTGTCGTCGACACCTCTGGTGTTATTGCGGCACTGATCACCTCCCGCGAGCGCGAGCGGGCACTTGCTCTAGCCCTAGAGCAGGAGCGTGCTTCTACAACCGCTCTGTCTCACCAGCTCGAGGAAAGTACTCACCGACCGTTGAGTGCTACCTACGAGTCTTCCTCGGATGCTGGGGATCACTCCGCCTACTCGGCCTCTCTCGTTGCTGCTCTCCACGCCCAGGCGATCGAAGTTCAGAACATCTGGACGCTCGTTCCGATCGTCCTCAGTTCTGACTCCACCGCGTACGTCCGATGGTGTCACGTGTTTCTTCTCACATTGCGGCGGTACCTTCTCGAGGACCACGTTCAATGGGAGGGCTCCCTGTTGGATGATTCTTAGATCAGCATGGACAACCTAGTCCTAGCCTGGATCCTTGGGCCCCTCTTCGACGAGCTACACGACATCGTCGGGCAGCGCAGTGGTGGTACCGCGCACTGGGCGTGGCTGGTGCTTGAGCAACACTTTCTAGGGAACTGTGCGACTCGTGCTCTACGCATCAACGCACGGTTCTAGAACACTATCCAGGGCGACCGCTCCATCTTTGCCTACTGCAAGGAGATGAAGGGCATGGCTGACTACTTGCGCAACCTTGGTGAGCCGATTGTTGACAGCACGCTCGTCCTTCGGGTCCTTTAGGGCCTGAATGAGCGCTACTGCCACCTTAGCTCCTGGTTCCTTCGTGTGGAGCCACCCCCGACCTTCGAGAAGGTCTGGTCGGACCTTGAGCTCAAGGAGCTCACTTCTAGTGGCCCTACTGGCTCCGGGCCTGCCACAACTTTCTACAGCCCTGGGCAGTCTCCACGGCCTCCTACCTCTGGTGGACCACCGTCACAACCTCCTGCTCTGCCTACCACTCCAGCTACTCCTGCAGGCTCTGGGGGTGGTAATCGTCGATGCTGCGGTAAGCGCGGTGGCCGAGGCGTTGGTGCTGGCAGCACTACGACGCCTGCTCCTGCTACTAGTGGTGGTAGTGGTGGCAACGGCCGGGGAGGAGTGTCCTGACCCACACCCTACAACCCGTGGACTGGCCAAATCTCTATGTGGCATGGGCCATCTCCGGGTCTCCCGCCTCCACGCCCGCCACGTCCTCAACCAGCGTATGTCGCCCACCAAGGCTATGGTGGACCATCCTACCCTGTCGGTGGGCCGTTGACTCAGGTCTACAGGGGCATTGACTACCCTGCTGGGTTCTCGGAGTTGCAAGCGCCATTCCAGGAGCCACCCCAGGATTGGGACCGCCAGTCACTGGCGTCTTCGTTCAACACCATGCACCTCACGCCACCTGCTGCTGACTGGGTGGCTAATTCTGGAGCTTCGTACCATACCACTCCTAACACTGGTATACTCTCTTCTACCCACCCTCCCCACCCTTCTTTTCCTTCATCTATCATTGTCGAGGATAGGTTTGTCCTTCTGGTCACCTCAGTTGGTGACTCGGGATCTCTGAGTTCTTTCCAGCTTAACAACATTCTTGTCGCCCCGGATATCATTCAGAACTTGCTTTCTATTCGTCGTTTTACCGCTGATAACAATGTTTTTGTTGAGTTTGATCCATTTGGCTTATCTGTGAAGCATCTTTCCACCCGACATCCTCTTCTTTGATGTGATAGCCCAGGACACCTGTACATGCTTTGACTTCTTACTTCTGCTGCATCTCCGACTTTTGCTCTGACTACGACAGCTTTGTCCACCACTTGGAACCGCCGGCTTGGACATCCTGGCATCGATGCTATGTCCAAGTTGTCTATTAGTTCAATTATCTCGTGTACTAGGGGCACACATGAGTCTTTATGTCATGCTTGTCAGCTTGGTCGCCATGTTCGGCTTCCATTTCCGACGTCTGTGACTCATGTTGAGCACATCTTTGATCTCATTCATTGTGATTTGTGGACATCTCTGATTATCAGTGTTTTGAGATTTAAATATTACTTGATGGTGATTAATGATTTCTCGCATTTTCCTTGGACTTTTCCGTTATGATTGAAGTCTGAGACGTACGTCACTCTTTCTCACTTCTTCATTTGGGTATCCACCCAGTTCGGACGCACTGTTCGAGCCCTCCTGTGCGATAACAGACGCGAGTTTGACAACTCGGCACTCCTTAACTTTCTATTTTCACATGGTGTCCAGTTGCGCATGTCTTGTCCATATACCTCTTCTCAGAATGGCAAGGCAAAGCGCATGATTCACACCACCAATGATGTTATGCAGTCCCTCATGTTTCAGACCTCTAGTCCTGCTCGCTACTGGGTAGAGGCCCCCCACACCTCCACTTTTCTCATTAGTCGCCTTCCCACCAAGACGATTTGTGCACCTACCCCTTACTTTACCTTATATGGCACTACCCCTCTTTAAGACCACCTCCGAGTTTTCGGGTGCGCTTGCTACCCTAACCTTTCCGCTATGGCTCCACATAAGCTTGCTCCTCGTTCCACTCGGTGTGTCTTACTTGGATACTCTCTCGATCATGAGGGGTACCGGTGTCTGTGTCACAGCCCGAAATTTCAAACCAGGTAAAAATCACTCCGAATTAAAGTTTTTGGGTAAAACACGAACAACCATTAATTGTCAATAAAAAACAGAGCATATAAGGGTACAAATACGAAAACTTGCACTTTTGAATATGAACCAAATTATAAAATCATTTTGAGATAAATGAAATCCAAAGTAAGAGAATAGATAAAGTTTCTAGATACAAATGTACATGTACAGGTGAAGCCACATCAAAATAAAATAAAATATACAATAAGTATGTTCAATTAAAGGGTTGAGTTTTCAACCTTCAATCCGATCTTTGTCAGAACAATAACAACATATACCCCATATACAATTCAACACTAAGACGAAAACCAATAATGCATAAACCAAACTCAAATAATGAACTAATATATATATATATATATATATATATATATATATATATATATATATATATATATCATGAGTGAATGCATTCAACTTGACTCAAAACCAAATTCAAATAATTTGACCGCCTTGGAAAAATTGCTATTTTAACATATCTGCATAAAATGATCTGGGAACAAATACATATTCAAACTGAAAATAGAAAAAAAGGAAATAAAAGGGGGAGCACATATGAGCGCAGCCCATCTCCTCCAGCAGCCCAGTCCTTCCCCTTCTCTTCGGCAGCCCGGCCTGCTCCACCTTCCTTTTTGCCTACCGTGCGGCCCAACCCCAACCCTATGTGGCCCGATCTGCATTCTCGCACGCGCGGCCCGGCCCAGCAATGCACCGCCTTCTTCCTCCTCTGTTCCCTTTTGAGACCGACTGCATCTCCGTCAAAGCCGCAATGGGACATCGCCCGTCGCTCCACGCTGCGTCGCGCCAGGCGTTAAGCCGCTGTGTCACCACAGCATGTCCTCCTTTTTCCACCTCGTCATCATGGCCTTGACAAAACGCAAGCGTCAAGGAACCTCCGTGCACCGCCTCTGCCCGCGCCAAAACAGAGTCAACCACCACCTCGCCGAACCGCCTCTTACCTTCTATAAAATGGCATCACTCTCCCTCATTCACTCGCACGTGTTCTCCTCTAACCTCTACAGAACACTACTGAGCTTGCTTGGCCCTCTCCAAGCAAGAATTCGGAATTCCCCCTTTCTTCCTTGCCGCCGGCGACCTCGCCTGTTCCAACGCTTCGGAGACGAGGTAATTCAATTAACCCATTACACTGCTTCCTCATTGTGTAGAACGCTTAGAACACTTGTTTTTTAGTCGCATAGAGCACTATGGAGTAGATCCCGACGACCTCTAGTCGGTGCCGCCGCGCGCCATTGTCGCCGGCGAGCTAGGAGCTCCCTACTCCTGAGACACCTTGCCATACGTATTCATATTAGCTCCTATAACACGAAGTTGCACTTCATTTGAATAGAAGACCACTGGAAGTTTGTTCTCGATGCGTCACTGCCAAGACCGCTGCACTTCCTCGTCGCCGGCCACTGTGGGCGTCGTCCCGGCCGGTGCGACCACCCCACTGCCTTCCACACGCGATAGTACACGCCCTTAGCCAGTCACCCCCTCGTTATAGCCAACGCTCGCGAGTTTCCCCTTGAGCGCCGTCGCTACCGCCGTCTGCGTCGTTCTCACGCCGCCCCTCGCTGTAGCCGGTGCCGTAAATACCTCGTCGACATCTCGATTATCACACAACCTTCCTCGCATGGTGGAACACGTCCCCGGTAGGTTGTACCATTGGAATTCAGCACACACACGTGGATCGCCGGTGCGCCGCTGCGCGTAGCTGCCACGGCCGCCGCCAGCCGTCGTTGACGCCACTCCGACCCGGCCTCACTCACCAGGAGCTTTCCCCACCCGTAGCAACGCGCCCGACCTTCCATCTCAGCGAGCAGCCGCGGAGCCCGTGCTCAGCCGCCGCCGTTCCGGCAGCTTGCCGGCGCCTCCCCTGTTCTGGGAGCTCACCACCCACGTGGCGCACCTGTGGCAGCCACATGGATGCCACACAAGCCACCTCTTCTGAGCGAGACGCCAAGTCAGCACCACATAAGCGCCATTTGCCACCCCCAGCGCACAACCCATAGGTGCACTCGGTCCATGGACCACTGGTCCTAGCACGCCCTGACACCTAGGCCCACTAGACCCACTAGACAGCCACACCTGTTTGAAGAAAGAAAATGCTAGGTACACACGCCAACCACCAAGGGCCCACAGACCAGCCTCTATTCGGTGAAAATGTTAGGTCCACACATCAAATGCACACAGGGCTTTATAAAACATACTTTTCAAATGTAGAAAATTCCATAAAATTTCGTAAAATAATAATCGACTCTTAGAATGTGCTAATATTGATTGATGGTTTAAATAAATTATGAGAATTAGTGAAATATATATATAACCATTGATAGATAATTAAGAAATTGAGAAAGTCCCACAATTAGCCTCCAAAATAGGTAATTTCTCCACAAATAATAATATGAAAATTCTAGAAATATTATTTAATATCAAAAATAATGTAAGTAATAATTGCATTAAAAAAATTATGTGATAGTAAAATAATTATTATCATTATCAGGAAGCCATTTAAATAACTATTAATTAGTAAATTCACCTACAAGCCCTAAATAAAATAATCTTTCTACTAATAATTATCTGAAAAATCCCTAGAAAATATTGATGTGCATATAAAATATAATGTAAGTAGAAATTGGCTAATATTAAATATAGGATATGGAATTGATTACCATTTCTCTAGGAAAATCAAGTGAAAAAACATTGTTGGTAAAATACACATAGAAGCTCCCAAATAAATAATCTTTCCACAAATGACCTCCTAAATATTTCTAAGGATATATTATTAAGACTTTTAGAGTGGTAAATGATTAAAATAAATTATAAGATAGCTGACTAATTATCATCGCCATTATAGAAAGCAACTAGAGAACTAGTAAATAATAGAAACTCACATGCAGGCCCTAAATAAACTAATAAATTCGCTAAACTCTCTGAAGTCCTAATAGCCGTACTCTAAAGAAGTTCTAAACCAAGTTCATGACTTTTAGAACACATGGAGAAAACAATAGATTAAAAAATGATATAAATTAATGAGTAATACACTAGTCGTTATAAAAAATATTGAGTTGGCTCGAGAATAATACAACCAATGCTTAGACTATAAAATAAGTGAGTCTTACATTAGAAGAATTATAGTGAATGTACTGTTCTGAAGATAAGATAATCATAAAGAAGTCCCATAGAAGTTATGTTCAACTCATTCACCACAATATATGTAATGTATACTATAAACTAGTGAGCTCACCTTAATCATCATAAACCATGAAAATAACTAAGGAGACCGATAAAATAGTTATAACCTTTCAGTGACTATTTGGTTGACTAATGAAATTGTAGCATTTCCAGATAAGCCACCAATAGAATTACATATTCTCCAATAAACCTTATAAGAATCATAATAACCGTGTTATGGAATGATTGTTAGTATTTATTGGAGTTCTATTTGGATTTCTTGGATCTTTATCGATGAATCATATTTTATTCGCGTAGCTATGTACTTAGTAATCGGAGAGTTTGCTAAGTAGATATTCAAGAAACGAATCACGAGGAACAGGACAAAGACTTCGACAAACCACTGTAAAGGCAAGATGTAACTCCTTGATCATATTTCACCTATGTTTTGCAATCGCACCTATTGTCTGTTTTCATTGCATGACTGTATGTCTACTTTAAAATGTTGCTATGTTATCAACTACTTGAATGTGGTAGCATGAGCTATGTTAATGACTGAGTATCGGTGTTAGCTAGTAGCCAATGATAAACATTAACACAATAGTTACTCACTATCAACGGCTTGAAACAAGAAACTGCATCAGTTATGATAATAACAGTGACTATCACAATCCCCTCCTTGACCTTGACAACACAACCTCTTGATGACCTAACACTAACAGCTTCATCACTACACTATAGCAACGATGTGAGCACCTCCTTGTTAGTACTATGCTTAGGAACCTCTGCGATGTTCGCATCGCGAACCACTACACACTATATACATGATCGTGAAATGTGTTAAAAGGGTGTTTGGTGGTGTGAGTTAGGATACGGGTGAGTTATTAATGAACTGTGTGTGTGAAGAGGGAGGGTGATCGAGGAGGGTATGGTGATGGGATGCCGCGGACTCCCTAACAGGTTTACCAGCTGCGACTATATGTTCGGTGTAACCCACCGGTCGATGTTGAGTGCTTCAGTAATAGTCCGATGACCATGCTTTCTAGACTAGACTTATGATGACTACTTCAGTTTAGTTCGATGATGTGTGTTCCGAACTAGTTCTTCTGCAAAGGACGGATGGAGCCGCCTCACCAATATAAGGACCGGTTCATTTGACCTCAACATAGTGATTTCGTACAACCACAGAACCTGTATGGGCGGGACTCGCCCTACCTTTTTGGTAACTGTCACAAGAGAAAACCTAGAGAACCATAGAGGGCATGGTGGACCAGGAAATGGCACAGAGACCGAGGGTCGTCTGATGTCTGGCTAGGTAGGAATTGCCCGAATAGCCCCTGCGTCGGGTCGAGGTGTGATTGTGGGGTTACTTGGGGAAGATGGGATGAGCATCATGTAATGCCCTTGCTAGGTGTGCATGTCTTGTAGGTAAAGTGTACAAACTCTGCAGAGTCTTAATCTATCCGGATAGCTATTGCCACGGTCTTGACACACTATGCTCTGGGCTCTTTATGATTAGCATTAGTGCATTTCCTTGAAATGTGTGTGTGGGTGGCTGAGACCGTTGTGTTTTGGGAAAGTGTTGGCATGTGTGCCAGAGTCATCAGGGCCATGGGTCCGAAGACTCATCTAAAAGTGAGGGAACTGGCGGGATGGTCTGAACTCCCCCAGGGCTCGCCAACTACAATAATACTGATTCAACTACTTCTCCCTCTTATTGCAAAACTCTTTTCAAAGATAACCTTGCATAAAATACCTTTCGACAAAACTAAGTCGTATGACCTCTCCTTGCTACAAGCCCCAATGCATCAAACACCTCTCCTTGAGTAGTGTTAAGGCTTGCGGAGTACCTTATATACTGACTCTTGCTTTATATGTGGTTTATGAGAAGACAAAGAATTTGAAGCGTGTGAGGATGACAGTTAGGTCTAGTCCTACTTCTCAAGTCTGCCTGTTGGACATGGCGTTGTTCTGCTCCGCTGTTTTGAGGATTTTATCTATTTTGGTGGTCATCTTCGACCCCATCGAATGTAATCTAGATCATGTTTGTAAGACTTATATTGATTATAAATAAATAATTGTTGTATGGATCTTGATCTATTATGTTGTGCATACCAACTACTGATCTAGAGATTGGTATAGGATGCACAAGTGGACCCTCGGAAGGCGGGTCCTGACAGTCTGGATCTCACCACTCACCATATCTTGATCTCTCGACACGTCTTCTTCAACGAGTCCTCCTTTACTTCCTCCAATTCCTCCTCTGTTTCAGCCACAGAGTTCGACTCCCTGTTTTCTACTGACACTGAGGCTGCTACACTACACCTGCCTTAGCCTTTTTCTGCAGGTACGACACCCGCTGGCCCTGACGTCCTCGACGTCGGCTGCCGTGCCTCGTGCGATCCCAGCGTCTTCGACGATGACTGCTGCACCTCAGGAGCCACCGGTTGTACCTCCTGTAGCCCAGGCGCCTCGGTTCACTAACCCTGCTCTCGTCTACCAGTGACGAGCGTGGGTTGGTGCTCCGACTCCAGCAGCTCCGTCACCCTCGGGGTCTCCGACCCCTTTGGATGCGCCACACGTGGCCCCGGCGTCCCCGACCTCCACAGTCATGCCACGCGCGGCCCCAACGTCCCTGACCTCCACACCCGCGCCACGTGCGTCCTCGACATCCTCGTATTCCTCAGCGGCGCCACACGCTGTCCCGGTGTCTCCGACCACTACTTTCGCGCCACGCGTGGCTCGATGTCTTCGACGTTACTCGGCGCGCCATGAGTGGACACAGTGCCGCGATTTGCCGACCCTGCTCTTGTCTATCAGCGATGAGAGCGGGTTGATGACCCGACTCCTGCTCGCACTGAGCCTCCGGTGTACCACCCACCTCTGCTCCACCGGAACCCAGGGCACGTTCACTCGATGGTGACTCGACGTGCAATTGGGGTCCTCCGGCCGGTTGAGCATTTCTCCAGGGTTGTCCTCTTGTCGACGATGCCTCCACCATCCGCCTCCTCTTCGGTATCACCTATGCCGTCTTCCGTCCGTAGCGCTCTCGCCGACCCCCACTGGCGTCTCGCTATGGAGGAAGAGTATGCAACTCTACTTGCCAACCGGATCTGGGACCTGGTGCCCCGTCCAAGTCGTGGTAATGTTGTCACAGAAAAGTGGGTGTTCACGCAAAAAAAGAAGGCAGATGGTTCCCTAGAGAGGTATAAGGCTCGTTGGGTACTTCGGGGCTTCACACAGCGCCCCTGGAGTTGACTATGACGAGACTTTTAGTCCGGTGGTGAAGTCAGCGAGGGTTCATACTGTTCCGTCGATGTCTCTCTCTCATTATTGGCCTGTCCACCAGCTGGATGTCAAGAATGCCTTCCTCCACGACACTCTGACGGAGACGGTGTACTATAATCAGCCGACATGATTTGTTGATTCAGCTCATCCAGATATGGTCTGCAGGTTGAACAAATCCTTGTACAGCTTGAAGCAGGCACCCTGAGCTTGGTACAACCGGTTCGCCTCCTTCCTGGCCTTAGATTTCGTTGAGGCCAAGTTGAACACGTCGTTGTTTGTCTATCGACCGGGGGGGGACACTACTTACCTTCTCCTGTGCGTCGATGAAATTGTATTGACGGCGTCCAGTCCGACTCTCCTTCAGCGTACTATCTCCGCCTTGCAGCAGGAGTTCACTATGAAGGATTTGAGTCAGCTTCATCACTTCCTCGGGATTGCGGTCGAGAGTCGACCAGGTGGCTTGTTCTTTCACCAGCGGCAATACTGTCTGGACATCATCGAGCGAGCGGGTATGACTGTCTGTAAGTTGTACTCCACGCTCGTGGATACCCAAACAAAGGTCTCATCTGCCGACGGGACACCCGTCTATGACCCGACTGCCCACAGAAGTCTTGCAGGTGCACTTCAGTACCTCACCTTCACAAGGCCAGATATCTCCTACGCGGTTCAGCAGGTGGACCTTTACATGCATGACCCGCAAGAGTCGCACCTCATCGCTATGAAGCGGATCCTTCGTTACCTACGCGACACTCTCGACCACAACATGCTCCTTCGACATGACTCGGCGTTTGAGTTGGTTGTCTACACCGATGCTGACTGGACAGGCTGCCCACACACCCGTCGGTCCACCTCTTGCTATGATGTCTTCCTGGGCGGCAATCTTGTCTCCTGGTCCTCGAAGCGACAGCCTGTGGTGTCGCGGTCGAGTGCAGAGGCGGAGTACCGTGTCGTGGCTAACGGCGTGGCTGAGGCGTCCTGGGTTCAACAGCTACTTCAGGAGCTCCACTCCCCCGTCACCCGGAGCACGTTGGTCTACTGCGACAACGTCAGCGCCGTCTACCTCTCCACCAACCCCGTCCAACATCAGTGCACGAAGCATGTGGAGATTGACCTCCATTTTGTTCGTGAGCGGGTTGCACGTGGCGAGGTCCGAGTTCTCCACGCTCCGACGACGTCGCAGTTCGCCGACATCTTCACAAAGGGTCGCCCATCGTCGCTGCTTTCGGAGTTTTGGTCCAGTCCCGACTTCTATTGTGGCTAGATGTTGAGACTATGAGGGTGTTAGATTATATGTGTGATTTGTGTTGGGCTAGGCCCATGTAGCAACCCCTATGGGGCTATATATGTGTACCTACTCCTATGGGGTTAATCAATCCATTAATCACCTTCTATTACAATGTACCCACTAGCATTGGCTGCTGATGTGAGCACCGAGGATTTCAGGGGCGAGCCTATTAATTGCTTAGATTCAGCTATCTTCAACAAATCTCTAGTCCGGGGAAAGGTGATTATTTGCGAGTTCATGTCAGACTTCTTCGAAGACAACAGAATTGGTGCAATCGTGAATATACGATTCAGAAGGTTGGAGCAGCTGGAGTCATTGTCACTGGTCATAAAATGGACCTTGATTTTGCTCCTATATTTCCCACCACGTTCCCTTCAGCCTTATTTGTAGACAAGGCTGACTCATGGGTAGGTTTGAAATATCTTCGTGTTTTTTAACCTTCTTTCGTGTTTTGATTGGTACCCAGGTCAGGTTGCAAGGTTTTCCTTCCAGTAGTTCTACGCATGTTTAATTGGGTGGCTCTGACTGACTGAATTATCTTGTTAACTGGCTGCAGTCTCTAATGAGGTACTACAACAGTAGCACTTTACGAGGCGAGGATGGTAAGATCGTAAGCTTCGGGGCAACCGTCAGGATTACGGATGGACGGCGCGCAACCTACACGGGAGAAGCACCTCTGGTAGCAACCTACTCGTCGAGGGGACCGGACGTGGATAACAGGCAGCTGCAGCCTGCGGAGGCGCTGAAACCAAATGTCATGGCGCCGGGGCATAATATCTGGGGAGCCTGGAGCCCGACGAGCAGCGCCGTGCCGGAATTCCAGGGCGAGACCTTCGCGATGCTGTCCGGCACAAGCATGGCCACCCCGCACGTCGCGGGGGTGGCGGCGCTGATCAATCAGAGGCACCCGACGTGGAGCCCCGCCATGATCACGTCGGCGATCATGACGACCGCGGACGTGACCGACCGCTCGGGGCGGCCCCTGATGGCGAGGGGGGACGAGCTCGACACGGAACCCGCGACGCCGTTCGACATGGGCGCCGGCGCGATAAACGCAGCGCGCGCCCTGGACCCTGGCCTGGTGTTCGACGCCGGGTTCAAGGACTACCTCCAGTTCCTGTGCGCGGTGCCGGGGGTGGACGATGCCGCGGTGCTCTGCGCGGTGGGCTCGCCGTGCCCGCCGACGACGGCGCGGGAGTCGGCGGCTCGGTGGTGCTCGGACCTGAACGCGCCGAGCGTGACGGTGTCCGGCCTGGTGGGGTCGCGGCGGGTGGACCGGCGGGTGACCAGCATGGGCGCGCAGAACGAGACGTACACGGCGTACGTGCGCGCCCCGAGCGGCGTGTCGGTGCGCGTGACGCTGTACCAGTTCACTATCGCGCCCTGCGCGACGAGGGCGCTCTGGATCGTGCTCAGCACCACCACGCCGGGGAACGCCTTCAGCTTCGGCGAGGTGGTGCTCAGGGGCGACAAGAAGCACACCGTCTGGATCCCGCTCGCCGTCTACCCCGCCGCCATGATGCACTCATGAACGAACTTTTCAAGTATACTAACACACAAGCACTTCACCCCCGATCCGTAACACACATGTACCATCGTCGTACACGCAGCACGTATTGAAACATGCTCGTACGTGTATACGACACGTACCCGTTCCAAAATATACGTGTTCCCAGCAAAGCTGAGTTTGACTCAGTTTGTGTGCAGAGTCATGCCTTGCGATGAACTGGCGATGCATGGCACATATTAGGATTATCCAACCTTCCATTCCATTGACATTATTCGATGGAGATGAGATCGAGCGTGCGTTGGCAACGCGACGCGACGAGGCGGTCGCGCTTATCCCGGTCCGGCTCCCAGTTTCCACGCCTCCACCTCAGCGCGGACGCGGCTACCAGTTTCCCGGCAAAGATGAGTTTGACCTGGTTTGTGTGCAGAGTCATGCCTTGCGATGAACTGGCGATGCATGGCATAGAATAGGATTATCCAACCTTTCACTCCATTGACATTATTCGATGAAGATGAGATCGAGCGTGCGTTGCCAATGCGACGCGGCGAGGCGACCGCGCTTATCCGGGTCAGGCTACCAGTTTCCACGCCTCCACCTCAGCGCGGACGCGGCGCCGCACCTTCACCAGGCTGACATCGGCACCGAGGGTGCCTCGTCGGATTACCTCTTTAATAATCGAGAGTCACGGGGCTGCTGCCCTGATCGAGACGCCACGCTCAGGTGCGCGTGGGAACCCTTGTATTACCCATGGCAAAGCGCGACCGTGAAGCCATGCCGTCCGTGTAGTAGCCACGTGCCCGTATTCCATCGGACAGCACAGAGAAGATAGCATCGGATGTCGTGGAGCTGTTTACGGCTGGTCATCGAGATATCATCCGGTAGAGGTGACGTAGCGAATTACCGAGAGATTTCTACAAGATTTTGAAGAAATGTCACGCGTTTCTTTTAACTCTTTCTCGTTCCAAAACGTGCATTGATCAGAGTCCACGGATTAAGCACTAGTACTCCGTACTGTATTAGGTTAGTTAAGGCCTTAAGGGCGGCGGCGGAGGCTTGGCGCTTGGGTGACCAAACGAATGAACCGCCGCTATCAAGCCAGATACGTCTTTCTTCTTTGAACGGCCCTTTACCTGGGGAGGCGCCTTGAAGAAGATGCAGCCTGCCTCAGAAGCTCGCGCACTGCCTCCGTCCGTTCTTTCAAGGAGGAGGTGAAGAGAAACATGGCTAGGCACAACCTTTCATGACACGCTAAGAAAATCTGAAGATTTTAGAAAAATTTGGGGCCTGTTTGGATTACTACTTTTATTCATCTTTTCAAAATTTGGTGATGTCAAATTTCGGTGTAGGATTTGACCAACTAAAATTTGATCAACATTGGTAAAGAGAAATGAACTAGCACAACACATTAGTCAATTGACTTGCTAAATTTTGGCTTCAATCCAAATACACTCATATTTTATAGTCAACTACTAAATTTTAGTAAGGTAACTATTGACAACAATTCGAACACACCCCTGACTCACTTGGACATTTCTTTGATTCAGATTTTAGATTTTTTTACAGTGAATTTGGTTGGTACAGCTGAATCAAAAAGACCCTAAACATACTCCAAAATCTCATGGCACGCCATTGCCCCGTTCTTCCGATGAGTACCAGAGTTATCCTGTATGCTAAGATTTATTATTAGTAGTAGTTCTGTAGTTGTACTTGTACAGATACCAGATTAAAAGATCCACATGACACGCCGTTGCAAAAGCTGAAAATTCGACGCTGCCAAGTTGGGTTGCTGCCATGCCGTGCCGTAATTGAAGGCTGAAGCAACTACACACTAGGCTGCAGAGAATCCGGCCGCGAAAAGCAGGCAAGGTCCCAAAGTGAGAGAAAAAAAGGAACTAGACTTTTTAGTTCGAGCAGTAGTAGAACAGAAAGGACTCGGAAAAGGTCAGACACGGCAGTCCCCCGTGTGGGCCCCGAACTAGTATCTTCACGGTACAGGGGGACCCACCGAGGAAAGGCGTTGCTAGTGGAGAAAAGGAGGGCGAGCCGAGGAGCAGAGAGCAGGAGAGAAAGAGAAGCCAGGGAAAAGAAGAACCCATGCCATGAATCAGCATTCAGCGGGATGTGTGTCCCTCCCAGAAATTTCCAAATAATCCTGCCTCGATTTGCGCTCGACTCCCTTCCTTATCCGGCATTAGCGCGCTCATTAATGAAATCCGTTTTTTAATTAATCTCTCTTGACTGACTGCCAGCAAGAGGGCAAGACGCGCAGGCGCAGCTGGTTCCAATCGAGCTCCAGTCACTCACGCCCCTCAACGATTCCTAGCGAGCAGCTCTGTCTGACTTGCAAATCCTGGTTGCAACAAGAGTCCCAGATCGAACTGCCAGCAATCCATTCAAGTCCTGGTCGTTCTACTTCTACCCAGACCCAGCGCGGCGATCTTATCCTCCTTCCAGCTCCGGCACTGCCTGGCCGGATCCCTATTAATACCACGCGGTTCTGCTGGCTGATCCATCGTTCTCGACGCGCCGCTTTTTCTCTTGCCGTTCTTGGCTCGCTTGGATCTCGCTCGCGTCTCGTGCTGCTGGAAAGGCGGGTCCTTTCCGCCGCCGCCTGCCCGTGATCCTTGTCGGACCGGCCATGAACGCGCTCGCTGCCACCAGCCGCAACTTCCGGCAGGCCGCGAAGCTGCTCGGCCTCGACTCCAAGCTCGAGAAGAGCCTCCTCATCCCGTTCCGCGAGATCAAGGTGCGGATGCCTTCGTACCCCGTTCTTCTTCTCCTCCCCTCCTGGCCCTTGTTTCCGTCTCATGTCGCGGACTTGTTTGCTCATGGGTTTCCTGCTCTTCATTGCAGGTGGAATGCACCATCCCAAAAGACGACGGCACCTTGGCATCGTTCATCGGTTTCCGCGTGCAGCATGACAATGCCCGCGGGCCGATGAAAGGCGGTATCCGCTATCACCCTGAGGTGAGAGGTCTCTCGTGATCAGATTGTTGTAGTTCTTTCAGGTGATTGTGATTGTTGGATTCTTGATTCTACCAATAGGGGAACTCAGCATGATTAGGATTTGGGTTACCTGTGTGCTAGCATCAGCTTTAGTCAAAGTGTACATTGCAACAAAATGTTTGCTTATTTTTCCTCTGCATTGTTTGTTAATGATGGAACATCTTTAATTGGGGACGACTAAAATTCAAACAGCTCTTATCGCTGCATTTTCACTTAAGTCCCTCCACCCAGCAACAGTTTATTCAACGACTGCCTCCTGACCACATTTTTCTCTTGTTTTCTATTCCAAATTTTCAAAATCTATAATTGTTAAACAATGATTTTCAATGTTCTGCTTGCCAGGTTGATCCTGATGAAGTAAACGCACTAGCGCAACTGATGACATGGAAGACAGCAGTTGCAGCAGTGCCATATGGTGGAGCAAAGGGAGGGATTGGATGCTCTCCTGGTGAATTAAGTAGAAGTGAGTTGGAGCGGTTGACACGTGTGTTTACACAGAAAATTCATGATCTTATTGGAACCCATACGGATGTTCCGGCTCCAGACATGGGGACAAATGGACAAGTATGCGATTTTTTTGTCGTTATTTCGTGATCCACAGCCATTCTTTAGTATGACAGTTACAACCTGAGGTCTACTTTCCTTATCCTTGATACTTTTTTTTTTTTTCAATTATGGCACAGACCATGGCATGGATTTTAGATGAGTATTCAAAATTCCATGGCCATTCCCCAGCTGTTGTCACAGGAAAGCCAATAGTAAGTAAATGAATACAGTTTAAATTCGCTGAAGTAAAACTTTATAAATGATATAATAATGTTTCATATCTCTTTCTTATAGGATCTTGGCGGGTCATTAGGCAGGGATGCTGCAACAGGACGAGGTGTGATGTTTGCCACAGAGGCTCTTCTGGCTGAATATGGAAAGTCCATTGCTGGATCAACTTTTGTCATTCAGGCGAGTCAATAAAAATACTGATATTTCCCAAAAATAACAAAATAAATGTCTCATTCCCACATTATAAAAAGATTTTCGTTCCAGAATCTTATATAGTTTTCTTTCCTTATTATCTATTAATCTTGCAGGGTTTTGGTAATGTTGGTTCATGGGCTGCACAACTTATCCATGAGAAAGGTGGCAAGATAATTGCACTTGGAGACGCAACTGGCTCAATCAGAAGCAAGGCCGGCATAGACATACCTGCTCTGATGAAGCACAGGAACGAGGGTGGTGCTTTAAAAGATTTCCATGGTGCACAAGTTATGGATTCTTCTGAGTTGCTAGTGCATGAATGTGATGTTCTTATTCCGTGCGCCTTAGGTGGAGTTCTTAACAGGTAACCGCTATCATACTTGTCTGTTGTTATTTCATATTTTTCTGTCAACAACTGTCATCCATTCATTCATTTGCTAGCTAAATAAACTTATCTATGCCATTCTCAACCTTTTCAAGGCCTGTGTATTAATGTCAATCTTATTATGTGTCAAGTAGCCTACTTTTTATTTGTTTGCTAGCTTTAGTTGTAAACTTGTAATATACTCAAGAATTGCTTATTCAAATTAATTACTTTTTGTGAAGGGAAAACGCGCCACACGTGAAGGCCAAGTTTATAATTGAAGCTGCTAACCATCCAACTGATCCAGAGGCAGATGAGGTGCGCACAGTGACATATTTGATAGTACTAAATTTGGAAGAATGTAACGTTCGGCAACCCAGTTTTCTGATCTGCTCACTCATTGTATACTACAGATTCTCGCCAAGAAGGGAGTGACAGTATTGCCAGATATCTATGCCAATTCTGGTGGTGTGATCGTTAGCTACTTTGAATGGGTTCAGGTAACTGACCGTATGATTATGGCCTTTGACGCCGCATTACACATTTGTGTCCTTTTCTAATCCATCAGCCTTATGCTATTTCGATTGTCCAGAACATTCAAGGTTTCATGTGGGATGAAGAGAAGGTGAACATGGAACTTCACAAATATATGAATAGTGCTTTTCATCACGTCAAGGCCATGTGCAAGTCTCAAGACTGCAACCTTAGGATGGGGGCATTCTCCTTGGGAGTTAACAGGGTTGCCCGTGCCACCTTGTTGAGGGGCTGGGAGGCATGAGATCGTTCAATACATATTTGCAGATTCGCCATTCAATAATTCTGTGATCTACATTGTTGATGGCCCGCGTTTGATCTGCCAAAATCATCTGAAGTGGCTTGCATGGAGTGAAACCAGTTGAAATAATATGCTGTATTTGTTTTTCCTTTCTCCCTGCTATTCTGGTTTGAGAATGCTGGATTGTTGGTGTTTCAGTTTTGGATGTCAGTTACTGACAATATGGTGAACCCATAGGAACTTTTATAGTACACAAATGTTATTGCATCGTAATGTTTCAGAAAGTTTGGTTAATCTCAACTGGTTTCAAGTTCCAGCTGTTCTATCTTGTAACTATTTCTGAAATTTTATCCTGGTCTGGGCTTTTAAATTGACAAATATGAGTGATAGGCGCAGCAAAATGTAGAAGAGATTTATGTAAATCAGCAAGATCCATTACATAAGAGATCCACAAGAACTCATATGCGGAAGCATTCCACCGCAAAAGCATACTACTGCTGTCAATTTCAGATAAGCACTGAGAGCAAGCAGGTTTAAATAAAAGTTTCAAACAAAAGCTTTGTCCGCGAGTATTTGCAAGGGGTTCAGCGCGCGTTGGCTACTTCGCCACCGATGGCAGCGCGAGCAAACACCGCGACGGATCATCTGGTATATCTTCAGCTGTCAGTGGGTACAGTTTGCTAGGCTGGCTGTGCGGCTTCGGCGCTACTGATGGCGCCCGGTTGCCAGTAACTGATGTAGGGGGAGAGTGGGCACCGGTGGCCGCCAGGGCAAGTTTGCCCTGCCGGCGGTGGCCTTTGGCATTGGGTGTAGCTGACAGAGTCTTGCTGGGAGCCTTCTTGCCTGATGCTGGGGCAGAGTGCTGGGAGGCAACCGCCATTGGCGACGCCTTGCGAGTCTGTCGTAGACGCTCGTACATTGCAGATGGAGCCTCACCGCCGTCTGTCTTGTCAGCAACCAACACCGGCACAGGGCCGTCGTCAGCAGCCTCGAGAGCCAGCTCACAAGCCTGGCTACTGCGGTTTGGCGCAGTGGACGTCCCGGAAATTTCGCCCTTGTCAGGAGCAGCAGCAACAGCGTCATGGCCACCTGCCAACCGTGCCGGGCGTGTCACGCTGCAAGTCCGTCCGCGGCGCTCGGCCGTCGCGGACCCCGCTCTGCCATCCTTCTTGCCGGCAGGCGGCGTCGAGGACGAGCCATCCTTCGGCGGCTGTCCGCAGCCACGCTTGACCTGCGCCACCGGAGTCCCGTCGCGCACCGCCTCGGATCGCGCCGCAGCCGGCTCCACGGGAGCCTCCACGGCCGCGGCCTCGTCGTCGGGACTACGCGCGTACCGACCCGGCGCGGTGCGCGCGAAGAAGCCCTCGGCGACGTGCTTGGCGAGGTAGTGCCGGAGAAAGATGTCGTGCGCGGCGGGCACGCCTGGGTGCGCGGAACGGATGAAGCTCGAGATGGCGACCTCCGACGAACCGCCGTCCTCGCCCAGCGCGTCGATCGCCTCGCCAATCATCTGCCAACGCAACGCGGCCACAATGTCAAGCATGGCGATGGGTGTCCGCCCGAACAGGTGGCCGACGCGAAAACCGTTTGCGACGCCCTTTCCCACTCAAGAAAAAAAAATGAAAGGAAATCTCCAGTGCCGAGCGATCAAGATAAAAAAAAAATAAGCACAATGCACGAGCTAAGTGGGGTTAAGCGGCGCTAATGGCGGATTGTCGCAACGGAAGAGGCGGCGATGCGAGATAAAGGCAACAAAATTAACCGCGGGATAAATCTTACTAGTTTTTAATGACATGCGTCTAAAACGAAATTGGAGAAAGCAAAAAAAAAAATCCTTAAAGAGGGGAATGAAACAATCGAAATCGAATAAGTCGTACCCAGCAATAGGGCGGGTGATCCGGCGTGGGTTGCCGGGGCCTCCGTACGTCCGGCGGCGGCGTCATTCCCTCCTCCGCCGCCGTGGCCTTGTTCCGCTTAGCCCTCCTCTGCCGCGTATCTACCGCAACGGCAGCCACCATTGCCGCGGGGAAGACCGGGTCCGTCCGCTTCTTTGGGTTGGGGTGCGACGGCAAGAAGATGGATGGGGAGGGGTTTAAAGGGGACAGAGTAGGGCTGCGCACGGCGGCGGAGCTCTTTTCGCGGCTCTTCTTCCGGTCCTGGCCCGGGAAACCCGAATTTCGTTTCGAATATATATTGCCCATTGGGTCCGTTTGTTGTGACTTGTGACCAGAGATCCTCTCTTTTGCGTTTCACTTTTTTTCTCTGGCCGATTCGTTTTCTGTTTAACGATTGCACTTTTTAAGCCTCTTTACTCGTACGGGTACCCAGACCTGCAACTAAAATGAAAAAAACCACGAATTCATAACATAGACGAAGCCCTACGAACTTCTTAGGTAACAGAATGTCATCATGTTAGACGAAAGCCCTGAGGATCGAATCTGGTGACTGATCGGCACAATGACTGATCGACATGAAGATAGCGCGCTGTTCACTGGGCGGTTCCCATCTGGGCCGGGCCGACTCCTAGCCCAAGTTAGAGATCGCTGCTGACTGTTTCCACTCCTTCGAAAACGCCATCAGAATCGCGACGGGGACGGCCCCGCCGCTGCCGTCGGTTCAAAGGGCTATTATTGCAAGCTACAACCATTACCCTTTGCTCGTTCAGCTTCAGCCGTTGGCAGACCAGAAAGTCATCGTCTTTGGTCGGCAAAGAAAACAATTGGCAAATCCGTGGTTACTCAAAATCAATACTCCTTTAAAATCTTTTTATTTATTACTGATTAGTTAAAAATAAATTAGCCGGTAACAAATAAAACAATGTCAAGGAGTATGTGGAGACTTACCGGAGGAGGTAAAAGGAAACAGCACCGCGGGAGAGCAGATAATAATACATAAAAATGAGGGCAAACAGTCCATGTTAGGTTCGTTCCAGCAAGTTCCTGTCCCACTCGTTTCGGTACATGTCTGTGCGCCCGGCAACCTTGACGCCCGACGACATGGACGGACGGAGGGGTCAAGCGCCGACCGGCGACTCGGGGTCCGGGCAGGGCTGCGGACCTGACGGTTGGTGGAGGTACGGCTGGGGGTGGTCCTCGGCGCCCGGAGGCGGCTGGGGCTACGGCCACGGCTCGGCCGCGCAAGGACCCGGCGCCGCCGCTGAAGGATCGGCGTACGGGTTTGGCTACGGCGGCGGTGGCGGATGGGGGAGCGGGCGCGGAGGCTTCGGGTTTGCGGCCGGTGGCCGCGGCGGTGAGAGCCGCGCGGGTGGGCGCGGAGGTGGTTTCGGATGGGGAGCCGGTGGCAGGGAGTTTGGAGTTGGGCCTGACCACGGCGGCCGGGGGGCGAGCGGCGGCGGACAAAGGGCGCAGCGCGGTGGTCGCGGTGGCGGCAACTAAACCGAGAGTGCCGTGCAGCGTGACACGGGATCACTCTCAGTAGTCGGTCTGTATAGTGTGCACTACGCTACTGTACCTTGAGTTAATAATAATGAGGAACCACCTTCGGTTTAACTCATAGTACGTCTTTGTATCAGAAAGCGTTGTTGGTGATGTACAGATCTGAACGAATGACCAAGCTTCAAATTTACTAGAACTCTGATGCGTCTGGAACAGTTCATCATCCACGAGGGAGTCCAATTCAACCAGCCCTGTAACTTTCAGCATTCAAAAAATGTGCAGAATTATCTTGAGTCATAATCCTGAACAACGCCAGGTCTTTGCCTCAAGAACATAGAGGGTCATGAACACATTCTGCCACTGCTAACGTCCCAAACAAGCAGTAACCACAACCCTGCCGAGCTGCCTGCCTGCCTCTCGTGTCGCATCCTTCTTCCTGATTCCTATAGCTCGAGTTGAGCTATGTAAGACCTTGAATCCAGCCCTCAAAACTAAACTTTAACGCTCCTACCCATTTTACATTTGGCCATAAATAAGCTAGAAGCAAACTCAGTGAAACAAATTTATTTATGCCTCGAGAAATTGTAAATCCTAAACCTAATACAACCAGCCATCGCACTCAATAGAGCCGCAAAGGCATTTCTTCTTCTTGATGTTACCACTGGCATCATGAACCTGATCTATTGTGTAGTTGTAGTGGTATGCTAGTTCTTCATGAGGTCGAATATCCTCACCCGCAAAGAACATGATGTGAGGCATAGTTATGTCATCATGATCATAGAGGGCATTTTGTGCAAAAAGGTTAGGAGTACAACTATGATTGATGAATTTTGCAAAATTTCCCATCTCTGAAGCATCAACAGCAAATCCAGCTTCGTCATCATTACCCGGACCCTTCTGGAGTGCTGGTATCGATGTTGATAGGCCCTCCCAAAGGGTTTCATCATAGTAATTGTGCCCAATAGCAAATAAGTACTCATCAGTCTTTCTTTTTTGTGCCTCTTCATCTTCCAACACTTCTCCAATATATTCACATACAAAGCTTCCACATGGTATGAAGTCAAGAGTTCTCACTCCCCAACCCATTTGTTTTGTTTTGAAGACTTGCAATCGAAACTTGATTCCATGTTGTCCAACCCTATTATGACATGTAGGAGGACACTTGCAAGAAGGCCCACACTCATAAACAAGAGGTTTTGCTTTCAAAATACAGCCATTTTCATTGAAAGGGATCTCCCCACCATTTTTCACTGCACATGCACACCTTTTTGAGTCTGAGCATCCTCTAACACATCCACAACCTGCTGGATGACCTGGCTGATAGTTACGGGGGTATCAAACTCGTGACATGTAGCAATACGACATTGGGTACTCATCAGATATCGAGTTAACAACAGGTATTGGGATCCTTTCCGATCCATGAGATATATCATTCAAGATAATACGATAATTTGATTCATCTTTCCCTGTTTTTAGAATTTCTTCAACGTCAATGTGCTTCTGTCCGTCCATTCTTCTCAACCGGAACATGTATACATAACGATCTTCACTCTCTTTCTCCCTCCAGTACTTCTCAACCAGATATAAACCCCCATATATATAAGTAGACAATTTCTTCTGTCGGAAGTTTCCTTTAAGATGAGTGATGAAACCATAGACAACGCGAACTGGTGTTTTAGTATCCATGCTCTTCTTTAATGCAAGGTTGGGCGCACCATCTATCTTCTGACTGGCTGTAACTGCTACTGATCCAGAATACACTAACACATCCAAATTATTGACATCAGAAGGCTGTGTATATGCCACAATGCTAGCAGCTACACAAGTCCCATCATCATTCTTGATATAATCAACACCTACCCGATGAGGGCGATGGAGACCAACAACACAAAGCTCTACCCTCAAATGAAAGGTATCGCCAACATGGATTCCAGGCACACTGCCAACATACTTCTTGTCATCAGACTCCAGGGAGAACCGCTCCCTGAATATCCTGTAAGCCTGTAGATCAGATGCCAATTTAGTAACGGCAGCCTCTCTCGACTTGTGTCCTTTATCCAAGAGCTCCTGGTAAATTAACCGGAAATCCTGCAGAGAACGCATTGTGCTTTCTCTAGCAATGGCACTTCCACAACCATCTTTGTTGGGTGTCCTGTTCTCGTATCCAATCCCAGACTCCATACCTTTCACTGAGAAGTCACGCATAGCTGAAACTCTTGAGCCAGAATGAGTACTTGCATAACACCGCACAGTACTTCTTGATGCTGGAGTGCCCTGCATTGAACTGTCATCAAACTCGTAGGATGGAGTTTCAGGACATCCCATAGATCCACAGTCAGAGCCAAAAGCTTTGGAGAACGATCGCTTGCGGCCGACCTGGAACCTCCACGGTATGAGTGTCTTGCGTCCCTTGCGGCAATATGTTTCATTACCTCTGCGGCCAGGACCTGCCGAGCTGCAACCTTTGGCCACGGCTTCACTCTCTTTTGCTGTGCGATAAGCGGAATCTCCAGAGCGGCCATCATTTTTCACCCAGTCCCCTGACCTCCGATCTGAAGCAGAACAACCATTGCCCTGTGACCCAGCCCCATTCACACAAGACTTGTTCGAAGCCTCAGAAACGCATTCATCCACTCCTATATTCCTCCCAGTCCACTCAGGATCACAAGCTGCCGCGTCACCAGCAGCACCGCTGGCACGTCCAATACCTTTCCCGTCAGTATCCCTCGCGCTGGCATTGGAACTGGAGCTCCACGAATTGCAGTCCTCTCCGTGTGCCACACCAACTCCAGCGCCGCTGCAATTTCCGGTACCTTTCAATACGGAGGCCTGCGCAACGCCATAGCTGCCGGACTTGGCCACATCGCCGCCGTTTCCAGCTCCCGGCCGGCCGCCGTCCTGCGCGTCTGGGCTCTTCGCGCTCGCACTGCGCGTGAACCTCTTCGATTGCGGCACTCCACCGCTCGGCGCCGCCGCCGATCCGCAAGATTTCGCCTCGGGGACGACCCCCGTGAGCCCTCCGCCGCCGCCGACGGGCGTCGCGGCGGCGGCGGCGTGCTTGACTGGCTTCCTGACCGAACCGGGCCGGAATCGCCACGTCAGTAGCGCCTTGTACTTCCGCGGGCCGGCCGCCCACGGTGGTACCGCCGCCGCCGCCATCTCCATCCACCGCCGCGTCACGCCTCCGCTCGGAACGCACCGAGCCCTTCCGAAACCCTCCGCACTCTGTACGCGGCGGGGGGATCGAACGGAAGGGGCAAACGAAAGCGAGCGGGAGGTCTTTCCGACGCGCACCTGACGGCGGAGACGGCAGGGGCGGCGGCTCCCGGCGCAGAGGGGTGGGGGTTCCGGGGGACAATGGGACTGGATCCCGTAATGTCGGAGTCGGAGCAGCGGTGCGGTTCACCGTATCCGCCGGGGTGTCACTTCGCTTGCTATATACTACTGTACTCCACTAGTTATTTGCGCGCCCTTCTTCGCCTGTTCGTTTCCGTTTCGGTTTACGTGTTCCAGTTCCATTAATCTGACTTTGCTTTGGATTTCCCACGGGTATAGATGGCAAAATGGGGCGGACTAAATGGACCGGTCCGAAGCCCGTTCAAATCGATCCGGCACGAGCACGGCCCGGTACAAAAGGGATCAGGCTCTGTCGGTACTCTGCGTACCGGATACACTTTGGGACTGCAAAAATCACAAGGAAACTCTATTTACCAGATTTGAAGATTTCCGAAGGCCCCACACGTCAGTCATAACTGGATCTGCTTCTCCGACATGGTTAATCTCAGGGCCGCCACGTGTATCATAAGACCGGAGCTATCGCGCACACATGGGAAAGCTCCGGACTAGATACCAGTATGACACCCCTGGACCTAACCCCAGACAGAGGGGAACTTCGGTACCGATACGTGTCCAACAGCACCGGACCTACCCGTCCACGATGGTAAGCCCTGTAGCTGCCACGTATCCGAACCCCCGAACCTTCAACCTCAACAATCAGATTGATGGACCCCTAACAGCTCGGACCTTCAAGGGGCAATCAAGGACTTCAAGACCCGATTAAGTGTCATTAATATCATATTAATGACACACGATCGGAAGATCCTTACTACCAGTAATGACACTGTTAAGGCCCGTTACCACGCTATTAAGGGTAATTAATCTTATTTATTGTGTATCAAACATTAGTAACCGCCAGGACCACTTGTCGGGCCAGGCTAACTGTGTAACGACCAGTCCTTGTACTATAAAAGGATTGGTCGACGATACACAGAGGGACCTCTCTCTGGACTCTCTCGGAGCTCTCGAGACAGTTTCGCCCTCACACACATACTCACTCGCTCAATACAATATGAACACACCCCGTGGAGTAGGGTATTACGCTCAGGCGACCTGAACCACATAAACCTCTGTGTCAATTCGACACCATCTCTTGAATCTATGCGCGCCCATTACCGAACTATAAACTCCACGGACTAATACTAGTAGTGTCGGGAGATCTGTCGGATTCAACCACCAACAGTTGGCGCGCCAGGTAGGGGTGCGCCCGAGATTTCAAGAATGGTGAACTCAGCTACTGGATCGTCCAACGGCAACCCCGCTGCGCAACCTGCTGGAGGCAAACCCTCTAACATGCAGCAACCAACAGGTGCCACGACTCCAGTAGGAGTCATGCCACCGCCACCACCGCCTGCACCAGCAAATCAAGCTGGACAACGGGATGGAGCATCTGCATCGGTCACGGCGTCGGCGAATAACAACAACCCTGAACACGCGCTCCATGCTGCGCGTGCCCTTCTCCAACGCCCACCACCTCCGGGTGCATCCCAGGGTGCAATGGGGCAGTGGAGTGCTGGCGTGGAACACTTGGTTGCAGCAGCAGCCGATCGCGTCAGCAACCAAGGTCCTCCCCCCTCGAGGCGGGCCCCATCGCAGCATCGAACTTTGTCGGGCAAACTTGGTCCGCACGCTTCCCAAAATAGGAGGCGTGCTGCGTCCCAACGAGTGACATCGCTGCCTTCCAGAGCACGACGCACTCGTACAGTAACGAGGCTTTCAACTCACGACCTCCGGACGAAGCTTGATCGTCGTTATCGTCAACAGGACGACCGCGTCCATATCGAGCGAGCTCGCGAAAGGCGAGAGGCTCGAGACAGTCATGTTCACGAGGGAGTAGGAGGAGGTTGTTCTGCTCTGGCCATGCACCTACGCATGGTCAGGTGGCTACAAAAGTTCCGGCCTCACCTTCCGGAGAAATTTGACGGGACTTTCAATCCCGCTGAGTTTCTCCAGATTTACTCCACTGCAATCCTTGCAGCCGGAGGTAACGAGGTCGTAATGGTCAACTACTTCCCCGTGACTTTAACTGGGACCGCCAGGTCCTAGTTCATGAGCCTTCCGCCCAACTCCATCAATAGTTGGACGGAATTGTGCCAACAGTTCACCATCAATTTCGGGAGTTCATACACCCGACCAGGCACCGAACTGGACCTTTTTGTTGTAACGCAAAAGGGGGGAGAATTCCTGCGTTCCTTCATCTAGACGTTCTGCCAGGTACGAAACACTATTCCTTCTATCTTCAGCGCCTCTGTTATTATGGCATTTAGACAGGGCGTACTAGACAAGAAGATGTTGGAGAAGCTGGCGATCAAGGAGATCACCAGCGTCACGGAGATCTTCAGCTTGGCTGACAAGTGCGCCAAAGTTGCGGAGGGCCGTGAAATGCACTCCAAACCACCTCCGGCGGATAACAAAAAATCCTCCAAGGGTGATGCCACTACCTCTGGAAGTGGCAAAAATAAGAAAAAGTCTAACGGCAAGAAAAAGTTGTCGGCTGGCACACCTACTGCTGCAGCTGCTGCAGCTTCGGGTGGCCGGGGGCCACACCCCGAGAAACGACCTCGACCGTCATCTGAAGACAGCGACAACTCCAAAATGTGGTGTCCTATCCATAAGTCGAACGACCACAAATTGGAAGACTGCCGAGAGGTCCAAAACCTTGTCGGGCGCTATAACAAGCGCCGGGAAGAAGTTCCTTTCTGACAAAGGGAAGGAAAACAAAAAGTTGACGAAGCTCCGACTAAAGAGGAGTTAGATTTTCAGAACCCTAAAAAGGTCCTGAAGGCTGTATACACCTCCGTTGACGATTATTCCGACGTCTCCGACAATGAACGTCGGAAAACCATGAACACCATCTTTGGTGGTTCGTGGGACATCACGTCCCGCCGTGTCCTCAAGACCATGCGGCGGGACATGGCTTCGGTAGCTCCCACCGCTAGAGCGGAGCCGCACCGAAAGTGGATGGATACTGCCATCACTTTCGACACGTCGGACTGCCCTCGGAACATGATTGAAGCTGGCCAACTCCCATTGATGGTATCTCCAACCATCAACAACATACAACTCCACCATGTAATGGTGGACGGAGGTTCGAGGCTGAACCTCATAAGCTTTAAAGCTTTCGTCAAGCTTCAGCTCCGGCCTTCGGATCTTCGCCCCTCCCGACCTTTCTCTGGAGTAGGTCCGGGGGCCATAACCCCACTTGGTGCTATTACTCTCCCCGTGACCTTCGGGACTCGGGAGAATTATCGCACTGAGAAGTTGGTCTTTGACGTTGCTCAGATCAACTTACCCTTCAACGCCATTCTGGGCAGACCAGCCTTATACAAGTTCATGGCTACTGCTCATTATGGCTATCTTGTGTTGAAGATGCTGACACCAGCTGGTGTTCTCCGGATCCGCGGAGACCGCACTACCGGAGTGAGTGCTCTAGAAGAACTTCATGTGCTTGCTACAACACAGGAGGAAGAGTCCAGGCAGGAACAAGCTCTGAAACCCCCGAGCATTCGTCAACGAGGCTCAACCTCCGCACCTCGCGTGCAACCAAGCGGCGACACCAACATTCCCATCAAAGTCGTCCAAATCGGTTCCCATGCCGCTCAGACCACCCGTATATCGGGAGGTCTGATTGACAAATAGGAACTCGCGCTCATCACTTTCCTCCGGGCTAACGTTGACGTGTTTGCCTGGCAACCGTCGCAAATGCCTGGGATCCCTAGGGAAGTGATCGAGCATAATCTGAAGATCTATCCTGACGCTCCGCCTGTACATCAGAAGCCTCGGAAGCAATCAGTAGAGCGACATAACTTCATACGACAAGAAGTGAAGAAGTTGCTCAAAGTTGGATTCATCCGAGAAGTCTTCCACCCAAAATGGCTGGCAAACCCAGTCGTTGTACCCAAGGCCGGCAGGAAGCTTCGGATGTGTATTGAATACACAACGCTGAATAAGGCACGTCCAAAAGATCTATTCCCACTACCTAGAATAGATCAGATAGTGGATTCCACCTCCAGGTGTGAATTACTGTGTTTCCTAGACGCATATTCTGGGTACCATCAAATCAGAATGTCTAGGGAAGATGAAGAACATACTTCTTTTATCACAGTAGATGGATTGTATTGTTATACTGCCATGCCATTTGGTCTCAAGAATGCAACCTCAACATTTGTACGAGTGTCGGTACCCTGGGAACCATACATCCCTTGAGACTACAAGGATCTCAAGGGAAATTCATCTATTCGATTTGAAGACCTTCGGAGGCCCACATGTCAGACATAACCGGACCCGCTTCTCCAACATGGTTTGTCCCAGGGTTGCCACGTGTACTGTCAAACCGGAGCTACCACCCACAAGGGGGAAGCTCCGGGCTGTGTACCGAAATGGCACCCCCGGACCTAACCCCAGACCGAGGGAAGCTCCGGAACTGACACGTGTCAGGTAGCTCCGGAGCTATCTGTTTCCCACAGTATGCTCCGGAGCTGCCACGTGTCCAACCGTCGGATCTTCAGCCTCTAACCTCCGGAAGACTCCACAACGGCTCCGGATCTTCGAAGGGGAATCAAGAACTTTAAGACCCGATTAAGTGTCATTAATACCATATTAATGACACACAATCGGACGACCTTAATTGCCAGTAGCGGTGCTGTCAAAGCCCATTACCCGGTCATTAAGGGCAATTAAACATGTTGAATGAGTATCAATATTAGTAACCGCCGGGGCCACTTGTCGGGCCAGGCTAACTTGTAACGGCATGCCCTTGTACTATAAAAGGACAGGCCGACGACACACTCTACATGTTCCATAGACGCTCGATACAAGCTCATACAGCTAATACAACACCAACACACTCGTGGAGTAGGGTATTATGCCCAGGCGGCCCGAACCACGTAAATCTCCGTGTCTCCTGTGTCATTTACAATTCACCTTCTTGAATCTCCGCGCGCCCACACCGAACATCAAACTCCTCTAACACTTTAGTAGTGTCGAAAGATCTGTCGGATCTAAACCACTGACAGTTGGCGCGCCAAGTAGGGGCGCCTGAGATTTCGAGAATGGTGAACTCAGCCGCTGGATCATCCAATGGTCATCCTGCTGTTCAAGCTGTTGGGGGCAATCCCTCCAATATGCAGCCACCAGCAGGGGCCTCAGCGCCAGCAGGAGTCACACTGCCACCACCGCCGCCTCCACCAGCAAATCAAGCTGGACAAAGCGATGGTGCACCGACGTCAATCACTGCGTCGGCAAATCATGACAACCCGGAACACGCGCTCCATGCAGCACGTGCTCTTCTCCAACGCCCACCACCTTCGGATGCATCCCGGGATGCACTGGAGCAGTGGAGGGCCGATGTGGAACATTTGGTTGCAGCAGCAGCCGACTGCATCAGCAACCTGGGTCCTCGTCCTTCAGGACGGGCCCCGTCGCAGTGACGGACCTTGTCTGGCAGACTTGGTCCGCACGTTTCCAACAATAGGAGACGTGCTGCATCACAGCGGGTGACGTCATTGCCCTCCGGGGCACGGCGCACCCACACGGTATCAAGGCTTTCAACTCATGACCTCCGGGTGGAGCTTGATCGCCGATACCGCCAACAAGACGGCCGAGTCCATATTGAGCGTGCTTGTGAAAGACGAGAAGCTCAAGACGTTCCTGCTCCTGAAGGAGTAGGAGGAGGCTGTTCAGCCTTGGCCATGCATCTGCGTATGGTCAGGTGGCCACAGAAGTTCCGGCCTCACCTGCCGGAGAAGTTCGACGGAACCGTCAATCCTGTCGAATTTCTTCAGATTTACTCCACTACTATCTTGGCAGCTGGAGGAAATGAGGCCGTAATGGCCAATTATTTCCCAGTGGCTTTAACTGGGACCGCCAAGTCCTGGTTTATGAGCCTTCCACCCAACTCCATCAACAGTTGGGAGGAGCTGTGCCGGCAGTTCACTGCCAATTTTGGGAGTTCATACACCCGACCAGGCACTGAACTGGACCTTTTTGCAGTCGTGCAAAAAGGGGGAGAATCCCTGCGATCATTCATCCAGAGGTTCCCTCAGGTACGAAACACTATCCCTTCTATCTCTAGCGCCTCTGTCATTGCGGCATTCAGACAGGGTGTACGAGATAAGAAGATGCTGGAGAAACTGGCGATCAAGGAGATCACCAGTGTCACGGAACTCTTCAGTTTGGCTGACAAATGTGCCAGAGCTGCGGAGGGCCATGAAATGCACTCCAAACCAACTCCGGAGGATCACAAGAAATCCTCCAAAGGCGAAGCCGCTACCTCCAGGAGTGGCAAAAAGAAGAAGAAGACCAACGACAAGAAGAAGTCATCGGCCGGTACATCCAATGTTGCAGTTGCTGCAGCTCCGGGTGGCCGGGGGCCACGCCCCGAGAAGCGACCTCGACCGTCTTCTCAAGACGGTGGCAAACCCAAGGTGTGGTGTCCAATTCACAAAACGGGCAGCCACAGTTTGGAAGACTGCCGGGAGGTCCAAAACCTTGCCGAGCGCTACAACAAGCGCCGGGAAGAAGCTCATCTCTGACAGAGGGAAGGAAAACAAAAAGTCAACGAAGCTCCAGCTGAAGAGGAGTTAGGTTTTCAGGATCCCAAAAAGGTCCTGAAGGCCGTCTACACCTCCGTCGACGACGATTCCGACGTCTCTGACAACGAGCGTCGGAAGACCATGAACACCATCTTTGGTGGATCATGAGACATCACCTCCCGCCACGTCATCAAGACTATGCGTCGGGACATGGCTGTTGTAGCTCCTACAGCCAGGGTGGAACCTCATGGGAAGTGGATGGACACAACCATCACTTTTGATGCTTCGGACTGCCCTCGAAGTATGGTTGGAGGAGGTCAGCTACCTTTGATGGTATCTCCTACAATCAATAACATCCAGCTCCACCATGTCATGGTAGACGGAGGTTCGGGACTTAACCTCATAAGCTTTGAAGCTTTTACCAAGCTTCAGCTCCGACCTTCGGATCTCCACCCCTCCCGACCTTTCTCCGGAGTAGGTCCGGGAGCCATTACCCCACTCGGAGCTATTACTCTCCCCGTTACCTTCGGGACACGGGAGAAGTATCGCATCGAGAAGTTGGTCTTTGACGTTGCTCAGATCAACTTACCCTTCAATGCCATCTTGGGTAGGCCTCCTTGTACAAATTCATGGCAGCTGCTCATTATGGCTACCTGGTGTTAAAGATGCCAACACCAGTAGGCATTCTCCGGATCCGCGGAGATCGTACTATCGGAGTAACTGCCCTGGAAGAACTCCATGCACTTACCACGGCGCAAGGGGAGGACTCCAGGCAGGAGCAAGCTCCAAAACCCCCGAGCATTCGTCAACGAGGCTCGACATATGCACCTCGTGTGCAGCCAAGCGGCGACACCGACATCCCCGTCAAAGTCGTCCAAATCGGTTCTGATGCCGCTCAGACTACTCGTATATCGGGAGGATTGAACGACAAATAGGAACTCACGCTCATCGCTTTCCTCCGGGCTAATGTCGACGTGTTTGCCTGGCAACCGTCACAAATGCTTGGGATCCCCAGGGAAGTGATTGAGCACAATCTAAAGATCTACCCTGACGCCCGACCTATGCACCAGAAGCCTCGGAAGCAATCTGTAGAGCGACAGAACTTCATTCGATAAGAAGTGAAGAAATTGCTCGAAGCTGGATTCATCCGAGAAGTCTTCCATCCAAAATGGCTGGCAAACCCAGTCGTTGTGCCCAAGGCCGGCGGGAAGCTTCGGATGTGTATCGACTACACAACACTAAATAAGGCATGTCCAAAAGATCCATTCCCACTACCTAGAATAGATCAGATAGTGGATTCCACCCCCGGGTGTGAATTACTATGTTTCCTAGACGCATATTATGGGTATCATCAAATCAGAATGTCTAGGGAAGATGAAGAGCATACCTCTTTCATCACAGTAGATGGATTGTACTGTTATACAACCATGTCGTTTGGTCGCAAGAATGCAGCTTCAACCTTTGTACGAGCTATGTACAAAACCTTTGAAGACCTCATTAGAGACATAGTGGAAGTGTATGTTGATGACATCGTGATCAAGATCAAGAACAAGGAGTCACTCCTCGACACCTTGCAAGCTGTCTTTGATAAGCTGCGGGTCACCCGCACAAAGCTAAACCCAGACAAGTGTGCCTTCAGGGTTAGCTCCGGAAAACTTCTTAGTTTCCTGTTAAGTCACCGGGGCATAGAAGCTAATCCGGCGAAGATCAAGGCCATTGAAGACATGCGGCCACCAGCCCGCATCAAAGATGTCCAAAAGCTAACCGGATGTCTAGCAGCCCTCAGCCGGTTTATTTCAAGACTGGCGGAACGGGCACTCCCCTTCTTCAAGTTATTGAGGAAGTCCGGACCATTCCAATGGTCTGAAGAAGCAGAAAAGGCATTCCAGGAGCTAAAACAGTTCCTCACCACCCTACCAACTCTGGTAGCTCCGAACCCTGGTGAGCCTTTGCTGCTTTACATTTCAGCTACTGACGAAGTCGTCAGTATGGTCTTGGTCGCGGAGACACCAGAACTACCCCATACTCAGGGATCCAGACCCCTTCGGGAAGGTCCGGAGGTTCCTGAAAGCGAGTCTGGGTCCCAGCTCCCAGATTCGAATCCACAAGAAGCCTCTTCAGAAGACCTAGACTCCTCCGGGAGGATCCAGGTCGCTTCTGAAGAAGCTCCGGGTTCCTCCAGCCAGAACCCGGAGGTCCCCGAAGAAAATCCGGATCCCTCTGGAGGGATCCGGGTCAGTGAAGAGGAAGCTCCGGACCCTCCGGGAGGGTCCAGACCATTCAGCGCCCAGTGTACTTTATCAGTGAAGTACTACATGATGCCAAGCCTCGATACCTAGAGGTGCATAAGCTGCTCTATGCAGTTCTTATCGCCTCCAGGAAGCTTCGCCATTATTTCCAAGCTCACAAGATCTCAGTGGTAACCTCTTACCCACTTCGAGCAATCTTGCATAATCCCAACTCAACTGGGAATATTGCAAAGTGGGCAGCGGAATTAGCCGAATTCGATCTCGAATTCATTTCAAGGCAAGCAGTCAAGAGTCAAGCATTGGCAGACTTCGTGGCGGAATGGACTCCCTCTCCATCAAACCCTGGGGGCCCCAGTGAGCAGAAGCCGGAACACGAAGCTCCGGCCTTCACCGAGCCTCATTGGACCCTCTACTTCGACGGCTCCATGCAAAAGCAGGGGGCCAGAGCTGGAATCCTTCTCCTTGCACCAACCGGGGAGAAGGTAAAATACATGGTACACCTTGACTTCAAGGCGACCAACAACATGGCGGAGTACGAAACACTCATCTACGGACTAAAGGTGGCACTGTCATACGGTGTCAAACAACTGCTGGTCAAGGGAGATTCACATCTCATCATTAAGCAAGTGAAGGGTGAATGCTCCTGCAACAATCTCCAGCTAGCTGCTTACCTCCTTGAAGTCCAGAGGCTTCAGAAGGACTTCGAAGTCCTATATCTCCACCATGTCCAGCGTGCCCACAACGCTGAAGCCGATGAACTTTCGACGAAAGCGTCAACTGGAGCCCCGGCTCCTGACGGAACTTTTGTCTGGAGGTTGTCAAAACCCAAAGCTCAGCCTGCCGAACTGAGCGAAGGGGGCGAGATCAACATCCCGAAGCTGACGGTCCCGATGGCCCTGTTACCATGGCAGTCATCAAGGGTCGTAGGTGCTGCTGGAAGCTCCGAGCAACCCAGCACGCAAGACTCAAATGCTCAAGTTAGTTCCAATGCATGGATCTCGGAGATCCGGAACTACTTGAAAGACAACATCCTTCCTGACGATGATGTATCCGCTGACTGGGTAGTCAGATTGGCTAAAAGATACACGTTGGTAGAAGGGGTCTCTACCGGCGCGGTGCCAACGGCATCCTAATGCGGTGCATCACAAGGGAAGAAGGTTGCGAGCTCCTCACAGAAATCCATGGAGGCGAGTGTGGGAACCACGCGTCTTCCCGCACACTGGTTGGTAAAGCCTTTCGGCATGGCTTCTACTGGCCTACAGCACTCCACGATGCAACTGAGTTGGTGAAGAAATAAGAAGCATGTTAATTTCATGCAAAGCAAATTCACACACCGGCTCAGCCCCTACAAATGATACCTCCTACATGGCCCTTCGCTGTGTGGGAGATGGACATCTTGGGACCTTTCCCAAGAGCCGTCGGAGGTTACAAGTTCCTGTACGTTGCCATTGACAAGTTCACCAAGTGGCCGGAAGCAACTACAGTTGTGACAATCAACAAGCAATCTGCTATCAACTTTTTGCAGTCCATTGTATGCAGATTTGGAGTCCCAAACAAAATCATCACTGATAATGGGACCCAATTCACAAGCTCTACATTTCAAGGATATTGCGAAGACGTCGACATTCAAGTTTGCTACGCCTCCGTAGCTCACCTAGCAAGCAATGGCCAAGCCGAGAGAGCAAATGCTGAAATCCTTAAAGGACTCAAAACGCGCACCTATGAGCGTTTGAAAAAACATGGAGCCAACTGGATTGAAGAGATTCCGCCCACTTTATGGGCCAACAGGACATCTCCAAATCGGTCAACTGGAGAGACACCCTTCTTCCTGGTGTATGGATCTGAAGCAATCCTTCCTCCAGAAATCACCTTGGGGTCACTCCGCGTCCGGACCTTCGACGAAGCCACGCAGGACCAGCTCTGGCGTGAAGACCTAGACCTCCTTGAGGAGGGAAGGTGCCAAGCAGCTATTAGGAATGCCCGATACCGCCAAACCCTTCGGCGCTATCATCAACGGCATGTACACAACCGACAGCTCGAGGAAGGCGACCTGGTGCTACGGAGAATACAATCTAGAGAAGGGTTAAACAAACTCTCCCCCAGCTGGGAGGGACCCTTCCGAGTGATTAAAGTATCCCGTCCCAGGAGTGTTCGCTTGGCTACCGAGGATGGGACACCTCTCCCAAATCCTTGGAACATTGAGCACTTCCGTAAGTTCTACACTTAATATCACGGAGGTGAGTCTGTAGTAACTTGAGGTGTATGTTATAGAGTCATTGTACAGAGTCGGGTAGTTCCTCCGGGAGAACAGCCGGACCTTTCTCGGAAGGTCCGCAAAGTTCATGCAACACTTGTCACAGTCTCAGGACTAAAAGTGTGGCTAGCTACCCTGGGTCAAACGAGAAATAAAACACGCTTAGCCTGGTTCCGTACCCTAAGAGTGTACTTGTTTCCCCTGTACCCCGAACCTATAATGAAAGACATCTTCATGTGAAACAGACTCCACGTGCATTTATTTTGTACAGGCTCAACATTTTTTATTTTTCTCTTTCTTGTCTATAACAAAGACGTGCAATTCTTAAGAAATTTTAGTTCGACCGGTTCATATACGATTCGAGTTGTATTGTCGATTCTTTTGGATTCAAATATTGTTCATGGCCCACTCGCCTGAATGCCGCCAAGCCAATCTAGGGCTGGAGTGTGCTATCGACTTAGCCTGGTCAAGCACCCTAAGTACGCCACTCTACCTACACCCCGACAGGCCGAAGTAAGGCGGGTCCAAGTACAATTGGATCTGGAAGTAAAGACAACGCATTCGATCGTATTTAGAATCGCGTTGGACCTAAAATTTTCTTGAGAATCGTAAGCCGCGATGAAGTTATAGGCAAGAAACGAATTTTACTATTTTTCTTGGCTTAAGTGTGCACGAAAAATAAAATCTACGTTGATGGAGAAAAGTCGGAGCTAACAAAGCTCCGACTCCCCTATGTGGCTTGTAATCGATGTTAAGCATTGAAAACGAGAATCACCAGAGCAACCAAGCTCCGGTAGAGCTAGGGGGACCAGCCGTCGACGCTAAATAAAAGATGGTGAGAAGACCCCGCAAACGGAGTCTGCTGCCAACAAACTAAGTGTTGGCAAAGGTCACTGCCGGAACTACTAAGCTCCGACACCCCGGAGGACTAACTATCGATGCTCTACGCGTTGATAGGGACTATTGCCGGAGCTACTAAGCTCTGACGATAGATAATGTCGGAGCTTCTAAGCCCCGACAACCTCAGGGGGCCTTCACTATCGAAGACTTCGGACCTACACTCTACAAGTTCGGAGCAAATGAGTCTTCAACAAAACACAATATCCTCTTGGTACATGTTCCCAATCAAATTGTGTACATCTACCAGGGGGCCAAGTGAAGACAAAAGTGTTGAAGACAAAAAGTGAAATTCATAATAATTTGGGGATTTCATTCATCTGGAGACAAGGGATTACAAAGTTGAGGAAGAAGAAGAGAAAATACAAGTGAGAACTACAGAGATGGTCCTAGACCCTATGGAAGAATTGGGCAACCTTGTGGGCAACCTCCGACATGTTGGCTCGAGCAGCTTCGCCTTCTCCTTCAACCGGACCTTCAAGCACCGGGTCCAGAGGAAATTGGGAGTTCCGGCCGGTGTAGCACGTCAGCACATACTCTGCGACGTTCTTCGCCAGGGATTGCCCCTCAACCTCCAATTGGTCTGCGATGACGTCGCCCACCTTGGAGAGTTTGCTACCTGCCGAGCTCAACCCCTACAACGCCAGGTCCGGCTCCGGCTCCAGATCATCTGGATGCACGGGACTGAAGCCCATCGGTGTCAGCGTGTCATGGGCCTTGCCCAGTAACTCCCAAATCTGTAGGGAGTCCGCAGTCCTCAAGCCCTTCAATTCTTCCAAGGATCTCCTGGCCGCCACCAGTTCAGAATTCTCACGAGCGAGGCGCTCAACTTCTTTGGCGTTTTGCTGAATCTTTTCAGCAACTCGCTTCTCGAGTATTTCGAGCTCCTCTTCCCGGAGGTGGATCTTGTTCCGGCAGTCAACCAGGTCCTTCTCTCTGCCCCTCACTTTCTTCTCCCTGGCAGCAAGGGCACACTCTTGCTCGTAGAGTTCCTGCCCTCGCACCCATGCCTTCTCCTCCTCCTCAGTGCAGCGCTCTTCCAATTTCTTGGCGCGCTCCTCGAGGCCCTTGTCAGCCAGAGCCACCTTCTCGGTGAGCTCCTCCTCCCTCCTCAGGACGTCATCCCGCAACTCTAGGAGTTTCTGCTCTTCATCTTCGAGCCTTTTCTCCCTCTCTTCAAGTGCCTCCCGACGCTTGATGAGTGTAGTGTTAATGGCCTCAAGCCTTTCTTGGCGTTCATTGGCCGCACTGTTAGCTGCTTTGGTCTGCTCGTAAATCTCCCGGGATTGAGCGTCGAGGGCACGAGTCATACTCTCCCTGTCATCCAATAACTTGCCCCAGTATTCCAGGCGGACCTTCTCCTACTTGATCCACTCTTTGTCATCTGCTAGCCTCGACTGCGCCAGCTTGGTCTCGAAGTAGAGCCGGTTACACCACCGCCTAAGGGTTTGGCGCTCCTCTTCAAGAGCCTTGCTGTCGTGGAAGAAGGCCAGTTGAACTTGACGCAGACTGGAACAGGCGTTGTCAATAGACAATGACAACGAGATAGGTTCTGGACCTGCTGGGGTCTCCTCCGCTGGTTCTAGTGGGTTTTCAGATACAAAAATCGGGTCCCACTCCACAAGAGTGGTCCCCCGAGTCTCCATGGCACTAGGGCCGTCCTCCGGGATGGCCTCAGTCGCCATCGAGGAAGGCCCCACCACCAGGTCTTCATTTGCCCCCTCAGGCAGGGGGCCAGCAACTTCACCAGGGCACTCTTGTTCAGCCGCGAGTACCTTCGACGTCGTCACTTCCGGAGCAGGGGCCGCTTCTGGCTCCGGCCTGGGCACCTCCTCTATTGGGGGCTCGAGCTCCAACGCCTCTGCAACAACCAACTCGGGAGCCGGAAGATCTTCATCATCAACCGGCCCTGCGGCCGGAGCTCCAACAACGGCCGGCACTGCCGCCGGTGCTTCAGAGGTAGTCGGCCCAACTGCCGGAACTTCCTCAACATCCGGCGCGCGCACCGGGACTTCAATCACCTCCGGCTCAACCGCTGGAGCATCGACAATTTTCGGCTCTGGGGCCGAAATTACTGCTTCCTCCGGCTCAACGGCCGGAGCTTCCGTCATCTCAGCACCAGAACCCGGAGCTTCAGCCTCCGGGACAGGTGCCGCTGGCGCATCTTCTCTCCCGCGGTCCGGCGCTACCACGGGAGTCTCTGGGGATGAGTCGAGGTCCATGACCACGACAGCTGGCGCCGGAGCTGTCGCAGCTTCAGCCACCACTTGGGGCGGCACCGGGACAGGAGCAGAAGCTTTCGCCCTCACAGCTTCAGTTGCTGTGGCTGAGGGTGGAGCCTCACTCCTTTTCTTGGAAACGCTGCAGATGATGGACGAAGAAACTTAAAAAACAGTTACTACAACAAAACAACTGTCCAAGGTAAAGATTAAAAATTACCTTGGGAGGCTTCCGCACTAGCTTGCACGGAACCTCTTTCCCGGGCGTTCTGGGCTGGTCATAGCCGACGTGGAAGCTCCGGAAGGCCCCCCGAAACTCGTTGCAGCCACGGGCGTTTCCCTAGTCGAGGACCCCCTCGATCGGGAAGAACCTTCGGACCTAGAGCCTCAACCGGCCCTGGTGCTGGAGTCGCACGACCGGAGCTAGCACCTCGGGAGGACCCCGCTGTGGGTACAGTCGCCGCGATTGCAGAAGACCTCCCCCTCCGGGGAGAAGGAGCGGATGCAGAGGTGGCAGGCCTGATGGACCTTCCGTCGGCGGGCTGCAGCTTCCTCTTTCGGCTCAAAGGTTCATCCGCCGGCTCCTTGCCCTTGTCGATGACCTCAACCCTTGGCTTCGGGGCAGGGTCGAAACCACCTTCGGGAACCCCAGGGATCGCCACCCTGGTGGTTGATCTTCTCTCGACGACACCAAGGTCGTCAAGCACGGGCATCTTCCGCCGGAGCTCCCTAGTGAACTCTACTTCCACGTTCAGAGGAAGAAAAGCTGATGGCAGAGTCAAGTCGTCACCCTCGACGTCGATGCTGTGCTGGAACTTCTTGAGGTGGAACTCCAAGATTGTCCCCACCATGTTGGACTTCAGCCCGGTCTCGACCCGGTCGTCGTCCATCACGCTGTTGAGGGCCCAAGCGAGTTTTTCTCTCCTCTTCAGCGGTGCCCACCTTTTGACCAGGAAGTTACAAAACACCGCCTGAGGAGTTAATCCTGCCTCCACGCACTTGCGGATCCTGGTCAGAGCAGGGTTGAAGGCATCCGCCAACACCGGAGCTTCACTCCAGATCGTCGTGTTAATGTTGGGGAGGCCTTCGGGCAGCTCCAGCCTCTCGTGCTCCTCCACCCGGATGACTATCCAGTCCTTCTTCCAGTCATCCCACTTCCCAGAGGGAAACGACCGGAGGTACTTGAATGGGCATTTCTTGCGCTTTATGAAGTAGTGGAAGCCAAGGTACTCATTGCTCCTGCCGGTGGTATGGACGGTGAAGAAGGTCCGGAAGAGTTCAATGCAGGGAGATGCCCACCCACATCTCACAGAAGTGGACAAAGATAGACACAAGGAGAATGGAGTGAGGGCCAAGGTGATATAGTTGCAGACCATAAAAGTCTAGCAGCATCAAGAAAAAGGAGGAAAAAGGTGGGATCAACCCCACCATGGCGTACGAAGAAAAGTACACCATTTCGCCGGCGTGCTCCTTCTCAAACGGGAGCTCTCCCCCGACGTGGACCATGTGGTTGAAGAAGTCCGAGGACCATCCCATGAGGGCCCGGACCTTCTTCAGGTCACCGTCGGTCTTCAAACGACTCTCGCGGAGACCCAACTCCATCGCAGCACAGCAAGGCAATAGAGGAAAAGCGAAGCACAAGTTGGGAGTTTGAGCGCAAGATCAGATGAGAGGCGTAAAGAACTCCAGACGGTGCACGCTTTCCTTCTTAAGTAAGCCCTCCCAACGCTTGGATGGAAACCGCAAGGAAGTCGAAGATACCACTCAAAAATTCCACACAGCCGATGACAAGAGGGCCCGGGACCACCCCGACGATCAAGTCGAGGTTCTTACCCAGGCAAACAGTTGTCATCATGAGGCGGGAAGCCCGAAGGCGGCGACCTGACAAGGCGCGCGGAACCGATACGGTTTTCGTATCGGGAACCGGTGACCTTCAATTGCGTGAGATCCGCACGCCAAAGATCTCATCTACCGCACGCGGGATACGCTACACAGCGAGGATTTAACTCCAAACCATCGCCAACGGCACATCCGGAGACCTTTGAAGACTCAGTTCAAAAGTCGCGAGGATGGACCCACCTCTGGCGGAATGACTTCACCCAAGGGGTCTTCCCCAGAGGTGGGCCCAGGGGGCCACTGTCGGTACCCTGGGAACCATACACCCCTTGAGACTACAAGGATCTCAAGGGAAATTCATCTATTCGATTTGAAGACCTTCGAAGACCCACATGTCAGACATAACCGGACCCGCTTCTCTAACATGGTTTGTCCCAGGGTTGCCACGTGTACTGTCAAACCGGAGCTACCACCCACAAGGGGGAAGCTCCGGGCTGTGTACCAAAATGGCACCCCCGGACCTAACCCCAGACCGAGGGAAGCTCCGGAACTGACACGTGTCAGGTAGCTCCGGAGCTATCTGTTTCCCACAGTATGCTCCAGAGCTGCCACGTGTCCAACCGTCAGATCTTCAGCCTCTAACCTCCGGAAGACTCCACAACGGCTCCAGATCTTCGAAGGGGAATCAAGAACTTCAAGACCCGATTAAGTGTCATTAATACCATATTAATCACACACAATCGGACGACCTTAATTGCCAGTAACGGTGCTGTCAAAGCCCATTACCCGATCATTAAGGGCAATTAAACGTGTTGAATGAGTATCAATATTAGTAACCGCCAGGGCCACATGTCGGGCCAGGCTAACTTGTAACGGCCTGCCCTTGTACTATAAAAGGACAGGCCGATGACACACTCTACACGTTCCATAGACGCTTGATACAAGCTCATACAGCTAATACAACACCAACACACTCGTGGAGTAGGGTATTACGCTCAGGCGACCCGAACCATGTAAATCTCCGTGTCCCCTGTGTCATTTACAATTCACCTTCTTGAATCTCCGCGCGCCCACACCGAACATCAAACTCCTCTAACACTTTAGTAGTGTCGGGAGATCTGCCGGATCCAAACCACCGACAACGAGCTATGTACAAAACCTTTGGAGAGCTCATGAGAGACGTAGTGGAAGTGTATGTTGATGACATCGTCGTCAAAATCAAGGACAAGGAGTCACTTCTTGACACCTTGCAAGCTGTCTTCGACAAGCTGTAGGTCACTCGCACAAAGCTGAACCCATACAAGTGTGTCTTTGGAGTTAGCTCCGGAAAGCTTCTTGGATTCTTGGTGAACCACTGAGGCATATAGGCGAATCCAGCGAAGATTAAAGCTATTGAAGATATGCGGCCACCAGCCCGCATCAAGGACGTCCAGAAGCTGACTGGATGTCTGGCTGCCCTCAGCCGGTTCATCTCAAGACTGGCAGAACGGCACTACCCTTCTTCAAGCTATTGAGGAAGACCGAACCATTCCAATGGTGTGAAGAAGCAGAAAAGACGTTCCAGGAGCTAAAGCAGCTCCTCACCACTCTACCAACCTTGGTAGCTCCGAACCCTGGTGAGCTTTTACTGCTTTACATTTCGGCAACTGACGGAGTTGTCAGCATGGTCCTGGTGGCGGAGAGACTAAAACCTTTACAAGCTCAGAAATCTAGACCCCTCCGGGAGGGTCAGGAGGTTCCTAAAGGCGAGTCTGGGTCCCAGCCCCCAGACTTGGATCTACAAGGAGTTACTCTTGTCGAACAAGAGGATTCGGACCTCTCCGGGAGGGTCCGGGTCACTCCAGAAGAAGCTCCGGATTCCTTCAGCAAGGATCCAGAGGTTCTCGAAGAAGGTCCGGACCCCTCCGGGAGGGTCCGGGTCGATGCGGAGGAAGCTTCGGGCTCCTCCGGGAGAGTCCGGACAGTCCAACGCCCAGTGTACTTTATCAGCGAAGTACTCCATGACGCCAAGACTCGATACCTAGAGGTGCATAAGTTGCTCTATGCAGTTCTTATCGCCTCCAGGAAGCTTCGCCATTACTTCCAAGCTCATAAGATCTCAGTGGTGACTTCTTACCCACTGCGTGCGATCTTACATAGTCCCAATTCCACTGGGAACATTGCAAAGTGGGTAGCGGAATTGGCCGAGTTTGACCTAGAATTCGCCCCAAGACAAGTGATCAAGAGTCAAGCATTGGCGGACTTTGTGGCGGAATGGACCCCCTCTCCATCAAACCCTGGGCGCCCTAGTGAGCAGAAGCCGGAACTCAAGGCTTCAGTCTTCACCGAGCCTCACTGGACTCTCTACTTCGACGGCTCCATGCAAAAGCAGGGGGCCGGAGCTGGAGTCCTTCTCCTCGCTCCAACCGGGGAGAAGGTGAAATACATGGTCCACCTTGACTTCAAGGCGACCAACAACATGGTAGAGTATGAAGCACTCATTTACGGACTAAAGGTGGTACTATCATATGGTGTCAAGCAGCTGTTGGTCAAGGGAGATTCGCAGCTCATCATTAAAAAGGTGAAGGGTGAATGCTCCTGCAACAATCCCCAACTAGCTGCTTACCTCCTTGAAGTCCAGAGGCTTCACAAGGACTTCGAAGTCCTAAACCTCCACCATGTCCAGCTTCTCCATAACGCTGAAGCTGATGAACTCACGACGAAAGCGTCAACCGGAGCTCCGGTTCCCGACGGAACCTTCGTCCGGAGGTTGTCAAAAACCACAGCTCAGCCCGCCGAATTGAGCGAAGGGGGCGAGACCAGCATCCCGAAGCTGGCGGTCCCGATGGCCCTGTTACCATGGCAGCCATCAAGGGTTGTAGGTGCTGTCGGAAGCTCCGAGCAACCCAGCCCGCAGGACTGAAATGCTCAAGCAAGCTTCGATGCATGGATCTTTGAGATCCGGAGCTACTTGAAAGACAAAATCCTTCCTGACGATGATGTATCCACTGACCGGATAGTCAGATTGGCTAAAAGATACACGTTGGTAGAAGGGGATCTCTACCGGCGCGGTGCCAACAGCGTCCTAATGCGGTGCATCACAAGGGAAGAAGGCCGTGAGCTCCTCACGAAAATCCATGGAGGCGAGTGTGGGAACTACGCGTCTTCCCGCACGCTGGTTGGTAAAGCCTTCCGACATGGCTTCTACTGGCCTACAGCGCTCTAGGATGCAACTGAGCTGGTGTAGAAATGTGAAGCATGCCAGTTTCATGCGAAACAAATTCACACACCGGCTCAGCCTCTACAAATGATACCTCCTATATGGCCTTTTGCTGTGTGGGGGATGGACATCTTGGGACCTTTCCCAAGAGCCGTCAGAGGTTACAAGTTCCTATATGTTGTCATTGACAAATTCACCAAATGGCCAGAAGCAACTCCAGTTGTGACAATAAACAAGCAATCAACTATCAACTTCTTGCAGTCCATCGTATGCAGATTTGGAGTCCCGAACAAAATCATAACAGATAATGGGACCCAATTCACTAGCTCTGCTTTCCAAGGATACTGCGAAGACCTCAACATCCAAGTCAGCTACGCTTCCGTAGCCCACCCGACAAGCAATGGCCAAGCCGAGAGAGCAAATGCAGAAATCCTGAAAGGACTCAAGACGCGCACTTATGAGTGTCTGAAAAAACATAGATCCAACTGGATCGAAGAGCTTCCGCCCTGCGTATCGGATACCCCTTTGGACTGCAAAGATCACAAGGAAACTCCATCTACCAGATTTGAAAACCTCCGAAGGCCCCACATGTCAGCCGTAACCGGACCTGCTTCCCCGACATGGTTAATCTCAGGGCCGCCACGTGTATCATAAGACCGGAGCTATCGCCCACACATGGACTAGATACCAGTATGGCACCCCCGGACCTAACCTCACACAGAGGAAAGCTCCGGTACCGATATGTGTCCAACGGAACCGGACATACCCGTCCACGACGATAAGCTCCGGAGCTACCACGTATCCGAACACCCGGACCTTCAACCTCAACAATCAGATTGGTGGACCCCCAACAACTCGGACCTTCAAGGGGCAATCAAGGACTTCAAGACCCTATTAAGTGTCATTAATACCATATTAATGACACACAATTGGAAGGCCCTTACTACCAGTAATGGCACTGTTAAGGCTCGTTACCACACTATTAAGGGTAATTAATCTTATTTATTGTGTATCAAACATTAGTAACCGCCAGGGCCACTTGTCGGGTCAGGCTAACTGTGTAACGACCAGTCCTTGTACTATAAACGGACTGGTCGACGATACACAGAGGGACCTCTCTGGACTCTCTCGGAGCTCTCGAGACACTTTCGCCCTCACACACAAACTCACTCGCTCAATACAACATCAACACACCCCGTGGAGTAGGGTATTACTCTCAGGCGGCCCGAACCACATAAAGCTCTGTGTCAATTTGCCACCATCTCTTGAATCTCTGCGCGCCCATTACCGAACTATAAACTCCACGGACTACTAACAGTAGTGTCGGGAGATCTGCCGGATTCAACCACCGACAGGCTCAGACCAGCTCGAAGCCCGATTCGCACTGTGTCTGAACTTAGGCATCGGCCTGTTTAACACTTGACGCGACTGGCCCTGCATGTGGTCCGCTAGGGCTTCGGGCTTGGTAACCTTAGGCCCGACATAGCCGGGCCTAAGGTTTCCAAGCCCGAAGCCCGGCACGATCCATTGGCCATCTATGCTCACGTGTCTCAATTCATTCGTAATTAGACTGAGTCTTTATATCCGATTAAGAATATTTTTAATCATTTATAGTGGAGTCCATTCGTCGCCAATGAGAGTCGGCAACAACAGGATCAATGTCGGTGAGGATATGATCAGAGAGCTCGTACTTCCCGAGGGTGTTGAGGGAAGAGACACTTCCACCGATTATAGTACGGTGAAAGGTTGTCGAGGACGACGGGATCATTGACTTGATGTTGGGGACGGCAATTGCTTGAGCATGCAGAGAAGCAACGTCATCAACCGCCGGAGGAGAGGAGTCATGGTTGATCAAGTCATGATGAATCTCGTCGGTTGCGAGAAGCAGCTTGCGACGCGCCTCGTCGGCCGCTGCACGTGCACGTGCTGCCTCGATGGACAGTCGATCCGTCTCCTCGGTCAATTGAGTTAGCTCGGCCGCCAAGGCGATGTCCTGTGAGTCTGCTTGTGTGTCCGGGGGGCCATCGCCAATGGAAGCCATCAAGAAGTAAGAAACACGATGCGCGGGCGTCAATCTGCTGCAGTGGAGACCGCGGACGCGCGATGCGTGGAGACGAAGACCTCAGACCGGACGCGAACCGCGCGGAAGGCCGCACGTGAGCGTGCGGCGGTCCTCGGAGGACCCCGCTCTGGAGCGCGGGTGCGCGCAGATTTTTTTCCAGCAACAGGGGTATGTCGAAAAAAATCACGCGGGGGGGGGGGGGGGGGGGGGTTCGTCGGAAGCCAAACTCGACGCAAGAGGCAGATTCGAGCGTAGCTAGGGGAAGTTAGGAACGAACCTAATTTGATACTATGATAGAAATATTGGGGAATAAAATAATTATTATATTTGATTGATTAAAACTCATAGAGGGTGATACATATATATAAGGGAGTCAGGGGACCTCCCTTGATTACACATGCAATGTGGTATTATTTTAAAAAAAAACACTTCTCCCGACCTGCCATCCTCTTCTCACCTTCTTTCAAGCATTTTTCTGCCTTCTCAGAGTTTTCCAGCTCATCGAACATGCTCGCAAGTATGGTATAAGTAGTCCAATTAGCAACAACAAACTTATCAACAATCATTTGGTTAAAGACTCACTCCATACCATCTTATCTTGCTAAGCTGCACAAGTCTTTATCCAAATGTTGTAAGTGCAGACATCAAAAGAAACTTGTATGTCCTTCGTCTCACCAATAATTGCCAAAACTTCATCAGGCTCTGTCGGAGTGTGATTCCGGCAATTCTTCCGGTACTACCGTTGGTAGCCCGCGGAGTTTGTAGTTCGGTTGGAGCGCGCAGAGATTCAGAACAAGATGGCAAGTTGACACGAGAATTTACGTGGTTCGGGTCGCCTGAGCGTAAAACCCTACTCCACGGGTGTGTAGCTGTTGTATTGAGCGTCTGAGCACTAGAGTGTCCTGAGCGCGTGTCTCTCTCTCCTTCCCAGTGTATTGCTCGACCTGTCCTTTTATAGAACAAGGATTGGTCGTTACATCGTTGGCCTGGCCCGACATGTGACCCTGGCGGTTACTATTGCTTAATACACAATTAATGTACTTAATTACCCTTAACAGTGTGGTAACGCGCCTTGATAGTGGCGTTACTGGTATTAAGGGTCCTCCGATCATGTGTCATTAAGATAGCATTAATGACACATAATCAGTTCTTGAAGTCTTTAATGTCCCTTTAAGGTCCCAACCGTTGAGGGTCCACCAATCAGCCTGTTGAAGTTGAAGGTCCGACGGTTGTACATGTGGTAGCTCCGGAGCTTACCGTCTAGGACGGGTAGGTCCGGTGTTGTTGTACACGTGTCGGTACTTGATCTTCCCTCTGTCGGGAGTTAGGTTTGGGGGTGCCTCACAGGTATTTAGCCGGAGCATTCCCATGTAGGGATTGTAGCTCCAGATTTATGATACACGTGGCGGCACTAGGACTAACCATAGATGGGAGGCAGGTCCGGTTACGTGTGACATGTGGGGCCTTCGGAGGTCTTCAACTCCGATAGGTGAAGTTCCTTTGCACTCTTTGCAGCCCCAAGGGGTATCCGGTACGTAGGGTACCGACAGTGGCCCCCTGGGCCCACCTCTAGGAGAGACCTTTTGGATTAAGTCATTCTGCCGGAGGTGGGTCCATCTTTCGATTTCCGCGCTGTGTCTTCAAGGGTTTTTGGATGTGTCGTTGGGGTGGTGGTTCGCAGTTAAACCCTCGCCGCGTGGCATATCCACGATGCGGCAGGTGAGATCTGTGCGTGTGGATCTCACGCAATTGAAGGTAGTCGGTTCCCGATACGAAAACCGTATCAGTTCCGCGCGCCCTGTCAGGTCGCCGCCCGCGGGTTTCCCGCCTCTCATGATGACAACTGTTCGCCTGGGGTAAGGACCTCGACTTGATCGTCGGGGTGGCCCCGGGCCCCCTTGTCATTGGCTGAAATTTTTGAACTGTATCTTTGGTCCTTCTGTGGTTTCCACCCAAGCGTTGTGGGGGCTTACTTAAGAAGGAAAGCACACTCCGTTTGGGGATTCTTTACGCCTTCCTTTGAACTTGCACTCGAATCCTCCAAACTTTTGCTTGCTTTTCCTCTCTCGCCCCGCCGTGCAGCGATGGAGTTGGGTCTTCGCAAGAGCCGTCTCACAACCGACGGCGATTTGAAGAAGGTCCGGACCTACATGGGGTGGTCCAGTGACTCCTTCAACCACCTGGTCCGCGCCGGCAAGCTCCCGTTCAAGAAGAAGCGTGCCGACGACATGGTGTACTTTTCTGCGTACGCCATGGTGGGACTGATCCCACTTTTCTCCACTTTTCTCTTAATGCTGTTAGACTTCTATGGTCTACAGCTGTACCACCTTGGCCCCCCACTCCATTCTTCTGGTGTCAACCTTCGTCCACTACTGCGAGATGTGGGTGGGTATTCCCCCCTACGGCGAGCTCTTCCGCACATTCTTTACTATCCACACCACCGGCAAGACTGATGAGTACCTTGGCTTCTACTATTTTATGAAGCGCAAGAAGTGCACGTACAAGTACTTGAGGTCGTTCCCTTCTGGTAAGTGGGACGACTGGAAGAAGGATTGGATTGTTGTCAAGGAAAAGGAACACGAGAAGTTGGAGCTGCCCGAAGGCCTTCCCAACGTTGACACTGAAGCCTGGAGTGAAGTTCCGGTGCTATTGGGGGCCTTCAATCCTGCCTTGACCAGGATCCGCCAATGTGTGGAAGGAGGAGTGACCCCCCAGGCAGTCTTCTGCAACTTCCTGATCAACAGGTGGGCTCCGCTGAAGAAGAGGGAAAAGCTCACCTGGGCCCTCAACAGCGTGATGGACGATGACCGGATTGAGACCAGTTTGAAATCCAATCTAGAAGGCGCAACTTTGGAGCTTCATATCAAGAAGTTTCAGCATGGCATCGACGTCGAGGGTGACGATTTGGCTCCGTCGGCGGCTTTCCTCCCTGTGAACATGGAGGCGGAGTTCAGCAAGGAGCTCCGGCGGAAGATGCTGGTGCTTGACGACCTCGTTGAAGTTGAGAGACGTCCGACCACCAAGCTGGCGATCCCCGGAGCTTTCGAGGGTGTCTCTACTCCTGCTCCGAGACAGAGAGTTGAAGTCGTAGGCAAGGGCAAGGAGTTGGACGAGCCCTCCAGCCGCAAGAGGAAATTGAAGCACTCTGACGGGAGGTTCGTCAGACTTGCTCCTTCCACGACAGCTCCTTCTCCCCGGCGGGGGAGGTCTTCAACGGCGACAACCACTCCAGCATCGACATCTCCCCGGGACGCCAGCTCCATCCATGTGGCTCCGGTACCAAGGCCAGCTGAGGGCTCTAGGTCCAAGGGTCCTTCCAAGTCGATGGGGGCCTCAACCAAGACGTCGCTGACAGCGGCGACAAGCTCCGAAGAGCCTTCCGGAGCTACTACCCCAGTTGTGACTGGGTCGAGCTTTGAGTGCCCAGTGAAGAGGTTCCACGCTAGCTGGAGCAGAAGGCTTCCAAGTTAAATTTGATTTTTTTTTACCTCAGTTGATTGTTTTTGTTGTAATCATATTTTGAGTTTTCTTCGTGCTTCATCCACAGGGTACCCAAGAAAGGGGCTGAAGCTCCAGTTCCTGCAACAGCGGCAGATGATGTGCAGGCGGAGGCCCCAGCTCGATTTTCAGTGCGCCCCCAGGTGGTGGCTGAGGTCGTGGCAGCTCCGGCGCCAGTTGTCGTGGTTCTGAACCTTGACTCATCTCCCGATGCACCTGTGGTAGCGCCGGACCACGGGAATGAAGATGTACCAGTGACACCAGCTCCGGTGGTTGAAGCTCCGGTTTTGGATGATGTGATGACGGAAGCTTCGGCCTTAGGGCCGGAGGTAGCTGAAGTTCCGGCCTTAGAGCCGAATGTTGTTGAGCCCCAGCAGCGGAGCCGGTGGTTGGTGAAGTTCCGGCTCCCGAGTCGGTTGTCGCGGAAGTGCTGGCGCCTGAGCCAGTGGAGGTCGGAGCCGGAAGTGGCCTCAGCTCCGGCCGAATCTTCATCGCCTGCCCCGAACGTGGTGGTTCTGGAGGTACCAGTGCCCGAGCTAGGGTGCCCAGACGAGGCGACCGGTCCTTTGCCAAAGGGATCAGTTCCTGATGACCTGGCGGCGGGACCTTCGGAGCCGACTCCGAAGGTAGGAACTTCGGTTGCAGGACCTTCCTCGGCAGCGACCGAGGCTATCCCGGAAGGCGGTCCCAGTGCCGTGGAAACTCAGGGGACCACTCTTGTAGAGTGGGACCCGATTTTTGTTATGGAGAACCCGCTGGAGCCAGCGGAGAGCACCCCGACAGGTCCGGAGCCAATACCCTTATCGTTGTCCATTGACAACGCCTGCTCCAGCCTTCGTCAGGTTCAGCTGGCCTTTTACCACGATAGTAAGGCTCTCGAGGAGGAGCGCCAAACCCTTAGAAGGTGGCGCAACTGGCTCCAATTTGAGACCATGCTGGCGCAGACGAGGTTGGCCGATGACAAGGAGTGGGTGAAAAGGGAGAAGGCCCGGATGGAGTATTGGGGCCAACTGCTGGACAAAAGGGAAAGCATGGTGCGATCCCTTGACAACCAGTCCCGAGCCATCTACAAACAGGCTGTGGCTGCTAATGAAGCAGCAAATGATCGCCAGGAGAAGCTCAGCGCCGTCCACAATAGCCTCGTCAAGCGCCGGGAGGCTCTTGAGGAGCGGGAGAAAAGGCTCGAAGATGAAGAGCAAAAACTTCTGGAGCCGCGGGATGACCTCGTAAAGAGGGAGAAGGAGCTTACTCAGAGGCTGGCTCTAGGCGACAAGAGCCTCGCGAAGAAAACCAAGAAACTGGAGGAGCGCTGCGAGAGCAAGGAGAAGAAAGCCTGGCAGCGGGGACAGGACCTCACCAAGAGGGAGAATGAAGTTGCTGCCAGGGAGAAGAAAGTGTGGGGCTGGGAGAGAGACCTAGTCGACCGCCGGAACAAGATCCACGTCCGGGAAGAGGAGCTTGCTAAACTCGAAAGGCAAGTTGATGAAAAGATTCAGCAACACGCCAAAGAGGTCGAGCGCCTTGCCCGGGAGGGTTTGGAGCTTGCGGTGACTAAAAGGTCCTTGGAAGAGGTGCGAGGCTCAAGGGCTGCGGAGTCCCAACAAGTATGGGACTTCTTGGGCAAAGCCAATGATGCGCTGACGCTGCTAGGCTTTAGTCCCGTGCGTCCGGATGATCCAGAGCCAGAGCTGGACCAGGCGTTGAGCTCGGCAGGCGACAAGCTAAACAAGATGGGCGACGTCATCGTGGACCTGTTGGAAACTGAAGGACAATCCCTGGCGAAGAACGTCGCAGAGTACATGCTAACGTGCTACACAAGCCGGGATCCTCACTTCCCACTAGACCCGGTGCTTGAAGGTCCCATCGACGGAGAGGGGGATGCCGCCAAGGCCAGCGTGTCGGAGATTGCCCAGAAAGTCGCCTCATTCTTCCATAGGGTTTAGGACTTTCTCTTTGTATCTCTCACTTGTATCTTCTCTTCTCTTCCTCAATTTTGTAATATCTTGTCTCCAGATTAATGAAATCCAAGAAATTTACGAATTTCATTTTTTGTCTTCAACCTTTGCCTCACTTGGCCCCCTGGTAGATGTACGCAATTTGATTGTGGACATGTACCAAAAGGATATAGTATTTTGTTGAAGACTTGAGTGCTTCGAACTTGTAGAGTGTAGGTCTGAAGTCTTTGACAGCAGGGGCCCCCTGAGGTTGTCGGAGCTTAGTAGCTCCGGCAGCATCCACTGTCAACACGTAGAGCCTCGACAACAGACCCCATAGGGGTGTCCTTCTACCATCTTTTCTTCACGTTGACGGTTGGTCCCTTGGATTTGCCGGAACTGGATAGCTCCGGTGACGCCTACTATCAATGTTTAAAACATCGACAACGAGCCACCTTAGGGGATGTTGAAGCTTTGATAGCTCCGACATCATCCACCATCATCATGAGAATTTTATTTTTCCTGCACATTGAAGTCAAGAAAAACAGTAAAATCTATTTCTCATCTATAACTCGTTTGCGGCTCATTATTCCCGAAAGAAACTTTTAGATCGAGCAATTCTATATACAATCAAGTGCATTTGCTTATTTTCTCCAAGTTTGATCGTTTTTTGGACTCACCTTACTCAGGTCTGCTGGAGTGTAGGTAGAGTGGCGTACTTAGGATGCAGGACCAGGCTAAGTTGATAGCACACTCCGGACCTAGATTGGCTTGGCGTTCAGGCGAGTAGGCCATTCAACAATGTTAAGACCCGAAAGAAATAACATGCAACTTGAATTATATATGAATTGTTCGAGCTAAAGTTTCTTGAGAATTGCACAACTTTGTTATAGACAAGAAAGAGAAAACTAAAAAAGATTGAGCCTGTAAAAAATAAATGCACGCGGAGTCTGTTTTCACATAATGATGTCTTTCATTATAGGTCCGGGATACAGGGGAAACAAGTACACTCTTAGGGTACAGAATCAGGCAAAGTGCGTTGCATTTCTCGTTTGACCCAGGGTAGCTAGCTACACTTTTAGTTCTGAGACTGTGTCAAGTGTTGCTTGAACTTTGCGGACCTTCCGGGAAAAGGTCCGGCTGTTCTCCCGGAGGAGCTACCTGACTCTGTACAATGACACTATAACATACATCATATGTAATTACAGACTCATCTTCGTGATATTAAGCATAAAACTTACAGAGGTGCTCAATGTTCCAAGGATTAGGGAGCGGTGTCCCATCCTCGGTTGCCCAGCGAACGCATCCGGGACGGGATACTTTGATCACTCGGAAGGGTCTTTCCCAGTTTGGGGAGAGTTTGTTTAACCCTTCTCGAGTTTGTATTCTCCGTAGCACCAGATCGTCTTCCTCGAGCTGTCGGTTATGCACATGCCTTTGATGATAGCGTCGGAGCGCTTGGCGGTATCGTGCATTTCGAACAGCTGCTCAACACCTTCCCTCTTCGACGAGGTCAAGGTCTTCACGCCGGAGCTGGTCCTGTGTGGCTTCGTCGAAGGTCCGAACCCGGAGCGACTCCAAGGTGATTTCCGGAGGAAGGATTGCTTCAGCTCCGTACACCAGGAAAAAGGGTGTCTCTCCAGTTGATCGATTTGGAGTTGTCCTGTTTGCCCACAAGGTGGGCAGAAGCTCTTCAATCCAGTTGGCTCCATGTTTTTTCAGGCGCTCATATGTGTGTGTCTTGAGTCCTTTTAGGATTTCTGCATTTGCTCTCTCAGCTTGGCCATTGCTTGCTGGGTGAGCTACGGAAGCGTAGCTGACTTGAATGTCAAGGTCTTCACAATATCCTTGGACTGCAGAGCTTGTGAATTGGGTCCCGTTGTCAGTTATGATCTTGTTTGGGACTCCAAATCTGCATACTATGGACTGCAAGAAATTGATAGCTGATTGCTTGTTTATTGTCACAACTGGAGTTGCTTCCAACCACTTAGTGAACTTGTCGATGGCGACATACAGGAACTTGTAACCTCCAACAACTCTTGGGAAAGGTCCCACGATATCCATCCCCCACACAGCGAATGGCCATGTAGGAGGTATCATTTGTAGAGGTTGAGCTGGTGTGTGAATTTGCTTCGCATGGAATTGGCATGCTTCGCATTTCTTCACTAGCTCGGTTGCATCCTGGAGTGCTGTAGGCCAGTTGTAAGGATCGAAACGCCCAAGAGGGGGGGTGAATTGGGCTTTCTTTCAAATTTTAAGACAATTAAGCACATAACAATTTAAAGCCCAATTCCCTATGCAATTAAACTATGCAATCAATATAATTTAAAGTTGCGGAATGAAGATTGCATAAGAGTAAAAAGGGAGAGGGATGCAAACGCTCAAGGGACACGGAGTTTATCCCGTGGTTCGGTAAGATCACAAGGATCTTCCTACGTCCACGTTGTGACACCCACCGAAGGGTTTTGCCACTCCCAAGTCACCGAGACTAGGGGCTTCTTCACTATTCTTCTCCGTTCGCCAACCTTGGCAAGGTGGAGCTCAAGCCTTGTACACTTTTGGGATCCTCCGGGCTTCCACAATCCTCTTGGCAAGCTCCGGAAGTTGCACACACCAAGGATACTCCCTTAAGGCTCTCACTACACTAGAGACTCCAATCACCAAGAATGGAGGCACCCAAGCACTATCTCTAGCTAGTTCTAGCCTATCTCTTGGTGTACAAATGATGAGTAAATGATGTGAAAGTGGTAGCTCTCTTGCTTGAATGCTCTAGGATGTGTAGAGTATGTCTGGGCTTCAAGTCTTGTCGATTTGACAGGTTGAAGGGGTATAAATAGCCAGCCTCCACGAGATAGCCGTTGGAAAAGTAGGCTGACATCACTTGTCTGCGAACACCGGATGATCCGATGTCTCCCCTTCAGTTATCATCGGTCAAAGCCAAATTAGCTGATGTCACTATGTCAGATATGACCGTTGTTAGACCGATGTTGAACTGTCTTCTCATCGGATGATCCGGTGGCTCTTCCTCCAGAATTCTGCTTGATCTTGAAGCTTCCTGGAGTGATCGACCGATGTGTACAAACCTGCACATCGGATGATCCGGTGCTTCACTTGGTCCAATGGTGTTGCAATCTGTGATGATGGACCGATGCACTAAGCCACTTACATCGGATGATCCGGTGAGTGTATTTGTCTGAGGTCTTCTTCTTCAGTTGAACCAATTTGACCGATGCAGTCAACTCCAAGTACATCGGATGATCCGGTGTGTTCAACTTGTTGACTTCAAGTTGTTTTGAGTTGTTCTTTTTGGAATTTTGAACTTGTGACCTCTTTGACATTTGTTCGAAGTGTTGTTCTGATTGTCTTCAAGCATTGATTGATGTCAAGTTAGAGCTTTCACTTCTTGTTCTTCACATGATTCGTTTTGATCTCATTTGTTGATTTCAGATGGGTCTCCAATGTAATTTTGATTTTATTTGATTGAGTGCTATTGAGACCTTGCATTCACAAATTCATTAGTAATATCGAATGGTTGTCATTAATCACCGAAACCGTACCTCATGGGGCCTAGATGCTTTCAATCTCCCCCTTTTTGGTGATTGATGACAACACAATATTTAAAAGCGCAATGATAATGAATTTGATGAAAATACTCAAGAATATATGCAATGAATACATTAAGCTTGTAAAGCGCATAAAAGATTTGTGGGCGAAAAAAACTCAATCGATTAAAATCATAAGCAAATGAGACAAGTGAAAGAGTGCTTAATTAAAATTACAAAAGAGTATGAATACAAAGCATGAAAACAAAGATACAAAGGATAACCACGCAACCACGCACTCACACTCCCCCTGAAACTACTACTCCCCCTGACTCTCCTACACCTTCTCCCCCTTTGGCATCAAGACACCAAAAAGGGATCAGAACGCCTACTGACCCTGAGAGCTAGGCGCGAGGACGAACTGGGCACCGTCGCAGTCGTCGGAGCTGGAGTCGCCGGTCGAAGGGGCTGCCGGAGCGGTGGAAACTGGAGGGTCCGCTGCCGGTGCTGGAGGAGAGGAAGCAGGGACCGAAGGTGCTGGAGGAGCTGGAGGAAGTGGAGCGCTCACCACGGACGCCGGTGTCTGCTGGAACAAGGTCGTCGCCGGCAGTGGTGAGTGAATCGGTGCGCTAGGTGCCAGAAGAGGTGACATACTGATCGAAGGGATAGGAGTGGTAGGCACCTGAGCGACACCTGGAGCCAGCCCCAGTCCAGGCTGCTGTGAAGGAAGGGCGATCCCGGTCTGAGTGTATAGGTTGGTGATCAACCCTAGGATCCCCATCATGGCCTGCTGGGTCTGCTGCTGCTGGTCGAGGGTACGGCGGTGCATCTGATCTACCAGGTTGGTGAACCTGTCCGTATCCTCTCGCCTCTGACGGGCGATCTCAAGCTGGAGCTCCTGCTGCTGCCTCTGCAGCTGTGCCAAGTGAGCAGCCTGCTCTGCCCTGGCCTGCTCAGCAGCGAGCCTGTCCTGGCGCTGCTGCTCGATCATCTGCTGGAGAAGCGACGTCAGCTCAGACGGCTGCGTCACCTGCGCCTCGGACACAGGAGGTGGTGTCGGTGGCGGAGCAGCTGATCCTCCTGCCTCGGCGTCGTGCGGCCTCGGTGAAGGTGGAGGGGGAGGGAAGTACTCCTCGACACTGTCGTCGGTGTCGCTCTCAGACCAGATATGCTGCAGGTCCTCCCCCTGAGCCTCAGCCTCAGCAAGTCTCTCGTCCTCCCGCTCTAGGTCGGACCAGTCTTCCTCAGTCAAGCGGGCCCGGACCTGGCGCTCAACTGGACGGCCAAGACGGCGGTCTCCAGGAGCGGACGCACGGTAGTGACCGAAGCGGGTCACGCTCTCGTCTGCAAGCCGGGCCTGTGCTGAGTGCCCCTCTGGCACTACCATAGAGCAAATAAAACTGATCCAGTGCCCATAGACCATCTGTCTCATCATCCCAACCCCATCAGTGATTACGTCCTCCATCTCGCAGAGAAGTATGTCTATGATATCGAAATCCATCCCGTTCATTATGTAGAACAGGAGGGTCTGCTGGAGACTCGTGAACCCCTCCAAGTACCCTGACCTCGGCAGGAGGGTGCGGCGCAAGGCGAGGTGCACAATGCGCGCAGCTGGAGTCAGGAGGGCTGGGACTCTCGGCTGGTCCGGAGAGAAGGAGGAGCCAAACAGGGAGCGGATCTCGTCTAGCTGTGGAGCTACCCCTCCAGTAAGTGGCCTCCTCGGTGGATCTGCCTGCCCATAGACCTTCTCATGTATGCTGGTGTCGTGCAGCTCCAAACCAAGAATGTGCCCCAAGGTCTGCCTCGTGAGGTGGTAGTACTGGCCATTGAACATGAAAGCAATGGACCGCCTGCCTTCCGAGATGTACAGGGTCGCGTAGAAGACACGGACCCATTCTTCCACATAGGCACTCCTCTCATAGTCCAGTAGATCCACCAACCCTCTGTATCTCTCAAAGAAGGGGCGGACATCAGTCTCCGCGGCCACTGCAAGCTGCCTCCAGTCCAAGTGGTTGTGCTGAAAGAGCTTGTGGCCACGGCGTCTGTAAGTCTCGTAGAGAGACGCCTGCGTGACCGTCCAGAACCGACTATCCACAAGAAGCTCGCGGGGCTGTGGGTACCATTCCTCAAGCAGTACACTCCATCTGAGCTTCCGGAGTTGCTTTGCCTTCATCTTTCGGTAGTCCACAAGGCGAACTCCTTCTCGGACAAGGACGGTCGTGTCCTCCTCATGGATGTCCCTCTCAGCCTCCCTGTCCTCACGACGGTCGGCAGCCGTCGGTCTTGGACGAGGAGGAGCCTCGGCGTGACCCCCACGTGTCCGGGCTGAGCGCCGGCGGACGAGGGGCGCGACCGGCTCCTCTTCGACGTCGGAGTCGTCGACCACGGGAGGCGGCCTCGGTCGGGCCTCGCGGATCCTCAAGGAACCCCCACGGCCGCGCTCACGCTCCTCGGCGGCGCGAGCGGCCATCAAGGCCTTCTTCTCGTCCTTGGATAGCTTCTTCTTCTTCGCGGCGGGCTCCACAATGGCCTTTCCTTTGTTCTTCCTGTCGCGACCCATCTAGTCGACGGAGAGCTAGGGTTAGGCGACGATGACGAAAGAACGACAAGAGAAGCAAATGAGATATGTCGCATGGCACGGGGCTCACCTTAGCGACGATGATCAACCGGGTCGAGAAACCCTAGCGAGGAGGTGACCGGAGATGACGACGTTTGGTGGAGGTGCTTCGACGGAGGGAGGGACGGTGGCGATGCTTGGATGCGGTGGAGAGGTGCGGCGGCGACGCCTAGGGCGGCGGCGGTGGCGGTTGCCGGCGGAGGTGGCGCGGTGCGCGGGAGGAGCACGGAGGCGGGGGCGCCTAGGGCGGCGGCGGCGGCGGCTGCCGGTGGAGATGGCGCAGGGGGTCGCCGGCGGCGGCGGCGCGAGCAGAGGGCGGCGGCGGCGCTGCAGGCGAGGGAGAGGCGGCGACGCGAGCACGGGGGCGCGAGGGGTCGGGGAGAGAGAAGGTGGCGGCGGCGCGGGCGTTTAAATAGTGGGACCCAAACCCTAGCCGTTTTTTAAACACCGGATGGACCGATGATATGAGAATTGAGCATCGGTCAATTGCCACAGAAAGGATATTCAGGGAATGCTGTTGACATCGGATGGACCGACGTTTTCCAGGATGAACGCGTCGGATCATTTGAGGTTCTGACAGAGTTGGGCTTTGAGGATTGAACACCTATTGGACCGATGAGGGTTAGACAAAGGCATCGGATAATCCGATGACAACAGAACTAAAACATCCCATATATGTCCTTTGACCGAACAAACAATTGAGAAGAAAACACATGTCTTAGGACTTTTTGGGCAACCCCTTACCCCTCAAAAAGCTAATATGCCAATAGCTTGGCTAGGCCTTAATGCAAACAGAACACCAAGAAAAATGGAGGAAAAATATCCAAATAAAATGTAAGGCCCATGCTTTGTAAGGTAGAGTATGAAGACTACTATCTCAATGAAGCATGTTCCTCTAGGCATTAACGTACCTAACATTTTGTTCTTTTCACCTTATATGAGTTGAGATATTGCATTTCAAACAAGTCTCTTTCTCATGAGGTGGGTTCCCCTTTGTGACAATCTACCGTTATGCAATGCCAAACAAATTATAATGCAAGATATTAAATGAGTGCAAGTTTATATGGCAGGGATCATGCAAGGCATAAAATAAATCTATCTTGCCAAGTTTGAACCTTCCAAAGGCTTCCTCAGGGAAAACTACTTCTAGCTTGCCCCTATCCTTTGGGAGTTAGACAAGACCTATATGATATGCATCCTTACATGAACATGGCAACTTACATGACGTTAGATGCATCTAGCACATTTAATTCACTTCTAAGTCTAGAAAAGGTTTTCTCGTCAAGTACGGGAATGGGATTTTTAGCAAATCTAACCGCACTTGCATTGTCACAAAGGAGAGGCACATAATCATACAAGCATTCATTTAACATGACATGGGGCCTAGATGCGGAAAGATATAGTAATAGACTATTTATGGAAAGGTAATTTGATTTGACAATAGGGTTACCGTCCATATCCGCGTTGGGCTCCCATTCTCAACTTTCTTCAAGAGGTCCTTGGTAGATTTTCTTTGATGGTGGAGGTCCCCTCTTGAAGTCACCTCGTGGATGGTTACGTGTTCTTGACTTTAGGCACCCAAGCAAGCTTTGGTCCTTGTATATGTGATACAAGTGCTTTTGGGACCCAAAGTTGCTTGGGGAGCTTCCCTTTCATCCCCTTTACGTTCATGCCAATGAACTTTGCCTTCACCTTAGCACCTACTTTGCTCAACAAATAATAGTGATTCTCAAAGGTAGATGTATAGTTAGTCGGCAATTTTGGAGAAGGTCGGTTGGGTAGAGGGCACTCCCTTGTATGGTGACCGGTGACCTTGCAATGTTGGCAATAGGAGCCAACTTCCTTGATGAAGCTTGTTTTGAGCTCCGGTGAGGGCACCTTTCCTTTGTTGGGCACCGGGAAGGATCCAAGTCCTTTCTTGTTGAAGCCCTTTGCTTGATGGAAGAGGATTTCTTTATGTTTGTCTTCTCCCTTAGATAGTCTTGCTAAGCTTGTGCGGAGACTTTCAATCTCCTCCATCAACTCCTTCTCCCTTGCATTCTCTTTCAAAAGCAAAGACTCATTGAAAGCATTAGTAGCATTTGAAATAGTGGGTACCTTGCCATCAATAGTTTCTTTCTCCTTATTTTTTAATTGTAGTTCAATGGCTTCATAAGAGAGATTAAGTGCATGATGCTCTTGAACTAACTCATTGTGCTTATCCGAGAGTGTTTGATGAACTAAGCCAAGCTTATGATTGTCTAGCTCAATTTTAGCCTTATCTTCCTCAATTTGCTTGACATAGGTTTTGAGCGTGTCATGCTCTTTAAGTATGCTTTCATACTTGCCAAGCAAATCAAGATTAGCATTTTCAAGTTTAGCATGAGCTTGTTCTAGCGCCTTGACTTTGTTCTTTTCCCTTTTAATGATGGTGTGATATTCATTTATCAATGAAGTTAATTCATCGGGGGAAAGTTCATCATCACTAGAGTCGTCACATACCTCTAAGTTACCTTTCGCCATGAGACACATGGGAGGTGGAGGAAGAGGTGAATCATCTTTGTTGGCAATGGCAAGTCCGGCCAAGTTCTCTTCTTCTTCACTCTCTTCTTCACTTGACTCTTCGTCGGTGATCCATTCATTCCCCTCACACATGAACACTTTTTGAGGTCCTTGTCTTTTCTTTGGAAAGAATTTTGACTTTTTGCCTTTGTCAAATTTCTTCTTTCCAAACGTTCTTGCCTTGGGCTTGACCTCTTCTTCTTCATCCTCGCTATCTTCAAGCTTGTGATACTTGCTCTTGTGGTTCTCCCTTCTCTTGTCCGGTTTTGGACAATCGTAGGAGATGTGGCCTTGTTCACCACAATTATAGCAAGTTTTGCTACTTTCTTTCTTGGGGAGGAAGGCTCTTTTGTTGGGATCAAAAGTGTATCCCTTCTTGGCAATCTTGGAGTTCAAGCGGGAGAATTTTCTCATCATTGATGCAAGCTCATCATCATCATCTTCACTTGATGTTTGCTCTTCTTTGCTTGAACTAGGCTTGATCATTTTCTTCGTTTTCTTGAAAGCCTTGAGAGCTATTGTCCTTGTAGAGGATGAACTCTCCATCATCCCGAGTACACTCATCTCATGAGCGTGTATTTCTCCAATGAGCTCCGAAACTTCAATGTTGTCAAGTGATTCCTTTTGGAGCATGGAGTTGATGATGTTGTACTTAGGCTTGGGAAGGAGCATGAGGATCTTTCGGTTGATAAGTCCCTTGCCAAGAGACGCAATGTCAAGAGCATTAATCTCCTCAATAAGAACATTTAAGCGTGAAAACATTTCATTAACATTTTCATGAGGAAGCATTTTAAATTCATCATATTTTGATTTAAGCATGTGATATTTAAGTTCTTTAACACGAGAGGAACCCTCATGAATTTCAATTAAGCATGCCCAAATTTCACAAGCTTTTTCTTTACTAGCTATTCTTGCAAATACATCTTGACTAATGCATTCATAGATGGCATTTCTAGCTCTAGCATCCCATTTTAGTTGATCACCAACATAATTAAGCTCTCCAAATCCCGCATGGGTCGCTTCCCAAACTTCGGGAGCAATGGCCTCTAGGTAGGCACGCATGCGTGCTTTCCAATAGGCAAAGTTCTTGCCCTCGAAGATAGGAACCGAACCCCCATTCTTGGCCATTTAAGCTCTCTAGCGGTGAAGCTAGAATGATCCAATGAGCAACAAGGCTCTGATACCAATTGTAAGGATCGAAACGCCCAAGAGGGGGGGTGAATTGGGCTTTCTTTCAAATTTTAAGACAATTAAGCACATAACAATTTAAAGCCCAATTCCCTATGCAATTAAACTATGCAATCAATATAATTTAAAGTTGCGGAATGAAGATTGCATAAGAGTAAAAAGGGAGAGGGATGCAAACGCTCAAGGGACACGGAGTTTATCCCGTGGTTCGGTAAGATCACAAGGATCTTCCTACGTCCACGTTGTGACACCCACCGAAGGGTTTTGCCACTCCCAAGTCACCGAGACTAGGGGCTTCTTCACTATTCTTCTCCGTTCGCCAACCTTGGCAAGGTGGAGCTCAAGCCTTGTACACTTTTGGGATCCTCCGGGCTTCCACAATCCTCTTGGCAAGCTCCGGAAGTTGCACACACCAAGGATACTCCCTTAAGGCTCTCACTACACTAGAGACTCCAATCACCAAGAATGGAGGCACCCAAGCACTATCTCTAGCTAGTTCTAGCCTATCTCTTGGTGTACAAATGATGAGTAAATGATGTGAAAGTGGTAGCTCTCTTGCTTGAATGCTCTAGGATGTGTAGAGTATGTCTGGGCTTCAAGTCTTGTCGATTTGACAGGTTGAAGGGGTATAAATAGCCAGCCTCCACGAGATAGCCGTTGGAAAAGTAGGCTGACATCACTTGTCTGCGAACACCGGATGATCCGATGTCTCCCCTTCAGTTATCATCGGTCAAAGCCAAATTAGCTGATGTCACTATGTCAGATATGACCGTTGTTAGACCGATGTTGAACTGTCTTCTCATCGGATGATCCGGTGGCTCTTCCTCCAGAATTCTGCTTGATCTTGAAGCTTCCTGGAGTGATCGACCGATGTGTACAAACCTGCACATCGGATGATCCGGTGCTTCACTTGGTCCAATGGTGTTGCAATCTGTGATGATGGACCGATGCACTAAGCCACTTACATCGGATGATCCGGTGAGTGTATTTGTCTGAGGTCTTCTTCTTCAGTTGAACCAATTTGACCGATGCAGTCAACTCCAAGTACATCGGATGATCCGGTGTGTTCAACTTGTTGACTTCAAGTTGTTTTGAGTTGTTCTTTTTGGAATTTTGAACTTGTGACCTCTTTGACATTTGTTCGAAGTGTTGTTCTGATTGTCTTCAAGCATTGATTGATGTCAAGTTAGAGCTTTCACTTCTTGTTCTTCACATGATTCGTTTTGATCTCATTTGTTGATTTCAGATGGGTCTCCAATGTAATTTTGATTTTATTTGATTGAGTGCTATTGAGACCTTGCATTCACAAATTCATTAGTAATATCGAATGGTTGTCATTAATCACCGAAACCGTACCTCATGGGGCCTAGATGCTTTCACCAGTAAAAACCATGCCGGGAGGCTTTACCGACCAACGTGCGGGAAGACGCGTGATTCCCACACTCGCCTCCATGGATTTCCGAGAGAAGCTCGCAACCTTCTTCCCTTGTAATGCACCGCATTAGGACGCCGTTGGCACCATGCCGGTAGAGATCCCCTTCTACCAGTGTGTATCTTTTAGCCAATCTGACTATCCGGTCAGCAGATACATTGTCTTCGGGAAGGAAGTTGTCTTTCAAGTAGCTCCGGATCTTCGAGATCCATGCATCGGAGCTAACTTGAGCTTTTGAGTCTTGCGTGTTGGGTTGCTCGGAGCTTACTGCAGCACCTATGACCCTTGATGGACGCCATGGTAACAGGGCCATCGCAACCGCCAGCTTCGAGGTGTTGGTCTCGCCCCCTTCGCTCAGTTCGGCAAGCTGAGCTGTTGGTCTTGACCTCCGGACGAAGGTTCCGTCGGGAGCCGGAGCTCCGGTTGAAGCTTTCGTCGAGAGTTCATCGGCTTCAGCGTTGTTGAGACGCTGAACATGGCAAAGATTCAGGACTTCGAAGTCCTTCTGGAGTTTCTGGACTTCAAGTAGATATGCAGCTAGTTGAGGGTTATTGCAGCAGCATTCACCTTTGACTTGTTTTATAATGAGCTGTGAATCACCCTTTACAACAGCTGCTTGACGCCATATGATAGTGTCACCTTGAGCCCGTAGATTGCTTCATACTCTGCCATGTTGTTAGTCGCCTTGAAATCAAGGTGAACTATGTATTTGACCTTCTTCCCGGTCGGAGCAAGGAGAAGGATTCCAGCTCCAGCCCCCTGCTTCTGCACGGAGCCGTCGAAGTAGAGAGTCTAGTGAGGCACAGTGAAGATCGGATCTTTGGGTTCTGGCTTCTGCTCACTGGGCCCCCAGGATTTGATGGAGAGGGGGTCCATTCTATCACGAAGTCTGCCAATGCTTGACTCTTGATCGCTTGTCTTGGGACGAATTCAAGATCGAACTCGGCCAATTCCACTGCCCACTTTGCGATATTCCCAGTGGAGTTGGGGTTATGCAAGATTGCACGTAGTGGATAAGAGGTTACCACTGAAATCTTGTGGGCTTGGAAGTAGTGACGAAGCTTCCTAGAGGCAATAAGAACTGCGTAGAGCAACTTATGCACCTCTAGGTATCGAGTCTTGGCGTCGTGGAGTACTTCACTGATGAAGTACACTGGGCGATGGACTGTCCGGACCCTCCCGGAGGGGCCCGGAGCTTCCTCCTCATCAACCCGGACCCTCCCGGAGGGGCCCAGACCGTCTTCGGGGACCTCCCGGTTCCTGCTGGAGGAACCCGGAGCTTCTTCTAAAGTGACCTGGACCTTCCCGGAAGGGTCTGGATCTTCTTGCTCAGCAACAGTAACTTCTTCACTTGAAGGAGGTTGATCCTCTGGCATCTCGCCTCGAGGGTCGGGTTTGGGGGTTGGGAGCCACACTCGCCTTCAAGTAGCTCCGGACCCTCCCGAAGGGGTCTGGATTCCTGAACTGGGGATGGTTCTGGTCTTTCCGCAACCAGAACCATGCTGACAACTTCTTCAGTTGGTGAAATGTAAAGCAGAAGTGGCTCACCAAGATTCGGAGCTACCAAAGTTGGTAGAGTGGTGAGGAGCTGCTTCAGCTCTTGGAATGCCTTTTCTGCTTCTTCAGACCATTGGAATGGTCCGGACTTCATCAATAACTTGAAGAATGGGTAGCGCCCGTTCCGCCAGTCTTGTAATGAACCAGCTGAGGGCAGCTAGATATCCAGTCAGCTTCTGGACATCCTTGATGCGAGCTGGTGGTCGCATGTCTTCAATAGCTTTAATCTTCGCCGAATTCGCCTCTATTCCTCGGTGTTTCACCAAGAATCCAAGAAGCTTCCCGGAGCTAACCCCAAAGACACACTTGTCTGGGTTTAGCTTTGTGCGTGTGATTCGCAACTTGTCGAAGACAGCTTGCAAGGTGTCAAGAAATGACTCCTTGTTCTTGATCTTGACGATGATGTCATCGACGTACACTTCCACTACATCTTTGATAAGCTCTCCAAAAGTTTTGTACATAGCTCGCACAAACGTTGAAGCAGCATTTTTGAGACCGAATGGCATGGCAGTGTAACAATATAATCCATCTATTGTGATGAAGGAAGTATGCTCTTCATCTTCCCTAGACATTCTGATTTGATGATACCCAGAATATGCGTCTAGGAAACATGGTAATTCACACCCGGAGGTGGAATCCACTATCTGATCTATTTTAGGTAGTGGGAATGGATCCTTTGGACATGCCTTATTTAGTGTAGTGTAGTCGATACACATCTGAAGCTTACCGCCGGCCTTGGGTACAACGACTGGGTTTGCCAGCCATTTTGGATGGAAGACTTTCCGAATGAATCCAGCTTCGAGCAACTTCTTTACTTCTTGACGTATGAAGTTATGTCGCTCTACTGATTGCTTTCGAGGCTTCTGATGTACAGGCCGAGCGTCGGGATAAATCTTCAGATTGTGCTCGATCACTTCCCTAGGGATCCCAAGCATTTGTGACGGTTGTCAGGCAAACACATCGACATTAGCCCGGAGGAAAGTGATGAGAGTGAGTTCCTATTTGTCATTCAGACCTCCCGATATATGGGTGGTCTGAGCAGCGTCGGAACAAATTTGGACGACTTTGACGGGAATGTCGGTGTCGCCGCTTGGTTGCACACGAGGTACGGAGGTTGAGCCTCGATGACGAATGCTCGGAGGCTTTGGAGCTTGCTCCTTTCTGGTTCTTCCTCCTACACTGTAGCAAGCGCGTGGAGTTCTTCCAGAGCAGTAACTCCGGCGGTACGATCTCCGCGGATCCGGAGAACGCCTGAAGGTGTTGGCATCTTCAACACCAGGTAGCCATAATGAGCAGCGGCCATGAACTTATACAAAGCTGGTCTGCACAAGATGGCATTGAATGGTAAGTTGATCTGCGCCACATCGAAGACCAACTTCTTGGTCCTGTAATTCTCTCAAGTTCCGAAGGTCACCGGGAGAGTAATGGCGCTGAGTGGGGTTATGGCCCCCAGACCTACTCCGGAGAAAGGTCTGGAGGGGCGAAGATCCGAAGGTCGGAGCTGAAGCTTGACGAAGGCCTCGAAGCTTATGAGGTTCAGCCCCGAACCTCCGTCCACCATTACATGGTGGAGCTGAATGTTATTGATGGTCGGAGATACTATCAATGGAAGTTGGCTAGCTCCGATCATGTTTCAAGGGCAGTCCGAAGCATCGAAAGTGATGGCAGTGTCCATCCACTTCCGGTGAGGCTCCGCCCTGGCGGTGGGAGCTACTGAGGCCATGTCACACTGCATTGTCTTAAGAACACGGTGAGAGGTGATGTCCCACGAACCACCAAAGATGGTGTTCATGATTTTTCAGCGCTCGTGGTCGGAGACGTCGGAGTCGTCGTCAGCGGAGGTGTAAACAGCCTTCAAGACCTTTTTAGGGTTCTGAAAGCCTAACTCCTCTTCAGTCGGAGCTTCATCGACTTTTTGTTTTCCTTCCCTTTGACGGAAAGGAGCTTCTTCCCGGTGCTTATTGTAGCGCTCGGCAAGGTTCTGGACCTTTCGGCAGTTTTCCAAGTTGTGTCTGTCCGTCTTGTGTATGGGGCACCACATATTGGAGCTGCCACCGTCTTCAAACGACGACCGAGGTCGTTTCTCAGGGCGTGGCCCCCGGTCACCTGGAGTTGTAGCGGCAGCGGCAGTGGGTGTGTCGGTCGACGACTTCTTCTTGTCGTTGGACTTTTTCTTCTTCTTGCACTTCTGGAGGTAGAGGCTTCACCCTTGGAGGACTTTTTGTTGTCCTCCGGAGGTGGTTGGAAGTGCATTTCACGGCCCTCCGCAGCTTTGGCACACTTGTCTGCTAAGCTGAAGAGTTCTGTGACGCTGGTGACTTCCTTGGTCGCCAGCTTCTCCAGCATCTTCTTGTCTCGAACGCCCTGTCTGAATGCCACAATAATAGAAGCACTTGAGATAGAAGGAATGGTGTTTCGTACCTGGGAGAACTTTTGGATGAAAGATCACAGGGAATCTCCCCCTTTTTGCTTGACAGCAAAAAGATCCAGTTATGTGCCTGGTCGGGTGTATGAGCTCCCGAAATTGGCGGTGAACTGTTGGCATAGCTCCGCCGAACTGTTGATGGAGTCAGGCGGAAGGCTCATGAACCAAGACCTGGCGGTCCCAGTTAAAGCCACAGGGAAATAATTGGCCATCACGACCTCATTTCCCCCAGCCGCAAGGATAGCGGTGGAGTAGATTCGGAGAAATTTAGCGGGGTTAACAGTCCCGTCAAACTTCTCTGACAGGTGAGGCCGGAACTTCTACGGCCATCTGACCATGCGTAGGTGCATAGCCAAGGCAGAACAGCCTCCTACTACTCCCTCGGGAGCAGGACTGTCCCGAGCCTCTCGCCTCTCGCGAGCACACTCGATGTGGACTCGATCGTCTTGTTGCCGGTAAAGACGATCGAGCTCCGCCCGGAGGTAGTGAGTCAAAAGCCTGGTTACCATGTGAGTACGTCGCACCCCGAAGGCAGCGACGTCGCCTGTTGAGACGCAACACGCCTCCTGTGCTGCGAAGCGTGCAGACCAAGTCTACCCGACAAGGTCCGATGTTGTGATGGGGCCCGCCCCGAGGGGGGAGGACCTTGATTGCTGATGACATCGGTTGCTGCTGCAACCAGATGTTCCACATCAGCTCTCCACTGCTCCATCGCACCCTGGGGTGCTCCTGGAGGCGGTGGACGTTGGAGAAGAGAACGCGCAGCATTAAGCGCGTGTTCTGGGTTGTTATTCGCTGATGCGGTGATCGACGCGGACGCTCCATCTCGACGTCCAGCTTGATTCGCCGGAGCAGATGGTTGCGGCAGTGGCATGACTCCTGCTGGAGCCACAGCACCTACTGGCTGCTGCATGTTGGAGGGATTGCCTCTAGCAGGTTGCACAGCATGGTTAACGTTGGATGATCCATCAGCAGAGTTCACCATCTTTAAATCTCGGGCACTGCCCGTACCTAGCACGCCAACCGTTGGAGTGTGATTTTGGCAATTCTCCCGATACTACCGTTGGCAGCCCGTGGAGTTTGTAGTTCGGTTGGGGCGCGCAGAGATTCAGAACAAGATGGCAAGTTGACACGAGAATTTACGTGGTTCGGGCCGCCTGAGCGTAATATCCTACTCCACGGGTGTGTAGCTGTTGTATTGAGTGTCTGAGTACTAGAGTGTCCTGAGCATGTGTCTCTCTCTCGTTCCCAGTGTATCGCTCGACCAGTCCTTTTATAGTACAAGAAGTGGTCGTTACATTGTTGGCCTGGCCCGACATGTGGCCCTGGCGGTTACTAATGCTTAATACACAATTAATGTATTTAATTACCCTTAACAGTGTGGTAACGCGCCTTGATAGTGGCGTTACTGGTATTAAGAGTTCTCTGATCGTGTGTCATTAAGATAGCATTAATGACACATAATCAGGTCTTGAAGTCTTTAATGTCCCTTAAAGGTCCGAGCCGTTGGGGGTCCACCAATCAGCCTGTTGAAGTTGAAGGTCCGACGGTTAGACATGTGGTAGCTCCGGAGCTTACCGTCTAGGACGGGTAGGTCCGGTGCTATTGTACACATGTCGGTACCGGAGCTTTCCTCTGTCAGAGGTTAGGTCCGAGGGTGTCTCACAGGTATCTAGCCGGAGCATTCCCATGCCGGGATTGTAACTACGAGTTTATGATACACGTGGCGGCACTAGGACTAATCATAGATGGAAGGCATGTCCGGTTCCGTGTGACATGTGGGGCCTTCGGAGGTCTTCAACTCCGATAGGTGAAGTTCCTTTGCACTCTTCGCAGTCCCAAGGGATATCCGGTACGCAGGAGCCGACAGACTCTCCAATATCGACATAAAAGTTCATCGACACATTACAAGGTAATGTATCATATGCAAATCCTTTTTGTCTCATATGTTCAAATGTGTCTTCTGTTTTCTGCTTCAACATAGTTTCGGCATAAACATTCAGAAGTGAACCATATGTCCGCTTGTCATTCAGGGCATCAGGAAACTCTTCGAAGTATTTTTCGGCATGTGAAACACCACATACTTTAGCAATCAGATCCAGCTGGATTGTCATATCACTTGACGTAAGAGAAAATCTATCTCTACATTCTGTTACCATTCATAAACCTGTGCATGTCACAGAAAACATTTTTTGAAAACCAAATATAAGGAATTACTAGTAGGCAGTGCAATCTCCCTAATAGGCACATCAACATGTGAATTCTTTTGGTTCGTCATTTACTTTCAATATTGCATCGAGCACACTTAAATGGTCAGTTAAGGGGCTAAAGCTAATGATCCCCAATTCTAGTGATCGCTTTGATGCTACTTGCACAGTGAGGTCATTTCGTTTAAATTTAGTGCTAAGCTCATAATAAACAGGTCCCCTTGCTGAAATCGAGGGAAAATTGGTCGTGGGGACATGGGATTATGCGGAGCGGGCGGAATGTGAGGCTACCTGGAGCGCTAGGTTGAACCTCCGGAACTTGCAGAGCTCCTTGGCGATGCGGCAGAGCTCCCACTTGTCGTGGCGATGCTCGCCCTCGTCCCAAGCCTCGAGCGTGAGCCCCACGGCTGCCCGCCGTCCCCCACCGCGACAGGGTGCCCCACCGAAATGGCGCGCGCCGCTCGTAGTCCATGGCTCCGTAGCTGTGCACCTCCGCCACCTGCTACCCCGCTGCCGCCGCTGACGGCGGGGACGGGGTGGAGGAGGCCACGCACCTCACGATCACCGCCGCCGCCGCGCTGGGATAAGAGTGGCGACTGGCGAGCTGGAGGCGGGGCGGGGGAAATTCGGCTGCTGCATCATGATTCGTGCGAGAGGATCCGCGCGATCCAGTCCTGCAACTCGCTACCTTCACGTCTTCCCGCGTGGATTTGTATTGATGGGCCGTGATCCACTTCAATCGTGGGCCACTACGGCCTACTACGTCAGAAGACGCCTCTGCTACTATATATATGTATTGGTTGTCCACTTGTTCTCTTGTTTTCAGTCGAAAGTGTCCCAAAAAATGAAAAAGTGCATCTGTAGTTTGGGTACTAAATTAAAAATATATTTGATTTAATACCAGTCTTTTATTTTTATTATATATTCTCAATTCTAAAGCGTGTTCTCATTACCTAGGTATGGTTAGTGGAGGTTGCGTGTCTTTCTGTTTCTTCTATCGAGACGTCTCTTATTTCGCTTCTTCTCCCCCTTCTCTATTTCCCAATTCTCATTTTCTTCTCCCAACTTGTGCCATCACTTCTCTTCTTTCGCTTCTTATCCTCCTTCTCTGTTCCCCACTTCTCGACTTCCTTCACCTCACTTCCGCTGCCACTTCTCTTCTTTCGCTTTTTATCCCTTTTCTCCGTTCCCCACTTCTCAACTTCCTTCACCTTACTTGCACCACCACTTCTTGGAACCATTGCCAAGAAGCATGATGTCCATGGTACCTGCAATGCATAAGCACCATGTGTTTAGCAAAAAAAAAGTTGTTCCAAGAACATATATATCGGTTTGGGCCGCCATAGATCTCTCAACCCCTAGTTATCTATCGCCTCCATTACCTCAAGTGGAACGTTCTAGATCTCGATTTGGAACTCGACTTGGGAATGAATTTCGATTAGAGTTGAAATACTCCAATATTTCAGGTAATTTCCTTTTTCCAATTCTAGTTGAACTTCTTTATATAAGTTTTGGATTTGAGTTGAAGGTGTTCGACTCAAGCTTAAATTTTCCAACTGAGTTAAAATTTGGAAATTGCTAATAATTATTGCACTCACGTTGCAAAGGTATCATCTTGGAGGGTTGGAACTGTTGGAATGAGGAGGTGAACAAGTGCCTCCCTCATTCCCTCGCAGAAAAGGGGAGGTACATTTTCTAACTAGCAAGTTCAGTGCTTGAAGAGCTTACTTATATATCAAATACAAGCAATTATTTCTTTCTTTTTAAATTATTGTTATTAGAATGACAACTATAGTTTATACTTGAATTAGAATTGTTGTCATAAAGATAATATTATAAAAAATGGAAGGTGTGTTTTCAAGTAGTAGCCAAACCAAAATTTGTCTAGCCATGCTAACTCTTAAGCAATTTCAAACTCATGGAATCATCGGGGCAAGTTTTTTCCCCTCAGGTTTGGTTCCGTTTGACTAGGAGTGGAGTAGGTCTTGCTAAATTTCAAAACATGTATAAAATCTGGCTGAAATTAATAAAAGTGGTGACAAAACTGAGACCACTTGTGCTAACGATGTGGCAGTGCTTCATCATCCTGTTGTGGTTGTGGTCGTGGTGGGCAGGAGATATTGTCACCGGGGCTGGACTGGTCCCCAGCACGGTGAGCAAAGGTAGAAACTACCCACTGAGGAAATTTCTTTATTCTTAGATGTCCTTCCTAGTACAACCAATACTGCTTATTATAGGTTGGCTGACTCCCAACAACAAATATCTCCTAGCTGATTATTTTCTTATTCATCACAGATCACGATATATGTTCTTTTCTAATATTCATGCACCACATATCTTCTTTCCTAATTTATTCAGAACGGATCATAATATCTGCTATTTCCTAATTATTCAAGAGCAATATATATTCCTTCCTATTATTCAAGTGTGTTCCCCTGAACGTCTGCGCATAAATCTCTCTTTGCTGTTGAAAGTGCACCTTGGCGTCCTCGTGAGTTTTGGATGATTGATGACGACAATTAAGAGACTAATGGGCTGAGTTGATCTTAATCACAGGTGTGATGATTGAAATGGGACAAAAACTCTCAAAAAGGAAAAGGTTGAAACGGGCGTCAAAGACTCAAGCATAGAAATTAGGATTTCTATTGTGTTGAGTTTATACTAGTTGTATCAAGTGTGAGGGTGTGTGTATATCATGTGCATTGAGATCATCTAAGAGGGCTCAAAGTGGTGGTTGAGAGAAAAACATAAGTGAGAAGCTCATTTGAGAGAAAATCCCCAGTGACTGGACTTGTCCGGGCTCCTGGCCGGACTAGTTTGTGGTTGCCAGTTTAGTCCATTTTGGGTCGGACTAAACGTCTCTGATTGAGTTCGAACTTGTCCGTATGGGTACGAACTAGTCCGTTCTTCCCTTGGTGAGAAGATGTGGAGCCAAGTCCTGGGAGGCCGGACTTGTCCGCCACAGCGGCCGGACTAGTCCGGACACCCCAGAGTAGTCCGTTCCGGGATGGACCGAAGCATTATTTTTGAGTTTGGACTTGTCTGTTGTGGTACGGACTAGTCCACTTGAGACTTAGTGTGAGATCCCAAACCAAGTCCTGGGAGGCCGGGAGGCCGGACTTGTCAGGCCTAGTGGCCGGACTAGTCCGAGTCGTCCCAGTTTAGTCTGTTTTCAGCTGGACTAAAGCATTATGTCCTACTTTGGACTAGTCCATTTTTGGTCCGACTAGTCCGGGTTGCCATGACCATTTGAAATTCAAACGTTTGGTGAGGACATCACCGGTTTTGTCGTTCGATGACGTAAAATTATCAGTGGTCCCAAGAGGTGGACTAGTCCGTGGTATAGGGTCGAACTAGTCCCGGTTTGGGCTGTTTGCAACGGCTAGCTGTGGGGAGCCCTATAAAAAGGGGACTCTCGGCCCCTATTTGATAACTCTTGAACCCTAGCGCCACCACAACAGTCCTTGAGCCTTCTAAAGCCTTCCACTCGTCCTACTTGCCCTCTAAGACCAAATCTTGAAGATCATCGTGTTTTGACTCTCGGTTTGATCTCTTGCACTTGGTGTTGTATTTTGTGCCTTGTGTGAGTTGAGTTTCGTGTGCTCCTTGCTGGATTGATTTGTGGGAGTCTCAACTTGTGAGCAGCCCCAAGAAACATGGTGATTACCCTTTGATATAGTGGAAATCAAACCTGCCATCGTGGTAGCTTGGTGAGAAGAGGGTCAGGTGAGACCCGATCCTTGTGTGGACTTCTCAACGTGGATGTAGGCTTCTTTGTGGAGCTAAACCACGGGATAAATTGTGTCTCTCTTCTCACTTTACTTTTCGTAATCACTAGAATTGCTTTTAGGGTTCATATTGCTCTTCATATTGTTCATCGTTGAAATCTTGCAATCTAATTGATTACATTTGTCAATCTAAGTTATTCTAGGTTGGTAGACATTGTTTCCATCTTTCTTGAACCTAAATTTCGCAAATAACTTGTAGAAATCAAGTTTTTAGGTTTTCACCCTGTGCTGAGCAGACTAGTTCGACCCTGACCAGACAAGTCTGGTCTCAGCAATTTAATCTCGTTTAATTAAGCTATTTCATATCATATTGCCTATTCACCCCCCCTCTAGGCGACTTTCAGCTGTGACAGCCGTGTGGACCTAGTCCACAATATTTCCCCCCTCCCAACATCAACTCGTCCTCGAGCTGAATCTTCAGGGCAGTGATGTAGGGTGTCCATGACGTGACCAACCTTGTGGTGTCGACGACGTCCTCGAGCAGGATGTTCCCTGTGGCCAGGAAAATGGGCATGTCCCCCAGCTCGACGTCTAGGTGCAGGCACAAGGAAGTCAGGTGCCGGTGGGGGTCGCGACTTGTGGTAGTCGTCGTGGATGACATAGACGAAAGAGTCGGGGCAGTGCGCGCGCCGCACGACGAGTGATGTGGCCACATGGAGTATGGTGAAGAGACCTCACTGGTGCAACAGTTGGCGTAAATTTTGGCGTTGTCGAAGAAGATGATAGCAGCAACACGGCATGCCTGCAGCACATTGGCCACCTTGGCGTCAACGTGGACGATGTGGAGGACGAGCTCGACGACCACAACACCATCCGCAGCCTCGATGAGGCCAGAGGCAAGGGCCGGGAGGGGCGCGTGCTCCACGACCGCGGCCACGGCTAGCGTCTCCCACCCCAGCATCGATTCCTCGATGCAGTTAAGCATCTCCAGGGCCATCGAGTTGTCGAGAAAACGTGAGGTGCCTGCACGAAGTCAGGGGATTCTCTGTTGCCAGCAATTGGTATCAGGGACCTAATAGCGGATCGTCCTCATGGCTGCCGATGTCGTCGCCGAGCTCGGCCTCCACCTCGTCGAGGTCAAGGAGGTCAAGGTGTTATTGTAGGCATGCCACGACGCTGGCGTCTTCAACAACGCCGAGATATACACCAATGACCGCACCAAGGAAGTCTCCATCACCATGCTCCAGGCGTAGGGCATGAATTTCGCCACGCTACAGCGGTTCAGTGCCGACCCCGACACCTTCACCGCTAGATTCTTCCTATGCGTCCACAACCACGACGACCTCACTTGGATCGCGTTCTCGAGCTCCTACGACTTTGCATGCCTCATCAAGGTGGCGGTCACGATCGGGCATGCGCACTACACCGACTCTTCCACCTATGTCACCCTGACGACCAACCGAAGTCGCGACTCCCACCGGCACCCGGCTTCTTCATCCTCACATCTCCACACCAAGCTGAGATATTGCCCACCGGCATCCGACTTCTTCATCCTCGCATCTCCACGCCGAGTTGAGAGACGTGATTATTTTTTTGCCATGGAGAGCACCCTGCTTGAGGCCACCGTCAACGTTGCAAGACTAGACGCTTCCTCACCACCCTGAATACTCAGCTCGAGGACGAGTTGATGTTGGAGAGGGGGAAATATTGTGGATTGGGTCCATCAGGAACGTCAGCTAAAGGAAGCAGATCAGGCACATATCTTTCGGAAGAATAAATAGAAACAAATTAGATATGATCTGGATTAGGGGAAATAAATTATTAGGAAAGGAAATAAATAATAGGTGTGTTATAGATATAAATAAAAAATAGAGGCGGTTGGACTTTTCTCCAACCATCTAAGCGTAGATTTGGATTTTGGAATGAGCACATGGCCCCTGACATATATATAATGTGCCCCGCCCTCCTCATATAATCTATCGAAGAATAAAAAAATATCCCCATGATGGTTTCTACCTTCGGTCACCGGACGGAGACCAGCCCAACCTCGGTGACACGCCCACCACAATCCACATCACATCCACACTGTGTTGCTCAATAGTCAAAATGCCCTGCAATGCAGAAACCACCATCCACAACTGGACAAAGCAGGTGAAGAAACCCTTCAGCAACGATTGTCAACTATAACATGACATACATAATTCCCTGATATTTTCCCTTTTTCTCCACAATGATATTGTCTCTTTTTAACATGGAGATATAAGCCATAATTCCTTCAATACACATATACTACAGAAACCAGCAGAAACCTGGCCTACACCAAGCTACAAATGTTAGCAGAGCGGACCAATTCAACACATGTTATGTAAATTGGGGTAGGCCATGACTGAACAAGCTGTAGAGCACCCTATCTATGGTCTGTTAATAAAGCACCATGATCCAGGAACCTAAATAAACTACCGCTACAGCCTGATCCTAAGTTGCTTGTTCATGGAGGTTGGACTATGATCGCTTGAGCCCCTCAACTTCAGCAGCCCTTCCCATGGAGGTGGGGATGCGGCCTACCGAGCTCTGCTGAGATGGTTGGTAAAGAAGTTCAGCCTCTGGTTGTCGTGCATTGACAGGAAGATCCAGCAGCAAGTCTTGATCAGAGTAGTTGTCAGTATAAATGGGAGGGATCAATGATGATATTTTTTCATGGTGTAACATGAATAAGTTTAGTGCTCCTCCAGTGCACGCTAAATCTTTGGTGGCATAGCCAGATTTTGGCAGAGATGAGGTTCTGCACTGAGAAGCCAAAGCATGTTTTAGAACTCTTTTAGTGCTCCTCATGGTCACATTTAGTTCTGCAAGTCCACAAGCAAAGCAAATCAGAACTTGTCACACCCGGTCCCAACAAGACAACCGAATGACTTCCACATGTATGCCAGGATCGATTCTCATCATACATGTGTAGACGAAAGTGTAATATCATTTATTACAAGCCATGTTCGAGTACATAAATGTCTTACAATAATGACCCGTAGGTCTAAAATAAGATTACAGAGTAAAACAGCGGTAGAAGTAAACTAGTGTGGCTCCATGCACAGGTGTTGCCCGGGGGTTGCGCCAGCCTAGAACGTCTCCTCCGGATCGGCGAAGAAGTCTTCATTCTCCACCTCTTCTCCATTGTAGACTGAGGAAAGATGAGCAACAAGCAAGTTTGAGTACCAACGGTACTCAGCAAGTGGGAAAGAGATGACATGTGGGTTTAAAGAAAAGAAGGCAGATTTGGGTTAAGCACTATAGCATTACAACCTATCCTTAGCTTTCATTAGCACCTACTTCTAGGTGTATGAACCCAACCATAACTCATTGGTAAACCAAGTGCCAACCAACCAATCCAAACCAAACCACCATTCCCAGACATTAGCTAATTATGAATTGGACACCAAGCCGCTCTTGTCCGTGAGCACGGCTGTCATGACAGTTTCTAAATCTCTGCAGAGAATGTACCCTTTACCCACAAGCCGTGATTTCATCCCCTGTTGCCAGGTGGACTAAGGAAACCTCCCTGATGCCCGTGGTCGCGAACCACATTGCACACTTCCTTCGGTGTGAGGCTAGGAGATCACTACGAGGTCTTTACAAATGATTCTCCCGACGCGTACTAGCTCTCTGAGGTTTCACCCCTGTACAAAAGTGTGAGCCGTTACACCACGACTCAACACCCCAGTTGCCCCCTCTTGAGCCATGCGGATCTCAAGGCAGTACACCCTGAACCAATTCCCCGCACTATCCAACCACTAATACTACGCCGGGAGAGGCCTAATTAATTGACCAAGCTGCCCCATACTCAGTCTTGTGGCGATACTATAAGGCTTAGTGGCTTTCTCCATAAACCGGTCCTTAGAATCCGGCAAGGTTCATATCCCAAAACCCGGGTCTCGTGCGTACTGCACCATACCAATTCCTATCCACTACACTTCAATTCATCATATCTCAACAAATAAATCACAATAATTAATGATAGAACATGTAATGTAGAGATATTCGCCCCCCACCCCCAAAGACTAAGCATGGCTAAGCGTAAAGAAATAATAACATCTATCCAAGCCAACCCGGGGACAAGGAATTATATGGAAGGGTACAGTAAATAGGATTCAATTTATTAAACATGCAGCTAACTAAAACTTAATAAAACAGGTGCAAAATGGTCAAGGAACTTGCCTTCTTCGGAGGGTGGGTCGGTGAAGTGGTAGTCCTGAAGATTGTAAGTCGGCTCGGGAACCGACTCTATACACATCATCGCATGCGGAACGGAAAGTAGCAACACACAATAAGAACAAGAGAATAAATGCACACCACAAATAAACACAAAAGAAAACCTACGCAAATACGTCGCTAACACTATGTCCTTAGTAAGACTTCATTTAGTGGTGTGGGTGGAGGTGTGGGTTTTAGTGTTTATATGGGCTCATTAGGAAAATCAGCACAATCAGCAAGTTAAATGCATTATTTTACCCTAAAGAGATTGGGAAATAATAATAAAGTAATTATCCTAAGTGATTTGTGCAAAAAGAGAGAATTCACATATGATTTTATGTAATTATCAATTAATACAGGGCCTTTTATGCAAAACAGACATGATCAGTGGCCTAGAAATATTTTATAACATCACCAGGGGTTTAATCATAATTTACAGAGGCTAAAAATATATTTTATGGTGAAAACAGGGGCTAAAATGATATATTTAATCAATTTAACAGTGCTGACATAATTTAATTAAAGTCCAGGGGCTAGATCATAAATTCCAGGACCTATCTGTAATTAATTTAAATTCTGCGCAGGGGTCTACGTGCAAAAGGGCCAACGGCCATAACCGCATTCAATCTGGGCCGTCGGATCTAAAGTGGGCGGCCCAGATTTAAAATGGCCGAAGGGGTACGCCCCCTTCTAATCTCGGCCGTCGGCCTCAGATCGACGGCCGAGGATGGGCCACGTCACCCCAGGGGCGGCGCGCACCCAGGGCGCGGCGGCGCGCGCGCCAAGTCGACGGCGCACGGCGGCGGGGTCGCCGGAGGTTGGCCGGAACGGCCAAATCGGCGCCAATTCGAGCGCTCTACACACCAAACGGTAGAGGGGGGCATGTCGCACTCACCTAGGGGGGTTTCGGGCCTTGAAATCGGCGGAGGAACGTCGGCGATGTCGGGAGGCGGCGGACTCCGGCGGTGCTCGACGGGATGGGTGAAGCGGCGGCCAATTCCCCGAACGACGATGTCCGGCGTGTTCCTGGAGGTGTGGCGCACGTGTTAGACCGAGGGGGAGGGAGAGAACGTCGGCGAGTCGACGGGAACGGCAGCGACATACCTCACACGGCGGCGGCTAGGGTTTGGAGCTTCGGGGAAGGGGAAATCGGGGGGCGCCGGTGGAATTTATAGGGGGAGGCGAGGGCGGCGAGGTATGGAAGGTGATCTCGCGCGATGGAAGGTGATCGGGGCCATAATGGCCAGGGATTCCTTGCCAGCATTTCGAACGGGGGCGGCGTTTTCAGGCGGTGTCGGGCGCGGCGTCGGGAGGAAGAAGGAAAGGGGAGGGGAGAGGCTGACCGGCGGGGTCCACGCACAGAGAGAGGGGAAAGGGAGAGGGAGGCGCGGCTGGGCCTTGGGCCGGCGGGGAGAAAAGGGAAGGGGGAGGGGAGATGTGGGCTGGGGCGGGGTTAAGGCCCAGGGTGGGTTCTTTTTCTTTTTCTTTTTGTTTTCTTTTTCCTTTTTTCATTCTTTTGCAAATTTGAATTGTTTTTCAAATTCAAACGAATTCTAGCGCATTTTGAAATTAAATTTTCATTCAAATGCAAACATACATGATGCATCCCTAGTATATTTCTTTTGTTTTCAAATTTTTGAAATTTTGGGTGTTACAACTCTACCCCCTTAAAAGGAATCTCGCCCCGAGATTCGGACGTCCTAAGGGAAAAGATCGGGAAACTCGGCCTTGAGGTCTTCTTCTCTCTCCCATGTTGCTTCTGCCTCCGAGTGATGTTTCCACTGCACTTTGCACATACGAATCGTCTTGTTTCTCATGACACGTTCTGATGTTTCTAGAATCCTGACTGGCCGTTCTGCGTAGGACAGATCCTCTTGCAAATCCACAGCTTCCATGGGTAACTGTTCCTCTGGTACTCTTAAGCATTTCTTTAGTTGCAACACGTGAAACACATCATGCACATCCGACAGTTGAGAAGGTAGCTCGAGACGATAGGCCACTTCTCCTCTTCTCTCCAATATCTTGAACGGACCAATGTAACGGGGTGCTAGCTTTCCCTTTACTTTGAACCGTCTTAGACCTCTTACTGGTGATACCTTGAGATATACAAAGTCTCCTACCTCAAAGGTTAGATCACGACGTCGAGCATCTACGTAACTCTTCTGCCTTGACTGCGCCGTTTTCAAATTATTCCGGATCTCTTGTACCTGTCGTTCGGCCTCTCTGAGTATCTCTGGTCCAAACACCTGACCTTCCCCAGTCTGATTCCAGAATAAAGGTGTCCTGCACTTTCGCCCATAAAGTGCCTCAAACGGGGACATCTTGAGACTAGCTTGGTAGCTGTTGTTATAAGAGAACTCCGCGTAAGGCAAGTTTTTGTCCCAACTCTTACTATTCTTCAGGGCACATGCTCGCAACATATCTTCCAAGATTTGATTGGTGCGTTCTGTCTGACCATCCGTCTGCGGGTGATATGCTGAGCTGAAATTCAGGCGAGTGTCCATTGACTCATGTAGCTTCTGCCAGAATCTCGAGGTGAACTGGGTACCTCGATCCGACACTATCTTCTTTGGGACACCGTGTAAACACACAATTCTTGCCATGTATAATTCCGCCAACCGCGAACCATTGTAGCTTTCCTTGACCCGAATGAAGTGAGCGACCTTGGTCAACCGATCCACAACAACCCATATGGAGTCGTATCCTGACTGTGTCCTTGGCAATCCCACGATAAAGTCCATACTTATCTCTTCCCATTTCCACTCGGGTATCTTGAGTGGTTGAAGTAGTCCAGCAGGTCTCTGATGTTCCGCCTTAACCAACTGACACGTGTCACACAAAGCCACGTATTCGGCCACATCACGCTTCATACCAAGCCACCAGTATCTATCCTTAAGGTCTTGGTACATCTTGGTACTCCCAGGATGGATAGAGTAGTACGAGTCGTGTGCTTCTCTCAATATCAACTCTCGGATCCCCTTAACATTCGGCACGCATATCCTTTTTCCTAACCACAGGGTTCCATGTTCATCTTCCCTGAAATCCGGAGCTTTTCCAGCCTTCATCAGCTTCTTAAGTTTTTGGATCTTCTTATCCTCTTTTTGGCCTTCTCTAATGTCTTGTTCCAACGTGGAGTCCACTTCCATAACTACTGCATCTGCATTAGCCACTATGCACAGGTTTAGTCTTGCAAACTCTTCACATAGCTGCGGTTGATAAGCCGGGATCGTCCTGCTGTTACATTGGGTTTTCCTACTCAAAGCATCTGCGACCACATTTGCCTTCTCAGGGTGATAGTTGATCCCGACATCGAAGTCATTAATGAGCTCTAACCACCTTCATTGGTGAAGGTTAAGGTCTGGCTGAGTGAATATTACTTCAAGATTTTGTGGTCGGTGTAGATCTCTGTCCTTTTTACGATCAGGTAGTGTCTCCATATCTTCAATGCGTGAACCACAGCTGCTAATTCCAGATCATGGGTCGGATAATTCTTCTCATGCTTCTTGAGTTGTCTCGAGGCGTAAGCCACCACATGTCCTGCTTGCATCAACACACATCCCAGTCCCTGTCCGGAAGCATCACAATAGACCGAGAACTCCTTTTGCATATCTGGCATGACCAGCACTGGGGCAGTGGTCAACCTCTTCTTCAATTCGACAAAGCTTGCTTCACACTCCGGTGTCCACTTGAATGTAGCTCCCTTCTCGAGTAGCTTGGTTAGTGGCCGAGAGATCTTTGAAAACCCCTCAATAAATCGTCGATAATAACCAGCCATTCCCAGGAAGCTTCTGATGTGTCCCACATTCTCCGGCGTCTCCCACTTGAGAACATCTGCCACTTTACCAGGATCCACTGATATTCCTCCTTCTGATATGACATGTCCCAAGAATGATACCTGCTTCAACCAAAACTCACACTTACTGAATTTAGCATACAGTTGGTGTTCCCTAAGTTTCTTTAGTGCCAACCTCAGATGTTCCTCATGCTCTTCTTCACTCTTGGAGAATATCAGGATATCGTCAATGAATACGACCATGAATTTATCCAGGTACTCCATAAATACCTTGTTCATAAGGTACATGAAGTAAGCTGGAGCATTAGTCAACCCGAAAGACATAACAGTATACTCATAAAGACCATATCGAGAGACGAATGCAGTCTTGGGAATGTCCGATGGTCGAATCTTCAACTGGTGATAACCCGAACGAAGGTCGATCTTAGAGAATACACATGCTCCTCGCAGCTGATCAAACAAATCTTTGATCCTTGGCAGTGGATACTTATTCTTGATGGTCACTGCATTCAATGCACGATAATCCACACACAAACTTTGAGTGCCATCCTTCTTAGGCACGAAAATGACAGGAGCACCCCAAGGCGATGAACTAGGGCAAATGTATCCTTTCTCCAACAACTCGTTGATGTGATCCTTTAGCTCGGCTAACTGGTTAGCGTCCATTCTATATGGCCTCTTATATATCGGGGCCGTTCCAGGCACTAGGTCAATGATAAATTCAATTTCACGGTCAGGGGGCATACCCGGTAACTCTTCGGGGAACACGTCTGGGAATTCACTGACAACACGGATCTCTTCGGTGACCTCAGTTTGATTTAGCCTGATCCTCTGTGTTGGAGCTTGATCTGGAGAGAACTCTACCTTGGTACCATCGGGGTGGGTCAAGGAGACTGTTCTTGTGGCGCAGTGGATCACCTCATGGTACTTAGTCAACCAGTCCATCCCCAGGATAATATCTAGCCCTTGAGATTCCAGAACAATCAGGTTTGTTGGGAAAACTACCCCCCTTATGTCTAGCCTTACATTAGGGCATACTTGTCGGGTTATCATTTCTCCCCCAGGGGAGTGAACTATAAGTTGGTGAGTCATTAAATGCACTACCATGTCATGCCTCCTCATGAATTCCTTAGATATGAACGAATGCGTAGCACCAGAATCAAACAACACTGTAGCTAGATGAGAGTCGGTAGGGAACGTACCAACAACCACATCTGGTGCATGGTGTGCCTCCTCAAGTGCCACGTGGTTGACTCTCCCACGTGTGGGTTGCTGCAGCTGCTTCTTCGGGCAACAGTTGGCGAAATGTCCCATCTCACCACAGTTATAACACTGCACCGCCGCGTTGTTACCTTGGGATCTGTTACCTCCTTGAGGGTTCTGTTGCGGCTGGCCATTAGGGCGGGGTGCTGGAGCTGCTGGGCGAGGGGGTTGCATTGGTTGGCGTGGAGGCTGTGGTGGTTGGCGCATCTGCTGGTTGTAGGGTGTGGATGGCCTGTAGGAGGAGTTTGGGTACCTTTGTCCCGGTTGAGGGTTCATAGGGCGAGCCATAGGTGTCGTAGGTTGAGAGGCATAGCGAGGGCGCACATTATTCCCAGAATTGTGTGCTTGAGTCAGCTTCCTCTTCCTATCATCATCATCCAGCTCCTTCTTGGTCCTTTCCACTTCAAAGGCCTTGTCCACCAACTTATGGAAACTGCTGTAGTCACTGGAGACCATCGCGAACTTCAGCTCCTTGTCAAGGCCCTTCTTAAATCGAAACTGTTTCTTCGAGTCCGTGTCCACATCTTCCGGTGCATAGTGGGACAATTGTGTGAATTTGTTCAGATACTCTCGCACACTCATGCGGCCTTGCTTTAGCATGAGAAATTCTTCACGTCTCGCCTGGATCTCTCCTTCGGGCACGAAATGATTGCGTAAGTAATTCTTGAACTCGTCCCATGTGATATTATCCGGGTCCTGATGGGCTTCAGTGAAGTCAGTCCACCAATCGGCTGCAGGTCCCTGAAGTTGGTGCGAGGCTAACAGCACCTTCTCTCGTCCTTCACATTGGAAAATTCTCAGCTTGCCCTCAATGGTTCTCAGCCAATCGTCGGCCTCCATGGGCTCACTAGCAGTAGCAAAGGTGGGTGGATGGGTGTTGAGGAAGTCTCTCATGCGGGATCGGGGTCCTGGTGCTGGCTGTGGGTGGGGCTGATTTGGTGGGGGTGGAGGGGCTTGCTGGGCTTGCTGCATGTTGGCCACCACTTGTGTTAAATTCTGCATCATTTGCATCTGCATGGCCATCATCTGCTGCATATGATTCATCGCAGGTGCTCCACGGGCACCTCTCCCATTCCATTGCGGTAGCTGGAATCCAGCTTCATCATCACCAAGGGGCATACCACGGCCACGACCACGGCCTCTTCCCCTGCCTGCCATCTGAGTACGAAGAGAGTAGAGTCTTAGATTCTACTATAACTAGTGGAAGACTACTATGCGATACCCTTACTATATCAACAATCACAACAGACATGCATATAAATGAAAATTCTTTATTATTAGCTCACTAATTAAAGAAGTATCAAAAAGGTGCGGTTGTGGACAAGTCGCCAAGGCGTTCCACAACTCACACGACACACCAAGACAAAAATCATAAAGAGAAATAACACAACTCAAGGTCACACAAGTACGTCTACGTCGCTCTTATTTAACTAATGAGGGTGTGTCTATCCTTGAGTCGTGGCAAAGGTCGGGGACTACTCGTCGTCAAGCGGGAACTCCTCCGGGTCCTCGTCGTCGTGGTCGTCGTCTGCGGGGTCCTGAGGTGGTGAGGCAGCAGGCGGTGGTGGTGCGGCAGACGCCACACTGGAAGGCTCCTCGTCAGAGGACTCCTCAGAAGACGACTCACGCTGGCCGCCATGGCGGTCTGGAGAGTCCGGGGTCCACGTCGAGGTGTCGGACGCGTAGTCGTCAGGGTCCTCGTCGGTGATCCGACGATACCTCCTGATCACTGCCTCGTGGCGCAGGGCGAGGTCACGTCCATCCTGAATCTCCTGCTGTGCCCTCTGAAGTCGGGCACTGAGCTCGGCCACGTCGCCAACAGTCTGACGAGACTGCGGGAGGTCCAGGGGTCTCTCCACGTGCCTGGAGACAAAGCCTGCAGTGCCACTGGGACGCTGCGGAACAAAGGCGTGCACCGTGTCCTCCAGACGGAAACGGCGGGCGTGGCTCCAAAAAGTGGCTGCTTCCCAGCTAGCGTCCTACTCCGCGCATCGGCGGGAGCTCCTCCAGGCAGGACTGTTGTGGGTCTTCACCAGCTCATCACCATAGTAAATGTAGATCTTGCAGCTCCACTCCGTCCTGCCGGGGCGCTGCACTCCAGTGGTGTGGTAGGAGAGCGAGAGGCTGTGGTGACGGTAGCCAGCCTCACGGAGTATGGCCCGAAGGCGGAGTCGCAGTCGTCCTGCAGCCTTGCCGTCAGAACGGATCACCACGGGGTGACGGGGGTCGACGGCTGGAGAGCGACCGGCCAGCCTACGCGGGGGCACAAGTCCACCGGTCGACTTACGGGGGGTCGTCTTGGTGCGGGTCATCTACAAATTTTGAAAACAGGAGAGTGTCAGTAACAAAACATATAAATAAAGGAATAAATAAAACAAGTAGATAAGGTAGGAAGTACAAAGCAATTTTATAAATTACTTTTTAGAATGTAATAGGGTCCTAAGTCATCCCTTTCTAACTAGGCTTGCGTCCTACGGGCAACACGGCTCTGATACCACTTTGTCACACCCGGTCCCAACAAGACAACCGGATGACTTCCACATGTATGCCAGGATCGATTCTCATCATACATGTGTAGACGAAAGTGTAATATCATTTATTACAAGCCATGTTCGAGTACATAAATGTCTTACAATAATGACCCGTAGGTCTAAAATAAGATTACAGAGCAAAACAGCGGTGGAAGTAAACTAGTGTGGCTCCATGCACAGGCGTTGCCCGGGGGTTGCGCCAGCCTAGAACGTCTCCTCCAGATCGGCGAAGAAGTCTTCATTCTCCACCTCTTCTCCATTGTAGACTGAGGAAAGATGAGCAACAAGCAAGTTTGAGTACCAACGGTACTCAGCAAGTGGGAAAGAGATGACATGTGGGTTTAAAGAAAGGAAGGCCAGATTTGGGTTAAGCACTATAGCATTACAACCTATCCTTAGCTTTCATTAGCACCTACTTCTAGGTGTATGAACCCAACCATAACCCATTGGTAAACCAAGTGCCAACCAACCAATCCAAACCAAACCACCATTCCCAGACATTGGCTAATTATGAATTGGACACCAAGCCGCTCTTGTCCGTGAGCACGGCTGTCATGACAGTTTCTAAATCTCTACAGAGAATGTACCCTTTACCCACAAGCCGTGATTTCATCCCCTGTTGCCAGGTGGACTAAGGAAACCTCCCTGATGCCCGTGGTCGCGAACCACATTGCACACTTCCTTCGGTGTGAGGCCAGGAGATCACTACGAGGTCTTTACAAAGGATTCTTCCGACGCGTACTAGCTCTCTGAGGTTTCACCCCTGTACAAAAGTGTGAGCCGTTACACCACGACTCAACACCCCAGTTGCCCCCTCTTGAGCCATGCGGATCCCAAGGCAGTACACCCTGAACCAATTCCCCGCACTATCCAACCACTAATACTACGCCGGGAGAGGCCTAATTAATTGACCAAGTTGCCCCATACTCAGTCTTGTGGCGATACTATAAGGCTTAGTGGCTTTCTCCATAAACCGGTCCTTAGAATCCGGCAAGGTTCATACCCCAAAACCCGGGTCTCGTGCGTACTGCACCATACCAAGCAAAACCAACCCGCCAGATTCCTATCCACTACACTTCAATTCATCATATCTCAACAAATAAATCACAATAATTAATGATAGAACATGTAATGTAGAGATATTCCCCCACCAAAGACTAAGCATGGCTAAGCGTAAAGAAATAATAACATCTACCCAAGCCAACCCGGGGACAAGGAATTATATGGAAGGGTACAGTAAATAGGATTCAATTTATTAAACATGCAGCTAACTAAAACTTAATAAAACAGGTGCAAAATGGTCAAGGAACTTGCCTTCTTCGGAGGGTGGGTCGGTAAAGTGGTAGTCCTGAAGATTGTAAGTCGGCTCGGGAACCGACTCTATACACATCATCGCATGCGGAACGGAAAGTAGCACCACACAATAAGAACAAGAGAATAAATGCACACCACAAATAAACACAAAAGAAAACCTACGCAAATACGTCGCTAACACTATGTCCTTAGTAAGACTTCATTTAGTGGTGTGGGTGGAGGTGTGGGTTTTAGTGTTTATATGGGCTCATTAGGAAAATCAGCACAATCAGCAAGTTAAATGCATTATTTTACCCTAAAGAGATTGGGAAATAATAATAAAGTAATTATCCTAAGTGATTTGTGCAAAAAGAGAGAATTCACATGTGATTTTATGTAATTATCAATTAATACAGGGGCTTTTATGCAAAACAGACATGATTAGTGGCCTAGAAATATTTTATAACATCACTAGGGGTTTAATCATAATTTACAGAGGCTAAAAATATATTTTATAGTGAAAACAGGGGCTAAAATGATATATTTAATCAATTTAACAGTGCTGACATAATTTAATTAAAGTCCAGGGGCTAGCTCATAAATTCCAGGACCTATCTGTAATTAATTTAAATTCTGCGCAGGGGTCTACGTGCAAAAGGGCCAACGGCCATAACCGCCTTCAATCTGGGCCGTCGGATCTAAAGTGGGCGGCCCAGATTTAAAATGGCCGAAGGGGTACGCCCCCTTCTAATCTCGGCCGTCGGCCTCAGATCGACGGTCGAGGATGGGCCACGTCGCCCCAGGGGCGGCGCGCACCCAGGCGCGCGGCGCGCGCGCCAAGTCGACGGCGCACGGCGGCGGGGTCGCCGGAGGTTGGCCGGAACGGCCAAATCGGCGCCAATTTCGAGCGCTCTACACACCAAACGGTAGAGGGGGGCATGGCGCACTCACCTAGGGGGGTTTCGGGCCTTGAAATCGGCGGAGGAACGTCGGCGACGTCGGGAGGCGGCGGACTCCGGCGGTGCTCGACGGGATGGGTGAAGCGGCGGCCAATTCCCCGAACGACGATGTCCGGCGTGTTCCTGGAGGTGTGGCGCACGTGTTAGACCGAGGGGGAGGGAGAGAACGTCGGCGAGTCGACGGGAACGGCGGCGACATACCTCACACGGCGGCGGCTAGGGTTTGGAGCTTCGGGGAAGGGGAAATCGGGGGGCGCCGGTGGAATTTATAGGGGGAGGCGAGGGCGGCGAGGTATGGAAGGTGATCTCGCGCGATGGAAGGTGATCGGGGCCATAATGGCCGGGAATTCCTTGCCGGCATTTCGAACGGGGGCGGCGTTTTCGGGCGGTGTCGGGCGCGGCGTCGGGAGGAAGAAGGAAAGGGGAGGGGAGAGGCTGACCGGCGGGGTCCACGCGCAGAGAGAGGGGAAAGGGAGAGGGAGGCGCGGCTGGGCCTTGGGCCGGCGGGGAGAAAAGGGAAGGGGGAGGGGAGATGTGGGCTGGGGCGGGGTTAAGGCCCAGGGTGGGTTCTTTTTCTTTTTCTTTTTGTTTTCTTTTTCCTTTTTTCATTCTTTTGCAAATTTGAATTGTTTTTCAAATTCAAACGAATTCTAGCGCATTTTGAAATTAAATTTTCATTCAAATGCAAACATACATGATGCATCCCTAGTATATTTCTTTTGTTTTCAAATTTTTGAAATTTTGGGTGTTACAGAACTGGTTCATGTGACTAACATAAGAAATAGTGAATCAATCATGTAATAAATTCTCATATGTTACATCCAAAATAAAATGTGAATCATGATAAGAGCAACTGAGATTGCTGACCTGCATAGCTCTGAAAATTGGTGTCACGAGGTCTTTTGAGTGGTTTCATGGCAGGCTTGGCAATGCATTGCAATAAACTGATATCCTCCCCTTCCCCTGTTTCCTTGATTACCTTTTCCTAAGCAAAGAGAAACAACTGATGAAGCTGTGAACAAGCAACTAGCAAAGTTATGCAAATGTGTAAGTAGTTACAGGCGTTTACTCCGACAAAAGGAGAGGGTATACCTTTCGGAGTGTATAGCACTCTATCCAATTGCATTTTGTTAAATCAGTTAAGGCAAGCCTCTTCACTGCATTCCATTCCTCATTAATAGATAAAGACGGATCAAGAGTCCCCTCTTCAAGCAGTTTTTGGTAGCTGTGTATAGCATCAGTAAACTGGATAGAATTGAACATACTCTCAAGGCTGCTGGAAGAAAAATATACAAATGAGGACTTGCATAAAATGGTCACACTTTGTATGATCGGAACACTAGACAAGCATAAACTAAACCTTTCAGGAGGGGTCGAGGAGTCTATAGGAGGAAGAAGTTTGAGCAACTGGTGTTGGTCCTCTTTAGATAGATATTTCATAAAATTAGTGTAGTCGATAACATCCTGGTCAAGAAGGAGGCAATACATAGTCTTTAGTTTCAGCAGATAGTCAAAATAGTTAACAATGTCTAGAGGCACTCTACGCAAAAAATAACATCTCAAATTCGTTGGCGTGAACCCCATGATGGTTACCTTCAAATCTACTGAAACTAAAGGTGAATCAGCACTCTCCAGGATATGTGGGTTCTCATAATGAAGTGTTTCCCTACCAAAGAGATACCAATAAAAATGGGATCAGATTGATGCTAACCACAGTATTAATGAGCCTAGAGGACGATACCAATGATACACATTTCTAAGCTAACCATCGAGTAGAATACCTTCTAACAATATCTTCAATCTGCAGCCGTGACCTCTTTGGTCTCTCAATTGCAACATTTAAGTTGTTTGCTTCCTTGTTTCCACTGCGTACAACAAACGAAGCAGACCCTGAGTAAGATTCACTTGTAACATATGACTTGTTCTCTGCAGGAACGGAGCTTATTTCTGATTCTCCCTCCAGTGATTTTGAGTATGGATTTCTTAGAAGTACACTTCCGGAGCCTATTTCAACAGAACCCACAGGAGTTTCGCTATGGTACAGTAGGTCTTCCTTTGAGGATCCTGAAAGGTAATATGACTGCTCTTCATGCATGATAGAGTTAAGATCCTTTACAAGTTTTTCGATGGGTGAAGCCTTAGGACGATTGATACGGCTCCTCTTTTTTGAGGGAACTAGTGGCTCCCAAGCATGCGATTGAGCTGAACCTGAATTGGCAATACACCAGAGAGACATCGGTGACATATATAATAAAAAATTATAATATGCATGCTAAACAAAAGAAATATTTAGAAATCGATATTGATAATTAATGTGCAGAGAAGTAGCATCCTCAAGGATCTTCATTTTATTTCATAAAGCATGATGAATTCTAGACACACACACATGGTAAGGGAAAGCATTGCTACCATGTATGATGTTTTAATTATTGATATTTGGTAAAACATGATTTTGGATGAACTTTAGGATCCAGGCCTTCTGAACGTGATATGTAGACTGCAGGCCTTCGTGGTTACCTCATGATAACAAGAAATTAAGTCACAACCTAGATAATAATTTATCAATCACCATAAGCTGTGAAATCCTCATGATAATATTTTGTTCTACGGACAGAACATCAGTGAAAGTTTCTGAAAATATTTCGGTAGGTTCAATTGGTTCAGGGATAACTGAAAAGAGAAACAGATCTGAATTATATACCATTGCTCACATGATATCTAAAAGGGTAGCGAGCGCAATCTACATATCTACAGAAAATTTTAGTATATTTGACATAACTTTGCAAAGGCATCCATGAATGTAATTCGACCTGTACAGCTCTAAACGCAAGCCTTCTATTACTCGGTTGAATTGAAAGTTTAAAATTAAACATATGCTCACACACAACATGAGTGGGGAGATATATAAATTATGTAACAACAACAAAGTAGGCATCAGAGATCACAGACCAGTCATTCCACTAGCATCAGCAGCACCATATGGGGCACGACTCTCTGAGTATGATACCCCAGATCCAGAACTAGACCAATTGCCAGTGTCAGCATCCACCATCCTTCGGAAATTTTGGCCAGAAAATTGACCATTTCCCCTTTTGATATGATCTCCCATTCCCCTTGTCTTTTGTGCCTTTGGCTTTGATGTAGGTGGCCTCAGCTTGCTAGTGCTAGGTTCTTCAACATTAATATCAGACTGACGATGCATTGGGGTGTAGTTTGCCAATGAACCTTTTGTTCTAAATCTCGAGCCACATGCATTACAGAGCACTGGCTTATCTGCTGGCCCGTTCCGCCAAAGGGGAGTACCTGTTCCAGCATTTCCCATTAGAAATCTGTGAAAACTATGCAAAAATATGGCATAAAAGTCCAGAGTTCAGTGATAGTGTGGCCACAAGAATTATGTCACAACCCTTGGCCTACGGCGCGCGACCACCGAGGCGTGAGCGGCGACACGGCTGCCGGCGACGAGCGATCGCGGCACGCGTGAAGAAGACGGTAGGGAACCGAATTCTGTTTTGCTACTTTTTCATTTCTGTCCTTCACTTCTGTCCGGCTTACACTTAAGTACTAGGCGCGCAGGCCTTGGGTCCCACCCTGCGGTACATGGCCCACCGACCAGACACAACACTACTCACACCAACACCACTCTCTTCATCTTCCCCGACGCCGCATCACTCCTCTTCCTTCCGCCCTAGGCAGCTCCGCCTTCGTCAGTCTTCTCCCCTTCGCCATCCTTCGCTCCTCGCCGTTCCTCACCATCAGATCCGCCAGCCATCGTCACATCTCCCCCGCCGCCAGATGCGTCTTGCCCCCAAGACGCGAACTCCGGAAAGGATTGCTTGAAGACATACCAATCCTCCCAAGACTCTTCCTTGACGGCGCCCGACTGCCAGAGCACGCGCACCTGCGGTATGGCCGTATTCCCCTTTTTTACCAGACGACGTTCCAGGATCTCCATAGGATACAGCGGATTCCGCTCCAAGTTTGCAACTTTTGGCAGATCTGTGTACACCGGCGAGTAGTTGGCAGTGAACGGCTTCAGCTGAGAAACGTGGAACACCGGATGAACCTGCGCTCCTTCAGGTAAAGCTAATTTGTATGCCGCCTTCCCGATCCGCTGCAGCACTTTGTAAGGTCCAAAAAACTTGAAGGAGAGCTTAGGGTACTTTCGATTCACCACTGAGGATTGAGCATAGGGCTGAAGCTTTAGTAAAACTAATTCCCCCTCCTGGAATTCTACCTCCCGTCGATGCTTGTCAGCCTTCTGCTTCATACGATTTTGAGCTCTGGCTAGATGCAATTTTAGCAAGTCCATCTCTTTTGTTCGATTGACTAACAGTTCCACCACTGTCGTGTCAGCCTCCGGAGGAACCACAGGAGCTGCGAAGAGAATGGGATCATAGCCATAGACTGCCTTAAAAGGAGAACAGCCCAAGGATGTGTGAAAAGAGGTGTTGTACCACAACTCAGCCAGCGGCAGCCACTGTTTCCACTTCAAAGGATCATCCTGTACAGCACACCTCAGATAAGTCTCGACACATTGATTTACTCTTTCAGTTTGCCCATCTGTCTGTGGATGGTATGCTGTAGAAAGGAGTAATTTGATGTGCAAGGCTGCGAATAATTGTCGCCACACAGCACTAGTGAAAATTCTGTCCCTGTCTGACAGCATTGAGCGAGGCAACCCATGTAGCTTCACCACATTGTCCAATAGAGTAGAGGCCACCTGAGTAGCAGTGAAGGGGTGTTTCATAGCATAGAAGTGACTATACTTGGTCAGGCGATCCACCACTACCAAAATTGTATCAAATCCTCCAGACTTGGGCAAACCCTCCACAAAATCCATTGAGATATCTTGCCACACCCCTTCTGGAATGGGCAAAGGCTGTAACAGCCCTCCCGGACATACCTTCTCTCCCTTTGCTTGTTGACATATGAGACATTGCTTCACATAGTCTTCCACATCTGCTCTCATCCCTTTCCAGTAAAACATCTTCCTCAGTCGTTGATATGTGGCAAAAATCCCTGAATGCCCTCCCAGAACTCCATCATGGCAAGAAGCAATCAGCTTGGTTCTAATGGCCGAGTTGGCTCCAATCCATATTTGGTTGCCCTTGCGGATAATGCCTTGATGCAAGGAAAATCCCTCTTCATTAGGACTGTGTAGAGATAACTGAGTAACCAACTGCTGGGCCTCCCTGTCTGTCACATAAGAATTCAGAACCTCCTGGATCCACACAGGCTTGACCACCTCCACTCCAGACAAGGCTGCAATGTGACCCACTCTTGATAAGGCATCTGCTGCCACATTTTCTTTTCCCTTCCTGTACACAATCTTGAATTGGAGACCCATGAGTTTAGACATGGCCTTCCTCTGCAACTCAGACACCAAATGCTGATTGTCCAGGAAGCTGAGACTTTTGTGATCAGTTTTGATAATAAATTCCTGCCTCTGTAGGTAAGGCCTCCATCTATCCACAGCCAACATAAGAGCCAGGAATTCTTTCTCATAAATAGATAATTGTCTGTTTTTGTCAGTGAGGGCCTTGCTCAAAAAGGCTACAGGTCTCCCCTGCTGCATTAACACAGCTCCAAGACCAAGATCACTAGCATCAGTTTCGACTGTAAAAGGTTCATTAAAATCTGGTAAAACCAACACTGGGGTGGATATCATAGCCTGCTTTAAGTCATCAAAGGCCTGTGCAGCTGCAGGAGTCCACTGAAAGCATTTGGCCTTGAGCACAGATGTCAGTGGTTTGGCCAGAGACCCATAATGCTTCACAAATTTTCTATAATACCCAGTAAGCCCCAAAAAAGCTCTTAATTCAGTAAAATTGGTAGGTTGAGGCCACTTTACCATGACAGCAGTTTTGCTAGGATCAGTCTGCACCCCCTTCTCTGAAATGATGTGTCCCAGATAGACCAGTTCCCTTTGAGCAAACTGACATTTGGATCTCTTAAGGAAGAACTGATTGGACTTTAAAGTATCTAAGATTACTCTCAAATGCTGCAAATGCAAATCTAGTGTAGGACTATAGATTAAGATATCATCCATAAACACTAGAACAAACTTCCTGAGAAATGGTGCCAGAATAGAATTCATGGTGCATTGAAAGGAAGCAGGGGCATTAGTAAGCCCAAAGGGCATCACCTTAAATTGGTAGTGTCCAGCATGAGTCTTAAAAGCTGTCTTATGCTCTTCCCCTTCTTTCATCCTAATCTGATGATATCCAGCCTTCATGTCCAGAGAGGTGAAGAACTTGGTTCCAGCCAACTCATCAAGAATTTCATCCACCAAAGGCATAGGAAACCTGTTCTTTATAGTCATATCATTCAGCTTCCTATAATCAACACAGAACCTCCATGAACCATCCTTCTTCTGCACCAGTAGAACAGGGGAGGCAAAAGGACTCACACTATTTTCTATAAGCCCAGCTTGAAATAGCTCCTTCACCTGTCTTTCAATCTCATCCTTGTGCAAAGGAGAATATCTATAGGGCCTGCTATTGACAGGGACAGCACCTGGGATTAAAGGAATTGCGTGATCAAAAGACCTGGAGGGTGGCAAGCTAGTGGGTTCCCTGAACACCTCCACAAATTCTTCCAACAGGTGTGCTACCTTCTCTTCCACTACATCCTTTCCCTCCTCCTGTACCCCTTGTTCTCCCTTCACAGCCTCCTCCAACACCACTAATGCCCACACATCATTTCCCTGCACCCACTTCCTCAACTGCTTAGCTGAAAGCTCTTGTACAGCTACATTGCTTTGGCCCCTCACCCCTTGAAGTCGCACGTGGGCCCCTTTGTATGAGAATGTTAGGCATTGAGAAGCCCAATCACATTCCATAGGGCTATGAGTAGACAACCAATCATAGCCCAGAATGGCATCGTAGGCCCCCAAAGGCAGCACCCTCATATCTCCTGAGAATGTGAGCCCTTGACACCACCACTCCATGTTAGGCACCATCTCCCCACTGACTAACTCATCACCATTAGCCACCCGGACTCGGATGGGATCACACTTCTCAGTATGCAACCCAACACGATCCACAAACGCCTTGTTGATGAAACTATGTGAACTGCCCGAGTCCAAGAGTAGCAGAAACACTTTGTTCTCCACCAACGCACGCAGCCGCATCGACTGCTGAGATTGGGTCCCCGCCATGGTATGCACTGATAGTTGGCAACATTCGGCTACCTCCTGATCCTCCTGATCCAACTGCTTCAGCACGTCCTCCGACAGCTCCATCCCCAAATCCTCAACAGCTAGGGCAGTAAGCTGCGCAGCTTGCTTCTTAGGACAATGCAGAGCATGGCCTGGTTCAAATTTGCCCCCACATGTATAACAGAGACCATGTAGCCTGCGATAATCCCGCAATTGCCTCTCCTTCTGAAGATCAGACTGGTGCATCCCAGGTTTAGACTCCTCTTTCCACCCTCCTGATGCCTTCACACCCCAACTCCCCTTCTGACTCCTGTTTCTGCTCCTCTCCTGAATATCCCTTTGAATAGACGCCAACAATATCGCTCGGTTCACTGTTTGCGGAACTTGCTGCAATACTGGTCCCTGCAACTCTGACTTCAACCCCTTGATGAACTGCTGAACGAAGAACACTTCATCTAAGTCCGAGTTATGCAGAGCCGTGGTATACCTCATCTCCTCAAATGTAGCAATGTACTCATCGAGGGATCCCAGTTGGCGCAAGTGCAGCAAATCATACATGGCCTTGGAATAAGCGTACTCTCCAAACTTCTCCCTCACTGATTCTTCAAATCTCTCCCAGGAACTCCAGTTGCCATCCCACTTCACCACTTGCCACCAACGAGCAGCGTTCCCCTCCATGTGTATTGCAGCCACCCGCACCCATAGCGCCTCCTCCACTGCATAGATACTGAAGTAATCGCGACATTTGTCTAACCAAATGACCGGATTCTCACCAGTAAACTTGGGGAAGGACAACTTCGGGGAGAAACTCTGGGAACTTCTCGCTTCTCCTGCAGGTCGAAGCGCTCCTCGCCGAACGGCGCCCCTTGGAGGGCGTCCTGCCGGCTCCAGAACATCACGACTGGTGCCAATGTCTTCTCTCCGACCCTGCGTACTGCCTCCATGCCGCCGAGCCGACCCCTGAGAACTGCCATCAGAGAGTTGCTCCATCTCCTGAGCCATCTTCTCCAATGTCAGTGTGGCCACCCTCTTCCCTGTCTCCTCGACCTGCCGAAACAGCAGATCTCTCTCCTTGCCTGCTTCGATCGCCACCTTCGCGGCCAAATCGTGCTTCTCGTCCATCCGATCGAGGCGGTGCGTGATCTCCTCCAAAACCGTCATCACCTTCTCCCAACGTTTGTCCTCCGATTGTCCCGCCATCTCGATCGCCTGCAGCACCAGAGAGGTCTGCGCCGATGGCTTCGCTGGCGGAGCCGTCGTGCCTGCAACACCACACACCACCACTACCTCCAACCAAACCCCGCCCCCAAAAAAACGAAGCCGCCCAGGAAGGATAGCTCTGATACCAGTTGTCACAACCCTTGGCCTACGGCGCGCGACCACCGAGGCGTGAGCGGCGACACGGCTGCCGGCGACGAGCGATCGCGGCACGCGTGAAGAAGACGGTAGGGAACCGAATTCTGTTTTGCTACTTTTTCATTTCTGTCCTTCACTTCTGTCCGGCTTACACTTAAGTACTAGGCGCGCAGGCCTTGGGTCCCACCCTGCGGTACATGGCCCACCGACCAGACACAACACTACTCACACCAACACCACTCTCTTCATCTTCCCCGACGCCGCATCACTCCTCTTCCTTCCGCCCTAGGCAGCTCCGCCTTCGTCAGTCTTCTCCCCTTCGCCATCCTTCGCTCCTCGCCGTTCCTCACCATCAGATCCGCCAGCCATCGTCACAAATTAGATCATAATTCACAAGCATCATTGCTTCAATAGTACAAAAGATGCTATCACCAGGGTATAGAACAAGGAAAATTGCACGAAAACTAAACATTCCCAAGAATGTACAACAGATCAATATATAATTAATCACATACAATCCAAAAGACATATATTTAGACATTGTTTTCAATGCCTCAATGCTTAGTTCAATATACAAGAATGCAATGCTTCATCTGTAGATCTACAAAATATTCATACTGAATGCAGATAGCAACTTCAAATGGGCATTTTGGTGCAGGTAGAGCTATACTACAGGACATAATATACCTAGACATTGTTTCCAAAGCCTCATATAGCTAGTTCAACTATACGAGAAAGAAATTCTTAATCTGTAGTTCTACAAAATAGCCATACTGAATGCAGATAACTTTTAATTTTCGATGAAATGCAGATAATTACAGACCATATGCTGCTACACAGCACCGAGTTCACTTCAATAGCAAACTATGACTATGCATTCTTGTAGTTGCAGTAGCTACTGAACTCTTAAGTCTCTCATTGGCAAGAAGAAACGGTAATTTCCTCTTGTAGAATAGGAGTCGAACTGCATATAATCTCCCATTATCTCCTGAAGCTATCAAAGAAGCATCCATCTTAGTCAAACACAAGTCTAAATGTGTTCTGTAAGCATGGTAAAATATGTTCCAAATGTTCAGAATTTTACAGGAAAATGCCTTTGAAACCTTAACCATATCCACAGATTTCTATTGAACATGTTCAAACAGTTCAATGAATTCCGAGCAATAACATCAAATAAGGCATAAAGTACACGGAGCATAAGGAATCCCTGTACGACGGACTCCATAGATTTAATCTAAGGCGCGGTTCTCAGATGCATAATTTGGGGGAACCATCACATCAAAACTACTACATGATGAGGAACAAATGGGAAAAAACCAACAAGAAGAATTTTTTTAGCATTATTCAGGAATAAGAGCTCACTTGTGACTCCGCAATGACAGCAGGGTCCTTGCTTCCCCATGGCTTTCTCTGCTCCTCACGCCCACAAGTGAAGAAGAACAAAACAGAGAAAAAATCCCAACAAAACGGACATGAAAAAAAAAACACAAAGCAGAAATAACTTTCCCACACAAGTAATTCTTGCGCAAAATAAAGGGGGAATTTCAAGAACAATTTCTCTGTACGATTCTTGTCAAACCCAGAGTGGATTCCTGGGAGTAATTGCACAGCCCATGAAGTACCCGAAAATCAAGTCTTGCTTGGTAGGTGTTACTCTTCCTTTCTTCCTTTATATTTTGTTTTCTCGTTGTTCTGTTTCCAGCCTTTTAGAGGGTAGAGGCTAGAGAGAGGGAGAGAGGGGAGGGAAAGGGATGGTGAAATAATGGGGGAAGGAATGCAGCCTAGGAGAGATTTACAAAGGCCAGGTGAAAGGCGTTTGGGGAGGAATCCAAAATAAATATAGTTTAAAAGCTGGATGTTTTTATTAACTAGAGAGATAAGGGACTAGGAATTGGACAAAGTTGGAAAAGCAGAAGTACAGAGAGAGGGCAAGCTTCTCTTTAGTTTCTTTTGGCCTTTGGGGTGATTTTGAATTTTATTTGATTTCAATTGATTTTTCGTTATTATGGATCTGGATGTGACTAAGCAGAATTGTTTCGTGCACCTAGTTAGTCAATTTGCTTACCTCTACAGCCGTCCCTCCGGATGCCATTAAAATGGTATTTTCTCCTTAGGCCATTTGCACCTTACCCCCTTAAAGAAACGGCACATGTTTAGTCCAAGAAATTCATGTAGCGGGGTACAACATCCGGATACGCTACACATGCTCAACCAAGGATTATTGCATACTGAAGTTGACATTGAAAAGTCTATTCCAATAGGTTAAAATTTTATTCCCAAGTACTCCCTCCGTTCCAAAAAGTTTGTCACTTTTGAACTACAAAGTGACATCTTTTTTAGGACGGAGGGAGTACAACTGTATTAGATCTCTATTTTAGAAAGTGCAGGAAACATATCTATTTTAAAAAAGAAATGGATAAAGGTTTGTAATTAATTTATTTCCTGCATCGAATTAGTTCAACTATACATGGATAGCAGTTTTAGACATCTAACGTAAATCGTGCGCTATAATAAAATGTGGACCCAATTGAAGTATACACGTAGTTTTTTACCACGTGCATAACATATGTTATTCGCTCTGTAGTTGATTTTTTTAATAAAAGTTAAAAAAAACATAGGCAGACCATAATGGAGATGCTTGATGGGAAACTATTTTTCTCTCTAAAAGAAAAGGAAATGCTAGGGTTTTTAGTTCATAATTCACTAGAGGTGGTAGGGGTAAGGAGGATAACCCAAAATCAACACTATGAAATGAAAAGCTATTGTGTTGTTGCATTTTTTACATGTAAATTTTGATTTAGCAACTTTTCTTGTATTTTAGTTATTCTTCATATCATAAAGAAATTTCTAGCACATCTTGAATATATATCCTTATCAAAAAAAACCTTGAAGATATTGTGGGACTTAGCTTCTAAACTTATATTTGGTGGAAACAACTCTTTTGGTACTGTGTGAAACCACTCCAAAACCCTATATGCTGGGATGCAAACGCCAGTTTCAAAAACACTTCTTTTTTCCGAGTCCAAAAACAATTTTGATGTGTTTGCCAAAAGTGACTCCTATACTGTCATGTGGCCATCTCGCTACTCAATTATTGCGTTGAAGATGTGGAATAAAACCTTGCCATTTTTTTTCATCTGCCTGGTTGAAATTCAGTGTCACCAAGACAAGCTGTTCTGTACTGCGTCAAATTTATTTTTCTCAATCTGGCCAAATGAATCGTGCCTGGACGAACCAGCTATAGCCCAAATATCTGATCAAGGTTCATTTTGACCAAGAACTTAGGTGCAGAATGTAATTTACAAACCTGCCCAAATGCAGCCTCCCTTCAAGCCAGCTACTGCCTATTTAATCAAGGTTTAAATTGCCCAGATTCCAGAGTTTTCTGTTCATGCACGAATTAGAGTTCATTACACATGTATCTGGCCTTGTCTTCTGAAACAAAAGTTGAGGTCGTGTTGTCCATTCCACGATGGCCACATCATCACCACTTAAAAAGGACGGCCTAGAGTACCCGTGAGCTCCATCAGCTGACATATTTTTGCACCATAAACAGATAGGCGATACTTAAATCAGCGATGACACAATCGAGGCAAACGCTGCATCAGAAATTAGACATTGTCAAAGAAAAATTATTGAACCTCACATTGCAGCCAGTGACGCGGCCATTTATTTTGTGTGTGTGTGGATTTGTCCCGGGTAAGAGTAGAAGGGGACGATGACAGAGGTAATGAAATGGAGAGCGAATTTTTAATTTGGTGTACATATTCGTTCGTTGACCGAAACATCCAGGGAGAGAGGGGCTATATCCTTCCTTCCCTGGAGATAAGAAACGGAAGCATCAAATAGGAAGCGGACGAGATGGTGGCGTGGTGCCAACTCACCGTCTCGCCCCATCCAGAATGCATCCGAAATGCTGAGGAAGAAAACGCAACCAAATTCTCACATTGCTTTCCTCGCCCTGGCTAATTGCAATGGCCTTCTGATTACCTGCCAAAATTATCATCTCTCTTTGGTCCTCTTTTTTGGTTGTACTCCTACTTGTTTAAGTTTCAGTTGATTCAACGACCGCATTCACAGGATGCGAACTGATTTCGTAAGAAACCCAATCTCTCTGGAAGTCTGGATCGGTGGGCGAACAGAGTCTGCATAGGGTTGTTATCCTTACCAGTTACGACCGTGCAAACATTCCCAAGACTGCAAATTTTAATATCCTTTTTCCGGTCAGTTTCTCATGTTGCCCTGCGTATAAGCCAGGAACTCCTGGCCTGCATTGACAGTGAAATCGCAGCAGTATCAGATAACCGTGTCAGGAGCTTCAGATATGTGAGACGTCATGAATATGTGAGGGACTTTGACACCGGATACGCCATTTTTACTCTTTTTTGGCTAGTGTATAAATTTTCTTATATCACGGTGAGGCACACTCTAGCAGTATCGTGTGGTAAAAACCTGCTGCCTGTTGATGGAGTAGGAAATCACCCCACTGACCAGGAGGAGTGGAGCTGTTACCAAGTGATTTAATGTTGCTATTTACTCCCATTTTATTTTTTTGTCTGACGTTTGGACATTAATGTTTAGTTTATTTTTTTAAGAAAAGTCAATTAAAAGGATAAGGAAAGAGTATTTGGTTAGTCGGGGATTTGCAATGCTGACACGATGGCCACACTGGTGACGCTGGAAACACTGCATAGGAGAGAAAAAAAAACAAGGCGTGCACTTGTATTTTCTCAAAGCAAGGATACAACGAACCGGTTAGTCGTCAGATGCTTGCCACTGACCAGGAAGAATTGAGCTGTGACAAAGTGATTTACTGCTGCTATTTATTTGGTTGGTTGGGGGGTTTGCGTGCAGACACGATGACCACGCTGGTGACGCTGGAAACGCTGCATAGGAGAGAAGAAACAAGGCGTGCGCCTGTATTCTTCTCGAAAGATACGACGAATACGGGTTGGTCCGGTCGTCAGGTGCGTGCCCCGGACCAGGAGTTCAGGTTTCAGCTTGAACCTGGACACGCAATCTATCGTGTTGGGCAGCGCCGTGGCCGCGTCCGCTGACCCTGGATCGGTGGCGTCGTCTCGCCTCTTTGGACTTGCATGCGCCGCGAAGCAAAGTGGGGAGATACAAACATGCATGAAATGCAGCAAGTAGTTAGATAAGGTTCCAATATCTAAAAAAAGGTTAGCTAGATAAGGTTGTATGGCATCCCTGTTGAGTTCCGTCTATCCTCATTTCAGTCCCTGTTCAGTTCTGTCTATCCTCATTTCAGTCCCTGTTCAGTTCTGTCTATCCCCATTTCAGTTCCGTCCATCAGCTATGAGAACACACGGTTAGGAGCTCTATCATGGAAAACTGAATCCTTTCTTGCTCGAAAGTGTTACATTTTGTCCTAAAATAGCAGTGTTGTAAAGCTGTGGTCAAGGGGTTCGGATCTGGGAAGGTTTGCATCTAGAGTTTACAGGTGGCATGGCAATGCCAAGACCAACAAGATACATGACATATCGAAGAAGCTGACTGCGCGCCTTCACCGTTGGCGGTTTGTGGTCCTGGTGAAGAGATCTGACTGTCCTCTGCGACAACAACCAGGCCAATTCAGTGAAAGAATATCTGGGTGTCGCATATTCCCATGTGCAAACACCTTGGTCCTTGGGTTATTTCACCTGTAGCAGATGCGCAAGCAAAGAGAGATAAAGTCCTTGATAGATAGAACCAGATATACGAGGATCTCGTAGTAATTGCAACTTGCAAGTTCTCACATATAGCAACTTTATCACGCTGTGCCCTGTGGTAGTGGTAGCTACCTACCATAGAGAAATGCGGGGTCGAAGTTTCGTTCTGGAAAATCCGTCCACAATAAGCAAACAAGCACTTGTATCCACTAATGGAGCGGTGTTCACTGATTCATATGTCCCAAATAAAAGGGAGGTTAAAATATGATGTGAGACGCATGTCACATACACTCAAAACATCAGGAGTTGATCGAGCATTGGCAAACTAGTCGGTGGTCCAAAATGGTTGCATGAACAATTTAAATAAATCATCCAAACTCACTTCAGCATATAGGTGAAACTTCTTTTCTGAAATTCTTCAATGGAGATTTCGTAGTCCTTACAGTATCTGCCCGTGAACGAAGGAAATATTAAACCAAAAGGAAAAGTAAAAAAGTGATAAAATCTTAGGAATGTTGCTATCAAAATAAAGACATACGCACACAGAATTAGCACAGCAGTCAACAAACATGACAATAAAGCGCGTGGTAGAGAGCCCAGAAACACCACGTTAAGGGCCCATGCGGGGGAAGCGAGCCTGCTCCAATCAGTACACGTAGTCGGCCCAGTTAAGCCGGCCACGTTGGGCTGCTCTAGTGGCAGCTGCTGACTGCTGTGGTTCCTATCAGTGTCACGGCGCTAGTTCAGCTGTTGAGGCTCCGATCAAACATCTTAAATCTTAACAATCCATCAAAAAAGTTCTAACACTGAAATCGATCTGTTTACAGAAATTACGTAACCTAAGTAACACGCCAGAAGGGTTTACATTATTCTCCATGCACTCCGTGTCAGATTTACGAACATGTGAACGGAAGAGAGCTGGTGTTCGTTTTTAGTCGCAGCACCTGCAGTGGTGCAGCAGTCTCGTAATCATAAGCAGCTGCACGCACGGGGAGTATGGAGCAGGTTTGTCAGGTTTGTTGGGGCTGCAATTAACTAGGTAAATACAAACATGCTTGTACCGCCTGTAGCAGCAAGGTACACGGCCTCGCTTGTCGCGTTACTGTTCTTGTATGCACGGCAACCATGTCTTAAGGCTTTAAGCCGGCACGCGTGCCATTTCGGACGGGGTCATCAGATGTGTTGAGATTTACTCTCACGCATGGAATGGAACCAGCTTTGCAGCTAATTACATTGACTGACGGATTGTTTTCCATAAATTTTCATTCACGGAGATGCGCGTCCATCTTCAGAAACCGTAAAGCATGCAGTACGTATTTATATGATGCGGTAGTTTAAGTTGGCATGCACGCGCGGCGCTGGTAGATCGAGAGGGAGGTGAGGGCGCAGCGTCCGGTGTGGTCGGTGGCTCGGTGCCGTCGGCGTCATCGCTGCTGGAGCCGGGAGGTGTGGGTGTGGCTGCCCTGACATGTCAGGTCCTACGACAAAACCTAGGTGCCGGCGCCTCGGACCACCAAAACCTGGTTGTCAAAGCTAGCAGACGTGCTAATAAACGCAACAGCACAATCAGTATCAATCCACCATTCATGATCCTACTAGGACCCCCCCCCCCCCCCCACCCACCCACCCCCCACCCACCACACACGCACCCGAATCAAGCTCAGGTTGCGTGGCAGCAGACGTTGCAGTTCTTCGCGAGCCGTCCGACACGTTGGCATGTCGCGATGTTCGTTGTGACCTTCTTCAGCCGCTAGCGGGCAAGAAATCTGTATGATGGCATATCTTCGATTCGCTGAATGTCCCGGAGCAAGAGCTCCCTCTCGAGCTGGCGTCGCGTAGATTTAATAACCCTCTGCGGTGAGGATACCAAAGATTTGGTCAGGATTGGTACAAAGACGTGCATAAAAGATTTTATTGTAAGGAAGAAAGACATACATTGAAGTCCATGTAAGTGGCGTGCATGTCAAGCCATTTCTGGTCCATCAGCATAAAGGTTATGCAGTAAAGAATGTCGAAAGCTCGATCATTTTCTGAACAAGGAAACACGATTACCTGTCAATATATGGAGGTAATAACAAAAACAAAATAGACCAATCATCAACAATTCTGTCCTATCATATCAGAGATAGAACATGCTTTTATCCTAAACCAGTTGCCAATATTTCGGTGCCCGAGTTTACTGCAGAGCGTTTCTAACAGCATATCAACATCAGTGACGACTAGCATATCAGTTGATCTCATCGAATTCCTTCACAGGATAGAACTATACTACGAGGCAAAAACCCTTCAGTTGTTTACAGCCAGTGCTAAAATTAACAAGATTACTGTATGTAACAGGAGTAATGCATTGGTTCTTATGACAAAATGTCAAGGTCTATGTATCAGCTCTCCAATCATTCCAGCGCAAATGTAATAGTAAAATAATGACTGTACCTAAAAGTAGATTTAAGAACGCTGCTCCAACTAAAGACGTTGGCTTAGCTGCAGAGACAACAACATCGTCATTTAATGATGGATTCACATTGCTACTGTAAATTGCAGAACTAATTTCGTCCAGATACTCTGTTCGGTGTAAATAGATTAACTTATATAGAAACTGTAGAAAAGTTTAGCAGACAAACCTGCTTCGAGATCAAGCATCTGAATTAGCATGAAAGTAATATTTACACCAGCAACAGCAAATGGATATTCCCACAATGCTCTATCACCATTCTGCTTACAAAGAAGCTCCCTGAATGATTTCTGTGGAGAAAGGTGAGCTGAATTAAAGGTCTGATCTAAATGTTTTTGTTTGGTGTCTGTAATAAATAGCTTTTTACTGTTTTTCTAATAAATAATGTAGCATGTTTGAATGGATTTCAGATCTTTTCTGGGTCCATAAGATGCACTACAAGTCCTTTATCCATGTACTGAATTATCAATAGATCAATAGCTTTTCCATTGCCAAAACAGATATGGCTGACTTTTGTTGATGGTCCAACATAGATGTAAGCTATAGAAGCCTTTTAGATTCCTTCCAGATCTATGGAAAGCACTGACGAGATCATTATGTAGCTCACGTAATGGAAACTATGACATATATGTGGACACACAATTTTTTCATTAGTTTTCAGGGCGATTGAGAACAAGCACTGGAAAGCAAAGGATTTGTAAATGCACCCACTGGATAGTTCCTTGAGAAGTACAGCAAATTCTCCAAAGAGAGAAATCCAGCACCCCTGTAATTCCAACACAGCATAAGATTGCACATCTGGAATTTTAGCTTACGACTCTATGAGTAATTTATCAAATGGCACCCAAGGGAACAAATGTACAAAGAAAGAGAAACCTGAAATCTGTAGATGGATCTTTGCCTTGCCATCCCATCTCCTTCCACTGGTCTGATACTAGCCCTAGAAGTTCAGTATCAGGAAACGAAGCTTGCCAGAGGGCCTTCAGAGCTTCCTAATGAACATGAAGTGTCATAATAAGTGATAAAATCAAACAGAAATGAAAGGATGGTGTAATTCAGTTTAAGTCCTGATGTCCGTCTGAGGTGGGGGCCTAAAACCACAAAAACTTAGTTTCCCTTACACTTCTAATGAAAGGCAGCACTCGTATCATTTTGCATCAATCAAAGAAAAAACAACTGAGAAATGCAGGAAAAATAGATATGTTTAGTTCTTATTAGTAGCAAAAACAGTTATGTTAAGGAGGGAATCGTTTATGACAAAACATATACGTTGTACTGTTGGATCAACTGGTTGTTTTGATTGTACTAAGGAAACCAAGCATGTATGCCGTAAATGCTGGATCAAGCATGTACTAAGGGACCACCTTATGTTTGGTTGTGTTGTAAGTAGAGCAGTTTGGGGATTTGTGGGGCAGTGTCTTAACATTGCTTCTAGGCCAAATAACCTGGATCAATTCTGGTTGTGGATTCAGAAAGCTCTCCCTGGAGGGGACAAATTTTTTGCAATGGGTTTGGGTGCTCTATGCTGGGCAATATGGAGGTGAAATGAAAATTTCGATTCCAAAAAAAAAACTGGCTAATTTAATTGTACAAAGGAGTTATGTTCCCTTGAAATGCCTAGTTAAGTCAATTTAAATGTTGATTTGAATTAGCATGTGCAGTGCATGCAATGGCTTTGGTGCCCTCGAGCTCTCTGGAGAATTGAGATAATCCATAACACGAGAAAGAGTACAGAACCATGTACACGTCAGTGGAGGCATGAGCCAATGCTCGTACCTGATGCTCTGCGTTTGAACTGTCATATGGCACTTCTATCCGGCTCTGCAATCTGTGCAGGCACTCTTCCTGGAGGAACAGAGGATAACAGCATCGTCATTCTTCGGGGACTTTTTTCGTAGTCGCATGAATCTCAAAACACGAACAAGCAGTAATCACAAAAGATCATCCTCTGACGAATTTATACACGGCACAACTTTCCTGTTGCCGTAAATCGCAAACCAAACTGATTAATCAATCACTCCTATCGACAAGTTCTCATCCTGATTCCTGGGTTACCGCGTGTTTTCCAATTTTTCAGGGGCATATTCATGTTTAAAGGAAAGCAATCACATGGTGCATTGGAGAGAGGAGATACGGGCGATTACGGGAACGAGACGGGAGCGAGTTCCTCACCTGAAGAGGGCTCAAATCGAAGGAAAGGCGCGCGTCGCTCTCCCTCCTCTGCGCGCAGACGCACGAGAGCCCCCTCCCGATCCACGCCGCCGACCCCGCCACGCCGTCCGCTGCGGGAGAGAAGAAGAACCATCAGGCATCTGCCCTCCCTGGGACAAGGAACAGCATGCACGGTCGGTCGGAAACGAAACGGCCGGGGGTAAGCAATGGCGTACCCGACGAGGTGTGGCGGTGGACGGCGCCGGAGAGGCGGCGCACGGCGACGAAGGAGCCGGCACCGTGGTCCATGCCGCGCTCGCGCGCGCCCTGCATGTTGCCGCCTCCGCCGGCCGCGCCTGCCCACCCTTCTCTCTCCGTGTGTGCGTGTGTGTCTCCGTGTCTAAGCGCCCCGATCCGCGCGGGAACCCATGGCTGGGGCGGTGGGAGGCGGGCCGCGCGGCTTCCCACTCAGTTCTGGTGCGGGATCCCCACGGACGGATCGGGCACGAGGGTCGTGTCTGCTCTGGCCTGTCTGTCTCCGCGACGTCGCGCTCCCCAGTCGTTCGTTCGTTCGTTGGTTTTGTGGTGCCAACAGTTGGCCAACTTGCGTTAGCAGATGACTTCAGACTTTCCAAAAATTGTTCAACAAATCCTTTGTTCCAACCATGCCCAAGACTGCTGCTAGCCAAACGGAAGCAACTGTGTTCACAGTGCTAAAAGGAAGACCAAAAGAGCCACGGGGCGAAGATCCACATCAAGTGCAGTGTAGGTGTCAGCATATGCCAGACCAAGTGGCCAAATTAAGTCATCCTTGATTCCATAGCATACGATAATGCACGTGGAAAGCAAATGCATAGGCCTAAAAAAGAATCACACCTCAAAAAACACAATCCCTGGCTCCATAGCAAATGTTTCTTCTTCAAGTATATTACAATAGCTAGATGATTCATACAGGGTATGCACACCTGCGCATTACTTAAAGTACTAAACTATATGGCATTTAGACATATAAAAATCTTCATTGGATCCTACAAATTCTAGGTATGTTTGTGGCAACCCAGCTAGCTACGCCACTGACACCAGTTAGGATCAAAAGACTCATATGCAGGCAAATCAACAGCTATTCTTCCATCAGAAGCATGAAGACTCCCACCATCATATGTTAAAGTCTGTCAGCTTCTCCAAACGGATTGATCGGAACCCAATTTGTCTTCCTTCGGATCTCGGACCCATGATAACTATCAAAAGACTTCTCAATGTGAGAAAGAGTGTAGCAATCATAAAGGTACTCTTGCTACCAACTCCAACGGGCTCCATCTCTGCTGCAATTGGCGAGAATACATCTCCAACACCCTTCCAATTCCCACTTAAGCTAGTACTAGTAAATGTATCCCGTTTATTCAAAAATACACTTAAAACAGGGAAAACATACTATACAGACTTAAACGGATCATGCCGGGCTAGACTCCGCGGGCCAACTGGGCCATACCATCGGATCAGCCGGCCCGACCTTAAACAGGTCGTGTCGGACCAGTCCGACGGGCCTGAGGTCAAGGCCCAGACAGTCCACACCAGACTTCGGGGCGGACCGGACCCGGTTTTTTTGGGCCGGGCTGTGCTCGTGCCAAGCCATTTTCGCCATACTTCAGGCCGACCCGAATGACCCGGCCCATTTAGCTATAGGGACACGCACGCCCCATTGCCACCTACAGACAACGCTGATCCTTTCAGCGCTGCAGCTCTACTACGCATATCGGGCACCCATGACTGGCAGCCTGGAATGCAAGGAAACCGTAGTTGCCTCATTGCCTTGAGACATCAGTGACTCGCGCCTCGTGATCATCATTCTGGCGACGACGCTAACGTGTACTCCCTCATCTCGGATGACGTTTAATGTCATCTTTTTTTAAGATGATGGAGGGGGTACTAACGATAACGGAATCAAATGCCATTTTGATTTTTCAAGCAGTTAGTTATTATCCCATGCAGGATAAAAGAGCATGTACCATAACGTCTCGCCTCTAATGATCTGATTTGTTTTTCCTTGAAACGAACTAATAATTATCGGAATCGGTAGCTGGCGAATGGGGACGGAGAAAGGCAAGACAAAAGCCAATGCCATAACCATAAGGTTTGCTTTCCTTGCAATGTAAGGCGCCCCGCCGGCCTCCACAAAACTTGTCATCACTCTGCCATGGTACGCTCGTCACTCTGCATATCAAAACGGATCGGGAAAGGGGACGGGTAAAAGAAACCGCGCAGGCTTAATTGTGGATTTGGTGGCGTTGCGGTGCACTAATGCGGGCCTAATCATTGTACTACCACAGATATGAGTCGAAGCGGGCCATATCCGGGCTGTCTATGGAGACTCCTGGGCCAGCGTTAGTTATCGAGTCCCTTTCAGGCTCAAGGATGATTGGGGGCTCAGCTCAGTGGTCAGAGAAGGTTAAAATCTTTGTACGCGCAATTGTATTAGAGCATCTCTTCCCCAATCTCTCCTCCAATGCTATGTGTACGTGACCTTTCCCTTGCCCAAAGGCAATGTACCATCAGAAGAAACAGGACAGTGTTGGCACTGATCGTGGTTTGCTTTCGGTCCTCAACCACTGAGTCTCAAGGAACTGAACTTGTCGGTACTGGCAGAAAACTCGAGCTCGTGTGTGAGGGTTGAACTCACTTCGAAGTTTGAGCTCAACTAGTTGTCAACCTTCGCGCCGAAGTGCACGCAACATTGGAAGCATCAACACGCAGCTCGTGTCGTTCACCCAACGTCAGTCCTAGCCTCCTAGGTTACCGGGTGCTTGTATAACTACAAGGTTCGGAATGTGACCGCAATACACTTACATATTGTCGGTACCCTAAAAACCATACACCCCCTGAGGTTACAAAGATCTCAAGGGAAGGACATCAACTCAAATTGAAGACCCTCGGGGGCCCACTCGCCAGACGTGACCGGACCCGCTTCTCCAACATGGTTAACCTCTAGGTTGCCACGTGTACTGTCAGCCCAGAGCTATTACCCGCAAGGGTGAAGCTCCGGGCCAAGTACTGAAACGGCACCTCCGGAGGTAGCCCCCGACCGAGAGAAGCTCCGGACATGACACGTGCCAGGTCACCCCGGAGCTTCCCGCTTCTCCCAAGCAAGCTCCGGAGCTGCCACGTGTCCACACGACGGAGCTAGATGCTTAAAGCCCCCGGGAGACGTTGTAACGGCTCCGGATCTCCAAAGGACAGCCGCAGACTTCAAGATCCGATTAATTACCATTAATTCCACGTTAATGATAATTAATCGGACAGCCTTAACACCTGTAACGGCACTGTCGGAGCCGTTACAGGGTTATTAACAACAATTAATCTCGTGTATCAATACTAATAACCGCCAGGGCCACATGTCGGGCCAGGCTGACTTGTAACGGTTGGTCCTTGTACTATAAAAGGACAAACCGACGATACACAGAGGGGGCGAACACTCTGAAGCTCACAAGTTAATACAACAAACACACACCCGTGGAGTAGGGTATTACGCTCAGGCGACCCGAACCACGTAAACCACCGTGTCACTCGTGTCCAAATCGCATTTCACTTTCTTAGATCTCCGCGCGCCCAGACCGAACCACAAACTCCTTCAAACACTTTTCATAGTGTTAGGGGATCTGCCGACTCCAACAGTCGACAGTTGGCGCGCCAGGTAGGGGTGCCTGAGATCTTCAAGAATGGTGAATTCTGCAGCTGGATCATCCAACGGGCAACCTGCTGCTCAGACTGTCGGAGGCAATCCCTCCAACATGCAACCACCGGCAGGAGCCTCAGTTCCAGCGGGAGTCACACTCCCACCACCACCATCTTCTCCGGCAAGACATGCCGAACGACATGATGGTGCACCGACGTCACATTCAGCGCCGGCAAGTCGTGACAACCCAGAACACGCGCTCCATGCAGCGCGTGCTCTCCTTCAGCGACCACCACCTCCGGACGCATCTCAAGGTGCCATGGAGCAATGGAGAGCTGATATTGAGCATTTGGTCGCGGCAGCGGCCGAACGCCTCAACAATCAGGGTCCACCTCCTTCAGGGCGGGCCCCGTCGCAGCGACGAACGTTGTCTGGAAGACTTGGTCCACATGTCTCCAACAACCGGAGAAGAGCTGCGTCACAGCAAGTGACGTCGTTGCCCTCTGGGGCACGACGTGCCCATACTGCATCTCGGCTTTCGACACACGACCTCCGAGCGGAGCTTGATCGCCGATACCGCCAACAGGATGGCCGTGTCCACATCGAGCGAGCTCGAGAAAGACGAGATGCTCAAGATCTTTCTACTCTGGAAGGAGTAGGAGGAGGCTGTTCCGCCCTAGCCATGCACCTGCGTATGGTTAGATGGCCACAGAAGTTCCGGCCACACTTGCCGGAAAAATTCGACGGGACTGTCAATCCCGTAGAATTTCTACAGATATACTCCACTGCGATCCTAGCAGCTGGAGGAAATGAGGCTGTAATGGCCAATTACTTTCCAGTGGCCTTAACTGGGACTGCTAGGTCCTGGTTTATGAGCCTTCCGCCCAACTCTATCGACAGTTGGGAGGAGCTATGCCGCCAGTTCACCGCCAATTTCGGGAGTTCATACACCCGTCCGGGCACCGAACTGGACCTTTTTGCGGTCGTGCAAAAAGGAGGGGAATCTTTGCGGTCATTCATCCAGAGATTCTCTCAGGTACGTAACACAATCCCTTCTATCTCAAGCGCTTCTGTCATTGTAGCATTCAGACAGGGTGTACGAGACAAGAAGATGTTGGAGAAACTGGCGATCAAAGAGATCACCAGTGTCACGGAGCTCTTCAGCCTGGCTGACAAATGTGCCAGAGCTGCGGAGGGCCGTGAAATGCACTCCAAACCAGCCTTGGAGGATCATAAAAAATCCTCCAAAGAAGAAGTCGCTACCTCCGGGAGTGGCAAGAAGAAAAAGAAGACCAACGGCAAGAAGAAGCCGTCGGCCGGCACATCCAACGTTGCAGCCACTGCAACTCCTGGTGGCCGGGGGCCACGCCCCGAGAAGCGACCTCGACCGTCTTCCGAAGACGGTGGCAAATCCAAGATGTGGTGCCCCATTCACAAAACGGGCAGCCACAGGCTGGAGGATTGCCGGGAGGTCCAAAACCTTGCCGAGCGCTACCACAAGCGCCGGGAAGGGTCTCCCTTCCGCCAGAGGGAGGGAAAACAAAAGGTCGATGAAGCTCCGGCTGAAGAGGAGTTAGGGTTTCAAGACCCCAAAAAGGTCTTGAAAGCCGTCTACACCTCCGTCGACGATGATTCCGACGTCTCCGACAACGAACGTCGAAAAACCATGAACACCATCTTTGGTGGATCATGGGACATCACCTCTCGTCGCGTCATTAAGACCATGCGACGGGATATGGCTGCTGTAGCTCCTACAGCTAGACCGGAGCCACATCGAAAGTGGATGGACACACCCATCACTTTCGATGCTTCGGATTGTCCTCAAAGCATGGTCGGAGCTGGCCAGCTGCCCTTGATGGTATCCCCCACCATCAACAACATCCAGCTCCATCATGTCCTGGTAGATGGAGGTTCGGGGCTTAATCTCATCAGCTTCGAAGCTTTCACTAAGCTTCAGCTTCGACCTTCAGACCTCCAGCCCTCTCGACCTTTCTCCGGAGTAGGTCCGGGGGCCATAACCCTACTCGGAGCTATCACTCTCCCTGTTACCTTCGGGACCCGGGAGAAGTATCGCACCGAAAAGTTGGTCTTCGACGTCGCTCAGATCAACTTACCATTCAACGCCATTTTGGGTAGACCTGCCCTGTACAAATTCATGGCAGCTGCTCATTATGGATACCTGGTGTTGAAGATGCCGACACCAGTAGGCGTTCTCCGGATCCGTGGAGATCGCACTGCCGGAGTAACTGCTCTGGAAGAACTCCATGCACTCACCACAGCGCAAGAGGAGGATTCCAGACAGAAGCAAGCTCCACAACCTCCGAGCATTCGTCAACGAGGCTCGACCTCTGCACCCCGTGTGCAGCCAAGCGGCGACACCGACATTCCCGTCAAAGTCGTCCAAATTGGTTCCGATGTCACTCAAACTACCCGCATATCGGGTGGCTTGAACGACAAATAGGAACTCGCGCTCATCACTTTCCTCCGGGCTAATGTTGACGTGTTTGCCTGGCAACCGTCACAAATGCCTGGGATCCCCAGGGAAGTGATTGAGCACAATCTGAAGATTTACCCCAACGCTCGACCTGTACACCAGAAACCTCGGAAGCAATCTGTAGAGCGACAGAACTTCATCCGACAAGAAGTGAAGAAGTTGCTCGAAGCCGGATTCATCCGAGAAGTCTACCATCCAAAATGGCTGGCAAACCCAGTCGTTGTGCCTAAGGCCGGCGGGAAACTTCGGATGTGCATCGACTACACCACACTGAATAAGGCATGTCCAAAAGATCCATTCCCACTACCTAGAATAGACCAGATAGTGGATTCCACCTCTGGGTGTGAGTTGCTGTGTTTTCTAGACGCATATTCAGGATATCATCAAATCCGGATGTCTAGGGAAGATGAAGAACATACTTCATTCATCACAGTGGATGGATTGTATTGTTACACAGCCATGCCTTTTGGACTCAAGAATGCAGCTTCAACTTTTGTACGAGCAATGTACAAAACTTTCGAAGAACTCATCAGAGACATAGTGGAGGTGTACGTTGATGACATTGTGGTCAAAGTCAAAAACAAGGAGTCCCTCTTGGATACCTTGCAGGCTGTCTTCGACAAGCTGCGGGCCACCCGCACGAAGCTAAACCCAGACAAGTGCGTCTTCGGGGTTAGTTCCGGAAAGCTTCTTGGTTTCCTGGTAAGTCACCGGGGTATAGAGGTTAATCCGGCGAAGATAAAAGCCATCGAAGACATGCGGCCACCAACCCGCATCAAAGACGTCCAAAAATTAACTGGATGTCTAGCAGCCCTCAGTCGATTCATTTCAAGACTGGCGGAAAGGGCACTTCCCTTCTTCAAGTTACTGAGGAAGTCCGGACCATTCCAATGGTCTGAAGAGGCAGAGAAGGCATTCCAGGAGCTGAAACATTTCCTCACCACTCTACCAGTCTTGGTAGCTCCGAACCCTGGTGAGCCTTTATTGCTTTATATTTCAGCAGCTGACGAAGTTGTCAGTATGGTTCTGGTTGCGGAGAGACCGGAACTACCCAATACTCAGGAATCCAGATCCCTTTGGGAGGATCCGGAGGTTCCCGAAAGCAGGTCTGGGTCCCAGCTCCCAGACTTGAATCCTCAAGAAGCCACTTCAGAGGACCCGGATCCTTCTGATAGGATCCAGGTCATTCCTGAAGAAGCTTCGGGTTCCTCCACCCAGAACCCGGAGGTCCTCGAATATAGTTTGGACCCCTCCGACAGGGTCCGGATCAATGGAGAGGAAGCTCCGGACCCCTCCGGGAGGGTCCGGACCGTTCAACGCCCAGTATACTTCATCAGTGAAGTGTTACATGATGCCAAGACTCGATACCTAGAGGTACATAAGATGCTCTACGCAGTTCTTATTGCCTCAAGGAAGCTTCGACACTATTTCCAAGCTCACAAAGTCTCGGTGGTAACCTCATATCCACTTCGAGCGATTCTGCATAATCCCAATTCAACTGGGAATATAGCGAAGTGGGCAGCGGAACTGGCTGAATTCGACCTCGAATTCATTCCAAGACAAGCAATCAAGAGTCAAGCGTTGGCAGATTTCGTGGCAGAATGGACTCCCTCTCCATTAAACCCTGGGGGCCCCAGCGAGCAGAAGAAGGAACCGCAAGTTCCGGCCTTCACTAAGCCTCACTGGACCCTTTACTTCGACGGCTCCATGCAGAAGCAGGGAGCCGGAGCTGGAGTCCTTCTCCTCACACCAACCGGGGAGAAGGTAAGATACATGGTGCACCTTGATTTCAAGGCAACCAACAACATGGCGGAGTACGAAGCACTCATATATGGATTAAAGGTGGCACTATCCTTTGGTGTCAAGCAGTTGCTGGTCAAAGGAGATTCACAACTTGTTATCAAACAGGTGAAGGGTGAATGCTCCTGCAATAATCTCCAGCTGGCTGCCTATCTCCTTGAAGTCCAGAGGCTTCAGAAGGACTTCGAAGTCCTAGACCTTCATCATGTTCAGCGTGCTCACAACGTTGAAGCTGACGAACTCTCGACCAAGGCGTCAACCGGAGCTCCGGCTCCAGACGGAACCTTTGTCCGGAGGATGTCAAAACCCACAGTTCAGCCTGCCGAGCTGAACGAAGGGGGCGAGATCAGCATCCCGAAGCTGACGGTCCCGATGGCCCTGTTACCATGGCAGCCATCAAGGGTCGTAGGTGCTGCCGGAAGCTCCGAGCAACCCAGCACGCAAGACTCAAATGCTCAAGTCAGTTCCGATGCATGGATCTCGGAGATCCGGAACTACTTGAAAGACAACATCCTTCCTGACGATGATGTATCCGCTGACCGGGTAGTCAGATTGGCTAAAAGATACACGTTGGTAGAAGGGGATCTCTACCGGCGCGGTGCCAACGGCATCCTAATGCGGTGCATCACAAGGGAAGAAGGCTGCGAGCTCCTCGCAGAAATCCATGGAGGCGAGTGTGGGAACCACGCGTCTTCCCGCACGCTGGTCGGAAAAGCCTTTCGGCACGGCTTTTACTGGCCAACAGCGCTCCAGGATGCTACTGAGCTAGTGAAGAAATGCAAAGCATGCCAATTTCATGCAAAGCAAATTCATACACCTGCTCAGCCCTTACAAATGATACCTCCTACGTGGCCTTTCGCCGTGTGGGGGATAGACATCTTGGGACCCTTCCCAAGAGCCGTCGGAGGTTACAAGTTCCTGTATATCGCCATCGACAAGTTCACCAAGTGGCCGGAAGCTACTCCTGTTGTGACGATCAACAAACAATCTGCAATCAATTTTCTACAATCTATCGTGAGCAGATTCGGAGTCCCAAACAAGATCATCACTGATAATGGGACTCAGTTCACAAGCTCCTCATTTCAAGGATATTGCGAAGACCTCGGCATACAAGTTTGCTACGCTTCCGTAGCTCATCCTGCCAGCAATGGGCAAGCCGAGAGAGCAAACGCAGAGATCCTTAAAGGACTCAAAACGCGCACTTATGAGCGTTTGAAAAAGCACGGAGCTAATTGGATCGAAGAGCTTCCGCCCACTCTATGGGCTAACAGGACTTCTCCAAGTCGGGCAACCGGAGAAACACCCTTTTTCCTGGTGTATGGAGCAGAAGCGATCCTTCCTCCGGAAATCACCTTGGGTTCCCTCCGAGTCCGGACCTTCGACGAAGCCGCGCAGGACCAGCTCCGGCGTGAAGATCTAGACCTCCTTGAGGAGGGAAGGTGCCAAGCAGCTGTTCGGAATGCCCGATACCGCCAAGCTCTACGGCGCTATCATCAGCGGCATGTACACAACCGACAGCTCGAGGAAGGCGATCTGGTGCTACGGAGAATACTATCCAGAGAAGGGCAAAACAAACTCTCCCCCGGCTGGGAAGGACCCTTCCGAGTGATCAAAGTATCCCGTCCCGGAAGCGTTCGCTTGGCTACCGAGGATGGGACACCTCTCCCAAATCCTTGGAACATCGAGCACCTCCGTAAGTTCTACACTTAATTCCACGGAGGTGAGTCTTAAGTAACTTGAAGTGTATGTTATAGAGTCATTGTACAGAGTCGGGTAGTTCCTCCGGGAGAGCAGCCAGACCTTTCCCGAAAGGTTTGAAAAGCTCATGCAACACTTGATACAGTCTCCGGACTAGAAGTGTAGCTAATTACCCTGGGTTAAACGAGAAACCAAACACACTTAGCCTGGTTGCGTACCCTAAGAGTGTACTTGTTTCCCCTGTACCCCGGACCTATAATGAAAGACATCTTCATGTGAAATAGACTCCACGTGCATTCATTTTTGCATAAGGCTCGACATTTTTATTTTTCTCTTTCTTGTCTATAACAGAAATGTGCAGTTCTTAAGAAGTTCTAGTTTAACCGGTTTATGTACGATTTGGGTTGAATTGTCAGATTTTTTAGATTTAAATATCGTCTGTGGCCAACTCGCCTGAAAGCCGCCAAGCCATTCTAGGGCTGGAGTGCGCTATCGACTTAGCCTGGTCAAGCACCCTAAGTACGCCACTCTACCTACACCCCGGCAGGCCAAAGTAAGGTGGGTCCATGGACAATTAGATCTAAAAGAAAAGACAATCCATCCAATCATACTAAAAATCGTGTTCAACTTGAAATTCTCTTGAGAACCGTAAGCCGCAACGAAGTTATAGATAAGGAACGAATTTTACTGTTTTTCTTGGCCTAAGTGTGCAGGAAGAATAAACCCAACATTGATGGAGAAAAATCGGAGTTAACCAAGCTCCGACTCCCACCGGCGTTAACTTGAAGATGGTGAGAAGACTCTATCACTAGAGTCTGTTGCCAGCAAGCCAGGCGTGGCAAGGGTCATTGCCGGAGCTACTAAGCTCCGACACCTTGAAGTATTAACTATCGACACTCAACGTGTTGGTAGAGGCTATTGCCGGAGCTACTAAGCTCCGACGATGGGCAATGCCGGAGCTTCTAAGCTCCGACGACTTCAAGGGACCTTCACTATCGAAGACTTCGGACCTAAACTACACGAGTTCGAAGCAAATTTGTCTTCAACAAAACTCAACATCCTTTTGGTACATGTCCACAATCACATTGTGCACATCTACCAGGGGGCCAAGTGAAGACAAAGATGTTGAAGACAAAAAATGAAATTCACGAAAAATTGGGGATTTCATTTCATTTGAAGACCAGAGATTACATCTGGGGACAAAGGATTACAAAATTGAGGAAGAAGAGAAGATACAAATAAAGGCTAAGAAAGATAGTCCTAGACCCTATGGAAGAACTCGGCGACCTTCTGGGCGACCTCCGACACGCTGCCTCGGGTAGCTTCGCCCTCTCCTTCGACGGGACCTTCAAGCACCGGGTCCAGAGAGAATCGAGGGTTCCGGCTAGTGTAACACGTCAATACATACTCTGTGACGTTTCTAGCCAGGGATTGCCCCTCGACCTCAAGCTGGTCCGCGATGACGTCGCCCACCTTGGAGAGCTTGCCACCCGCAGCGCTCAACGCCTGCAATGCAAGGTCCGGCTCCGGCTCCGGATCATCCGGAAGCACGGGGCTGAAACCCATAGGCACCAGCGCATCGTCGGCCTTGCTCAGGAACTCCCAAATTTGCAAGGAGTCCGTCTTCCTCAGGCCCTTCATTTCTTCCAGGGACCTCCGGGTCGCCGCCAGTTCTGAGTTCTCGCGGGAGAGGCGCTCAACTTCTTTGGCGTTTTGCTGAATTTTCGCAGCAACCCGCTTTTCGAGTCTCCCGAGCTCCTCCTCCCGGAGGTGGATCTTGTTCCGACGGTCGACCAGGTCTTTCTCCCTAGCCTCTATTTTCTTCTCCCGGGCGATGAGGGCACACTCATACTCGTAGAGTTCCTGCCCTCGCACCCAGGTCTTCTCCTCCTCTTCGAGGCAGCGCTCTTCCAATTTTTTAGCGCGCTCCTCGAGGCCCTTGTCCGCCAGAGCTGTCTTCTCGGCGAGCTCTTCTTCACGTCGCAAGACGTCATCCCGTAGCTCCAGGAGTTTTTGCTCCTCATCCTCGAGCCGCTTTTCCCTTCCCTCCAGCGCCTCTCGGCGCTTGATGAGTGCGGTACTGATGGCTTCGAGTTGATCGAACCGGGCGTTGGCCGCATCATTGGCAGCTTTAGCTTGGTCGTGGTACTCCCGGGATTGGGCGTCGAGGTTGTGAGTCATGCTCTCCCTCTCGTCCAGCATCTCACCCCAGAGCTCCAAGCGGACCTTCTCCCGCTTGATCCATTCCTTGTCCGCAGCGATCCTCGACTGCGCCAGCTTGGTCTCGAATTGGAGTCTATTACGCCACCTCCTAAGGGTTTGGCGCTCCTCTTCAAGAACCTTGCTGTCGTGGAAGAAGGCTAGTTGGACTTAGCGCAGACTGGAGCAAGCGTTGTCGATGGACATCGACAGCGAGATGGGCTCCGGACCTTCCGGGGTCTCCTCCGCTGGTTCCAGCGGGTCTTCATTTACAAAAATTGGGTCCCACTCTGCAAGAGCGGAACCCCGAGCTTCCAAGGCACTAGGGCCCTCCTCCGGGATGGCCTCAGTCGCCACTGAAGAAGGTCCCGCCACCAAATCTTCATTCGCCCCCTCAGGCTGGGGGCCGGCGACTTCGTTCAGGCACTCTGGCTCCGCCACGGGTACCATCGACGTCGTCGCCTCCAATGGCTCCGGCCGGAACGCTTCTTCTGAGGGGAGCTCAAGCTCCCCCGCCTCCACCACCACCGGCTCTGCAGCCGGCGCTCCAATAACTACCGGCCTTGCGACCGGAGCTTCAGAAGTAACCGGCTCAATTGCCGGAACCACTTCAACTTCCGGCTCGCACGCCGGGGCTTCAGCTGCCTCCGGCTCGACCGCCGAAGCTCCAGCATTTTCCGGCTCTGAAGCCGGGACCGCTACTTCCTCCGGCTCGACAGCCGGAGCATCTACTTCAGCAGCACCAGGGCCCGGAGCTTCAACCTCCGGAGCGGGTGCCGCTGGCGCATCTTCAATCCCGTGGTCCGGCGCTACCACGGGAACTTCTGGAGACGAGTCGAGGTCCATGACCACGACAGCCGGCGCCGGAGCTGTCGCAGCCTCTGCCTGGGGCAGCACCGGAGCTGGAGCAGAAGCCCTCTTAGCCTCAGACACTGTGGCTGAGGGCGGAGCTTCACTCCCCTTTTTAGGGACGCTGCGGATGAAGAATGAAGAAATTGAGCAAACAGATGCTATAATTAAAAGTTAATTGAGGTAAGCAAGAAAAATTACCTTGGGAGGCTCACGCACCAGCTTGCGCGGAACCTCTTTCCCGGACGTTCCGGGCTGGCCACGGTCGGCGTAGGAGCTCCGGGAGGACTCCCAGGACTTGCCGTAGCCACGGGCGTTTCCCGGGTCGGAGTTCTCCTTGACCGAGAGGAACTCCTGGACCTGGAGGCCCTCACCGCTTCTCGAACCGGAGTCGCCCGTCCGGAACTGGCACCACCGGAGGGACCCGTCACAGGAACAGCTGCACTCCGGGAGGATCCCACCGCCGGAACAGTAGCGCTTTGAAAAGACCCCACCACGGGGACAGATGCTACAGCGGCGGAGGATCTTCCTTCCTGAGGACGGGGAACTGGCGGTGAAGTAGCAAGCCCGACGGACCTTCCGTCAGCATGTCGCAGTTTCCTCTTCCGGTTCTCCGGCTCCTCCGCCAGCTCCTTGCCCTTGCCGGTGACCTCAGCTCTTGGCTGAGAGACAGGGGCGGAGCCGCCTTCCGACAACCCGGGGATCGCCAACCGGACGGTCGATCTTCTCTCGACGACGCCAAGGTCGTCAAGCGCGGGCATCTTCCGCCGGAGCTCCCTGCTGAACTCAACTTCCACGTTCAGGGGGAGGAAAGCCGGCGGCGGAGTCAAGTACTCTCCGTCAACATCGATGCCGTGCTGGAATTTCTTGAGGTGAAACTCCAAGGACTTCCCCACCATGCTGGACTTCAACCCGGTTTCGACCCGGTCTTCGTCCATCACGCTGTTGAGGGCCCAGGCGAGCTTCTCCCTCCTCTTCAGCGGCGCCCACCTGTTGGACAGGAAGTTGCAGAACACCGCCTGGGGAGTCAATCCTCCCTCTACACATTGGCGGATCCTGGACAAGACGGGGTCGAAAGCTGCCGCCAGCACCGGAACTTCGCTCCACACCGACGTGTCAATGCCGGGCAGACCGTCTGGCAGTTCCAACCGCTCGTGCTCCTCCACCCGGACGACTACCCAATCTTTCTTCCAGTCATCCCACTTCCCGGAAGGGAACGACCGGAGGTACTTGAACGGGCACTTCTTGCGCTTCACAAAGTAGTAGAAGCCAAGGTACTCGTCACTTCGGCCGGTGGTTTGGACGGTGAAGAAGGTGCGGAAGAGCTCGATGCATGGAGGGATGCCCACCCACATCTCGCAGAAGTGGACAAAGATGGACACAAGGAGGAGGGAGTGAGGGCCAAGGTGGTATAGCTGCAGACCATAGAAGTCCAGCAGCATCAAGAAGAAGGAAGAAAACGGTGGGATCAGCCCCACCATGGCGTACGATGAAAAGTACACCATTTCTCCGGAGTGCTCCTTTTTAAAGGGAAGCTCCCCGCCAGCGCGGACTGAACGGTTGAAGAAGTCCGACGACCACCCCATGAGGGTTCGGACCTTCTTCAGATCGCTCTCCGTCTTCAAACGACTCTCACGCAGACCCAACTCCATCGCAGCACAGCTAGGCGAGAGAAGAAAAGCAAAGCACGAGTTGGGAGTTTGAGCGCAAGAACAGATGGAAAGCGTAAAGAACTCCCGACGGTGCGCTTTCCTTCTTAAGTAAGCCCTCACAACGCTTGGATGGAAACTGCAGGGGAATCAAGCATACTACTCAAGAATTCAACCCAGCCGATGACAAGAGGGCCCGGGACCACCCCGACGACCAAGTCGAGGCTCTTACCCAGGCAAACAGTTGTCATCACGAGGCGGGAAACCCAAAGGCGGCGGACTGACAAGGCGCGCGGAACCGATACGGTTTTCGTATCGGGAACCGACGACCTTCAATTGCGAGAGATCCGCACGTCAAAGATCTTATCTGCCGCCTGAGGTGCGCCACGCGTCGGGACTCAACCATAAAGCCCCGCCAAAGGCACCTCCGAAGACTCTTGAAGACCCAGTTCAAGAGTCACAAGTATGGACCCACCTCCGGCGGAACGACTTCATCCCGTTGGCCTTCCCCGGAGGTAGGTCCAGGGGGCCACTGTCGGTACCCTAAAAACCATACACCCCCTGAGGTTACAAAGATCTCAAGGGAAGGACATCAACTCAAATTGAAGACCCTCGGGGGCCCACTCGCCAGACGTGACCGGACCCGCTTCTCCAACATGGTTAACCTCTAGGTTGCCACGTGTACTGTCAGCCCAGAGCTATTACCCGCAAGGGTGAAGCTCCGGGCCAAGTACTGAAACGGCACCTCCGGAGGTAGCCCCCGACCGAGAGAAGCTCCGGACATGACACGTGCCAGGTCACCCCGGAGCTTCCCGCTTCTCCCAAGCAAGCTCCGGAGCTGCCACGTGTCCACACGACGGAGCTAGATGCTTAAAGCCCCCGGGAGACGTTGTAACGGCTCCGGATCTCCAAAGGACAGCCGCAGACTTCAAGATCCGATTAATTACCATTAATTCCACGTTAATGATAATTAATCGGACAGCCTTAACACCTGTAACGGCACTGTCGGAGCCGTTACAGGGTTATTAACAACAATTAATCTCGTGTATCAATACTAATAACCGCCAGGGCCACATGTCGGGCCAGGCTGACTTGTAACGGTTGGTCCTTGTACTATAAAAGGACAAACCGACGATACACAGAGGGGGCGAACACTCTGAAGCTCACAAGTTAATACAACAAACACACACCCGTGGAGTAGGGTATTACGCTCAGGCGACCCGAACCACGTAAACCACCGTGTCACTCGTGTCCAAATCGCATTTCACTTTCTTAGATCTCCGCGCGCCCAGACCGAACCACAAACTCCTTCAAACACTTTTCATAGTGTTAGGGGATCTGCCGACTCCAACAGTCGACACATATCTTGGCGCATTAGGCCATCCGCACCGGGGCTTCTAAAAGGCAATCTAAATGCTACTGTAAAGTATATTTAGAGAAAAGAAAAACTAAAAATATAGAGTATATAGAAAATCTAAAAGCTACTCTAGAAAGGAAAAACTGAAAATATAGAGTATATAGAAAATCTAAAGGCTACTGTAAAAATGATTGTATAGTTACCCATGCGGATGGTCTTAGTACGTACGCACGCGTAGGTGGATGATAATTACTCCTGCTCTCATATGCATACCTACGTTATACGCGACGTGCACATATTAAGATCATCCACAGTGGTATGCTGTAAAGCATATTAGATATACTGTTTCCCAGTGTAGTTTAGAGTACGTTATGTAAAAGCAGAAAGAGAATAGTGCATAGAGTATGCTGGTGCGGATGGTCTAAAGCTCTGTTTGGGATTGCTTCCCTCCATCAAAACTGTTTGCGAGTAGAGCAGTTCCAAACGGACGCTTAGCAAGCGCACGATATATAGCGCAACAACACTGAAGCCCTCTGTCCCCTGCTCGGGTCAGAAACGCAAAGATAAAGGCGCGGCAAATAGAGAGGCTTGCAAGTTGAAAAGAAGACAAGGAGCCAAGGAGAAAGTTCTAGAAGATATCGAGGCGGGCACGATGGCTCTGCTCCCTGTGTTGCTCTCGCTCCTCCTCGTCTCATGCGCCGCGCAGTCGCCGGCCTCGTCGCCATCGGCGTCGAACGCTCCTAAGTTCCGCGCCTCAGCGCCGCAGGCATCTGTCGTCGCGCCTCCGACAACGGCAGCCTCGGCGCCTAAGGCCTCTGCCACGGCACCAACCACAGCCGCCGCCTCGGCGCCGCAGTTCTCTGCCGCTTCGCCTACCACCGCCACCTCCCCATCACGATCCTTTGCCGCACCGCCGGCGACAGCCGCCTCTCCGCAGCTGGCAGCCTCGTCACCTTCCGTTTCGTCTCCGCCGGTATCTGCCGCGACTCCAGTCTCTGCACCCCCTCTGGCAGTGACCGCTCCCCCTCAAGCCACGCCGTCTCCGATGGCCGCTCCACCCATGGCCATGACACCGGCATCGCTTCCGCTATCCACCCTGCCACCGGCATTTGCTCCATCTCCGCTACTCGCTGCTCCGGTCGCGGCTCCCATCGCCCCTCCGACCATGGCACCCGCGCCAGCGCCCATGTTTCCTTCTCCGAGCGTCGCGCCGACTCCGTCCCCCACGATGGCGCCGACTCCATCTCCCACAATGGCGCCGGAGCTCTCACCCATGATGGCGCCTTCGCTGGCTCCGTTCAGATCGGTATCGGTGACCCCTTCGCTGGCGCCAGGGCCAGTGCTCCCTCTGGATGAGGCGGCGGCGCCGAGCGCGCGCACCGGCGCCGCCGCTCTGGCCGCGCTGGCGGCGGCAGGGCTCGTGGCCTTGTTTTAAGCAGAGCTAGTTTTAACGTTACCGTTGTGGCACGTTCATGTTTACCCTGTTGGTGCTTATGGTTTGCATGCATGTATGATTCTTAATGGTAATTTATTTCGATTTATGCATGCCCGACGCTCGCCTGCTTCTTTTGCTTGGTGGAGAGAAATGAGAAATGTTGCATGTGCCTCTGATTGTCTGTCGGCGCACGCGCCATCTCAAAAGCACAGGAGTGTGGCGCGTTCGTACGCGCACCGTGATTCGGGCTCAGCTGCGGCACGAGCAGTGATGAGAAGCGAAGCGTGTGGTGAGGTCATCGTCGGTTGCCGGCGGGTGCTGGCCTGGTTCGGACAATTGGACTTTGGAGAGGTCATTTTCGTGTGGATCACGAGCAGTTGGGGAAGATACCGGTCGACGTACTACGGTGCGTCATGTGTATCCGGAGCTGGTACCCGATCGAGCCACCTGCGTACCGAGTACAGGCCCCACGCGCGTCGTCCGCTCTGCTCGTCGACCCGGACACGACCTGCTCCGAAGCCTGAGGTGAGGCTGCGAAGATGCGCGCATGGCCCTTGCCGGTCGCACTTTTCCGTGGCGACGTTCCGAGTGACGCACCACCGCGCCGCGTAGCCCGAAGCTGGAGCTCGTGTTCTTGTCCGTGCGGGGGCACCTACCGAACGCTGCATTCCGGACGTCGTTCCATATCAGCGTACCGCATGCCATTGTGCGTGAAAAGAACTGACAGATCAGCACGAAAAAAAGGCATTATAGACAAGATGATGTCTGCGTTACAGCGCTTCGCTTTCCCTAATCTTGTATTGTTTCCGTCATCCGCATTCTGCAGTTACTCGAATGAACCGAAGACGCCTTTTGGTCCTGTTTCAATAAAACGAATTGCATACACACCTCGGTAAAAAATACAGCAGCCAAGTCGCGTCACTCGCATTCTGCAGTTACAAGCCTAGGCTAGGCCACACGATGCCTCTTTCATCATACAAGCAGCGCCGCGACCGCGCACAGCCACGTCATCATCAGCAGGGGCCCCACCGCAGACCGGTGTGACCCGCCCAAGAAGAGCCTCGGGACGCCCAGGTCGTCGTCGGTGGCGGTGCTGGGTCCGGCGCCGGCCCCAGGGTCGGCCTGCGGCGCCCCCGCCGGAGCTCCGGCCTGCGCCGGCGGCTGGGTGACGAGCACGTGCATCCTCATCCCGCCGAGGCAGTGCAGCTTGTTGCCACAGATGAAGTAGCGGTCGCCGGGCGCCGTCAGCTGCACCGTCGTGTTGCCGTCGCTGCTGGAGAGCAGCGCGTTGGCCGCGTCGCAGTTCTTGAACGCGGCTTCGTCCACCTCGTCCAGGGTGTGGTACTTCGAGTACTGGAACACTGGATCACAGAGCGCGCGCAACTTGATCGTCAACCGATTGTAACAACACACATACAAAAGAAAATTTCGCTTGAGTAAAACAGGGGACGCTCTGTCACGCTGCCATGGTTAGTTCGCTTTGTACCTAGAACGTCGCCGACGTGGAAGGTCTTGCCGTTGAGCCACGACGGGAGGTCCGCGCTGAGATCCCAGCCCGCGCTGTTCCCGACGTTGTACGAGGCCGCTTCGGCCTCCCGAACCATGCCGGGGACGAGCAGGATGACGCACATCGCCAAGGCAACGCAAGCTTGAGCCATAGAGAACGGACGGAATGGCGGACGGGTGAATTCACTGGCCTGGTAAGCGGCAGGGACGGCATCCATGTGTGCCAAAGAGCCGGGATATATACCAAAACGGACGTTCTTGTTGAAGATTGGTTACCTAATCAGCTAATCTTTTGAGAGCGTTCGCGGAAGGAAACGGTGGTGCACGCAAGTTTGTCAGAAACGGACAGGGTTCTTCTGATTCGGAAGGTGATGCCGGGGACGAATTTCCGGGTTGTGTTGGTGGGGTTTGGTGATGCCGTTTCTCCTGTGTTAGTTGCACCTGGTACCGGCGGTTAAGCAGCCTTCTTCCTGCTCCAGCTCCTTTGTGTCGTCTGGGACTGGGAGTCGACGTCACATGGCACCATGCGTTCCTTGCTCGAATGAGCAATCTAACCCGTGTCGTCGTTTTTTTGGTCTCCATTGGAGCAAGCAGGATGTTTGGACAGCTCCGTTCCTTTTTACGAATACAAAGAAAAATAAGAGAGTATTAATAGTATCGGATCTGTTGATTGTTCACTTCGTTTCATTTTATTTGACATTAATTTGCCAACGAGATTGGAGCGCGTCTGCCGCCATTTCATCGTCATCCACGGAAAAGACAGTTTGTTTCTCCTTTTTTTCACTGCACAGAATGGTGCGGCGACCGGAGAAATAGTTTGAGCTCTGCGCCAAGCACGAAACGTCGAGGCGCAGGCGGCGCAGGGGACTGATATATCGGCAATTCAGCATGAAGACACGTCGCAAATGCTCTGCGTTACGTTTTGGTGCTTACAGAGTGTCACCGACGTTGAACGTCTTGCCTATGGCCAGGCATTGTAGTCCACTCCGGGTTTCCACCCGGACGCGTCGCCCACCGCGAAATCTTTAGCAAACACCGGCGCAACGGCGGCGAGGAGGACGGCCAGAAGCAGGGCGCCGCGCAGAGTGCCGGCCATTTGGCGACGCCGCTGTATGGAATAATGAGCCCAAGATTATGGCTATGACTACGAGAGTGAGCTAGTCGGGACAGCTAGCGATCAATGGCGGACAGGACTGGAGAACCGGCCTCTGACCGGATGGCTAGCTCCTCCAGGTATGAGGACTGCCCACCTGAGTTTAAGAACGTAGATGTCTCACCATGTGTTAAAAAAAAATGGCGGACAGGACTGCTGAGGGGCACTGAAAGCTGCTGTTGTTGTTGCTTATATAGGCCAATCGGATCTAATGATCAGCTCTTAGTTAGTTATGTCTTCATGGAATGCTAATGTACATACGTATCTTGAGTTGGCCAAATGCAGACACACTTTTCTCTCACTTGAGTCTTCGCACACATGCGTACAACGAACGTGTGTATGAACTTACTACTGCCTCGCTTTGTTCCCGGGAAAAAGAGAAGGAATTAAAGGGCCTACAAATAAGCGGGGTATACCAAACAGTACAATGGTAAAGCAATTAGTTGTACTGAGGTAGCAGGTGACGATGGCCGAACAAACAAATAATAATTCAATCATTAGCCTGCTGCTGACTTTTCGTGGTGTGATATCGCCGTTGCATGCGTTGCTTTGCTAGCTTATTAAACAGGAAATAAGGACAGCAACGTGGCGCAATAAAAATATTTTTTATTTTCTGTTGAGATGAGAAATATAGCACTTACGGAGAAAGGTCAATAATGGTGTAGTCGTGCTATTAGTTGTTGCAGCAACAAGGTACGGACTACAACCATTCTAATTTCTAAACCTGTTTTGCTTTGGTGTTTCCTGCACTTCGATGGCTTACCATTTTTTAACATATTTAATCCATTGGATAATTTTTTAGGCCGCTGCTTACATCCAATCAGTATTATTGTCCGCCCCTACAAATATGCCACCTCGCAATAAACGAGGACATGTCACACAAAAAATGGCCTGGATCACTCTTATCCCCCGAGAGCTCTTATTAATCTGAAACAGACTTCTGGTGTTAACCCATGATAGAAAAAAAATAGTCTCAAAATCTGCACACAATCAAGAATTCACACATTATTAAAGTCCTCGAAATAAAAGGTATCGACTAGACGACCATCCTATTCCCCAATAGTATCTGAGGTGCAACAGAAAGTTAATGACCCTTTCAACAAACTGAAAAAGCTTAGTTCAACAAGCCGAAACGAAAAAAAAAGGAATTGATAATAAATGAAAATAGTGGTACGATATCTAAAATTGGACAATGCAACATATATATAAGCAAAACTGCTCCAACATACTCCCTCCTTATTGTTTTGTTTGTCGTTTCAGACAAACATGTGAACTACAAATGAACTGGAACATGATGTCCTAATGTCAAATAAAAAGATAATGAGTGAGTATTACACATACCGATAATGAACCCCATTTGCAATTCAAGAACAAACGGTCCAAATCATTGCGACATGCCAGATTCTTAACTGAACAATCCATTACTATCCATGCAACATCCAAATAAATTCACCACGACCATAAAATTTACTCTCACCGTTTCAAAAAATTTGTCACTTTATAGTTTATTTTTGAATTACAAAATGACAATTTTTTGAAGGCAGAAGGAGTAGCTATCGGAAATAAAATTAAAATGTTCAGTTACAACAACTAACCAACATGAGCAACAGTGCCCGCAAAAAAAGTTGATGCAATAATTAAACAGACATGCTGGATCATTGCCACGAACTCATCAAAGAAGCACAAAGCATACGACACAGCGCGTCGGGGCCGACGCAGCAGCAACGGCAACGCCGGTGATCGCAAGGAGGAGGGGGTTGAGCGCGCGGAGCTACGACGTTCGCGGTGGCCGCACTGGCGGTGACGTGCGGTACGGGTGGGACGGGGCGCGTTGGAGCCCTGGGCGGCGCCAACCTACATCGCGGCGGACGTGCTGTCGCGCTGGCGCTCTGCCCGCCCTACGCCATCTTCTTTGGGGGCGCCGCTGCGCTCATCTTCGGCTTCCTCTGCGGCCGGCGTCTTCTCCGCCAAGGTCCTCGGCGCCTCATTCTCCTTCTGGGTCGGCAGGTCGAGGCATCATCTCCCCATCCCCAATCTTCTCCTGCCTTTGTCGTGTTTGTGGATCACTTTTTTTTTTTCCGTTGCACGTAGGGGTCTGCCAAAAATAATTTTGAAAGTGTAACGTCATTAATAATGGAAGGAATACAATCTTACGACATGAATACACCTTTGAGTTTAATACTAACACACACAGTATCAGTTGTGTTATCTCTCTGTCATCCGACGAAGCTTTTGACACCGAATCAAACATTGAGTTCTGCATGGCCGAAGCACATCGCAACGCGTGTACAAGGGCAGTTCCGTAATTTGCAAACTGCACGAAAGGCCCTCTCTCTCCTAGTAGCAGTACTCCCTCCTTCCCATATTATTTGTCGTTTAGGACAAGAATTTTAGTTCAAAATGAACTAAAATCCTTGTCCTAAACGACAATTAATATGGGAAAGAGGGAGTATATGTTTACGCCGTTCCGCCCACGCCCACCTCAAAATTTCCCCGTTCACAACCGCGTCGCAACCAACCGGTCCAACCACCTTCCTGCCTCCCACGATCGCTTCATCCGCTCGTCGGGACCGCCGCAGGAGAAGGGCGCGAAGCAGAGCAGGCGGAGGCCGTGCGATCCTACCTGCGGCCTCGGTTCGAAATGAATCCCGAGTAGTAAGTTCCCGTCGGTTCCGCCTCCCTTCCCTCTCGCCGCCGCGCGGATCCGCGTGTGTTCAGTGAGCGGTCTGCGTGGGTGCGTCGATCGGTGTGTTGCTATTGCTTGGTGAAGGTGGGTGCTGCATGATCAGGTTGCGTCGATGTTTTTTTTTGAGCTGCTGAAGGATCGTATCATAACGTAACGTAGTTTGCCTCTTCCTGGAATTTTGGATCTGGATCTGATGACAGCGCGCCGGATTTGATCTTTACGAATTTGCGATTAATGCGATAAATTGTTGTGATGTGTGATAATGAGTCAAGTTTCAACCCCGTTATTAGGTGACATGATTCCATTCTGTGTGCTGCGGATCTACCGCGCTTCCATTTTGCTGTTTGAATTGAAAGAGTTGTGGGGAAGTAGCCGCTGGTTCAGGAACCCATAAGGTATTGAATCGCATTGGGAATTGTTTTCTCATCGCGTGTCACATTGCACATTTTCCGCAAGTGTGATTACTGCTCAGATGTGAAGGTGTGACTGTAGCGTGCCCTTTACAAATGAATCTTTCATAGGTCTCTGAACCTAGTGTAATGCAGAAATACCGGATCTCTTTGTTATTCGAGAGGTGTGATGGTGTCTGGTCTTTGAGTTTGTGTACACGACTGGAAGCAATGCAATTTGTTGCTACCAAAGTTGTGAATCAGCGCCTGGAAACCCAGGAGCCCGCCTAGGTGCCTAGGCGTCCGGCCAACGGCGGGCGAGGCTGAGGCACAGGCAGAGGCGCTTGGGCAGACACTGCTGGCGAATGGGCTAGGACTAGGCCCAATCGATTTGGACCATCCGACGGTCATCCTTCCATATCAGGACATATAAAAACGATTCCCGCTCACTTTACCCTAACCCTAATTCATTTTCCTCCCTCACATTCTCTCCGCTCTCCTCTGACGGCGGCGGGTGGTGGCGATGGCTAGAGGCGCAGGCGATGGCCGAAAGAGCGCTGGTGGTGGCGGCGAAAGCAGGCGGCGGCGACCTGGCCTGTGGGCGGCGGCGAACAGGCCAGGCGACCACCTGGACGCCTAGGCGGCATCTAGGCGACACTTCAACCACACTGGTTGCTGCTTGCAGGATGCTCTTTGTTTATATATAATAAGCTTGTTTGAAATTACACCCTTATATTTTTTCTATTATATGGGTGGTTTTCTGTGGTAAAGGTAAGTTGATCCGTGAAATAAGAAACACCATATGAGATGCCATTGAAATATTGGATCAGTCCATTTGTCACTATAATACTTATATAACATAAATTTACATTTTTTTTTGCTTTACAGTGATTACCTCTTCAAGCTTCTGCTTATCGGTGATTCAGGTGTGGGGAAGTCATGCTTGCTCCTGAGGTTTGCGGTATGGGTCCTGTGTCACCTACACAGTTTTGAATTCATAATCTGGCATGATACTTATGAAATTTATCGACAGTATCACACGTCAAACTATCCCACATGTCTTTTGTAGATATGTTTTGGTGGAAGTTTATTATGTGACGCTTAAGTACTTCATGTCAATTGTTTGGAGCCATGTATAACATTTTGCACATAGGTATTGCATGTCTAAGAAACAAACATTTATTGTTATGCATTAATAGGTTTCTGCAGTATGCACTTTTTTCCTCCACATTGAGTATTTAAGTTTATTTTCGTGGTTCTGACATACAGCCTTATCTTTTTAGGATGACTCATACCTTGACAGTTACATAAGCACAATTGGAGTTGACTTTGTGAGTATATTTTTTGATTGACCCACTGCAAAGTTCATGTTCAATAAAGTAGTAGTTTCATGGATTCTTTTTTTTTTTAGAAAATTCGGACAGTTGAGCAGGATGGGAAGACAATGAAGCTTCAGATTGTAAGTCTTTCTAATATCTACTATCTGAACATTTACCAACTTCCGTAAGTTTGGGTGACTCATTCCTTTAGGATCATCTTAAGAAATAAAAAAGGTATTAGATTTGTTCTACGATTGCTACTTTTAAGTGGATGTAAAAGATCACAGCTTTGGCATCCTTTCTGTTTGTGACAATAAATTATGTTTTCTGAATACAAGCATCTATTGTAATAACTCTTGTCTGATCATTGTCAGTGGGATACTGCTGGACAAGAACGTTTCAGGACAATTACAAGTAGCTACTACCGAGGAGCTCATGGCATTATTGTAAGTTGGCCACCGATCAATTGTTGTTCTTTGATTTCCCATGACTATAGAAATATTTGCGTTTTATTTGTGGACATGCAGATTGTGTACGATGTAACCGACCAAGAAAGCTTCAACAATGTAAAGCAATGGTTGAATGAAATTGACCGCTACGCCAGCGACAATGTAAACAAGCTCCTTGTTGGGAACAAATCTGACTTGACTGCAAACAAAGTTGTGTCATATGATGTGGGCAAGGTGAGTTCCAAAATCAATTAACTATCTGCATCATGACTGGAATGGAGTGGACATAGTGATACTTCTAGGATTCGCTTGCTGATCGATGAAAGCAATACTTGCCAATCGTGAGAAGCTGTCTCAACTTCTGTTGATACTTTGCAGTTTAGTACATGGTTTGATCCTGGTTTTGTTCATATCACTTTTATTTTTGCATGTGATTTCTATTAGGCGCTTGCTGATGAGATGGGTATCCCATTCTTGGAGACCAGTGCCAAGAACGCTACTAATGTGGAGCAGGCTTTCATGGCTATGGCTGCGTCCATCAAGTCCAGGTATAATATCACAACTCAGATTAGCTTTGTGGTGGAATCCTGCTGAAGTCTCAACCTGTTCAGATCATAACCAAGTTGTGCACTGTCTGTTGTCTCAGGATGGCCAGCCAACCGGGCGCAGCAAACGCCAGACCACCTACAGTGCAGATTCGTGGCCAGCCTGTCAACCAGAATACATCCTGCTGCTCGTCCTAGATTCTTAAGTTCTTTTAACTTTTGTAGACTTTGATGCACGGTTACTATTTGCTTACGTTGCGTTTGTATTATTCCTTGTTAATTGCCTAAATAGTATTCATATAAACAAAAGCATTACTACTTCTGTCCACTAATCAGTTTAGTATCCCATCTAAAATTTTCCCACCTATTGCCCCAGTGCCCCCCATGCTAGTCCCAGACCGGAGTTTTTATCTCAATGGAGTACCAGCTTTCAATAATGCCAGTAAAATTTAACTTTATTTCTGCTGCTTTCGGTGTTGAGAAGCCATGTGTGTGTGTGTGAACAGAACGTTAAATGGTTCGAGATTGTGCATTAAGAGCATCTCAAACGGATCCTAGAATCCTAAAATAGATTTTATCCAAGTCGAAAATCAGCCCAATTTTACTGTGTTCCGTGTTCCCATTCCCCGAGTTTAGTCCATTCATCTTACTGTTTGATTCGTGCGTGTAATTGCTTTCATGTGACACGTGCGTGTAATTGCTTCGTGCAGTGCTGCTTGATTCATCTGTTAATCATTTCAATCTAGTTTTCCCGTCCTGTTAATATTGACGCGATTGGTCCTTTGATAATGGACGCGCTTATCTAGAGATGCGTGGCACAATCGTTGCGCCCGTCGTTTGACTGTTCTAGGCAAATTTTAGCACGGTCTCGCCCAATTTTCGACGCGTGGCACATCCCGGAGGAATTTTTTTTATTTTAACATCATTTTTAATCAGTAATATTAAGGCTTTCTTTGGATTGAAGGAATTGAAAAACACAAGAATAGGAAAAACATAGAGATTAAAATTGTATGTCTTTACAATCCTATAGGAATTGAAAATATAGGAATTGAGATGAGAAATCCTTTGGCAACATTATTGGAAAAACAAGGAAAACTGTAACATGACCCAGGAAAGAAAAAAGAGGTTCAAACTCATATTAGGTTTCCTACAAAATTTAGCAAAGAAATTCATTCTTATAAAAACTAATTTTTATTTTTCTTGTGAGTCAAATGGTCATGTTGGAAAAAATCCTTTACGAATCTAATCCTTCAAAATTTCTTTGTCATCCCTTCAATTCAAAGAGAGTCTAATAGTCTGCAGGTTCTTTTGTCAAATTGGTCACCTAACCGTCCACCAGATGGACCTTTAGATGACATGATATGCTACAATTACTTTCATAACAACATCTTCAAAATATCTCTAAGTATTTTCAGGTCACCATCGAAAAATGAATACACCGGCGGAAAATTTTAACATTTTAACTATGATAGTAATGCATATTTCAAAAGTCAATACCAATTGATTCTATATAGTAAAAGTATACATCTCATTGTGTAAAAACATCACAATCTATACTTCAATTACTTCTATAACAACATCTCCCAGATGTAACTCTAAGTATCTTTAAAACACTATCAAAATTGAATACAATGGAAGAAAAACAATAAATTTGAAATCATGTCCACATCGCGCACGGGATAACGTGACATGACACATCATCCAGTCGTTTATGACGTAGACGACAAGAGTTGATGTGGCATGTAGATAGCAAGAGCGCTATGATTCAATCGTATACCTCTCAGATGGTTAAGTGACCATTTTGAGAAAAAAATCACAGACTATTAATATTAAATAACTAAAAATGTTGTTAAAATAAAAATTTCCTTGTTGTGGTCTTCCGCATTCGCGAGGAGTGATGTGTTCGCAGGCTGAGGCCCCGCTCCTTTCCATGTTGGGCGCTAATCGTAGCATCTAGTAGGACTCCTCTGAGCCCCACGACCATGGGCCAATTTTGTACTTTGATGCTTGCTTCCATCGATGGCTCGCTGCCTCGCACGCTAACTGATCGCACTGGGACACGCTATCCGGGCCTCCACGGCAAAATAGAGGGCGCGGCGACCGCACCGGAGCACGCTATCGCGTTCGCTATGCTTAAGGGCGCTGCAGTAGACCTCCAAACCAAGCGGTCTCCTGTAGCAGCCTCTATGTACCAGGTCGGCTCGACGGTTTCTTTCGCGCGTTCTGGCAAGCTTCCACAAGGCCACCAGCGAGGCGGATCTGCGTCTGGCGATGCTTCTACTGACGAGCCCGACAGTGCTTGGATCTAGCGAGGGTAGCGGCCATCCATGCGGGGGAGAGCGCAGAGAGAGGGGCACGAAGGTCACACGCTGACGACGCCGGAGGTGGGGAAGACGAGACCATGCGGGAGGCCGACGGAGGCGTGAGGACGAGGCCAGAGGACGACGTCGAGCACATTAGGAGGTGGATCTGCTGCGCAGGGGCGAGCATGGGTGGAGGCGTGTGCTGGGCGGCTGAGGCGCGGGGAGGAGACGCTGGATCGATGGTGAGAAGAGCGACAGTGATTTTCCGAGAGGAGAAATCGGGAGCTCTGGAGGAGATCGGGACAGAAGTGATCAGGCTGCTGAGAATGTTGAGCAATCTTCTGGAGAGACCGTGCCGGAAAAGTTCTAGAGGACGGAGAAAACATAAAAGGATAGAAAAATAGGAATATAAGATATAGAAATAATAGAAGAAAACTAAAATGAAATAAATAATAAATTTAGTAACCTTTTGTAAAATATAAATATAAGTTTAAGAGAATAAAGTAGTTATATGGTAAAAAATAAAAACAAGAGGTTGTCGGAGTGTTGTTCCGGCAATTCTCCTGGTACTACTGTTGGTAGCCCGTAAAGTTTATAGTTCGGTATTGGGCGCGCAGAGATTCAGAACACGATGGCAAGTAGACATAAGAATTTACGTGGTTCGGGCCGCCTGAGCGTAATATCCTACTCCACGGGGTGTGTAGTTGTTGTATTGAGCGTCTAAGCACTTGTGAGCGTGGGTCGGTGCCTAGTATGAGAGTGTCTAAGAGTCGAGAGTTCCCAGAGAAGTCCCCTGTGTATCGCTCGACCAGTCCTTTTATAACACAATGATTGGTCGTTACATCGCTAGCCTGCGCGACATGTGGCCCTGGCGATTACTGATGCTTAATACACAATTAATGAGGTTAATTACCCTTAATAGTGTGGTAACGGGCCTTGACAATGCCGTTACTAGAATTAAGGGCCATCCGATCGTGTGTCATTAATATGGTATTAATGACAATTAATCGGGTCTTGAAGTATTTGATTGTCCCTCGCAGGTCCGAGCCGTTGGCGGTACACCAGTCTGATTGTTGAGGCTGAAGGTCCGACGGTTGGACACGTGGTAGATCCGGAGCTTCCCTCAGTCGGAGGTTAGGTCCGGGGATGTCGCGCAGGTGTTTAGCCCGGAGCTTTCCCATGTGTGGGACGTAGCTCCGGTTGCAGTATACACGTGGCAGCACCGGGGACTAACCATAGAGGAGAGGTAGGTCCGGTCCCGTATGACACGTGAGGCCTTCAAAGGTCTTCAACTCAGTCATGTGAAGTTCCTTTGGTCTTCTTGTAGTCCCAAGGGATATATGGTACGCAGGGTACCGACAGTGGCCTTCTGGGCTCACCTCTGTGAGAGACCTTTTGGATGAAGTCGTTCTGTCGGAGGTGGGTCCATCCTTTGTTTTTTGAGCCGTGTCTTCAAGGGTCTTCGGATGTGCCGTTGGCGGTAGTTCGCAGTTAAACCAACGCCGCGTGGCACGTCCAGGATGCGACAGGTGAGATCTGAGCGTGCGAATCTCACGCAACTGAAAGTCGCCGGTTCCCGATACGAAAACCGTATCGATTCCGCGCGCCCTGTCAGGCCGCCGCCCTCGGGCTTCCCGCCTTTCATGATGACAACCGTTCGCCTGGGGTAAGGACCTCGACTTGATCGTCGGGGTGACCCTGGGTCCCCTTGTCATTGGCAGGACGAAGTTTTTGAATTGTATCATCGACTCCTCTGCGGTTTCCATCCAAGCGTTGCGGGGGCTTACTTAAGAAGGAAAGCGCACACCGTTTGGGGATTCTTTACGCCTTCATTCGAACTTGCGCTCGAATCCTCCAAACTTTAGCCTGCTTTTCATCTCTCGCCCCGCTGTGTTTCGATGAGTTGAGTCTCCGCAAGAGCCGACTTAAGACCTACAGAGATTTGAAGAAGGTTCGGGCCCTCATGGGGTGGTCCAGTGACTTCTTCAACCACCAGGTCCGCGCCGGCAAGCTTCCATTCAAGATGGAGCACGCCGGCGACCTGGAGTACTTCTCTGTGTACGCCATGGCGGGACTGATCCCACCCTTCTCCACTTCTCTCTTGATGCTGCTCGACTTCTATGGTCTGCAGGTGTACCACCTTAGCCCCCATTCCATTCTTCTGGTGTCGATCTTTGTCCACTTCCGCGAGATATGGGTGGGTATTCCTCCCTGCGTCGAGCTCTTCTGCACCTTCTTCACCATCCACACCACCGGCAAAAGTGACGAGTACCTTGACTTCTTGAAAGGCGGCCTAGAGGGGGGGGGTGAATAGGCGATAAAAAAAAATTCAAACTTAATTCAGAGTTATGAAAATAGAGAGGTCGGACTTGTCTGACTTCTAGTCGGACTTGTCTGACCTAAGTCGGACAAGTCTGACCTGGGTCGGATAAGTCCGAGATTACCTGCGCGATCATACCAAAAATCCAATTTTTAAGCGATCTAGTGAGCGATATCAATCCCTAGCAGTTCTACACGAAGTATGGAGTAGAAAGAAAGCTGAGGGAGAGATAGCACGCGGAAAAACACTAGAATCAAAATTTGAGAGAATGGAAGAACAACAAGAGACAAATGATTTTATCTCGAGGTTCGGAACCACAAAGGATCCTACGTCCCGTTGAGGAGTCCACAAGGGACCAAGCCTTCTCTAGCCTTCCCCTCACGAGTTGCCACAAGGGCCAACTCCCGATATTCCACTATCACAAAGATTGTTACAAACTCCCCGATTACAAGAGATCACAAAGAAATCGCGGGGCGACGCCTAACCGTCTAGGGGAGAACCCCAAGAGCAACAAACACGCAATCACGAAGAAACTTAGCGAATCACACGTTGCTCAACCCCTCAACAAACCGTTTCTCCCAATCCTCACAAAGCACTCTTCACTCTCCCAAAAATTCGAATTTGGGCTCTAGAGGTGAAGAACAAGTGGAGAGAGGTTCTTGAGTTCAAATGGGCGTTCAGAACTGTTTTGGGGTGTTAGGCATAGTTGGTGGGTCGAAACCACCACCTATTTATACTACAAAAAGTCATTAGAACCGTTTGACACATCCCACGTCGGACATGTCTGACACAATGTCGGACATGTCTGACCTCAAAGGTCAGGCCTTTCACTTCAGACTTGTCTGACCAAAACCACTTCAGACATGTCTGACATACAATCTCGGACATGTCTGAAATTCTGCAGATAGACCTCGGACAAGTCTGACTCTCTGGGACTTAGAAAATTTTTCTTAGTCCCTGGGAACAGATCCATTTCGGACATGTCCGACCCCCAGGTTCGGACAAGTCCGGAACTTCACTGGAACTCTCACTGGAACCTTTCCAGTGCCAATTCGGACAAGTCTGACTTACATATTCGGACATGTCCGAATTCCAACAGAGGGAATTCGGACATGTCTGACATCACAAGTCAGACAAGTCCGCCCAAGCCACAAAGGCCCTACTAAAATCTTCTACTAAGGTGTTGAGCACCCGAATGACTCACTAAGTGTCTACGTGTTGTGTCCCTCTTAATAGTACGGTTTTTCCTACGACTCAAGGAGAAAATAGAAAACCCTATTTCTTCTTCTTCGCCACAACTTTTCTCCTTTTGCCGTCTTTCTTCAAAGCTCCATTCCGTACTTCGGACCTGCGCTCATGCTCAACCAAGTTCATTAGCACTTTAATGGTTCATCATCAATCCACCAAAACCCACAATGGACCTAGATGCACTTACAATCTCCCTCTTTTTGGTGATTGATGACAACCAACTAAAGTCTTCGACAAAAATAAGATTTGATAGAAGTTTTGAGTCTCAAGTGTATATGAGCTTTTGGAATAACAATAAAACAACTCATATACACTCAATCGTCGTGGGGTGCCTATATGCCCGTGTGTGTGCAACAACGTGATAAATATGAAGAAATGCACACGAGATCAATGAAGCATCATAATGATCATCATAAGGCATCAATAAACATCATTAAGCATTAACAGTCATAAACGAGTAACAAATAAGTACAAGACATACCACGATAAAAAATATGACTAGATACATGTCCATGTCCAAGAAAAAGCACTAGAGACTAATACTTCTCCCCCTTTGGCATCAAGGCACCAAAAAAGGAGAAAAGTAGACACTAAGACCTAGTCTACTCGGTGTCTTCCTCGTCGTCGTCGCCGTCATCATCGTCGTCGCTCTCCTCCTCGTAGTCGCTCTCCTCACCAGAGTCACCGTGAGCTGCAGGAGGTGCTGAGGAAGAAGCGATGGTGCCGGTGAAGAACGCCATCTCCGCCTCGGTGAGCTCCGGAAACTCCGATGGCTCCTCGTCTGAGCTGGCGTCGTCGACTGGAGGAAGCTGGAGGTGCTCCCTGATGGCTGCGAGGTCCCTCTGGTTCCTCTTTGCCAAGCGCTGAGTCGACCGACAAGCGGTGAAGATTGACTTCAGGATCTTGAGCAGACCTGAGGAGCAAGACGGTTGCTGCTGGGGCACGAAGGATGAGCTGGGAGGCTGAACAGACTTCCTCCTCGAGGAGCTGGGTCCTCCCTCTGCTGGTGCTGGTGCAGCTGCACGAATCGGGCAGTGAAGCTTGGAAGGCTTCTGAGGCACGAGGCGCCTATGAGGCACATCCTTTACAAACTTCTTCCCGGACACCGTCTCAATTAGCTTCATTAGGTACGGGGCATAGCAGCAAGACCTAGCCGGCGTCTCCGAGGCGAGGTAAATCTCCTCGTAGATATAGTCAAAAGCATTGAATTGATGCTCCCCTGCCAAGAGCTGAATTAGATTTCTGCTGTTGTGATTGATTCTATTGGCATCCCCACCCTTGGGCGAGAGGGTCTTCCTTATCAGACGGTTCACCACGGCATGGAATGGCTTGAGGCTGTGGATATGAGGAGGGTCGGCTGGATACCCATCCTCATAGAAACTCTCCATCTCCAGGAGGTTCACTATATCCATCTCATGGATCTTTAGTGAGTGCTGCAGGCTGTCCTCCATCCCGAGAATGCGGGCAAACTCCTCATAGCTGACTTCGTACTTCACCCCATTGGTCATCCAGGTGAAGCCGTGCTTGTCAACCCAATAGAACACAGTTGCATAAAATTGAAGGATGACTTCCTTGTTTCATGGGTATTGGAGACCCATGATCTCGCTGACTCCGTGGTGCTCGCAAGCTTCGAGCACCCCCTTGAAGAGAAGGTAGCAGTCCTTCTTCTTCAATGCAGCCTTCCAATCCACCCACTGCATCTCCGTGACTGGGTTCTTCTTGGTCGTGAGGACTGACCGGTAGTAATCCATGTGGAAGAAGCACCAGAAACGGGGATCCCTGCTCTCCCTTGGCTGGTCATAGCACCGCACATCTCTCATGTGCATGGTGTCGTGAATGTTCCTCCGGTAGTTCACCCTGTCGGCCATGCGTCGAGTGTCACCAACTGGAGAGTGCACGACCAACGGTCCGATCTCTTGTTGCCCTTGGGAGCTCGAGCTGCCCCCTGACCACTGTGAATGGTGAGTTGACCGCTTGCGGGTCGCTTGGCAACCACCTTCTTTGGTCGCTTTGATGGTTGAGCCGAAGAATCGGGACCCGCGGGCTCCTTGCCTCTTTTGTCGTGACCCATAGCTGAAGAAGAGATACAAGGATAGGTAAGAGTCAAGGCAAGAGAGATAGAGCAATTAACTTGATAGTTTCGATAGAAATTAGGTTTCAGAGTTATACAGGATCGGACATGTCTGACTGGAAAGTCAGACTTGTCTGACTCAGGAATTTCGGACATGTCTAAATTTCAGAGTCAGACTTGTCCGACCTATACAGAACTGACCCTAATTGCTAAGGAAACTAAGCAAATCAATTTTTCTACCGACCAAATTTTGCACCAAGGTTGTAAACATGCCTAGGAACAATTTCAAGGGCATAAACTTGCAAACTTGCCGCTAGATCTAGAAATGAGAGGAAAGATGAGAAAAAATACCTTCGGATGGAGAAAAGATTGAAGAATTCCGAAGGGGATGTGAATCCTCCAACTTCGAGGGAGATTTTCCCTCAAGAACTCCTCACAAGAGCCTCAAAAGCAATGTGGATTGCCTTGGGAGGTTTGAGAGAGATGGAGATTAGGGTTTGAAGTGAGGAGAGAGAGAAGGAAAGGGAACCGTCGGCCTCTTTGGAGGGGTTCGGACTTTCCACGTCGGACATGTCCGAATTTGACTTCGGACAAGTCCGAGATCTCTCTGCAGACTTAAAACCCACTTCGAACATGTCTGACTTTTGTCAGACTTGTCCGACTCCCCCTGAGTGTATGCAATGTGCAAACGCTTGGGGATCTAAAGATAGGAATATGTGGAAAGGGCAATGGAGTTTTGTTTCTTGGAAGACCACGCAACCAAGGACCTACTAAGAAATTGGCATGTCCCGGATGTGCTCTTCCTATCTACCCTACAGCCCGCATAATCCGCATCGGAATAACCGACGAGATCAAACTTGGATCCTTTAGGGTACCAAAGACCTAGATTAGGAGTGTGAACTAAATACCTAAGGATCCTCTTAACCGCTGTCAAGTGACACTCTTTTGGAGTGGCTTGGAATCGAGCACACATGCACACACTAAGCATAATGTCGGGTCTAGAAGCACAAAGATAAAGCAAAGAGCCAATCATAGAACGGTATACCTTTTGGTCCACGCTCGCTCCTTCTTCGTTTAGTCCTAGATGCCCGATTGTTCCCATAGGTGTCTTGATGGGCTTCGCCTTCTCCATGCCAAACTTCTTGAGAATGTCATGAGTGTACTTGGTTTGGCATATGAAGGTCCCTTCCTTGAGTTGCTTTACTTGGAAACCTAGGAAAAACTTCAACTCCCCCATCATAGACATCTCAAATCTCTCCGTCATGATTTTGGAAAACTCATCACAAAAAGTCTTGTTAGTAGAACCAAATATGATATCATCAACATAAATTTGGCATACGAACAAGTCATTATCAAAATGCTTAGTGAAGAGAGTATAATCGGCTTTCCCAATCTTAAAACCATTTTGAGTGAGAAAATCCCTAAGGCACTCATACCAAGCTCTAGGTGCTTGTTTGAGGCCATTGAGAGCCTTACACAACTTGTAGACGTGATCGGGATGCTCTTCATCTTCAAATCCGGGCGGTTGCTCCACATACACTTCCTCCTTGATTGGGCCATTGAGGAATGCACTTTTCACATCCATTTGATATAACTTGAAATCATGGTGAGTAGCAAAGGCCAATAATATGCGAGTAGATTCAAGCCTAGCTACGGGAGCGAAGGTTTCATTGAAATCCAAACCTTCGACTTGAGCGTATCCTTTTGATACAAGTCTTGCCTTGTTTCTTGTTACCACCCCGTGTTCATCTTGTTTGTTGCGGAACACCCACTTGGTTCCAACAACATTTGCATTTGGTCTTCTCACGAGTTTCCACACCTTGTTCCTCTTGAAGTTGTTGAGCTCTTCTTGCATCGCCATTACCCAATCCGGGTCTTGTAGAGCTTCTTCTACTTTCCGTGGCTCTAGAGAGGAAACAAAGGAATAGTTTTCACAAAAGTTAGCCATACGTGAGCGAGTAGTTACCCCTTTGGAGATGTCTCCAAGTATGTTGTCAACGGGATGGTCCCGTTGAACGCTTTGATGAACTCTTGGGTGTGGTGGTTGAGCTTCCCGATCATTGTCTTCATCTTGATCATTTTCTTGATCTCCCCCTTGATCCAAGCCTCCTCCTTGATTTTGATCTTGTTGAGATTCATCTTGAGGATCTTGATCTTGTTCATGTGGGGGATTTGCATCTTCTTCGCTTGCTTGAAGATCATTTGGATCATGTGGTCGCACATCTCCAAGTGCCATTCTCCTAAGTGCTTCTTGTGGAGTCTCCTCTTGATCTAGCACACACTTATCAACTTGCTCCACTTGAGAGCCATTAGTCTCATCAAACACTACGTCATGTGCTACTTCAACAATCCCAGAGGACTTGTTAAAGACACGATAGGCGTAGGTGTTTGAGTCATAGCCAAGCAAGAAACCTTCATCGGATTTCGAAGCGAACTTCGAATTCCTAGGCTTCTTGTTTAGAATATAGCACTTGCTCCCAAAAACACGAAAGTATGAGATTTTGGGTTTGTTACCGGTTAGGAGTTCGTATGAGGTCTTCTTCAAGAGTCGATGAAGATACAACCGGTTTATGGCATGGCAAGCGGTGTTAACCGCTTCCGCCCAAAACCGGTCGGACGTCTTGTACTCATCAAGCATCGTCATTGACATCTCAATTAGAGTCCTATTCTTCCTCTCTGCTACTCCATTTTGTTGAGGGGAGTAGGGAGCGGAGAACTCATGTTTGATTCCTTCTTCATCCAAGAAGTCTTCAACTTGAGTGTTCTTGAACTCTGTCCCGTTGTCGCTCCTAATCTTCTTTATTCTTAAGGAGAACTCGTTTTGAGCTCTCCTCAAGAACTTCTTGAGAACTCCTTGGGTTTCACCTTTGTCATGCAAGAAAAATACCCACGTGAAGCGAGAAAAATCATCAACAATAACTAGACCATACTTGTTACCGCCAATGCTAATGTAGGCGATCGGTCCGAATAGGTCCATGTGTAGTAGCACCAATGGTCTTGAGGTTGTCATGATGTTCTTGGACGGATGTTGAGCTCCTACTTGCTTTCCGGCTTGACATGCGCTACATGGTCTATCTTTCTCAAAGACAACATCTTTTAGTCCACGGATATGATCCCCCTTAAGAAGTTTTTGCAAGTTTCTCATCCCAACATGGGCTAGCCTTCGGTGCCATAGCCATCCCATGTTAGTTTTCGCCATTAAGCACGTATCAAGTTGGGCTTTATCCGTGGAGAAATCCACAAGGTAAAGCTTTCCCTTGAGTACGCCCTTAAAGGCGATTGAGTTGTTGCATCTTCTTGAGACGGTCACACCGTTGTTAGTGAAAAGACAATCATAACCATTATCACATAATTGAGAAATAGACAAGAGGTTGTAATCAAGTGAATCGACATGAAGCACATTAGAAAGAGTGTGTTTTGAGGAGATAGCAATTTTACCGGTGCCAAGAATTTTCCCTTGGCTATTATCCTCAAAGAAGATTCCTTCACTAGGATCTTCATTCTCCTTGTACTCTACAAACATCTTCCTCTCTCCGGTCATATGATTAGTGCATCCACTGTCAAGAACCCAATTTGATCCACCGGAGGAGTATGCCTACAAAAGAGTTATGCCTTTCCTTTAGGTACCCAAACGGAGTTGAGTCCTTTGATATTAGTCACAAGACATTTGGGCACCCACACGCAAGGCTTTGGGCTCTTGCGGAGTGGCCCAACATATCTAGCATAAGTCTTGCCAAATTTGTTTCTCAATAAAACATAAGAAGCATCAAAGTCATGGAACAAAGGATGAGGTTCATTTTTAGGCATATAAGATGTTGAGACAGTGTTCTTTCGTTTATCTTGGGTGGATGAACCTTACTTGAAAAAAACAATCAAGTCTTTGTTATTCTTGGGGACTTTGACATTTTGCCTCCGCTCCCGAGAATAACCAAGACCATCCTTGACATGGGGAGGTCTCACATTGGTGTATGCGCTACGTGCATAGGCCACCTTCTCCTTGTCAAAGATGCCACCTTTCGGTGCTTGCTTGTTTTGTGCCAAGTTAAGTTCATCCTTAAGTTTTAGGATCAAGCTTGAGCACATGCAAGTGTGAACTTCCTCGGATGAAATCTTTTGAGAAGATGAGATCTTTGAGGAAGAAGGTGCATTGATCTTAAGTGACTCAACCTTTGTCTCTAGAATCTTGTTAACCTTTGTCAAGTTAACAAGTTCATCCTTGAGCTCAACGGTCTTGTCCTTAAGATTTGAGCATGCTTCCTTGCTCATGGCAAGGTCATGCTCCAATGCATTGCTTCTTTCTCTCTCGCGCTCGAGGAGATCCTCAAGCTCTTGACATCTCTTCAATTTTTGGATGAGCATGCCCTCTTGACGCTCAAGGAGATCCTCCTTCTCGGAGATTTCATCCATAAAAAGGTTCATCTTTCTCATGGCACTCTTACTTAAGCCTTTAAGCATGGATTCAAGTTCACTATCACTATCAAGTTCATCACAAGAAGTTATAGAGGGAGCGGGTTTAGATTTGACCTTTTTCCTTCCCTCCTTTGCCATGAAACATGTGGACTTGAAATCATTAAGGTTGGGGAAGAGCTTGCTTGCACTTGAGCTCTTTCCGATGGCAATGGTTGCCACCTTCTCTTCATTTTCAGAAGATGAGTCTTCATTTGAGTCCCATTCTCTTCCAAGGTGGGCATGTCCCAATGGCTTCTTTTTCTTGAAGAGCTTCTTATCTTGGGTCTTGCCCTCCTTCTTCTTGCTTTCATTGTATGGGCAATCCGCAATGAAGTGCCCATGTTCACCACACTTGTAGCCAGTGTTGTGAATTGGCGCCTGGACGCCTAGGCGCCCGCCGGCCGCCTCGACGCCTAGGCGCCTAGGCGGGTGCCTAGGCGAACACCAGGCGAGGATGGGAGAGGGCCAGAGGCGCATTAGGACGGGGTGGTGAAGCAGAGGCGAGGCACGCCGCCGGGGTGTTGGGGATGAGGGAGGCGCTGGCTGGGGGCGAGGGAGGCGCCGGCTGGGGGTGAGGGAGGCGCCGGCGCCGGTGCAGGCACCGGATGGGAACCGAAGATTCGAGGGAGCGGTGACGGCGGCGGTGATTCAGAGTTGCGCTTGCCTGGTGTGAAGCCATTGAGGGGGCGTAAGGTGTTTTCAGGCCCAATAGGCCCATGACTTTATGATTAGGGTTTCTCTTCCTAAACATATACTGGCATCTCTTCAGAGTTCACCCGATCTGTTTGACTCGACCGCAGCTTCGTCTTCCCCAGCGCAGCCGCCGTCTCCCTGTACCATCGCATGCAGCCACCGTCTCCCAGTCCCGGTGCAGCCATGACGCCATCGCTCTCCTCACTCTCCTCCCACCTCCGTCCCCTTGGCTTCTCTCACCCGCCTCTGCTCCGGACTCGCCCGGCGCGGTTGGCGCTCTGGTCGTCCGCCTGGGCTCGCCGCCTAGGCGCCGTGGCGACGCCTCGCCGTTCCAGGCGGGCGCCATGCCCGATCCAGGCGAGGCAAGGACCCATGGCGTCCGCAGGACACCGACTGGACGACTAGGCGCCGCCTAGGCGTCGCCTAGGCGATGCCTCAAAAACACTGCTTGTAGCAAGTCTTCTTCTTTGGCTTCTCCTTGCTCTTGACTTCTTGGTGATAGCCTCCCTTCTTCCTTCTCATCATCCTTCTAAACTTGTTGATGAAGAAAGCTTCTTCCTCATCGGAGTCCATGCTCTCATCATCACTTGCATCTTCATTGTAGGATGTGGAAGTTGATTTGAGGGCTATGTCTTTCTTCTTTGATGAGGCAAGCTTTTGGAGATCGTTGTAGAACATAGCTTCCTTCTCCATCATCTCATTGTTGATTATCCTCCCAAGCACTTCTTCCGGAGTCATCTTGGTGTAGTCGGGGCTTTCACGGATCAAGGAGCAAAGAGCGATGTTTCGAGGCATGAATGCCCGAAGCATCCTCTTCACCACTTCATGGTCCGTCCATCGAGTGCTTCCATAAGCACGAATCTTGTTCACGAGCACCTTGAGGCGGTTGTACATGTCTTGGGGCGACTCACCATCCATGATGGTAAATCTCCCGAGCTCTCCTTCGATCATCTCAATCTTCGCCTCCCGGATGACTCGGTTGCCCTCGTGCACCGTCTTGAGTGTATCCCAAATATCTTTGGCCACTTCCAAACCTTCGACTCGGTTGAATTCATCCCGAGTCAAAGATGAGGTTATGACTCCTACGGCTTGAGCATTGCGATGAAGTAGGATAGCTTCTTGTGGAGTGACGTCTTCCTCATTCCTTGGCATATGAACTCCGGTTTGCACAATCTACCACAAACTAGGATTCAAAGAGATTAAATGCATCTTCATATTGTGTTTCCACATTGAATAGTCATTTCCATCGAATTGAGGAGGTTTGCCAAGTGGAATAGACAAATAGTGACTGTTAGCATGAAGACGATCATAATCAAAGTGAGTTTGAGTATAGTCATCGTTACTCTTCTCCTTCTCTTTGTTGATCTTGGGTTGTTTCCCTAGCTTCTCCCGAAGCTTCGCCTTGAGTTGACGAGTCTCTTCATCGTCCTTCGGATCATCAAGAAGAACGTCGTAGTTCTTGTCATTTGAGCCTTCACCCTCGACATATGAGGTATCATCCTTGTTCCTTTCTCCCGTCATCGATTCTCCGAGATGTTAGTCTCTTCCGGAGAAACCTGCTCTGATACCAATTGAAAGGCGGCCTAGAGGGGGGGGGGTGAATAGGCGATACTCGAAAATTTAAACTTAATTCAGAGTTATGAAAACAGAGAGGTCGGACTTGTCTGACTTCTAGTCGGACTTGTCTGACCTAAGTCGGACAAGTCTGACCTGGGTCGGATAAGTCCGAGATTACCTGCGCGATCAGACCAAAAATCCAATTTTTAAGCGATCTAGTGAGAGATATCGATCCCTAGCAGTTCTACACGAAGTATGGAGTAGAAAGAAAGCTGAGGAAGAGATAGCATGCGGAAAAATACTAGAATCAAAACTTGAGAGAATGGAAGAACAACAAGAGACAAACGATTTTATCCCGAGGTTCGGAACCACAAAGGATCCTACGTCCCCGTTGAGGAGTCCACAAGGGACCAGACCTTCTCTAGCCTTCCCCCCACGAGTTGCCACAAGGGCCAACTCCCGATCTTCCACTATCACTAAGATTGTTACAAACTCCCCGATTACAAGAGATCACAAAGAAATCGCGGGGCGACGCCTAACCGTCTAGGGGAGAACCCCAAGAGCAACAAACACGCAATCACAAAGAAACTTAGCGAATCACACGTTGCTCAACACCTCAACAAACCATTTCTCCCAATCCCCACAAAGCACTCTTCACTCTCCCAAAAATTCGAATTTGGGCTCTAGAGGTGAAGAACAAGTGGAGAGAGGTTCTTGAGTTCAAATGGGCGTTCAGAACTGTTTTGGGGTGTTAGGCATAGTTGGTGGGTCGAAACCACCACCTATTTATACTCCAAAAAGTCATTAGAGCCGTTTGACACATCCCACGTCGGACATGTCTGACACAATGTCGGACATGTCTGACCTCAAAGGTCAGGCCTTTCACTTCAGACTTGTCTGACCAAAACCACTTCAGACATGTCTGACATACAATCTCGGATATGTCTGAAATTCTACAGATAGACCTCGGACAAGTCTGACTCTCTGGGACTTAGAAAATTTTTCTTAGTCCCTGGGAACAGATCCATTTCGGACATGTCCGACCCCCAGGTTCGGACAAGTCCGAAACTTCACTAGAACTCTCACTGGAACCTTTCCAGTGCCAATTCGGACAAGTCTGACTTACATATTCGGACATGTCCGAATTCCAACAGAGGGAATTCGGACATGTCTGACATCACAAGTCAGAAAAGTCCGCCCAAGCCACAAAGGCCCTACTAAAATCTTCTACTAAGGGGTTGAGCACTCGAATGACTCACTAAGTGTCTACGCGTCGTGTCCCTCTTAATAGTACGGTTTTTCCTACGACTCAAGGAGAAAATAGAAAACCCTATTTCTATTCTTCTTCGCCACAACTTTTCTCCTTTTGCCGTCTTTCTTCAAAGCTCCATTCCGTACTTCGGATCTGCGCTCATGCTCAACCAAGTTCATTAGCACTTTAATAGTTCATCATCAATCCACCAAAACCCACAAGGGACCTAGATGCACTTACACTTCTATTATTTTGTGAAGCGCAAGAAGTGCCTGTACAAGTACTTGCGGTCGTTCCCTTCTGGCAAGTGGGACGACTGGAAGAAGGATTGGATTGTCATCAGGACAGAGGAGCATGAGAAGCTGGAGCTGCCCGGAGGCCTCTCCAACATCGACACTGAAGTTTGGAGCGAAATTCTGGTGTTATCGGACGCCTTCAACCCTGCTCTGGCCAGGATCCGCCTAGTATGAGAGTGTCTAAGAGTCGAGAGTTCCCAGAGGAGTCCTCCATGTATCGCTCGACCAATCCTTTTATAGCACATGGACTGGTCGTTACATCGCTAGCCTGCCCGACATGTGGCGCTGGCGGTTACTGATGCTTAATACAAAATTAATGAGGTTAATTACCCTTAATAGTGTGGTAACGGGCCTTGACAATGCCGTTACTGGAATTAAGGGCCATCCGATCATGTGTCATTAATATAGTATTAATGACACTTAATCGGGTCTTGAAGTCTTTGATTGTCCCTTGCAGGTCCTAGTCGTTGGCGGTACACGAGTCTGATTGTTGAGGCTGAAGGTCTGGCGGTTGGACACGTGGCAGATCCGGAGCTTTCCTGTGTCGGAGGTTAGGTCCGGAGATGCCACGCAGGTGTTTAGCCTGGAGCTTTCCCATTTGTGGGACGTAGCTCCGGTTGCAGTATACACGTGGCAGCACCGGGGACTAACTATAGAGGAGAGGTAGGTCCGATCCCGTATGACACGTGGGGCCTTCAAAGCTCTTCAACTCAGATAGGTGAAGTTCCTTTGGTCTTCTTGTAGTCCCAAGGGGTATACGGTACGCAGGATACCGACAGAGGTAATTGAATAAAATGGTATAAAATAACTAGTAGTTGATATAGAGGTCCGATTTAGAGGTGAACGAGTGTGGAGAACGAAACTGTAAAGCTGAGAATTTTTTAAAGATGACTGTAAAAGGTGGTATACAGTGCCGATATAGAGTTCAACGAGTGCGAGCAGTGGGCGCAACGACAGCTGGAAACGCGCCGCTATCGGCGTTTAGCGGCCGTTGCAGGCCGCATTGGCGACTGTAAAGACATTGCTATTTTAGCGACGGGTGTCTGACAACGCCACAGGCAGCGCGCGCTATGAGGGGAGAGAGGAAGAGAGAGAATAAAAGAAGAGAAAAAAAGAGAGGAAGGAATAAAATATATAAAAGTTGATATAGAGGTGTAATATAGAGGTGAATGAGCGTGGGAAACGAAAATGTAAAGAGAGAATCTTTTTAGAGGTGCAATATTGAGGTGAGATATAGAGGTCCACGAGTGTGGACAGCCTCTATATCGGATCTCTATACCATCATCTCTAAAAGATTCCCAACTTTACAGTTTCGTTCTCCGCACTCGTTCACCTCTAAATCTAACCTCTATATCTTTTTTCTCTCTTCTTCCTTTATTCTATTAATTTTTTTCTTTTTCTCTCTCTCTTATTTGCTTCCCGGCTCTTTTCTGTGACCTCTACCTGTGGCGTCCTCGGGTGTCAGTCGCTAAAGTAGCGACGCCTTTACAGGCGCTGGTGCGGGCGTTGTCTTGTCTGACGGTCTGTACACGCTAAATGCGGTAGCGCTCCTTTAGGACATGTTTGGCATGACTCCACTCTTCAATAGAGCAACTCTACTCCGAAATGTTAGGATGGAGCAACTCTACTGTGGTGAAGGAGCTGACACTAGAGGTGTTTGGCTAGAATATGGTTCTCAGCTCTGAAAATAAGAGATATTTGGATGAAATGTCAGTTTTACCCCTCTCTTTGTTGAGCTTGTACTCAGCTGATTTGTTAAGAATGCCTCATGTTATTTACGTTGCTGGTGGTGACATTTTTCTTTTCACTTTTTTTTTTAATTTCTACAGTATACGATCAGATGTTCAAATATTTTTTTTTTCATTTTTTTGCCTCTTTCGGTTGCAGACCTACACGATGTGACATGAAGTTATTTCAGCGTTTTGTTTGCTGGTCGCATTATTTTTCTTTTGACTTCCTTAACTACATGAACTGCCTGAAAAACGGATCGATTGACTGGCTTAGCTGTAATTATCAACGAATAGTGTCGTTGCAAGAGATGACGCTCTGCACATTCGATCGCTGCTCCTCTTCGCTAAGTGGCCGGTTGCACACGAGTCAGAGAAACGCATCAACGATGCTAGCTACGGTCAGATGTAGATATTCTGTAGCACAGAGATTATCTCCCGGCACCCATGAATGTCACCAGGAAGCTAGTCTTCAGAAACACAAACTAGCACTCGAATAGACGCCGCGCCGACGGCATTCTCAAAGGAAACTGATCGCAAGTAAAGATTAAACTGTGGTCGGCACTGCGTTGAGGATAACGAACGTAGAGAACGAACGAACTTACCTTCAACAGCGCAGCGCTAGGGTTGCGGCGCCCTTCCGTGCAGGCTCCGTCCGACGCTGAGGAGAACTGCGATGTGGAGTGCCGCAGGCGCTGCGGGAGTTGACCCGTCCAGGTGCGCCGCTCGCTCGCCCGCAGGATCGGGACGCGCCACTCACCTGCGGTGGGTGCCGCTCACCCTGGCGTCCCGTCCGTCCTTTGACCGATTGAAGAAAGAAAGACAAAAATGATTCACATATTATAATCAGTGGCATTGCGGTAATAATTCCACAACTCCACGTCTACTTTCTTTTGAGTCTATTGTTGAGTAGGGAAAGAGATACTCTTAAAAAATGCACTAGGACTCTGAAAAATCTATGAAGTTGGAACCCTCTCTAGAGTTTTGGATTTAGAGTGTTTGACAATATTTTTTCTAGTTTTTTACGAAATTTGGTTCTGGAACCATACCAAACATGCTAGAGGCCCCGGCTCCCTTTAAAGTGTCAAGTCTGGGCTTCTGGGGCCGCGAGTTGGAGGGAAGGGTCTGAGCAGTCCCGGGCTCCTGGCCCAACTTGGATGGGGAAACCAGGTCAGGTTCGAGGTGACCCAACCACGCGGCTCCTTCTACAGACTGCACCTGACAACCCTTTAAAGTGTCAAGTCTGGGCTTCTGGGGCCGCGAGTTGGAGGGAAGGGTCTGAGCAGTCCTGGGCTCCTGGCCCAACTTGGATGGGGAAACCAGGTCAGGTTCGAGGTGACCCAACCACGCGGCTCCTTCTACAGACTGCACCTGACAACCCATTCGCCGGCGTTGCAACATTTCCTCAAACACTTCGCGCGCTCCTCCGCCGCCGCTCCGGTTTCAGCAGCTACACTCCGCCGAGCGGCCCGCCTGCACCCTCTAGGGATGCAGAAGGTGCGGCTGAAGTGGGTGAAGAACCGTGGCCTGGACCACCTGATCTCGCGCACCACCTCCATCCGCGCGTCCTGCCTGCTGCTCGACCACCTCGCGCGCCTCCCCGCCGCGTCGCCGGTGCCTGCGCGCTCGCTCGCGCACCTCCAGAAGCCGCTCGGCCTCACGGTCCCCGTGCTCCGCTTCCTCCGCCGCCACCCCACTCTCTTCGCCGAGCAACCGCACCCGCGGTACCCCACGCTGCCCTCCTTTTTCCTCACCCCCGCCTCCCACACCCTCATCGCCCGCCTTGCCGATGCCTCCGTGCGGGACGCGCACCTCCGCCTCGCGCGCCTCCTCCTGCTCACCCGCTCCAGGTCTCTCCCGCTCGCGTCGGTCCTACCGCTCCGCTTCGACCTCGGCCTCCCGTTCAACTTCGCAACTGCCTTCCCGTCCAATCACCCCGGAACATTCGCCGTCGCCAACAACCGCATCTCGTTGCTCTCTGCCTCCGGCCTCCCCAATGACATCGCTGTCTCCTCGCTGCAGCGCCGCCACGCCGAGGCCATCGACGCCGCGACCTATCGCGCGTTGTCGCGGCCGCCGTCCTCGTCGAGCGCGCCCCTCGCGTTCCCGATGCGGTTCCCGCGCGGGTACGGCGGGATGAAGAAGGTCAAGGCTTGGATGGAGGAGTTCCACCGGCTTCCCTACATCTCGCCTTACGACGACGCGTCGGGGGTCGACCCGGACAGCGACATCTACGAGAAGAGGAACGTTGGTTTGCTTCATGAGCTGCTCGGCCTGACGGTGCACAAGATGGTGAGGAGGAACGCGATCCGGCTACTCCGAGAGGAGCTAGGCCTGCCTCACAGGTTCACGAGACTGTTCACACGGTACCCCGGCGTGTTTTATCTATCATTGAAGTGTAAGACAACAACTGTGGTGCTCCGAGAGGGATATGAGAGAGGTAAGCTAGTGGAACAGCATCCCCTTGCCACAGTGAGGGATAAGGTGTTCTATGTGATGCGCACTGGGGTACTGTACCGCGGGAAGGGCTTGTCCAAGCTTGTTTTGGATGATGATGAAGCTGAAGAAGATGGTGCAATGGATGGAGAAGAGGAATTTCATGGGGAGGGGATGGATGAGGATGCTGATGTCGAATGCTTCGGAATGGAGATTGTGGATGATGACGGGCCCGCTGAATACGAGGAAGATGAAGGAGATAGTGATGGTTGACATGGGCTGTTTATTGTCAAGTGTAGCTGCTTTGAGATTGTGGGCACTCTTCAGGTAACTGGGGTTAATTAGATTACTGGCCCCAAAGGTGTTGTTCAGAAAATCTATTATAGATTGCTTTGAGTATCATATTCCAGCAAAGTTTTGGAATACGATATATTTATCTGTTTAGATATTTCTTTTTCTCGAACACTAGCGGCTTAAAGAATTTGCAAGATATTGCAGACACTTGGTATCTCTTGTTGATTCTTGGTTGGAAAGGTAAAGCACATGCTTGTGGCTATATGTATAGCATGACAGTTATTCAAATGTCCTCAGTATGGAAGATATATAAGTGTATATCAATTCTTATGAACATTGAGATATGCACCAAGTTCAATGAAAGACATCTTAGCTTTTCTGATTAGCCAAAATGCATCCTTGATCATCAGATAAATTTACTACCTGCACTTTCTTGTGCTACTGTTCTAGATATTGCATATGTTATTGATAGGGCAAAACTTGACAGTTACGTATCACTTCATGTAGTGCTTGAATTACTGTAATCTTTTATGTTAAATTTAGCTAGCCAGCTAGAAAATCTGATGCCTATTTGATGAATGAAAAGTTGGATTTTCTCTTCCATCATAAACAGAAACTTGAATTACACTGCCCACCACATAGATTATGGATGTTTTGGCAGAAGGTTATGCTCCATTGCATGCAGTGTTGTTGAGGCGTCGCCCGACTAGGCGTCCAGGCGCTCCGGCCCGGACGCCATGTCCGGTCGCCTTGCCTGGCCGCCGGGCGCTGCCGCTCTCCGCCGCCGGTATGGGCGGGCAGAGGTGCGCCGCCGGGACGGACGGTCAGAGGTGCGCCGCCGGGAGGAGGGGGGAAGGGGGAGGGGAGCCGCGGAGCGCTGCATCGCGCGGGGACGGTGGCGGCATGGAAGATGGGTGCGCCGGTCTGGTGGATCAATATGGAGACGAAGGCACGAAGCATCACCAGCGTGAAGATGAAGCGGACGGCTGGATCAGGCAAATAAGAAACGGATGGCTGGATGGGACCAGAAGGCTAGGGTTTAGATAATATTGGGCCTGTTGGGCCTTAGAATATACCTAATACCTCTCCCAGCCGCCGCCTTGCTTCCTCCGTGCAACTCCCACCGCCGCCTTCCTCTGTCTCGACTCCTGTTCCGTCGGCGACAGGTCCGCTCCTGCATGGCGACCTCCCTCCCATGGCCTGGCGCGGCTTCCCTCCATTGCCACGGCCGGCGGGCGCCTAGGCGTCCAGGCAAGATTTTACAACACTGATTGCATGTACTGTAATGCACCCTGTTCTTAAAATGATGGTGTGACTAGATTTGTTTCTTGAAATGATTTACTGTAATGTACTATACATTTCTATAGTGACCAGTGAGTTCTATTATCTGCATACTGTTGTTGTTCGGTCGGCCAGTTTGGTGTTGTGTGATTTCGTTATGGCTGTGTGTCTCGCCATCGATGCAAAATTCTCAAATCTGAATTGAACAGAATAGGTTTGTTTTTATACTGAAGTATCTATACATTTCAGATTTCTGTAGCGATAGGCTACACCTATTATTCATGCGTTTGCTTAGCCCTTGCATTTCAGAAAAGCTGAAAGCAGTGAGTATGCAGATCATTCTCATGATCTTACAGATGCAAAATTATATAAAAATTATGCTGCAACATATAGACCTCTTTTTGCCATCCTTGTGCCATGTACCTGTTGGCCAGCTCTTTGATGAACTTGCTGGGTGGGAAATCACAACCAATATATCATGGCACATCCTCATCCTACACTTATTTGCAGTTATTACGTTCCTCCATTTTTGTTTCTTTACATCCGCTACTCTGCTTTCGTTTTATGTTCTTAGATTGTGACATTCGGAAAGATCTGATACTGGACTTTTATACCTTAACAATGAGGATTTTATTTAGTGGTGACGTGGAATTGTTAATACCTTTTTGCGGTCATTAATGTGCCACTGTCTTCACCCAAGTAAAGATGATTCAAAAGTTAGTTGCTCGGCAATATCTTGCTGAGGCACTTGGGAGTCCGGATGATGCTTGCTTGTGGTTGTGGGCATCTGTGTGCAGGATACAGCGGAAGTTACCAAAGCAAGGATTGCAGAGTATTCTCATTCAGGTCCCGCGACTCTGCGTCGTGGTGTGGGTGCGGACTTTGGTCTATCGGAAAGTTTGAGGCCACCGAGATCCCCCCCTGCCGCCGGCGTTTTGGAGTGGTGGCCGGATGGCGGGTTGAGCGCGTTTTGACATGTTGTGTTCCCAGTCACACCTCGTCACAGGTCGTCACAAAGTAACTTAGACGCCCGGGCAGTTCGCTTGCTTCAAGTGGATGCTTTGGCCACCGCAAACTCGCCTCACAACAAGTAGTTCATTTTTCACACCAAATAATGTTGTTGCATATTGGTATATGAAGTTCGATCTATTGTCGTGTGCTTAGCTATCCGGTTATCGTCGTTTTGTTCTAGATAATATATTGTGTGTCTTTATTTTTATTCATTTGTAATAAGATGATTACAACCTCCTTAAAAGGAGAAGATCGAAATTTTATACATCATCTAAAAAATAATATGACAACTGCGCCACACACCAGTTGGTTGGCTCTTTGATGAACTTGAGGGGTGGGAAATCACAACCATTTATCATGGCACTTCCTCACTCTACACTTATTTGCAGGTAATACGTTGTTTCTTTACATCCGCTACTCCGCTTTCGGTTTAGGTTCTTAGATTGTGACATCCGGAAAGATTTGATACTGGACATTTATACCTTAACAATGAGAATTTTATTTAGTGGTGATGTGGAATTGTTGATACCTCTTTGCGGTCACGAGTAATATGCCACTGTCTTCGCCCAAGTATAGATGATTCAAAAGTTAGTTGCTCGGCGATATATTGCCGTGGCACTCGGAGACCGGATGATGCTTGCTTGTAGTTGTGGGCATCTGTGTGCACAAGATGCAGCAGAAGTTACCAAGCAATGATTGCAGAGTATTCCCATTGAGGTTCTTCAACTCTGCGTCGTGGTGCGGGTGCGAACTTTGGTCTACCGGGGAGGTGGAGGCCACTGAGATCCTCCCTCTGCCACTGGCGCTATGGAGTGGTGCCCGAATGGCGGGTTGCACGCGTCTTGATATGTTATGTTCTCAGCCACACCTCGCCACAGGTCATCACACAATAACTTAGACGCCCAGGCAGTTCGTTTGCTTCGCCCAGATGCTTTGGCCGTCGCAGACTCACGCCATAGCAAGTAGTTCATTTTTCATGCCAAATGATGTTGTCGCATATTGGTATATGAAGTTCGGTTCATTGTAGTAAGCTTAACTATCCGGTTATCGTCATTTTATTCTATATAATAGATTTTGAGTATTTTCATTGGTATTCACTTGTAATAAGATGATCATAACCTCCTTAAAAGGAGAAAATCGAAATATTATACACCATCTAAAAAATAATGTGTCAACTATGGCGGCGCCACAACACTGGTGCGGCAAAATCTGGGCGCATCCAAGCAGGTTTGTTTCCTCCGCCTCCGTTCGGGCTTGTATGATCACTGTGACTGTGCAAATGACGAATGGTAGATGCTGCATCCGTTTGCTAATAAGCGTTCTATTAACGTAGGGCGCAGGCTGTTTAGATGTCCAACATTTCATGTCACACGCCAGGGTCGTGACATTGGATTCACGAGATTTCAGATCCCAAACTCCGATGGCCTAGACGTTGCTCTAGTGCTGGAAATTGGGCCAGGCCAAATTCGGGTGCCCTGAAGCACGATATGACGGCCCCAAAACATGGCCCAGCTCGGCACAAAAGAGCTTTGGGCCGTGCCGACCCAACACGAACTATCAGGTCGTGCCGTGGCTCGATTTCGGGCACGGTGAGTGGCACAACTCGAAACCGACCCTACAAGCCGAGAATAGACCGAAAAAAAATTGAGTAGTTGTGCAGGCTCAACAGACCCGCGATAGAGCAGCGCAAGGCCCGACAACAATGCACAAACGGCTCATGCACAAGCACCGGCGCAGCACGAGTGGCGATATAGTTATTCAGAGGAAATCAACCAGGCCAGCACGCCTGCGCTTATATGTCGGGTGCGCGCACCTCAAACTACCAGGGTGGGACAAAAGAACTTTCCCTGTGACCGGTGCGCCTCTGGGTGTCTGCGGTGACCGTGGGCCGAAATCGTAGCCAGGCCCACGAACGTGCGCCGTCACTGACGGCCCACGAGCGCCCTCTGGCCGACAGGGGGCCCACGCGCACACACACTTTCAGCCCACCAGGGCGCGCAGTCGCTGATAGCGGGCTACCACAGCTGTTCTTAGTTTGCATTTTTTTATTTTTTATTTTATTTTGATTCCAATTCAAATACTCAAACTTGTATAGATTTCAACAATTAAGTCCAGGTTCGATGACTCTTTTTTCTATATTCTTCAAAAAATATTCTCTACCACTTGGAACAGTTATTTTCAAACTTATAAATGTAACTTTTGTATGTTTTTGTAAACTTCAAATGAATTCCTATGCACGTAATGTTCTTTTTGTATATCTCTTCAAAATAAATGGATCTTGAACTGAAATTTGGTGTGTGTACATATTACCTATATCTACATGTATGAATTTTGTAAAAAAAATGTGAAGCACTCAAACATGTGAAAATTCAAATCACCCCTCTTTTCATTCATGTGCTCCTAAACATATGAGCTATCTTTTAAAATTTGAACACGCATTGATGCAAACATTGATACAAAATTCTCAAAAAAAATTACAGAGGTTCTTATTGTGATTTAACAACTACACCATAAAATTCATACCGAAATTCATTATATTTTTTGAGATACAAAGAAACAAAATTCATTTTCCTTTGTTTTTTAACCAACAATGTATTTGTTATTTTGATGTCAAATTTTGTAAGAATATGTAGTTCAACTCTCTTAACCTTCCCTATTTTTTCATATTTTTTGTTTTTTGTTGTCTATGTATTCTAAAAAAAATTCTCCTCAAAATCAATTTTTAAACATGTTGTGGCTGAGCTTGTTTTTTTATTCAAATTTGAAACTTCAAACCTGTATATTTTCCTCAAATTTGGTCCAATTTTGATGACTTATTTCTAAATTCTTCAAAAAAATATTCTCTATCACTTCAAATTTGGCCGCGCAGAACAGAATGCATCACGGGCCGTCGTTGGTATGGGCCACAAAGCCGATTAGCTCAGCTTGTATAATGGGACCATGTTGTGGGCCTTGTACCGTTCCATTGGGATGATGAGATTGTTTGAATTCTATTTTCTTAAAAGCTACTACATTTCAGTTTTTTTAGAGTAACAATAAAACAAAAAAATAGTTTTACCTTGTTTGGACTATCCTCCTACTTTTTTAAAGTTGTATTGCTAGTTTTTAGAGGCTCGATAGAAGTTAACCTGTTTAGATATCTTACTTCAAAAAATAGTTTCTCAAAAACAAAGAAATCGAAACAGGCACTAAGATATCAAATATGTCAAGCGGCTACAACAGTTCAAGGTTTGCGTCCGCAATGTCTGGGCAGCATGAGGATTCCCGAGACCTGTCGCAGGAGCAGGCAAACAGCATCTCGAAACAATCGTCGATGTCGCATAGGGACGGTGGCACACTGCCTTTCTCCGCTCTAGAATCACGTGGGAACTCGAAGCCCGACCGCCCAGACACGAGCATCCTCATCCCAACCCAGCTTAATACTTGGCAGCCGCGAGAAAGTCCCACGCGTCGGGACTTGTGAATTTGACATGTTACTTATGAAATTTTTCGACATTATCTATGTTTTGGTGGAAGTTTATTATGTGATGCTTAAGTACTTCAGGTCAATTTTTTTGCATCTATTTATATCAGCTTGATTGAAGTTTCTGAGTTAACAAGCGCCTTTATCGGAAAAAAAAAAGATCGACATTTTGCATATAGTCTTTGCATGTCTAAAAAACTCAAAACCTTATTGATCTGCAATAATAAGTTTCTGCAATATGCACCATTTCACTACACTTATATCATTGAGAATTTAAGTTTATTTTTGTGATTCTGACATACGACCTTATCTTTTTAGGATGACTCCTACCTCGACTGTCGATACTCTGCATACCAGGTATCCCTTCGTACCAGAAGAAGACACGTTGAGTTCCGCCTTCCAGTGTTGTGGACTTCCGGAGGAAACACGTGTATTGCAATGCTGGACTTGCCTCCCTCTTTAGGAAAGCTCCAGCGCTGCCACGTGTCCCGTAGTGATGGATCTGCCTCCCTCCTTAGGGTGGCTGTGATGATGCCACGTGTCCCGCAGTGCCGAACCTTCCTCTCTCTTTAGGATAGCTCTGGTGCTGTCATGTGTCCCGCAGTGTCGGATCTGCCCCCTCCTCAGGGTGGCTTCGGTGCTTCTAGTAGCTCCGGACCTACCTCTCCGCAGTGGGAAGCTCCGGAACTGCCACGTGTCACACGTATAGATCTATGCCTGCAACGGGAGGCACCGGGATCTCCAACGGTGCAAACATTCAAGGGCTATCAATCAACTATTGCAAGATATGGTTAATGCATCATTAATGCCATATTAATGACGCACTAATAGAGCACTATCAAGACCAGTAACTCTGCTGTTAAGACACGTTATCACACAATTAACCCCCCTTAACACCCGTAGATCGTGTATAGGGTGTTTATTACAGCTAGGGCCACCTGTCGGGCCAGGGCACATATTGTAACAGCCAGTCCTTAGCATATAAAAGGTTGCGCTGCATGGTAGAAAGCAATCAATTACAAGTCATCCATACTCGCTCGCTGCTAAGCTCAGACTTACGCTGTCGGTACCCCGCAGACCGGGTACCCCCGCGCACAGGGAGAAAATTGCTAAGGACTTCGGCTCTGCTTAAGAGGCCGAATCCGAGACTACCACATCGTGGAGGGAAGGACCAGGTCCTACCTCTCCGCCGGAGGAGGCTCCCAAGCTGCCACGTGGCCGGTAGAACTGGACCCTCACCTCCCCGCTGAGGCGGGCTCTGGAGCCGCCACGTGGCCAATCGGGACCTCAGGGCCAGCCCCGCGTCCTCGCAAGGGAAAGGCACCAGAACTACCACGTGGCCTGCAGCGCTGAGCCCCCGCCCCTCCATAGGGGTGGGCTCCGGATGCGCCACATGGCCTGTTCTGCCAAGTGCTCGACTCCCCACAGAGGCAGGCTCCGGCGCGACCACGTGGCGGACGACCAACTCAGTGCGGTAGGAAGCCGCAGTAAAGGGACGCGTGCGCTGCTCAGATAGGCATTAAGTACGCGTGCCTTCCCCAGGCAAGCTGAGTCACGCGTGCGGAGGTCAAAGCCCCAGTGTCCTGTCTTATCCAAGTAGCCGGTACAGACCCGCGCCACAAGACAGACGAATGGGCCGTGAGGACAAGACGGACGGGACGTGCACGACCATCATCACTAACTATGTGTAGCCCTGGCGCACGACGCGGCGGGACGGTGCATTGACACCCCTGACGAAGGGAAGTAGATAGCAATTAATCCGAGATCTTGTATAGGATTTGGCTCTCCCCAGGACCACCTGTCGGGTCCTGGGTCTCACCTAGTAACTGCAGAGTCCTTGGACTATAAAAGAACTCGGCAGATGACCTTCCCAAAGGATCGAAAAATTAGACCAAGACTCATACACGCTCAAGCAAGGCAATAAACAAACACCCCCGTGGACGTAGGGTATTACGCTCCGGCGGCGCGAACCACGTAAATCCTCTGTGTTCATCATCCTGTTGCGTTCGATCTCCTGGGACTAGCCCTCGTGAATCCAAAGAACCTCCGCGGGCTGCTCTCTAAGCAGGTCCGGGGGAAGTGTCGTTTACGACCTTCGACATTTGGCGCGCCAGGTAGGGGGCTTTTTCCCCGTCAAGATCTCCACCAGCAGCAATGGTGAACGACCAATCCAACACCGGTTCATCCAGGGCGCAGTCGCGACAACAGACAGTGGTGGAAGATCAGGCGTCATCCCGCTCTAGGGCAGGAAGGTCAAGACCTTCACATCGCCCTGCAGTCACTTCGCCGGCTGCAGGCCGACATGCCACACCGCGGCGTACTCCGGCCATGACAACAATCACGGTGCCGCCGGCTGCAAGCCCGGAGAGTGCGCTCGCAGCAGCGCGCGCGCTACTCCACAACCCTCCTGCTGGGGACGCTCCTCAGGGAGCAGCTCAGCAGTGGATCAACGACGTCGACCACCTCGTCACCGCTGCGCTCAACGCGCCTCCACCGAGGGAGGCACATGCTCAGCTGATGCATGTGTCATTGTCGCGGACGCTGACAATCGACCGGTGGACAACACACTTGCACTCGACCAGGATCTCGACAACAGATCTGAGGACCGGGCTGCAGCGCCGCAGGGCCGGAGAGGACCGCCGAGTCACCATCGAGCGCCAGAGGGAGTGTCGACGTAACCTCGAGGCAGATTACAGCGTGCTGGGCCCTATGCCCCAGGCACATGCCGCGCCTCCACCACACCAGACGTACGCCGCGCCTCCGTCGCACCAGGCGTACGTTGCGCCTCCTCCACAGGCGTATGCTACGCCGCCTCAGCATCAGGTGTACGCAGACCCGCCTGCTCACCCGGGGTATGCGATGCCGCTGCCGGCACCAGTCAGCCCCAGCGAAGGGTGTGCAGCGCTAGCGCCTCACCTCTGTTTCGTGGTCTGGCCACAAAAGTTCCGGCTGCACATGACGGAGAAGTACGATGAGAGTGTCAACCCGAGCGAGTTCCTGCAAATCTACACCACTGCGATACTAGCTGCAGGAGGCGACGAGGCCATTATGGCTAATGTCGACTGTTGGAGTCGGCAGATCTCCTGACACTGCTAAAGTGTTGAAGGAGTTTGTGGTTCGGTGTGGGCGCGCGGAGACTCAAGAAGGTGAATTGCGATTTAACACAGGAGACACTAGGGTTTACGTGGTTTGGGCCGCCTGAGCGTAATACCCTACTCCACGGGTGTGTTGGTGTTGTATTAGTTTGTCACGTATGATGTCCATGTCTGTGTACGTGTGTCCCCGTGTGTATCGTCGGCCTGTCCTTTTATAGTACAAGGACAGGCCGTTACAAGCTGGCCTGACCCGACATGTGGCCCCGGCGGTTACTAGTATTGATACACGATTAATTGTTGTTAATAATCCTGTAACGGGCTCCGACAGTGCCGTTACGGGTGTTAAGATTGTCCGTTTAAGTGTCATTAATATGGCATTAATGACATTTAATCGGGTCTTGAAGTCCTTGGCTCTCCTTTGAAGATCCGGAGCCGTTACAAGGTCTTCTGGAGGTTAGAGGCTATCAGCTCCGACGTTTGGACACGTGGCAGCTCCGGAGCTTGCTGTGGGAAGCAGGAAGCTCTGGAGATATCTGACACGTGTCAGGTCCGGAGCTTCTCTCGGTCAGGGGTTAAGTCCGGAGGTGCCATTTCGGTACTTGGTCCGGAGCTTCCCCCTTGTGGGCGGTAGCTCCGTTTTGGCAGTACACGTGGCGACCTAGGGATTAACCATGTTGGAGAAGCAGGTCCGGTCATGTCTGACAAGTGGGCCTCCGAGGGTCTTCAATCAGCCTTCCCTCGAAATCTTTATAACCTCAGGGGGTGTACGGTTTTTAGGGTACTGACAGTGGCCCCCTGGACCTACCTCCGAGGAAGGACACTGGGGTGAAGTCGTTCCGTCGGAGGTGGGTCCATCCTTGCAACTCTTGAACTGGGTCTTCAAGGGTCTTCGGAGGTGCCGTTGGCAGGGTTTTACAGTTAGATCCCGACGCGTGGCGCACCTCAGGCGGCAGATGAGATCTTTGACGTGCGGATCTCACGCAATTGAAGGTCGCCGGTTCCCGATACGAAAACCGTATCGGTTCCGCGCGCCCTGTCAGGTCGCCGCCTTTGGGTTTCCCGCCTCGTGATGACAACCGTTCGCCTGGGTAAGAGCTTCGACTTGATCGTCGGGGTGGTCCTGGGCCCTCTTGTCATCGGCTGGGTTGAATTCTTGAGTAGTATCTTCGACTTCCCTGCAGTTTCTATCCAAGCATTGCGAGGGCTTACTTAAGAAGGAAAGCGCGCACCATCGGGAGTTCTTTACGCCTCTCATCTGATCTTGCGCTCAAACTCCCGACTCGTTCTTCGCTCCTCTTCTCTTGCCTAGCTGTGCCGCGATGGAGTTGGGTCTGCGCGAGAGTCGTCTGAAGACCGACAACGATTTGAAGAAGGTCCGGGCCCTCATGGGGTGGTCCTCTGACTTCTTCAACCGCTTGGTCCGTGCCGGCGGAGAGCTCCCCTTTGAGAAGGAGCGCGCTGGCGAGATGGTGTACTTTTCTTCGTACGCCATGGTGGGGCTGATCCCACCATTTTCTTCTTTCTTCTTGATGCTGCTAGACTTCTATGGTCTGCAGCTATACCACCTTGGCCCTCACTCCATTCTCCTCGTGTCCATCTTTGTCCACTTCTGCGAGATGTGGGTGGGCATCCCCCCTGCGTCGAGCTCTTCCGGACCTTCTTCACCGTTCACACCACCGGCCGGAGCAATGAGTACCTTGGCTTCTACTACTTCGTGAAGCGCAAGAAGTGCCCATTCAAGTACCTCCGGTCGTTCCCTTCCGGGAAGTGGGATGACTGGAAGAAAGATTGGATAGTCGTCAGGGTGGAGGAGCATGAGCGATTGGAGCTGCCAGACGGTCTGCCCGGTATCGACACGTCGATATGGAGTGAAGTTCCGGTGCTGGCGGAAGCTTTCGACCCTGTCCTGACCAGGATCCGCCGATGTGTGGAGGGAGGATTGACTCCCCAGGCGGTGTTCTGCAACTTCCTGACCAATAGGTGGGCGCCGCTGAAGAGGAGGGAGAAGCTCGCCTGGGCCCTCAACAGCGTGATGGATGAGGACCGGGTTGAGACCGGGTTGAAGTCCAACATGGTGGGGAAGACCTTGGAGTTCCACCTCAAGAAATTCCAGCATGGCATCAACGTTGACGGAGATTACTTGACTCCGCCGTCGGCCTTTCTCCCTCTGAACGTGGAAGTGGAGTTCAGCAGAGAGCTCCGGCGGACGATGCCCGTGCTTGACAACCTTGGTGTCGTCGAGAGAAGACCAACCACCCGGGTGGCAATCCCCGGGGTGCCCGAAGATGGCTCGGTCTCTGCTCCACACCCGAGGATCGAGGTCATCGGCAAGGGCAAGGAGCTGGCGGAGGAGCCGGAGAGTCGGAAGAAGAAGCTGCGACATGCCGACGGAAGGTCCGTCAGGCCCGCTACTTCCACCTTGGTTCCTTCTCCCCAGGGGGAAGATCATCTGCCGCCGTGGCGACTGTCCCCGTGGTGGGGTCCTCTCGGAACGAGACTGTTCCTGCAGTGGGATCCTCCTGGAGCGCGTCTGTCCCCGTGGTGGAGCCCTCCAGGGGTGCTAGCTCCGGGTGCGCGACTCCGACACCTGGGGCGGTGGGAGCCTCCAGGTCCAGGGGTTCCTCCCGATCGAGGAGAGCCTCGACCCGGGAAACGCCCGTGGCTGCGACAAGTTCTGGGGGGCCTCCCGGAGCTCCTACGTCGACCATGGCCAGCCCGGAACGCCCGGGAAAAAGGTTCCGTGCAAGCTGGTGCGGAAGCCTTCCAAGGTAATTTCTGATTTTTACCTTGGTTAACTTTTTAGTTGTAGCGATTGTTTGTTAATTTTCTTTATCCATTCTCTGCAGCGTCCCCAAGAAGGGGAGTGAAGCTCCACCCTCGGCCATGATTTCTGAGGCCGTGGGAGCTTCTGCTCCTGTCCCAGTTCCGCCCCAGGTGGTGGCTGAGGCTGCGACAGCTCCGGCGCCGGCTGTCGTGGTCATGAACCTCGACTCGTCCCCAGAACTTCCCGTGGTAGCGCCGGACCACGGGAGTGAAGACACACCAGCGGCACTTGTCTCGGAGGTTGAAGCTCCGGGTCCCAGTGCTGCAGTAGTGGAAGCTCCGGCCTTAGAGCCGGAAGAAGTAGTAGTCCCGGCCTCGGAGCCGGAACTTGTCAAAGCCCCGGCGATTGAACCGGAGGTGACTGAAGCTCCGGCATGCGAGCCGGAAGTCGAGGTAGTTCCGGCAGTGGAGCCGATTACCTCCGAAGTACGGGTCGCTGAGCCAGTTATTGTTGGAGCGCCGGTCACAGAGCCGGCGGTTGAAGAGGCGAGGGAGCTTGAGCCTCCCTCGGAAGAGGTGTCCCGGTCGGAGCCAGTAGTAGCTCCTGCTCCGGAGGCGACGACGTTGACGGTACCTGTGGCCGAACCAGAGTGCCTAAGCGAAGTCGCTGGCCCCCCTGCCTGAGGGGGTGAATGAAGACTTGGCGGCGGGGCCTTCTTCGATGGCGACTGAGGCCATCCCGGAGGAAGGCCCTAGCACCTTGGAAGCTCAGGATTCCGCTCTCGTAGAGTGGGACCCAATTTTTGTATGTGAAGACCCACTGGAACCAGCGGAGGAGACCCCAGCAGGTCCGGAGCCCATCCCGCTGTCGATGTCTATTGACAACGCCTGCTCCAGTCTACGTCAGGTCCAACTGGCCTTCTTCCACGACAGCAAGGCTCTTGAAGAGGAGCGCCAAACCCTTAGGTGGTGGTGTAATCGGCTCCACTTCGAGACTAAGCTGGCGCAGTCGAGGCTAGCGGACGACAAGGAGTGGATCAAGCGGGAGAAGATCCGCCTGGAGTACTGGGACAAGCTGCTGGATGAGAGGGAGAGCATGACCCATGCCCTCGACGCTCAATCCCGGGAGATCCACGATCAGGCCAAGGCTGCCAACGACGCGGCCAATGCTCGGTACGAGCAGCTTGAGGCCATCAACGCCGCACTCATCAAGCGCCGAGAGGCACTTGAAGGGAGGGAGAGACGGCTCGAGGACTAAGAGCAAAAACTCCTGGAGCTACTGGATGATGTCCTGAGAAGGGAAGAGGAGCTCACCGAGAAAGTAGCTCTGGCTGACAAGGGCCTCGAGGAGCGCACTAAGAAGTTGGAAGAGCGCTGCCTCGAGGAAGAGGAGAAGACCTGGGTGCGAGGGCAGGAACTCTACGAATACAAGTGTGCCCTTGTTGCCCGGGAGAAGAAAGTGGAGGCTAGGGAGAAGGACCTGGTCGATCGTCGGAACAAGATCCACCTCCGGGAGGAGGAGCTCGAAAGACTTGAGAGGCGGGTTGCTGCAAAGATTCAGCAAAACGCCAAAGAAGTTGAGCGCCTCGCCCGTGAGAATTCCGAACTGACGGCGGCCAAGAGATCCTTGGAAGAGGTGAAGAGCCTGAGGTCGGCGGACTCCCTGCAGATTTGGGAGTTCCTGGGCAAGGTCAATGATGCGCTGACGCCGATGGGTTTCAGCCCCGTGCGCCCAGATGATCCGGAGCCGGAGCCGGACCTTGCGCTGCAAGTGTTGAGCGCAGCAGGAAGCAAGCTCTCCAAGGTGGGCGACGTCATCGTGGACCAACTGGAGGTCGAGGGGCAATCCCTGGCGAGGAACGTCACAGAATATGTGCTGACGTGCTACACCAACCGGAACCCTCAATTTCCTCTGGACCCGGTGCTTGAAGGCCCCGTCGAAGGAGAAGGCGAAGCTACCCGAGCCAGCGTATTGGAGGTCGCCCAGAAGGTCGCCGAGTTCTTCCATAGGGTATAGGACCATCTATTTAGCTCTCACTTGTATTTTCTCTTCTTCTTCTTCAATTTTGTAATCCCCTGTCTCCAGATGTAATCTCCTGTCTCCAGATGAATGAAATCCCCAAATTTTGCGAATTTCATTTTTTGTCTTCAACATTTTTGTCCTCACTTGGCCCCCTGGTAGATGTACACAATTTGATTGTGAACATTTACCAAAAGGATATTGAGTTTTGTTGAAGACGAATTTGCTTCGAACTTGTAGAATTTAGGTCCGAAGTCTTTGATAGTGAAGGTCCCCTGAAGTTGTCGGAGCTTAGAAGCTCCGGCACTGTCCATCGCTGGAGCTTAGTAGCTCCGGCAATAGCCTCTATCAACACGTAGAGCATCGATAGTTAGTCCTCCAAGGTGTCGGAGCTTAGTAGCTCCGGCAGTGACCTTTACCAACACTTGGTTTGTTGGCAGCAAACTCCATTTATGGGGTCTTCTCACCATCTTTTACTCAGCGCCGACGGTTGACCCCCTTGAGGAGTCGGAGCTTGGTTAACTCCGGCTTTTCTCCATCAATGTAGAGTTTATTTTTCCTGCACACTTAAGCCAAGAAAATAGTAAAATTCGTTCCTTGTCTATAATTTCGTCGCAGCTTACGATTCTCAAGAAAATTTTAAGTTGAATGCGATTTTAAATACAACTGGTTGCGTTGTCTTTTCTCTTAGATCCAACTGTCCATGAACCCACCTTACTTCGGCCTGCCGGGGTGTAGGTAGAGTGGCGTACTTAGGGTGCTTGACCAGGCTAAGTCGATAGCGCACTCCGGCCCTAGATTGGCTTGGCGGCTTTCAGGCGAGTTGGCCATAAACGATATTTAAACCCAAAAGATCTGACAATTCAACTCGAATCGTATATAAACCGGTCAAACTAAAATTTCTTAAGAATTGTACATCTCCATTTTAGACAAGAAAGAGAAAAATAAAAATGTCGAGCCTGCACAAAATGAATGCACGTGGAGTCTATTTCACATGAAGATGTCTTTCATTATAGGTCCGGGGTACAGGGGAAACAAGTACACTCTTAGGGTACAGAACTAGACTAAGTGTGTTTGGTTTCTCGTTTGACCCAGGGTAGTTAGCCACACTTTTAGTCCGGAGACTGTGACAAGTGCTGCATGAGCTTTGCAGACCTTTCAGGAAAGGTCCGACTGCTCTCCCGGAGGAACTACCCGACTCTGTACAATGACTCTATAACATACATTTCAAGTTACTTAAGACTCACCTTCGTGGAATTAAGTGTAGAACTTACGGAGGTGCTCGATGTTCCAAGGATTTGGGAGAGGTGTCCCATCCTCGGTAGCCAAGCGAACGCTTCCGGGACGGGATACTTTGATCAGTCGAAAGGGCCCCTCCCAGCCGGGGGAGAGTTTGTTTAACCCTTCTGTGGATAGTATTCTCCGTAGCACCAGATCGCCTTCCTCGAGCTGTCGGTTGTGTACATGCCGCTGGTGATAACGCCGTAGAGCTTGGCGATATCGGGCATTCCGAACAGCTGCTTGGCACCTTCCCTCCTCGAGGAGGTCTAGGTCTTCGCGTCGGAGCTGGTCCTGCGCGGCTTCGTCGAAGGTCCGGACCCGGAGCGAACCCAAGGTGATTTCCGGAGGAAGGATTGCTTCAGCTCCGTACACCAGAAAGAAGGGTGTTTTTCCGGTTGACCGGTTTAGAGAAGTCCTGTTGGCCCATAGAGTGGGCGGAAGCTCTTCGATTCAATTGGCTCCGTGCTTTTTCAAGCGCTCATAGGTGCGCGTTTTGAGTCCTTTAAGGATTTCTGCATTTGCTCTCTCGGCTTGGCCATTGCTGGCGGGATGAGCTACGGAAGCGTAGCAAACCTGTATGCCGAGGTCTTCGCAATACCCTTGGAATGCGGAGCTTGTGAATTGAGTCCCATTATTAGTGATGATCTTGTTTGGGACTCCGAATCTGCTTACAATGGATTGCAGAAAGTTGATAGCAGATTTCTTGTTGATCGTCACAACTGGAGTTGCTTCCGGCCACTTGGTGAACTTGTCAATGGCAACGTACAGGAACTTGTAACCTCCGACGGCTCTTGGGAAGGGTCCCAAGATGTCCATCCCCCACACAGCGAAGGGCCATGTAGGAGGTATCATTTGTAAGGGCTGAGCATGTGTATGAATTTGCTTTGCATGAAATTGGCATGCTTCGCATTTCTTCACCAGCTCAGTGGCATCCTGGAGCGCTGTAGGCCAGTAGAAGCCATGCCGAAAGGCTTTTCCAACCAGCGTGCGAGAAGATGCGTGGTTCCCACACTCGCCTCCATGGATTTCTGCGAGGAGCTCGCAACCTTCTTCCCTTGTGATGCACCGCATTAGGATGCCGTTGGCACCGCGCCGGTAGAGATCCCCTTCTACCAGCGTGTATCTTTTAGCCAATCTGACTACCCGGTCAGCGGATACATCATCATCAGGAAGGATATTGTCTTTCAAGTAGTTCCAGATCTCCGAGATCCATGCATCGGAACTGATTTGAGCATTTGAGTCTTGCGTGCTGGGTTGCTCGGAGCTTCCGGCAGCACCTACGACCCTTGATGGCTGCCATGGTAACAGGGCCATCGGGACCGTCAGCTTCGGGATGCTGATCTCGCCCCCTTCGTTCAGTTCGGCAGGCTGAACTGTGGATTTTGACAACCTCCGGACAAAGATTCCGTCAGGAGCCAGAGCTCCGGTTGACGCTTTGGTCGAGAGTTCGTCAGCTTCAGCGTTGTGGGCGCGCTGAACATGGTGGAGGTCTAGGACTTCAAAGTCCTTCTGAAGCCTCTGGACTTCAAGGAGGTAAGCAGCTAGCTGGAGATTATTGTAGGAGCATTCACCCTTCACCTGCTTGATGATGAGCTGTGAATCTCCTTTGACCAGCAGTTGCTTGACACCGTATGACAGTGCCACCTTTAGTCCGTAGATAAGTGCTTCATACTCCGCCATGTTGTTGGTTGCCTTGAAGTCAAGGTGTACCATGTATTTTACCTTCTCCCCAGTCGGTGCAAGGAGAAGGATTCCATCTCCGGCCCCCTGCTTCTGCATGGAGCCATCGAAGTAAAGGGTCCAGTGAGGCTCGGTGAAGGTTGGAACTTGATGTTCCGTCTTCTGCTCGCTGGGGCCCCCAGGGTTTGATGGAGAGGGAGTCCATTCCGCCATGAAATCTGCCAACGCTTGACTCTTGATTGCTTGTCTCGAAATGAATTTGAGATCGAATTCGGCCAATTCCGCTGCCCACTTTGCAATATTCCCAGTTGAATTGGGATTATGCAAGATCGCTCGAAGTGGATAGGAGGTCACCACCAAGACTTTGTGAGCTTGGAAGTAGTGTCGGAGCTTCCTGGAGGCAATAAGAACTGCATAAAGCAGCTTATGCACCTCTAGGTATCGAGTCTTGGCATCATGTAATACTTCACTGATGAAGTATATCGGGCGTTGAATGGTCCAGACCCTCCCGGTGGGGTCCGGAGCTTCCTCTCTGTTGATCCGGACCCTGTCGGAGGAGTCCAGATTCTCTTTGGGGACCTCCAGGTTCTGGCTGGAGGAACCCGAAGCTTCTTCAGAAATGACCTGGACCCTCTCAGAGGGGTCTGGGTCTTCTGAAGTGACTTCTTGTGGATTGGAGTCTGGGAGCTGGGACCCAGACTCACTTTCAGGGACCTCCGGACCCTCCTGAAGGGGTCTGGATTCCTGAGTATGTGGTAGTTCTGGTCTCTCCGCAACCAGAACCATACTGACAACTTCGTCAGTAGCTGAAATGTAAAGCAACAAAGGCTCACCAGGGTTTGGAGCTACCAGAATTGGTAGGGTGGTGAGGAACTGTTTTAGCTCCTGGAATGCCTTCTCCACTTCTTCAGACCATTGGAATGGTCCGGACTTCCTCAACAACTTGAAGTAGGGAAGTGCCCATTCCGCCAGTCTTGATATGAACCGGCTGAGGGCTGCTAGACACCCAGTTAACTTTTGGACGTCTTTGATGCGGGTTGGTGGCCGCATGTCTTCAATGGCTTTTATCTTCGCCGGATTAGCCTCTATACCCCGGTGACTTACCAGGAAACCAAGAAGTTTTCCGGAGCTAACCCCGAAGACACACTTGTCTGGGTTTAGCTTCGTGCAAGGTGTCCAAGATGGACTCCTTGTTCTTGACCTTGACCGCGATGTCATCGCCGTACACTTCCACTATGTCTCTGATGAGTTCTTCAAAAGTTTTGTACATAGCTCGTACAAAAGTTGAAGCTGCATTCTTGAGACCAAATGGCATGGCTGTGTAACAATACAATCCATCTACTGTGATGAATGAAGTATGCTCTTCATCCTCCCTGGACATCCTGATTTGATGATACCCAGAATATGCGTCTAGGAAACACAGTAACTCACACCCGGAGGTGGAATCCACTATCTGATCTATTCTAGGTAGTGGGAATGGATCTTTTGGACATGCCTTATTCAGTGTGGTGTAGTCGATGCACATCCGAAGCTTCCCGCCGTCCTTGGGCACAACGACTGGGTTCGCCAGCCATTTTGGATGGAAGACTTCTCGGATGAATCCGGCTTCGAGCAACTTCTTCACTTCTTGTCGGATGAAGTTCTGCCGCTCTACGGATTGCTTCCGAGGCTTCTGATGCACAGGCCGAGCATCGGGGTAAATCTTCAGATTGTGCTCAATCACTTCCCTGGGGATCCCAGGCATTTGTGACGGTTGCCAAGCAAATACGTCAACATTAGCCCGGAGGAAAGTGATGAGCGCGAGTTCCTATTTGTCGTTCAACCCTCCCGATATACGGGTGGTTTGAGCGGCATCGGAACCAATTTGGACGACTTTGACGGGAATGTCGGTGTCGCCGCTTGGCTGCACACGGGGTGCAGAGGTTGAGCCTCGTTGACGAATGCTCGGGGGTTTCGGAGCTTGCTCCTGTCTGGAGTCCTCCTCTTGCGCCGTGGTGAGTGCATGGAGCTCCTCCAGAGCAGTTACTCCGGCGGTGCGATCTCCGCGGATCCGGAGAACGCCTACTGGTGTTGGCATCTTCAACACCAGGTATCCATAATGAGCAGCTGCCATAAATTTGTATAGGGCAGGTCTACCCAAGATGGCGTTGAATGGTAAGTTGATCTGAGTGACGTCGAAGACCAACTTCTCGGTGCGATACTTCTCCCGTGTCCCGAAGGTAACGGGGAGAGTTATAGCTCGGAGTGGGGTAATGGCCCCCGGACCTACTCCGAAGAAAGGTCGAGAGGGCTGGAGATCCGAAGGTTGGAGCTGAAGCTTGGTAAAAGCTTCAAAGCTTATGAGGTTCAGCCCCGAACCTCCGTCCACCATAACATGATGGAGCTGGATGTTATTGATGGTGGGAGATACCATCAAAGGTAACAGTCCAGCTCCGACCATGCTTCGAGGACAGTCCGAAGCATCAAAAGTGATGGATGTGTCCATCCACTTTCGATGTGGCTCCGGTCTAGCTGTAGGAGCTACAGCAGCCATATCCCGCCGCATAGTCTTGATGACGCGACAGGAGGTGATGTCCCATGATCCACCAAAAATGGTGTTCATGGTTTTCCGACGCTCGTTGTCAGAGACGTCAGAGTCGTCGTCAACGTAGGTGTAGACGGCCTTCAAGACCTTTTTGGGGTCCTGAAACCCTAACTCCTCTTCAGCCGAAGCTTCATTGACCTTCTGTTTTCCTTCCCTCTGTCGGAAAGGAGACCCTTCCTGGCGCTTGCTGTAGCGCTCGGCAAGGTTTTGGACCTCCCGGCAGTCTTCCAAACCGTGGCTGCCCGTTTTGTGAATGGGACACCACACTTTGGGTTTGCCACCGTCATCGGAAGATGGTCGAGGTCGCTTCTCGGGTCGTGGCCCCCGGCCACCAGGAGTTGCAGCAGCTGCAACGTTGGATGTGCCGGCCGACGACTTCTTCTTGTCGTGGGTCTTCTTTTTCTTCTTGCCACCCCCGGAGGTAGCGACTTCTTCTTTGGAGGATTTCTTGTGATCCTCCGAGGCTTGTTTGGAGTGCATTTCACGGCCCTCCGTAGCTCTGGCACATTTGTCTGCCAGGCTGAAGAGTTCCGTGACACTAGTGATCTCTTTGATCGCCAGCTTCTCCAACATCTTCTTGTCCCGTACACCCTGTCTGAATGCCACAATGACAGAAGCGCTTGAGATAGAAGGGATTGTGTTGCGTACCTGGGAGAACCTCTGGATGAAGGATCGCAAAGATTCTCCCCCTTTTTGCACGACCGCAACAAGGTCTAGTTCAGTGCCAGGTCGGGTGTATGAACTCCTGAAATTGGCAGTGAACTGACGGCACAGCTCCTCCCAACTGTTGATAGAGTTGGGTGGAAGGCTCATAAACCAGGACCTGGCGGTCCCGGTCAAGGCCACTGGAAAGTAATTGGCCATTACAGCCTCGTTTCCTCCAGCTGCCAAGATTGCAGTGGAGTATATCTGAAGGAATTCGGCGGGGTTGACAGTCCCGTCGAATTTTTCCGGCAGGTGTGGCTGGAACTTCTGTGGCCATCTAACCATGCGCAGGTGCGTGGCTAGGGCTGAACAGCCTCCTCCTACTCCTTCCAGAGTAGAAAGGTCCTGAGCTTCCCGTCTTTCACGAGCACGCTCGATATGGACACGGTCATCCCGTTGGCGGTATCGGCGATCAAGCTCCGCCCGGAGGTCATGAGTCGAAAGCCTAGATACCGTATGGGTGCGTCGTGCCCCAGAGGGCAACGACGTCACCTGCTGTGACGCAGATCATCTCCTGTTGTTGGAGACGTGCAGACCAAGTCTTCCACACAAAGTCCGTCGCTGCGACGGGGCTCATCCCGAAGGAGGAGGACCCTGGTTGTTGAGGCGTTCGGCCGCTGCTGCGACCAAATGCTCCACAACGGCCCTCCACTGCTCCATTGCATCTCGAGATGCGTCCGGAGGTGGTGGTCGTTGGAGAAGAGCACGCACTGCATGGAGCGCGTGTTCCGGGTTGTCATGACTTGCCGACGCAGTCAGTGACGCCAGCGCACCATCACGTTGCCCAACACGGTTTGCCAGAGAAGATGGTGGTGGTGGGAGTGTGGCTCCTGCTGGTGCTGAGGCTCCTGCTGGTGGCTGCCTGTTGGAGGGATTGCCCCCAACAGCCTGAGCAGCAGGTTGACCGTTGGATGATCCAGCCGCGGAGTTCACCATTCTCGAAAATCTCAGGCGCCCCTACCTGGCGCGCCAACTGTCGACTGTTGGAGTCGGCAGATCTCCTGACACTGCTAAAGTGTTGAAGGAGTTTGTGGTTCGGTGTGGGCGCGCGGAGACTCAAGAAGGTGAATTGCGATTTAACACAGGAGACACTAGGGTTTACGTGGTTCGGGCCGCCTGAGCGTAATACCCTACTCCACGGGTGTGTTGGTGTTGTATTAATTTGTCACGTATGATGTCCACGTCTGTGTACGTGTGTCCCCGTGTGTATCGTCGGCCTGTCCTTTTATAGTACAAGGACAGGCCGTTACAAGCTGGCCTGGCCCGACATGTGGCCCCGGCGGTTACTAGTATTGATACACGATTAATTGTTGTTAATAATCCTGTAACGGGCTCCGACAGTGCCGTTACGGATGTTAAGATTGTCCGTTTAAGTGTCATTAATATGGCATTAATGGCATTTAATCGGGTCTTGAAGTCCTTGGCTCTCCTTTGAAGATCCGGAGCCGTTACAAGGTCTTCCGGAGGTTAGAGGCTATCAGCTCTGACGTTTGGACACGTTGCAGCTCCGGAGCTTGCTGTGGGAAGCAGGAAGCTCCAGAGCTATCTGACACGTGTCAGGTCCGGAGCTTCTCTCGGTTAGGGGTTAAGTCCGGAGGTGCCATTTCGGTACTTGGTCCGGAGCTTCCCCCTTGTGGGCGGTAGCTCCGGTTTGGCAGTACACGTGGCGACCTAGGGATTAACCATGTTGGAGAAGCAGGTCCGGTCATGTCTGACAAGTGGGCCTCCGAGGGTCTTCAGTCAGCCTTCCCTCGAAATCTTTGTAACCTCAGGGGGTGTATGGTTTTTAGGGTACCGACAGCTAACTACTTCCCCATCGTCCTGACCGGCCCAGCTCGGTCATGGCTCATGAACCTACCCCAGGGGTCCATAACCTCCTGGGATGAGTTGTGCTGACAGTTCGAGGCTAGCTTCGGCAGTTCCTACAAGCGCCCCGGCACGGAGCTCGACCTCCACATCGTTAGACAGCGCCCTGGAGAGTCGCTGCGATCGTTCATCCAGCGGTTCTCCCAGGTACGGAACACCATCCCTCATGTTGCTAGCGCATCGATTATTGTTGCGTTCAGACAAGGTGTGAGGGACAAAAAGATGCTCGAGAAGCTAGCCACACACGAGGTGCGTGATGTCTTCGAGCTGTTCTCCCTGGTAGACAGATGTGCTAGGGGCGGCTGAGGGGCGCAACTGACACTCCCAGCCATCCTCAGAAGCAGGGGAATCCACCCCGACTGAGGAAGGAGCCTCTGCGAGGAGCAGCGGCAAGAAGAAGAAGAAGGGCGGTGGCAAGAACAGGCCAAAGCCTGGAGCCCAGGCAATGGCGGCTGCGACACCCGGCGGAGCCCGAGGGCCGCGTCGAGACAAGCACCATAGGCAGTCGCCTGAACCCGAGGAGCCTGACTTCAAGTGCCCGGTGCACCGTACAAATAGCCATAGTGCTAGCAAGTGCCGGGAGGTGAAGAGATTCGCGGAATGTTTCCGTGAACAGAAGGAGAGGCAGCAGTGCCAGGAGGGCGCACCCCCTCGCCAGAGGGAGGGCAAGCAGAAGGCTGATCCCGAGAAGGAGGATGACAGTGAGATGGGGTTCCAGGAACCCCAGCGGGCGTTTAAGGCCATCTTTGAGGGTGGCGACTCCGACTCCAACAGTGATAAGGAGCATCGCAAGACCCTCCATGTCATCTACGGGTGAGCCACAAACCCCACGTCCCGAAACGCGGTGAAAACTCTGCGACGGGCAGTGGCTACGGTGGCCCCCACCCCAAGTCCGGCTCCCCACCACAAGTGGATGAGCACGACGATCAGCTTCAATGCTTCCGACTGCCCGAAGAACATGGCAGGGGCGGGAGTGCTCCCGTTGCTAGTGTCCCCTACCATCGCCAACGTGAAAGTCTTTCACGTGTTGATAGATGGAGGGGCGGGCCTCAACCTCATCTCCACGGCAGCCTTCCGAAAGCTGCAGCTGCTGATGTCTCGGCTCACACCCTCGAGCCCGTTCTCGGGTGTCGGACCCGGGCAAATCCCCCCGTACGGTAACATACACCTCCCGGTGACCTTCGGGACCCCGGAGAACTACCGTACAGAGAGCGTTTTGTTCGACGTGGTAGACGTCGACCTTCCCTTCAACGCAATCATCGGGAGGCCAGCCCTCTAAAGGTTCATGGCCGTAGCCCACTACGGCTACCTCGTCCTGAAGATGCCGACACCTTTCGGTGTCCTCAGGATCAGACGGGACCGCTCAGCTGTAGTGTCAGCCTTGGAGCAGCTCCAAGCACTTGCAGCGGGGAGGGCTCTGGCCCCAGGAGGCTCGAAGGAGAGTCGGCCAGAGCAAGGCCCGACGCAGCGAACCTCCACTACTGCACCCCGTGTGCAACCAGCCAGCGACGACGACGTCCCCGTGGAAGTCGTCAGGGTTGGCTCTGAGGCTGCCCAGACAACCCGCATCGCGGGGAACTTGGACAACAAATAGGAAAGCGCGCTCATCACCTTCCTCCGGGACAATGTCAACGTGTTTGCATGGCAACCGTCACAAATGCCCGGGATCCCCAGGGAGGTGATTGAGCACCATTTGAACATCTACCCTGACACCCGACCGGTACAGCAGAAGCCCAGGAAACAGTCCATCGAGCGGCAGAACTTCATCCGTGAAGAAATCAAGAAGCTGCTCGATGCTGGTTTCATCCGGGAGGTTCACCACCCACGGTGGTTGGCCAACCCTGTTGTCATACCCAAGGCTGGTGGGAAGCTCCGGATGTGCATCGACTACACCAACCTAATTAAGGCATGCCCAAAGGATCCATTCCCTCTTCCTAGGATAGATCAAATAGTAGACTCAACATCAGGCTGTGATCTCCTGTGTTTCTTAGATGCGTATTCTGGTTTCCACCAAATACCTATGTCTAGGGAAGATGAGGAACACACTGCTTTCATAACAGTAGACGGCCTGTATTGTTATGTATCCATGCCTTATGGTCTCAAGAATGCTCTCCCCACCTTTGTACGTGCAATGCATAAGACATTTGGGGATCTCATTAGAGATCTGGTAGAGGTGTATGTCGACGACATCATGGTAAAAATTAGGGACCGCACATCCCTATTAGACAACCTAGCCCAACTCTTCAGCAAGTTGCGCACGACACTCACGATGCTGAACCCCCACAAGTGTGTCTCTGGGGTTTCCGCAGGGAAGCTCCTTGGTTTCTTGGTATCGCACCGAGGGATCGAAGCTAACCCAGAGAAGATCAAGGCGATAGAGCTGATGCGGCCGCCGGCCCGCATCAAGGACGTGCAGAAGCTTGCAGGGTGTTTGGCAGCCCTCAGTCGGTTCATCTCAAGGCTGGCTGAGAGAGCCCTGCCCTTCTTCAAGATTCTGCGGAAGTCAGGTCCCTTTGAGTGGACCGAGGAAGATGAAGCCGCTTTCCAGGAACTCAAGAAACACCTGACGACGCTACCCATTATGGTGGCGCCAGAACCCGGCGAACCGCTCCTGTTGTATATCATCGCAACAACGGAGGTGGTCAGCATGGTCTTGGTAGCAGAGCGGCCGGAGCTACTTCCGCAACAAGCACCAGGAGGAGCCCCAGAGGGGGAGGCCGAGCCTCAAGGCCCGAACCCACAAGAACCCCCCCCCCCCCCCCCCCCCCCGCTGTGAGTTCCAGGGACCAAGTGTCTTATGGGTCCCAGCCCCCGGAGGCCCAGCTAGACCCTGGGAGCCACATTCCCCAGGATACAGACGCACTACAAGGAGCCCCAGACCCCCCAGGGAGGGTTCGGACCTCCCAACGGCCAGTCTACTACGTCGGTGAGGTCCTCCATGAAGCAAAAACAAGATACTTGGAGGTACACAAACTACTGTATGCAGTGCTCATAGCGTCGAGGAAGCTCCGGCATTACTTTCAGGCTCACCGGGTTTCAGTGGTCACCTCCTTTCCACTGAAGATCGTACTCCACAGCCCCAACTCGACTGGCAACATTGCCAAGTGGGCAGCAGAGTTGGCTGAGTTCGAGCTGGAGTTCTTACCTCGACATGCAGTCAAAAGCCAAGCACTGGCGGACTTCTTAGCCAAATGGACCCCATCGCCAAGCAACCCGGGGGGCCCAGACAACGGTGAAACGGTGCCCAAGGCTCCAGTTTTCACCGAGACCCCCTGGACGCTCTACTTCGACAGCTCCTCACGGAAGCAGGGGGCCAGGGCTAGGGTCCTGCTTCTCACCCCGGCTGGGGAGCAGTTCAACTACATGGTGCGCCTTGACTTCAAGGCAACAAACAACATGGCAGAGTATGAAGCCCTAATCTTTGGGCTAAAGACTGCCCTGACTCTCAATGTCTGACAGCTTCTGGCCAAAGGTGATTCCCAGCTGATCATCAAGCAGGCCAAAGGAGAGTGCAGCTGCAACGACCCTCAGTTAGCAGCATACTTGCTGCACGTCCAGAAGCTGGAAAAGGACTTTGAGGTCTTGGACTTATGCCATGTACCCCGAGCTGACAACTCCGTCGCAGATGACCTGTTAACAAAGGCCTCCACAGGGGCCCCATTGCCTCAAGGAGTCTTTGCAAGGACGTTACCGCGACCAACCGCCCGGGTAGCCGAGCCGGGCGAAGGGGGCGAGCCCAGCACCTCGAAGCTGGCAGTCCCGGCGGCCCTGCTACCATGGAGTCCGCCAAGGATCGTATGCGCCACCGGGGGCTCTGAGCTACCGGGCGCCCAAGATCCAGAGGCTCAAGCAAGTCCCGATGCATGGATCTCGGAGGTCCGGGACTACTTGAAAGACAATATCCTTCCCGAAGAACATGCCCTGGCAGAACAGATTGTTTGCATGGCTAAAAGGTACACGCTGGTGGAAGGGGATCTCTACCAGCGTGGCGCCAACGACACCCTACTGCGATGCATTACCCGGGAGGAGGGCTGCGACTTGCTCGCAGAGATCCATGGAGGCGAGTGTGGGAACTACGCGTCCTCCCGCACGCTGGTCGGTAAAGCCTTTCGGCATGGCTTTTACTGGCTGACAGCACTCCAGGATGCCATCGAGATGGTAAAGAGATGCAAGGCGTGCCAATTCTATGCCAAGCAGATCCACACACCAGCTCAGGCGCTGCAGATGATCCCTCCCTCATGGCCATTCGCTGTATGGGGGTTGGACATCCTGGGACCCTTTCCCAGAGCTGTCGGAGGATTCCGGCGTCTCTACGTCGCCGTAGATAAGTTCACCAAGTGGCCGGAAGTTGCCCCAATTGTCACCATCAACAAGTAGTCAGCAGTAAAGTTCATCAAGTCGATCGTCTGCCGGTTCGGGGTCCCGAACAGAGTCATCACTGATAACGGGACCCAGTTCACAAGTGCAGGATTCCAGGAATACTGCGAGGACCTGGGGATCCAAGTCTGCTATGCATCCGTTGCTCATCCAGAGAGCAATGGGCAGGTCGAGAGGGCCAATGCAGAGATCCTCAAGGGACTCAAGACTCGCACATTCTCACACCTTGAGAAGCATGGTGCAAATTGGGTGGATGAGCTTCCGTGTGCACTGTGGGCTAGCCGGACATCAACCAGCCGGGCCACGGGGGAAACACCTTTCTTCTTGGTGTACGGGGAAGAGGCCGTCCTCCCCCCAGAGATTACCATGGGCTCCCCCCGTGCCCGGAGGTACGACGAAGCCGCGCAGGACCAGCTCCGGCGTGAAGACCTGGACCTCGTCGACGAGGGACGAGTGCGAGCGGCTCTCCGAAATGCACGGTACAGGCAGGCGCTCCGGCGCTATCACCAGAGGACCGTGCGGAGTAGGGAGCTAAAGGTAGACGACCTGGTGTTGCGCCGCATACTCTCCCGGGAAGGGTCTAACAAACTCTCCCCCAGCTGGGAGGGCCCCTTTCAGGTAACAGATGTTTGCCGCCCAGGATGCGTCTGCCTAGCTACAGAGGACGGGCAGCGATTACCCAACCCATGGAACATCGAGCACCTCCGTAAGTTCTACCCCTAGAACAGGGTTGGGACAATGTTATTTCATTGTAAAAGATACATATTGTCTCAGGACAGTACTTAGACTAGGGGGATGGGACTCCGAGTGCACATTCCGCTTAGCCTGGTCTAGAACCCTAAGTAGGTGCACTCGACTTCATCTGACACCCAGGCCGGGTTTACCCCCTTGTAAAGTATGCTCCATATTATGAGAAACTACAATGAAAGAATGTTGTCCTGCCTGGTATAGGCTTTGTCAATTCAAAAATTATCTTTAATTTTTATGATGCTGCTGTAAGCCCGCCATAGCTTGTGATCTATAATGAGCGCTGTCATTTTTCCCCTGCTTTAGCAATAGTGGGAGCCTTGCTGTCTGGATTGCAGGTGGGGTTGCTTAAGGTACCTGGGGCCTCAAATGTTCCAGTACTCGGGGGCCTGTGTCTCCAGATGGTCTCCCCCGGGAAAGGCTTACGCCGAGCGGGAGGTCCAGGGGCACAACGTGCTTAGCCTGGTCCTGTACCCTAAGCCTGTGCGCTCTGCCTCCCCAGCACTACAGCCGAGTACTGGGGGTCAGATGGACCACCCTTGGGCACTATGGACGACGAGTCCTAGGTGCAGATGCACTGAATTACCCAAGCCCCACAAGTCAACCCAGAATTGTAAGTCAGGCGACACTACAAAGAGAGCAGGGGTAAAGTGACCAGCGGACATAATTACTTCTCTTTTTTGATCTATGTATAGGTCTTTGAGGAAGTTATTCTGTCAACCACCATCAGAGTACCCGTGAAGACAGTGGGCACCGCCGAACTGAAGCCCCGGCGGCACCCCCAGGGGGCCCGCTGTCGACTTCTCACTGAAGATGGCGGGGACCGCCGGACTGAAGCTTCGACAGTACCCCCAGGGGGCCCGCTATCGACTTCTCACTGAAGATGGCAGGCACTGCTAGACTGAAGCTCCGGCGGCACCCCCAGGGGGCCCGCTGTCGACTTCTCACTAATGATGGCGGGCATCGCCGGACTGAAGCTCCGGCGGCACCCCCAGGGGGCCCGCTGTCGACTTCTCACTGAAGATGGCGAGCACCGCCGGAGTGAAGCTCCGACGGCACCCCCAGGGGGCCCACTGTCGACCTCTCACTGAAGATGGCGAGCACCGTCGGACTGAAGCCCTGGCGGTACCGACAGGGGGCCCGTTGTCGACTTCTCACTAAAGATGGTGGCCACCGCCAGACTGAAACTCCGGCGGCACCCCCAGGGGGCCCGCTGTCGACGTACCTGCATACTCATCTACGACAATGCTACCTACCCATCCTGGGCTTTCCCTGCACCCGCCCGCCCTAAGTCCTAAGTATATGACAGGTGTGCCCATAACAACTGGCCACGCCTGTCAGGGGGCCATACTTTGGAAGACGGCAGGTCCTCGAAGCTAAGGAACAACAAGCAGCTAGAAGGCATTGCTGGAAATAAAAACAAGCTGGGTATAAAAAGTACCACAGACAAATTTTTTATTACACAAATAAAAAGTTTGTTGCCGCAACCAACCACAAGACAAAAGCAGAAAGACAAAAAGTTAAACAGACGCCCGGGGAGCCCTCAGTCGCTCTGCTGGAACCTTGAGGCGATGAGTGCCACCACATCCGAAACTTCAGACTTGGCGGCCTCTTCCCTCTCGGCGATGGGCCCCTCGAGGACCGGCTGCAGGGAGACGTCGGGGTACCAGCTCCGGTAGCAGGACAGGATGTGCGTCGCCACCTCCTTCACCAGCAGCCGTCCCTCTGCCTCCATCTAGTTGTCGAGGATGTCCCCCAGCGAGCGCATCCTCGAGCAGGTGGAGTCAAGCGCCGGGAACACTTGGCTCACCTCCTGCGCTGGCTCCCCCACGCGCGCCGGGTGAAGCCGAGCAGCACCAGAGCTGAGTCGGCACCGCCAAGGAACTCCCAGACCTTCCGGGCCTCAGTAGAGCGCGCCGCCCGGAGCTCCGCCACCTCCTGCTGGGCCGACGCCAGCGCCCGGGGCCGCCGTCCAGGAACTGCTACTCCTTGGCCGTTGGGGCCCTCTAGCGCTCGCCGAATCCCTTCTCGCGGCGGTCCAAGTTGCCCTCCTTGAGGGCGATGTTGAACTCACGGTCCAGGAGGGCCTGGCGCTCAATGGACTGGGCCTGCTGCGCCTCAACCACAGTGGCTTCCCGGCGGTCCAGCTCGGCGGTGCGGACTCTCGCCCCTTTCTGCTGGAGGATGAGCCTGTGGCAGGTCGCCTCCACCTCGGCCTGTTTCGCCGCTAGCTCCTGCTCCCATTCGGCCAGAGCAGTCTCTCGAAGGGACAGCAGGTGCTGAAGGTCCTCGCAGGCCTGGAGGCGGGAGCTGGCCTCAGCATGGATGGCCTCGGTGTCTGCCTTCAGCTTCTGGGTGACGGCGTCCAGCTGGGCCATGAGGTCGCGCTCCTGCTCGAGGATCTTCATCTCCTCGCGAACGAATGCCTCCTGCTGGGCCGCTCGGCTCTTCGCCAGCCGAGTCCGGGCCTCCAGGGTCCTCGCCCATTCCCGGAGCCGGTCGTCCTCATCCTCGAGCCGCCCTTTCTTCCGGGCGAGGGCCGCCTGGGCCTGCCAGAAGCTGGAGTAGGCCACAACCATAGCCTCGGACAGGGGGAGAGGCTCCACCGTAGCAGCAGGCCCCTGCCTCCCCACTTCTTCAATGTCGTCCTCCATTTGGAGGACCACTGGGGAGACAGGGACCAGGGCCCCCTCCCCGACGGCAGCACCCGGTGCGGTGGCGCCAACCAACGTAGTAGTGTCGGAGGGTGCGACGGCATCGGTTGGCACGGAGTAGCCAGTGGATGCGAAGTCGTTGGCAGGCGCGGCGGTGGTGGAGTTGGAGGCCGAAGGTCTCCAGGAGCATGACCAGGAAGGCGGATGCCGGCGGGACGAAGCCGACCAGCACATACGACGAGAAGAGGACCATCTCCCCGGCGGAGAGGCACAGCGGAAGCCTCCCGGGACGGAGCCACGTCTCCCGCTCAGGAGTATGCCAGCCGAGAAGCCGACACATGGGGGCCAAGTCAGCGGACCTGGACAGCCTGGACTTGGGCAAGATGATCGCCATGAGGGTTGAAGGAGGAGGCTCTGGACGGGGAGATTGGGAGTTAGAGCGCAAGAACTGGGCTTGAGGCAAAAAGCACGAGCGCAGGAGTGCAGAGGCGGGAGAAAGGACCCTCAGGGGGAAAGTTCTCTTTTTATGCACCTCTGCAGGCCAACGGGCGCAAAAGTGTTAATCACTGCAGCCTCAATAGAAGAGCAATAGTCTCGCATAGGCAATGACATGAGAGCCCGGGCCGCTCGGCAAAGAAGGCGAGTCGGGCGGCTAACTATGCGGAAGGTAACTCGGCGGTTTCCCAAAGGGCAAAAATAGTGGAAGTGCAGGAGCCACCTTGGGAACCACCACAGTTAAAGCACGATTGAAGGCAGCAGTCACATCGCGCGGTGCCTGTTCAGCACCTTCACTTACCAGAAGGAGACACGTCGCCTCAACGGCAGGGGTGTGTCGCCTGGGGAACTGCCCTGAAGTGGAATCGGAAGAGTTGCGCGGGAAGAAAAGGAAGAAGACCACACCTACGGTATCGACGACTCTCCCGAGGTGGGCTCGGGGGCCACTGTCGGTACCCCGCAGACCGGGTACCCCCGCGCACAGGGAGAAAATCGCTAAGGACTCCGACTCTGCTTAAGAGGCCGAATCCGAGACTGCCACGTCGTGAAGGGAAGGACCAGGTCCTACCTCTCCGCCGGAGGAGGCTCCCAAGCTGCCACGTGGCCGGCAGAACTGGACCCCCACCTCTCCGCTGAGGCGGGCTCCGGAGCCGCCATGTGGCCAATCGGGACCTCAGGGCCAGCCCCGCGTCCTCGCAAGGGAAAGGCACCAAAACTACCACGTGGCCTGCAGCGCTGAGCCCCCGCCCCTCCATAGGGGTGGGCTCTGGATGCGCGACGTGGCCTGTTCCGCCAAGTGCCCGACTCCCCACAGAGGCAGGCTCCAGCGAGACCACGTGGCGGACGGCCAACTCAGTGCGGTAGGAAGCCGCAGTAAAGGGACGCGTGCGCTGCTCAGACAGACATTAAGTACGCACGCCTTCCCCAGGCAAGCTGAGTCACGCGTGCGGAGGTCAAAGCCCCAGTGTCCTGTCTTATCCAAGTAGCCGGTACAGACCCGCGCCACAAGACGGACGAATGGGCCATGAGGACAAGACGGACGGGACGTGCACGGCCATCATCACCAACTATGTGTAGCCCTGGCGCACGACGCGGCGGGACGACAGATTGACACCCCTGACGAAGGGAAGTAGATAGCAATTAATCCGAGATCTTGTATAGGATTTGGCTGTCCCCGGGACCACCTGTCGGGTCCTGGGTCTCACCTTGTAACTGCAGAGTCCTTGGACTATAAAAGGACTCGGCAGATGACCTTCCCAAAGGATCAAAAAATTAGACCAAGACTCATACACGCTCAAGCAAGGCAATACACAAACACCCCTGTGGACGTAGGGTATTACGCTGCGGCGGCCCGAACCACGTAAATCCTCTGTGTTCATCATCCTGCTGTGTTCGATCTCCTGGGACTAGCCCTCGTGAATCCAAAGAACCTCCGCGGGCTGCTCTCTAAGCAGGTCTGAGGGAAGTGTCATTTATGACCTTCGACATACGCATTCTCATGCAATACACAAACACCCTGTGGAGTAGGGTATTACGCTCAGGCGGCTCAAACCACGTAAAACTCCTCGTGTCACCTTGCTCTTGGATCTTGCTCCCTGCCGAAACACGAACACCCGCAGACTACTTCTTAGTAGTAACGGGGGAAGTGTTGTTTGCGCACTTCGACATTTGGTGCGCCAGGTAGGGGGACAGGATCTCCAAGATGGTGATCTCTAATGCCACTTCGAACGAACCGGGTGCACAAGCAGTTGGTGGAAATCCCGCCAATGCTCAGCAGCCGACCAACGTTGTTCCAGAGAATGTCAACCCACCACCATTGTCTGCTGTAGCAGCAAAAGCTACACATCAGGATGGTGAGTTTGCGTCGGTCACATAATCAACCAACAACCCAAAGAACGCACTGAACGCAGCGCGGACTCTCCTTCAGTGTCCTCCAGCGTCGGGAACTCCTCCAGCCACACTAGAACAATGGCGTGCTCACATTGAGCATCTGGTTGCAGCTGCAACCACAACGCTCAATAACCAGGGTCTGCCCCATGCAAGGCAGACACCTTCCCATAACAGGATCTTGTCTGGAAGACTTGGTCCTACCGCATCGCAACCCAGGAGATGTGCTCCCTCTCAACACGTGACATCTCTGCCCACAGGGGCTCGTCGTACTCATACAACGTCGAGGCTCTTGACTCAAGATCTCCAATCGGAGCTCGACCGCTAGTACATGAGGCAGGATGGCCGCGCCAACATCGAGCATCATCGTGGGAGGCGACTTGCTTGTGGAAACCATTCACCTCTGGGAGTTGGAGGTGGCTGTTCAACTCGCACCTTACATCTGTGCATGGTGGAGTGGCCACCCAAGTTTCGATCTCATTTGCTAGAGAAATACGATGGGACAGTCAACCCCGTCGAGTTTCTTCAAATCTACTCTACCGCTGTCCTAGCAGCAGGAGTGAACGAGGTCATCATGGTCAACTCCTTCCCAGTGTCTTTGACCGGGACAGCTAGGTCCTGGTTTATGAGCTTACCCCCAAACTCCATCTACAGTTGGGGGGATTATGTTGCTAGTTCACCGCCAACTTCGGGAGCTCCTACACCCGACCTGGCACCGAGCTGGACCTCCTTGTCGTACAACAGAAGTCGGGAGAGTTACTCCGATCCTTCATCCAACAATTCTCTCAGGTACGGAGCACCATACCTTCTATCTCCAATGCTTCTTGTCGAAGGTCTTAAACGACACTTCCCCCGAACCTGCTTAGGGAGCAGCCCGTGGAGATTCTTTGGATTCACGAGGGCTAGTCCCAGGAGATTGAGCACATCGAGATGGTGAACACAGAGGGTTTACGTGGTTCGGGTCACCAGAGCATAACACCCTACGTCCCACGGGAGTGTTTGTGTCTTGCCTTGCTTGAGCGTGAATGAGTCTTAGTCTGATTGTCTGATCCCCTGTGAAGGTCGTCTGCAGAGTCCTTTTATAGTCCAAGGACTTTGCAGTCACAAGGTGGGCCCCAGGCCCCGACAGGTGGTCTTGGGGAGAGCCAAATCCTATACAAGATCTAAGATTAAATGCTATCTACTTCCCCTTGTCAGGAGCGTCAATGCGCCGCCCCGCTGCGTCGTGCGCCAGGGCTACACATAGTTGGTGATGATGGCGGTGCACGTCCCGCCCGTCTTGTCCTTGTGGCCCATTCGTCCGTCTTGCGGCGTGGGTCTGTACCGGCTACTTGGACAAGACATGACACTGGAGCCTTGACTTATGCATGCATGACTCCGCTTCTCCTCGGGAAGGCGCGCATACTTTAATGCCTGTTCGAGTAGCTCACGCCTTTCTTTACTGCAGCGTCCTACCGCACTGAGTTGGCCGTCCGCCACGTGGTGGCGCTGGAGCCTGCCTCCGTGGGGAGTCGAGCACTCGATGGTACAGGCCATGTGGCGCACCCGGAGCCCACCCCTGTGGAGGGGTGGAGGCTCAGCCCTGCGGGCCACGTGGTAGTTCTGGTGCCTTTCCCTACAAGGAAGCGGGCCTGGCCCCGAGGTTCCAATTGGCCACGTGGCAGCCTCGGAGCCCGCCTCAGCGGGGAGGCGAGGGTGCAGTTCTGCTGGCCACGTGGCAGCCCGATAGCCCCCCCTTCCCCGGCGGAGAGGCAGGATCTGGTCCTTCCCTCCACGACGTGGCAGCCTCGGATTCGGCCTCTTAAGTAGAGGTCAGGTCCTTAGCCGTTTTCTCCTTATGTGTGGGGGTACCCGGTCTGCGGGGTACCGACAGTGGCCCCCGAGCCCACCTCGGGAGAATCGTCGATACCGCATGTGGGGTCTCCTTTCTTATCTTCCCGCGCAACTCTTTCGATTCCAATTCGGGGCAGTTTCCCAGGGGACACGTTCCTGCCGTTGTGGTGACACATCTCCTTCTGGTAAGCTGAGGCACTGGACAGGCGCCGCGCGACATGACTTCCGCCTTCAATCGTGCGTTAACTGCGGCGGTTCCCAAGGTGGCTCCTACACTTCCGCTGCTTTTGCCTTTTCAGAAACCGTCGAGTTACCTCCCGCATAGTTAGCCACTCGGTTCACCTCCCTTGTCGAGCGGTTCGGGCCCTCATGTCATCGCCTATGCGGGTCTGTTGCTCTTCTGCTGGGGCTGCGTCGATTCACACGATGTGTCTGTTGGCTTGGAGAGGTGAATAAAAAGAGACCTTTGCCCTCAAGGGTCCTTTCTTCCGCTTCTGCATCCTTGCGCTCGTGCCTTCTTGCCCGAAGCCCAGTTCTTGCACTCTAGCTCCCGATCTCTCCTTCCAGATCCTCCTCCGTCGATCCTCATGGCGAGCATTCTGCCCAAGTCCCGGCTATCCAGGTCCGTCGACCTGGCCCCCATGCGCTGGCTTCTCGGCTGGCACGCTCCTGAGCAGGAGAAGTGGCTCCGTCTCGGGAGGCTGCCGCTGAGCCTCTCCGCTGGGGAGATGGTACTTTTCTCGTCGTACGTGCTGGCCGGCTTCGTCCCGCCTGCATCCGCCTTCCTTGTCATGCTCCTGGAGACCTTCGGCCTCCAAATCCACCACCTCGCGCCGAACTCGATCGCCATGCTGGTGGTCTTCGCTCACCTCTACGAGATGCTCGTGGGGGTGATGCCGTCGGTGAAGCTCTTCAGGTACTTTTTTGTACTGAGGGCCATCGGCAAAAGCTCGAAGGAGCACCTCGGTGCCTACTAATTCCAGCGCCGCACCAAGGTCCCCATGAGGTACATTGCTTCCTTTAACTCTGCACGATGGGAGCAATGGCGCGAGGACTGGATGGTCGCCAAGATTGAAGCCCACGACCAGATGTGCCTCCCCATCGGGATCCCCTAATGCGAGCGGTCATTCTGGGAGGAGCGCCCAGAGCTGGAGGAGGCATTCAACCCGGTGTTGGAGATGATCCAGATTCTGGCGGACCACTGGCTGTCGTCTGCCATGGTGCTGAGGGACTTCATGTCCCGTCGCATAGCTCCGCTCTAGCGCCGCACCCGCCCGACATGGATGTTCACCGGCCTATCGGACTGCACTCGGCTCGAGACTGGCCTCGACTCCAACCTGGGCGAGCAACAGCTGCTCGACATGCTGACCTGGGTCTGCCCCGATGACATTTCCCCCGAGGAGATGGCTCTTCCGATGGCCTGCCGCCCCTTATGCTCAGACTCCGAGCTGAGGAGGCAGCTGCTGAAGACGATGCCGACACTCGACGAGTCCGGGCTGGCACAGCGCCAGATCGGGGACCCGTTCCAGGGGGTCAACATCGTCGACGACGCTGAGGGAGGCGGGGCTCCCCAAGCGGCGAAGAACCCTAAAGCGACGACGCCTCAGGCGGGCCCCAGCTCCGTCAATGGGGAAGCGGCGACGGCGCCTCTGTTGACAAGGCGAAAGGGAAAGCGCTGATTCCAATGTCGGACCCGAGCCCCAAGAAGCGCGCCCGGTCGCCGCCTCCGGCCCCCTCCGCTCCTCGTCAGGATGCCGGTGCCCTTCCGCTTTCGTCGTCAGGGGGCGCCGATGGCGCCACGTTGCTGCCCGAGTCCTCGACGCGCAAGAGGGGGAGGCTCCTCAACGCCGACGGGACCCCAGCATTCCCTCGCCGTTCGTAGGAGCGCCAGACTTCGGGGGTGCCGCCGACTCCTCCACCACAGAGGCCCCCTGCACACTCAGCGGCCCCCGCCGCGGGTTCGGGGGGTAGGAACCCTCCCAACCCTTTCGGGAAGCGGTGGAGCTTCAACGTCCCCCGGTAAGCCTGCATAGATTTTATCTTGGGTGCTCTTTGCTGTGCGCTTAGCCTATCATTCCCTTATGATCCGGGTTTGCTTGATTTCAGCACCACTACAGCTACTCCTTCTTTGCCCGCGGGCCCTTCTGTTGGAGGGTATGCCGCTCCAGCCGGCTCGCGGGGCTCCTCAGCAGCCTCGGGCCCCACTCCAACGCACCGGGTTGCTGCTACCGGGGTGCCCTGGGCCTCCGTGCCCGAGGCCCCTACAGCGGCTGCTGAAGCCCATCCACACGCACCGGCGACTGCTGCCGCGCCCGCTAACGATTCTGCATCCACCGGCTACTCCGCGTCGGCCGACGCTGCCGCGTCGTCCGACACCGCTACGTCAGCTGACGCCGCCGCCCCAGGTGCCGCCGCCGGGAAGGGAGCCCTTGGGGGCGACGCGCCTGCTTCCGGCTGTGGTCCCCCCCCCCCCCCCCCCCCCCCCGCCGCCTTCTTCGATTGGGGGAGCTCTGGTCCCCGTCTCCCCAGTGGTCCTCCAAATGGAGGATGATATTGAAGAAGTGTGGAGGCAGGGACCCGCTGCTACGGTGGAGCCCCTCCCCCTGTCTGAGGCCATGGCCGTGGCCTACTCCGACTTCCGGCAGGCTCAGGCGGCCGTCGCTCGGGAGAAAGGGCGGCTTGAAGACGAGGATGACCGGCTTCGGGAATGGGCGAGGACCCTGGAGGCTCGGACCCGGCTGGCGAAGAGCCGAGCGGCTCAGCGGGAGGTGGTTGTTCGGGAGGAGATGAAGATCCTCGAGCAGGAGCGCGAGCTCATCGCTCAACTGGACGCCGTCACCCAGAAGCTGAAGGCGGACACCACGGCTATCCATGCTGAGGCCAGCTCCCGCCTCCAATCCTGCGAGGACCTTCAGCAGCTGCTGTCTCGCCGGGAAGCTGCTCTTGCCGAACGGGAGCAGGATCTTGCAGCGAAGCAGGCTGAGGTGGGGCGACCTCCCACTGGCTCGTCCTCCAGCAGGAAGGGGCGAGGGTCCGCGCCGCCGAGCTAGACCGCCGGGATGCCGCCTTGGCTGAAGCGGAGCAAGCTCAGCTCGCTGAGCGCCAGGCCCTCCTGGACCGCGAGTTCAACGTCGCCCTCAAGGAGGGTGACTTGAGCCGCCACGAGAGGGAAGTCAGTGAGCGCGAGCAGGCCCTGGCGGCCAAGGAGAAGCGGTTCCTAGATGGCGGCCCCCGGGCGTTGGCGGCGGCTCAGCAGGAGGTGCAGGAGCTCCGGGTGTCGCGCTCTGCTGAGGCCCGGAAGGTCTGGGAGTTCCTTGGCGGTGCCGACTCGGCTCTGGTGCCGCTCGACTTCAGCCCGGTGCGCATGGGGGAACCAGTGCAGGAGGTGAGCCAGGTGTTCCCAGCACTTGACTCCACCAGCTCGAGGATGCGTTCGCTGGGGGCCATCATCGACAACCAGCTGGAGGCAGAGGGGAGGATGCTGGTGAAGGAGGTGGCAACGCACATCCTGTCCTGCTACCGGAGATGGTACCCCGACGTCTCTCTGTAGCCAGTCCTCGAGGGGCCCATCGCTGAGAGGGAAGAGGCCACCAAGTCTGAAGTCTCGGATGCGGTGGCGCTCATCACCTCAAGGTTCCAGCGGAGCGGCTGAGGGCTCCCCGTGCGCTGTTTATGTTTTGTGCTTCTTTCGGCTTTTGTCTGGTTGATTGTGGTGGCAAACTTTTTATTTTCGAACAAAAAATCTGCCTGTGGTGCCTCTTATACTCAGCATGCTTTTATTTCCAACAATATCTTCTGGTTGCTTGTTGTTCCTTAGATTCCAGGACCTGCGGTCCCCCGGAGTGTGGCCCCCTGATAGGTGTGGCCAGTTGTTGTGGGCACACCGGTCAACACTTAGGACTTAGGGCGGACGGTTGCAGGGGAGCCTAGGATGCGTAGGTAGCATTGCCGTAGCTGAGTATGCAGGGACGTCGACGGCGGGCCCCCTGGGGGTGCCGCCGGAGCTTCGGTCCGGCGGTGCCCGCCATCTTCTGTGAAACATCGATGGCAGGCCCCCTGGGGGTACCACCGGGGCTTCGGTCCGGCGGTGCCCACCATCTCTCGTAAAAGGTCGACGGCGGGCCCTCGGGGGTGCCACCGGAGCCTCGATCCAGCGGTGCCCACCATCTTCGTGGGTGCTTTGACGGTTATCGCCGGGAAAACTCCTTGAAGACCTGCGTATAAATCAAAAAACAGGAGAAGTAATTCTGTCCGCTGGTCATTTTTTCCCTGCTCCTTTTAAGTGTCGCTTGACTTACGATCTTGGGCTGACTCGTGGGTCTTGTGTAATTCAGTGCGTCTGTACCTAGGGATCGTTATGCATACTACTTAAGGGTGGTCCATCTGGCCCCCAGTTACTCAGCTGTAGCGCTGGGGAGGCAGGGCGCACAGGCTTAGGGTACAGGACCAGGCTAAGCAGGTTGTGCCCCTGGACCTCCCTCTCGGCGTAAGCTTTTCCCGGGGGAGACCATCTGGATACACTTACCCCCGAGTATGGGAACATCCGAGGCCTCAAGCACATTGCAGGTACCTCAAGCTACCCCACCTGCAACCAGACAACAAGGTTCCCACTATTGCTAGGGCAGGGAAAAATGACAACGCTCATGATAGATCACGAGCTACAGCAAACGCATAGCAATATCATAAAAAATTAAAGATAATTTTTTGAACGAGGGACCCTATACAGGGTAGGACAAGAATCTTTCATTGCGGTCTCCCATAAGATGGGACAGGTTTTACAAGGGAACGACCCAACTCAGGCGGCAAAGGAAGTCTAGTGCACCTACTTAGGGTCCCGGACCAGGCTAAGCGAAATGTGCACTCAGAGCCTCGCGCGCGGAGCCTTAGTTACCCTAAGTACCGTTCCTAGGCACCATGTACCTTTTACAATGAAAGAAAACTGTCCTGACACTGATCTAGGGGTAGAACTTACGGAGGTGCTCGATGTTCCAGGGATTGGACAGTCGCTCTCCATCCTCCGTTGATAGGCGGACGCACCCAAGGCAGCATACCTCCATAACCCGTAAAGGGCCCTCCCATCTGGGGGAGAGTTTGTTAGCCCCTTCCCGGGAGAGTATGCGATGCAGCACCAGGTCGTCTACCTTTAGCTCCCTACTCCGCACGGTCCTCTGGTGGTAGCGTCGGAGTGTCTGCCTGTACCGTGCATTTCGGAGAGCCGCTCTTACTCGTCCCTCGTCGGCGAGGTCCACGTCTTCACGCCAGAGCTGGTCCTGCGCGGCTTCGTCGTACACCCGGACACGGGGGGAGCCCCTGGTAATTTCTGGGGGGAGGACGACCTCTGCCCCGTACACCAGGAAGAAAGGCGTTTCCCCAGTGGCCCGACTGGTTGATGTCCGGCTAGCCCACAGTGCATACGGAAGATCGTCTACCCAGTTTGCACCATGCTTCTCAAGGGCGTGAGAATGTGCGAGTCTTGAGGCCCTTGAGGATCTCTGCATTGGCCCTCTCGACCTGTCCATTGCTCTCTGGATGAGCGACAGATGCATAACAGACTTGGATCCCAAGGTCCTCGTAGTATTCCTGGAACGCTGCACTTGTGAACTGGGTCTCGTTATCAGTGATGATTCTGTTCGGGACCCCGAACCGGTAGACGATCGACTTGATGAATTTGACTGCTGACTGCTTGTTGATGGTGACGACTGGGGCGGCTTCCGGCCACTTGGTGAACTTGTCTGCTGCGATGTAGAGGTGCCGGAATCCTCCGACTCCTCTAGGGAAGGGTCCCAGAATGTCCAACCCCCATACAGCGAATGGCCATGAGGGTGGGATCATCTGCAGTGCCTGAGCTGGTGTGTGGATCTGCTTGGCATGGAACTGGCACACCTTGCATCTCCTGACCATCTCGACGGCATCCTGGAGTGCTGTCGGCCAGTAAAAGCCGTGCCGAAAGGCTTTACCGACCAGCATGCGGTACGATGCATGGTTCCACACTTGCCTCCATGGATCTCTGCGAGCAAGTCGCAGCCCTCCTCCCAGGTAATGCAACACAGCAGGATGTCGTTGGCGCCACGCCGTTAGAGATCCCCTTCCACCAGCGTGTACCTCTTAGCCATGCGGATTATCCTTTCTGCCAGGACATGTTCTTCGGGAAGGATGTTATCTTTCAAGTAGTCCCGGACCTCCGAGATCCATGCATCAGGACTTACTTGAGCGTCTGGATCTTGGGCGTCTGGTAGCTCGGAGCTCTTGGTGGCGCATACGATCCTTGGCGGGCTCCATGGTAGCAGGGCCGCCGGGACTGCCAGCTTCGAGGTGCTGGGCTCGCCCCCTTCGCCCGGTTCGGCTGCTCGGGCGGCTAGTCGCGGTAACGTCCTTGCAAAGACTCCTTCGGGCCTTGTGGCCCCTGTGGAGGCCTTTGTTGACAGGTCATCTGCGATTGAGTTGTTAGCTCGGGGTACATGGCTCAGGTCCAAGACTTCAAAGTCCTTTTCCCGCTTCTGTACATGCAGCAAGTATGCTGTTAGCTGAGGGTCATTGCAGGTGCACTCCCCTTTGGCTTGCTTGATGATCAACTGGGAATCACCTTTAGCTAGAAGTTGATGGACATTGAGATTCAAGGCAGTCTTTAGCCCGAAGATTAGGGCTTCGTATTCTGCTATGTTGTTTGTCGCCTTGAAGTCGAGGCGCACCATGTACTTGAACTGCTCCACAGTCGGGGTGAGGAGCAGGACCACGACCCCGACCCCCTGCTTCCGCGAGGAGCCGTCGAAGTAGAGCGTCCAGGGGGCTCGGTGAAAACTGGGGCCTTGGGCACAGTTTCTCCGTTGTCCGGGCCCCCTGGGTTGCTTGACGATGGAGTCCATTCTGCCAGGAAGTCCGCCAGTGCTTGGCTCTTGACTGCATGTCGAGATAGGAACTCCAGCTCGAACTCCGCCAGCTCCGCTGCCCAATTGGAAATGTTTCCTGTCGAGTTGGGGCTGTGGATCACGGTTTTTAGTGGGAAGGAGGTCACCACTGAAACCCGGTGAGCCTGGAAGTAATGCCGGAGCTTCCTCGACGCTATGAGCATTGCATACAACAGTTTGTGTATCTCCAGATACCTTGGTTTTGCTTCATGGAGGACCTCACTGATGTATTAGACAGGCCGTTGGGAGGACCGAACCCTCCCTGGGGGGTTCTGAGCTCCTTGCGATGTGTCTGCATCCCGGGGAATGTGGCCCCCAGGATCTGGTCGGACCTCCAGGGGCTGGGACCCAGAGGGATCTTGGTCATTGGAGCTCACAACAAGGGGGTCCTCTGCTGGATGCAGGCCCTGAGGCTCAGCTTCCTCCCCGGGGGCTCCCTCGGGTGCTTGCTGCGGCAACATCTCCGGCCACTCCGCAACCAAGACCATGCTGACCACCTCCGTTGTTGCGGTGATGTAGAGCAGGAGTGGTTCGCCGGGCTCTGGCGCCACCATGATGGGGAGCGTCGTCATGTGCTTCTTGATCTCCTAGAACGCCGCTTCCGCTTCCTCGGTCCACACAAAGGGACCCGACCTTTGTATAATCTTGAAGAAGGGGAGCGCTCGCTCAGCCAGTCTTGAGATGAACCGGCTGAGGGCTGCCAAACACCCTACAAGCTTCTGCACATCCTTGATGCGGGCCAGCGGCCGCATCAGCTCTATCTCCTTGATCTTCTCTGGGTTAGCTTCAATTCCTCGGTGTGATACCAAGAAACCAAGGAGCTTCCCCGCTGAAACCCCAAAGACGCACTTGTCTGGGTTCAACATCGTGTGCGTCGTGTGCAGCTTGCTGAAGACCTGGGCTAGGCTGCCTAATAAGGATGTGCGGGTTCTAATTTTTACCACAATGTCATCGACATACACTTCAAACAGATCTCTAATGAGGTCCCCAAATGTCTTATGCATTGCACGTACAAAGGTTTGGAGAGCATTCTTGAGTCCATAAGGCATGGAGACATAACAATACAGGCCATCTACTATTATGAAAGCAGTGTGTTCCTCATCTTCCCTAGACATTGGTATTTGGTGGAAACCAGAATACGCATATAGGAAACACAGAAGATCACAGCCTGATGTTGAGTCTACTATTTGATCTATCCTAGGAAGAGGGAATGTATCCTTTGGGCATGCATTATTCAGGTTGGTGTAGTCGATGCACATCCAAAGTTTCCCACCAGCCTTGGGGACGACAACAGGATTGGCCAACCACCGTGGGTGGTGGACCTCCCGGATGAAACCAGCATCGAGCAACTTCTTGATTTCTTCACGAACGAAGTTCTGTCGCTCGATGGACAGTTTTCTGGGCTTCTGTTGCACCGGTCGGGCGTCAGGGTAGATCTTCAGATGGTGCTCAATCACCTCCCTAGGGATCCCAAGCATTTGTGATGGTTGCCATGCAAACACATCGACATTGTCCCGGAGGAAGGTGACGAGCGCGAGTTCCTATTTGTTGTTCAGGTTCCCTGCGATGCGGGTTATCTGTGCAGCCTCGGAACCAATACTGACGACCTTTATTGGGACGTCATCGCCGACTGGTTGCACACGGGGTGCATAAGTGGAGGCCCGCTGCGTCGGACCCTGTTCTGGTCGACTCTCCTTCGAGCCTCCCGGAGCCGGAGCCCTCCCCGCTGCAAGTACCTGGAGCTGCTCCAAGGCCGACACTGCAGCAAAGCGGCCCCCTCTGATTCTGAGGACACCGGAAGGCGTCGGCATCTTCAGGACGAGGTAGCCGTAGTGGGCTACGGCCATGAACCGGTAGAGCGCCGGTCTTCCGATGATTGCGTTGAAGGGGAGATCAACGTCTGCTACGTCGAACAAAACGCCCTCCGTACGGTAGTTTTCCGGGGTTCCGAAGGTCACCGGGAGGTGTATATTACCGTACGGGAGGATTTGCCCAGGTCTGACACCCGAGAACGGGCTCGAAGGTGTGAGACGGGACATTGGCAGCTGCAGCTTCCTGAAGTCCGCCGTGGAGATGAGGTTGAGGCCTGCCCCGCCATCAATCAGCACGTGGAAGACCTTCACATTGGCGATGGTCGGGGACACCAGCTGCGGGAGTACCCCTGCTCCCGCCATGTTCTTCGGGCAGTCAGAGGCATCAAAGATGGTTGCCGTGCTCATCCACTTGTGGTGGGGAGCCGGGCTCAGAGCGGGGGCCACCGCGGCCACTTCCCGTCCCAGAGTCTTCACTGTGTTCTGGGACGTGGGATCTGTGGCTCCCTTGTAGATCACGTGAAGAGTCTTGCGGTGCTCCTTATCGCTGCTGGAGTCGGAGTCGCCGCCCTCGAAGATGGCCTTCACCGCCCTCTGGGGTTCCTGGAACCCCATCTCGCTGTCATCCTCCTTTTCGGGATCGACCTTCTGCTTGCCCTCCCTCTGGCGGGAAGGTGCGCCCTCCTAGCGCTGCTGCTTCTGCTTCTGTTCACGGGAGCGCTCCGCGAACTTCTTCACTTCCCGGCACTCGCTAGCGCTATGGCTATTTGTGCGGTGCACCAGGCACTTGAAGTGAGGCTCCTCGGGTTCAGGTGACTGCCGAGGGCGCTTGTCTCGGTGCGGCGGCCGGGCTCCGCCGGGAGCCGCGGCTGCCACTGCATGGGCTCCGGGCTTTGGCTTGTTCTTGCCATTGCCCTTCTTCTTCTTCTTCTTCTTCTTGCCACTGCTTTTTGCAGAGGCTCCTTCCTCAGTCGGCGTGGCTTCCCTTGCCTCTGAAGGTTGGGAGAGCCATTTGCGTCCCTTAGCTGCCCTACCACGTCTGTCTGCTAGGACAAACAGCTCGGAGACATCACGCACTTCATGCGTGGCTAGCTTCTCAAGCATTTTCTTGTCCCCCACACCCTTCCTGAACGCTACAATAACTGATGCGCTAGCGATATGAGGGATTGTGTTCCGTACCTGAGAGAACCGCTGGATGAATGATCACAACGTCTCTCCAGCGCACTGTCTGACGGCGTGGAGGTCAAGCTCTGTGCTGGGGTGCTTGTAGGAACTTCCGAAGTTCGCCACGAACTGTCGGCACAATTCATCCTAGGAGGTTTTGGCCCCTTTGGGCAGGTTCATGAGCCATGACCGGGCTGGGCCGATCAGGACGACGGGGATGTAGTTGGCCATGACGGCCTCGTCGCCTCCTGCAGCTAGTATCACGGTGGAGTAGATCTGCAGGAACTCACTCGGGTTGACACTCCCGTCGTACTTCTCCAGCATGTGTGGTCGGAACTTTCGTGGCCAGACCACGAAACAGAGGTGAGGTGCTACAGCCGCACACCCTTGGGGGGGCTGGCTGGCGCCGGTTGTGGTGCTGCATACCCCTGGTGTACAGGCGGACCTGCGTACACCTGAGGCTGGGGTGGTGCAGCACACGGCTGTGGAGGTGGGGGCGCGACGTACGCCTGGTATGGAGGTGGCGTAACATACGCCGGATTCGGCGGTGGCACGGCGTGAGCCTGGGGGACAGGGCCCAGCGCATTGTAGTCTGCCTCAAGGTTACGCCGCCGCTCCCTCTGTCGCTCGATGGTAACTCGGCAGTCTTCTCCCGACCTGCGGTGCTGCATCCCAGTTCTCAGGTCTATTGCCGAGACCCTGGTCGAGCGCGAGTCTGCTGTCCATCGGTCGATGGTTGGAGTCCGCGACAACGACACATGCATCGGGTGGGCATGTGTCTCCCTTGGTGGAGGTGCGTTGAGTGCCGCGGTGACGAGGTGGTTGACGTCGTTGATCCACTGCTGAGCTGCTCCCTGAGGAGCATCTCCAGGAGGTGGGTTGTGGAGTAGTGCGCGCGCTGTTGTGAGCGCACTGTCCGGGCTTGCTGCCGGCGGCGCTATAGCTGCCGTCACGGCTGGACTACGCCATGGTGTGGCGTGCCGACCTGCAGCCGTCGAGGTGACAGCAGGGCGACGTGAAGGTCCCGGCCTCGCTGCTCTACAGCGGGATCCCGCTCTAGAGCGAGATGATGCCTGGTCCTCAGCTGCTGCCTGTCGCTGTGACTGCGGCCTGGATGTACCGGCGTTGGAATGGTCGTTCACCATTGCTGCTGATGGTAATCTTCACGGGAAAAAAGGCCCCTACCTGGCACGCCAAATGTCGAAGGTATTAAACGACACTTCCCCCGGACCTGCTTAGGGAGCAGCCCGCGAAGGTTCTTTGGATTCACGAGGGCTAGTCCCAGGAGATTGAGCGCAGCGAGATGGTGAACACAGAGGGTTTACGTGGTTTGGGCCACCGGAGCGTAACACCCTACGTCCACGGGAGTGTTTGTGTCTTGCCTTGCTTGAGCGTGAATGAGTCTTAGTCTGATTGTTCGATCCCCTGTGAAGGTCGTCTGCAGAGTCCTTTTATAGTCCAAGGACTCTACAGTCACAAGGTGGGCCCCAGGCCCCGACAGGTGGTCCCGGGGAGAGCCAAATCCTATACAAGATCTAAGATTAAATGCTATCTACTTCCCCTTGTCAGGATCGTCAATGCGCCGTCCCATCGCATCGTGCGCCAAGGCTACACATAGTTGGTGATGATGGCGGTGCACGTCCTGCCCGTCTTGTCCTTGTGGCCCATTCGCCCGTCTTGCAGCGTGGGTCTGTACCGGCTACTTGGACAAGACAGGACACTAGAGCCTTGACTTACGCATGCGCGACTCCGCTTCTCCTGGGGAAGGCACGCGTACTTTAATGCCTGTTCGAGCAGCTCACGCCTTCCTTTACTGCGGCATCCTACCGCACTGAGTTGGCCGTCCGCCACGTGGTGGCGCCGGAGCCTGCCTCTGTGGGGAGTCGAGCACTCAATGGTACAGGCCACGTGGCGCACCCGGAGCCCACCCCTATGGAGAGGTGGAGGCTCAGCCCTGCGGGCCACGTGGTAGTTCCGGTTCCTTTCCCTGCGAGGAAGCGGGCCTGGCCCCGAGGTTCCGATTGGCCACATGGCAACCTCGGAGCCCGCCTCAGCGGGGAGGCGAGGGTGCAGTTCTGCCGACCACGCGGCAGCCCGGGAGCCCCCCCCCCCCCCCCCCCCCCCCCCCGTGGAGAGGCAAATCTGTTCCTTCCCTCCACGACGTGGCAGCCTCAGATTCGGCCTCTTAAGTAGAGGTCAGGTCCTTAGCCGTTTTCTCCTTATGCACGGGGGTACCCGGTCTGTGGGGTACCGACACTTCTGTTGTCATTGCATTCACACAGGGAGTTCGAGACAAGAAGATGTTGGAGAAGCTGGCAACCAAGGATGTCAGTAGTGTCACGGAAATCTTCAGCCTAACCGACAAATGTGCCAGAGCTGCGGAGGGCCGTGATATGCACTCCAAACCAGCTGCGGAGGATGGTCAGCCTGCCTCAAAAGTCGAAGCTACTGCCGATGGTAGTGCCAAAAAGAAACAGAAGTCAAGTGGCAAGAAGAAGTCAAAGTAGCTATTAAAGTAGCTACGAGTTCAAAGCAGTCAAAGATTCAAGACATTGCCAAATTCCTTATGGTAGATGTCCTCAATCAATTGAGCACATCTACCAAGGGGCGGCAAGATAAAGGCAATGAAACATCGAAGACAAAGAATTGAATTCGAAAGGATTTCATCCATTCAAAATTTGGAGATTTACAAGATGAAGGTACAAAAGGAAGGATCCTAGCTATTGGAGTTCCACTGGAAGTACAAAGCAACCTTCTGGGCGACTTCTTGGATGCTTTCCTTGGCAGCTTCTTCCTCCTCGACGATATGTCTGTCAATCACCGGAGCTAGAGACATAGATGTATCATGGCTTCGGAAGCACATCAACACATATTCTACGACATTCCTTGCTAGGGACCTTCCTTTTGTCTCGGGCTGGTCGCTGATCATGTCATCCAGCGCATCCAACTTAGTTCCTGCGGATTTGATCGCCACCAAAGCCTTGTCCATCTCTGGCTCCGGGTCAGCTGGTCGGACCGAGCTGAATCCCAGAAGCATCAGAACGTCTTTCGCTCACCCAAGGAAGTCCCAGACCTGTTGGGACTCTATTGCTCCCTTGCTCCGGAGCTCCTTCAGTGACCTTCTTGCACACGATAGCACCGTAAAACCTTCCTTCGAGAACCGCTCGACCTCTTTAGCATGCTGTTGAATCTGTTCAGGCAGCTACCTCTCTTGGTCGGTGATTTGCTTCTCCCAAAGTTTCAAGCGGTCTCGCCTCTCTGCAAGGTCCCTCACCTTTGTCTTCACCTTGTTCTCCATGGCAGAGACAAGACTTTCTTGCTTGCTAACTCCTTCTCCTGCCAGCCATACTTGGTGCTTTTCTTTATCGCACCAGGACTTGAATTTTTCAACGCGGTCAGCCAAGTCCTGCTCACCGCGTCTAGCTTCTGAGAGATCTCAGCGTCTCTCATCTAGAGTTCACCCCCCTTATTGTCTAGCTCATCCCGACGCTTGAGGAGCCGTTCCCTCACAACGTTGATACTCTTCGAGCAAATATTTGCTAGTTCATTGACCTTCTTGGCATGCTCGTAGATCTCCTGGGTCTTGTCATCGAGGGCTTTTATAGAAGCCTCTCTTTCATGCAGCGCGTAATTCAAACCCGTTTGCTGAGCTTTCTCAGCCTCCAGGCACTCCCTTAGGTCCCCTAGTCAGGATTGCGTCAACTTCGTTTTGAAGTAAAGCAGTTTGCACCAACGCCTTAGGGTGTCACGCTCCTCCTCCAGGGCCTTGCGCTCGTAGTCGAAGGCGAGCTGAACTTGGCGGAGGCTCTAGCAGGCATTATCAATAGACATGGCTAGGGGATTGGCTTAGGACATTCTTGAGGTTCATCTGGTTCCCTCGAGTCATCCAGGGTAGTTGTCGGAGCCCGTGGCACAAGCATGTACTCCCTCAATGTCTGCAGCGCTGAGTTCCGGGAGCTCATCGACCCTAGGCGCAGATGTGGAAGGCCCCACACTTGGATCTTCAAGTAACGGCTCAGGCATGGCTACCTCCAGCGTAGCAACATCATCCAACGGTGCCGTCACCTTCAGAGCTGGTGCCGAAACTTCCATCAGAGCTTAAAAAATTTCCGACATTGATGTCGGTACCTCCAGTGCTGGCTTCGGAGCAGCTAAAGCTTGCTCCGACGTTTCTTCCTCGTGGTCCGGTGCAACCACAAATTCTTCGGCTGCTAGCACCAAAGTTGTCTCAACAACAGTTAGCGCTGGAGCTACCGTGTCATCCGCCACTACTATAGGAGAAGCAGAATCAATAGCGGGAGCTTCAGTCGGTGTGGCCTCTGTGGACGCGATGCTGGCAGGTGTCAGAGCAGAAGCTCCTCTCGATGCCCTGGAAATAGAGGATAGAGAATTTATGGAAAAGCAAAAAGCAAAAACAAAACACTAGTCTAAGAGTCGATCCTTACCCGGGGACGCTACCACTCCAAACAACACAAAATTTCTTCTTTGGATGCCCGGAGTTTGAACTCGCCATCGTCGGTGTGGCAGAAGCTCCATGCTTCGTCCCAGGAGTCGTCACAGCCTTCGGTGCTACCTCCGATGGGATCTCCGACGTCTGATTAGACACTCCAGACCTAGGGCCCACCGATGGCACTGGGACTGGAGTAGACCTGTTGGACCTAGTTCCCTTCGTAGGCGCTCAATCCGAAGATGGTTTGGCTGTCGTAGTCAGAGTTTTTGTTGCTGGAGGCACAACAAGCACTGACTTGAGAGTTTGGCGAGGCAGAGGCACTATTTCTGTCGAAGCTGATCTGACAGAACTACCATCAGCTTGCGTCTGCTTCCTCTTCCGACTAGAGAACTCAACGGGCTCTTTGCCTTTACCCCGACTTGAGTCAGGTTTTCCTGGCTGGGATCTGCTCTAGGATTACAATCCCTGCAGGGGGGGTGCTCCTTTGCCGCACTACAAGACCCGTATCAACAAGCAGTGACATCACTTTCTGCAGCTCCTTCCCGACCTTCGAAACTACATTCAGAGGCAAGAACTAAGCCGGAGGTGCGAGGTCATCTCTTGATATAGTTCCACTATTCAGCTTCTGCATATGGAGCTTCAAGGCATGCTTGTCTGAATTGGTGCCCCTGCCAACCTTAATCCGGGGAAAACCCATTTCTCCAGAGTATGACCAAGCTACGAACACTCCTTGAGTGGCGCCCAACGGTTGGTCAGGAAGTTGCCGAGGACCATCAGAGACGTGAACCCTCCGCCCACCAAGTTCTGTATTCTTGTTAGTACGGGGTTGTACTCTTGGACCAGCTTCGGGTGCTCCTCCCAGGAGTCGGACTCCGTTGTTGGAAACCCTTCTGGTAGCTCCAACCGATCATGAGGGTCCACCCGGATAAGAACCCAATCAGTCTTCCAAGTCTCCCACTTTTTAGAAGAAAAGGACTTGATGTACTTGAATGGGGGATTCCTACATCTTACAAAGTAGTAGAACCCCAACAAGCTGTTACCTTTGCCAGTTGCCCGGAGAGTGAAGAAGGTCCAGAACAACGGCACGCAAGGTGGCACGCTCACCCACATCTCGCAGAAGTAGATGATGGTTGCCACCAACAAGATTGAATGAGGTCCGAGATGATGTAGTTGGAGCCCGTACGACTCTAGTAGCATCAGCAAGAAGTTGGATACTGGCGGAAGCAGCCCAACCATGGCGTACGCCAAGAAGTATGCAATGTCGCCAGAGGACTCCTTCTTGAACGGGAGCCTACCGCAACGAATAACATTGTTGAAGGAGTCGATCCGCTATCCCATCAGCTTCTGGACTCTTGTGAGATCTCTCTCGCTCACAATCTTGCTGGGGGGAAGTTTGAGTTCCATCGCCGCAAAGTGGAGCAAAAGTGGGAGCGCGATGCAAGGGTTCAAGCAGAGAACTCTATGGGCAAGAACAGATCGATGCGTAAGAGTTCTCTCACCTTGCATCACCTCTTCCTTTATTAAGCCTCTGCAATGCTTGGATGGCAACTGCATCCAGACCATAATAACGCTCTGCGAAGTTACCTCGTCAATGACAAGGGGGCCTGGGTCCACTTTGTTAAAAAAGTCACACCAGGTGAACCATTGTCATCATGAGAAGTTCGAAGCCCGAGAGCGACTGCCTGATAGGGCTATAAAGATTACGTTGGGAAGAGATACAAAGATCATATTGGAAACTGACGTCCTTCAATTGCGTGAGATCTGCACATCATGTATCTCATGTACCAAATCAAGAAGGGTCGTGTGTCTCAAGAGAAAAGCTGGAGAAGCGGTGTGGGAGAGATAATGGCCCCACCTTTGGCTTCGAAACCTCATAATCACATCAGAGATGGGCCCGGAGGCTACTGTCGATACCCTGCATACTAGGTATCTCTTCGTATCAGAAGAAGACGCGTTGAGTTCCACCTTCTAGTGTTGTTGACTTCCGGAGGCAACATGTGTCTTGCAGTCCTGAAAGCATCTAGGCTCCCATGAGGTATGGTTTTGGTGATTAATGACAACCGTTGGTTATTACTAATGAGTTTGTGGATGCAAGGTTTTTCATATCACTCATCACACTTAATGAAATCTATAAAAATATTATCTACTGCTCATTGGATGTAATTGGAGACCCCTTAACAAATCATTCTATGAGGTCAATCGATTTTTATAAAGATTAGAAGAAAAAGCTCATATGTCAAAATTATTCAACCAAAATTGACAACACCCAAGACTTGGTAATCATCAGAAGCATATTTCAAACAAATGTATAAGAGGTCACTTGAGCAAATTCCAAAAGAATCACTTAGAACAACTCGAAGCAAACAAAATCAACTCACCAGATAAACCGATGTTTCCAGAAAACAATACATCGGTCGAGTTGGTTTAAAAGAAGAAAAAGATATCAGAACTGAGTACTCACCGGATCATCCGATGATGAAGGGAATATTACATCGGTCCATCAGTACAGTAAGCAATCTCCCTGGACCAAGTGTAACACCGGACCATTCGATGTATAATTGATAACACATCGGTCAATCACTCCAGTAAGCATTATTTCTGGACCAATCCTGGATGAAGTGTCACCAGATCATCTGATGAGAAGGCAAGTGTTACATCGGTCTATCAACGGCCATATCTGACACAATGACATCAACTAATTTGGATTCGACCGATGAAAACTGAAGGGGGAACATTGGATGATCCGATGTTTGATGAACAGTGATGTCAGCCTACTTTTCCAACGGCTATGTCGGTACCCTGGGTACCGTATACCCCTTGAGATTGCAAAGATCTCAAGCAAATGCCATCTAATTGATTTGAAGACCTTCGAAGGCCCACATGTCAGACATAACCGGACCCGTTTCCCCAACATGGTTAGTCCCAAGGTCGCCACATGTACCATCGAACCGGAGCTACCGCCCACAAGGGGGAAGCTCCGGGCTATGTACCATAACGGCACCTCTGGACCTAACCCCAGACCGAGGGAAGCTCCGTAACTGACACGTGTCTGGTGGCATCGGACCTATCTGTCCCCCACAGTATGCTCCGGAGCTGACACGTGTCCAACCGTCGGATCTTCAGCCTCAAACCTCCGGTAGAATCCACAACGGATCCGGATCTTCAAAGAGGAATCAAGGACTTCAAAAAGCGATTAAGTGTCATTAATACTATGATAATAACACACGATCGGACGACCCTAATTACCAGTAACGACGCTGTCAATGCCCATAACTCGGTCATTAAGGGTAATTAAGCGCATCAAATGTGTATCAATATTAGTAGCCGTCGGGGCCACATGTCGGGCCAGGCCAACTTGTAACGGCCTGTCCTTGTACTATAAAAGGACAGACCGACGATACATAGAGGGGCTCTCTGATGCTTTGATCATCTGATCTGATCTGCTCTGATCACCTGATCTGATCTGATCTGGTCTGATCGGCTCACACGCGCTCTCAACTCACGTCACCTGAGTTGAGTTCATACATCCAATACAACAACAACACACCCCGTGGAGTAGGGTATTACGCTCAGGCGGACCGAACCACGTAAATCTTTGTGTCTCCTGTGCCATTTTACATTTCACCTTCTTGAATCTTCGCGCGCCCACACCGAACTTCAAACTACGCAAACACTTTTAGTAGTGTCGGGAGATCTGTCGGATCAAAACCACCGACAGTTGGCGCGCCAGGTAGGGGGCGCCCGAGATTTCAAGAATGGTGAACTTAGCTGCTGAATCATCCAATGGTCATCCCGCTGTTCAAGCTGTTGGGGGCAATCCCTCCAATATGCAGCCACCAGCAGGAACCTCTGTTCTAGCAGGAGTCACACTTCCACCACCGCCGCCTCCACCAGCAAATCAAGCTGTGCAGCGCGATGGTGCACCGGCGTCAATCACTGCGTCGGCGAATCATGACAACCCGGAACATGCGCTCCATGCAACACGTGCTCTCCTTCAGCGCCCACCACCTCCGGATGCATCTCGGGATGCAATGGAGCAGTGGAGGGCCGATGTGGAACACTTGGTTGCAGCAGCAGCCGACCGCATCAGTAACCAGGGTCCTCCTCCTTCAGGACGGGCCTCGTCGCAGCGACGGACCTTGTCTGGCAGACTTAGTCCGCACGTTTCCAACAACAGGAGACGTGTTGCGTCACAAAAAGTGACTTCGTTGCCCTCCGGGGCATGACGCACTCACACGGTATCAAGGCTTTCAACTCATGACCTCCGGGCGAAGCTTGATCGCCGATACCGTCAACCAGATGGCCGAGTTCATATCGAGCGTGCTGGTGAAAGACGAGAAGCTCAGGACATTCCTGCTCCTGAAGGAGTAGGAGGAGGTTGTTCAGCCCTGGCCATGCATCTGCGTATGGTCAGGTGGCCACAGAAATTCCGGCCTCACCTGCTGGAGAAGTTTGATAGGACCGTTAATCCCGTCGAATTTCTTCATATTTACTCCACTGCTATCCTAGCAGCTGGAGGAAATGAGGCCGTAATGGCCAACTATTTTCCAGTGGCTTTAACTGGGACCACCCAGTCCTGGTTTATGAGCCTTCCACCCAACTCCATCAACAGTTGGGAGGAGTTGTGCCGACAGTTCACCGCCAACTTCGGGAGTTCATACACCCGACCAGGCACCGAACTGGACCTTTTTGCAGTCGTGCAAAAAGGGGGAGAATCCCTGCGATCATTCATTCAGAGATTCTCTCAGGTACGAAACACTATCCCTTCTATCTCTAGCGCTTCTTTCATTGTGGCATTTAGACAGGGCATATGAGATAAGAAGATGTTGGAGAAACTGGCGATCAAGGAGATCACCAGTGTCACGGAACTCTTCAGCTTGGCCGACAAATGTGCCAGAGCTGCGAAGGGCCGTGAAATGCACTCCAAACCATCTCCGGAGGACCGCAAGAAATCCTCCAAAGGCGAAGCCACTACCTCCGGGAGTGGCAAAAATAAGAAAAAGACCAACGGCAAGAAGAAGCCGTCGGCCAGCGCATCTAATGCTGCAGCTGTTGCAGCTCCGGGTGGCCGGGGGCCACGCCCCGAGAAGCGACCTTGACCATCTTCTGAAGACGGTGGCAAACCCAAGGTGTGGTGTCCAATTCATAAGACGGACAGCCACAGTTTGGAAGACTGCCGGGAGGTCCAAAACCTTGGTGAGCGCTACAACAAGCGTCGGGAAGAAGTTCCTTTCCGACAGAGGGAAGGAAAACAAAAAGTTGACGAAGCTCCGGCTGAAGAGGAGTTAGATTTTCAGGATCCTAAAAAGGTCCTGAAGGCCGTCTACACCTCCGTCGATGACGATTCTGACGTCTCTGACAACGAGCGTCGGAAGACTATGAACACCATTTTTGGTGGATCATGGGACATCATCTCCCGCCACGTCCTCAAGACAATGCGTCGGGACATGGCCGCTGTAGCTCCTACAGTCAGGGCAGAGCCTCATCGGAAGTGGATGGACACAACCATCACTTTTGATGCTTCGGACTGCCCTCGAAGCATGGTTGGAGCAGGCTAGTTACCTTTGATGGTATCTCCTACCATCAATAACATTCAGCTCCACCATGTTATGGTAGACGGAGGTTCGGGACTGAACCTCATAAGCTTCGAAGCTTTTACCAAGCTTCAGCTCCGACCTTCGGATCTTCACCCCTCCCGACCTTTCTCCGGAGTAGGTCTGGGAGCCATTACCCCAATCGGTGCTATTACTCTCCCCGTTACCTTCGGGACCCGGGAAAAGTATCGCACTGAGAAGTTGGTCTTTGACGTTGCTCAGATCAACTTACCTTTCAACGCCATCTTGGGTAGGCCTGCCTTGTACAAATTCATGGCAGTTGCTCATTATGGCTACCTGGTGTTAAAGATGCCAACACCAGTAGGCGTTCTCCGGATCCGCAGAGATCGCACTGCCGGAGTAACCGCTCTGGAAGAACTTCATGCGCTTACTACGGTGCAAGAGGAGGACTCCAAGCAGGATCAAGCTCCAAAACCCCCGAGCATTCGTCAACGAGGCTCGACTTCTGCACCTCATGTGCAGCCAAGCGGCGACGCTGACATTCCCGTCAAAGTCGTCCAAATTTGTTCCGATGCCGCTCAGACCACCCGTATATCGGGGGGACTGAATGAAAAATAGGAACTCGCGCTCATCGCTTTCCTCCGGGCTAATGTCGATGTGTTTATGTGGCAACCGTCACAAATGCCTGGGATCCCTAGGGAAGTGATTGAGCACAATTTGAAGATCTAACTTGACGCCCGACCCGTGCATCAGAAGCCTCGGAAGCAATCCGTGGAGCGAAAAAACTTCATTCGACAAGAAGTGAAGAAGTTGCTCGAAGCCGGATTCATCCGAGAAGTCTTCCATCCAAAATGGCTGGCAAAACCAGTCGTTGTGCCCAAGGCCAACGGGAAGCTTCAGATGCGTATTGACTACACAACACTAAATAAGGCGTGTCCAAAAGATCCATTCCCACTACCTAGAATAGATCAGATAGTGGATTCCACCTCCGGGTGTGAATTACTGTGTTTCCTAGACGCATATTCTGGGTATCATCAAATCAGAATGTCTAGGGAAGATGAAGAGCATACCTCTTTCATCACAGTAGATGGATTGTACTGTTATACAGCCATGCCATTTGGTCTCAAGAATGCAGCTTCAACTTTTGTACGAGCTATGTACAAAAATTTTGAAGAACTCATTAGAGACATAATGGAAGTGTACATCGATGACATCGTGGTCAAGATCAAGAACAAGGAGTCACTCCTTGACACCTTACACGCTGTCTTCAACAAGCTGAGGGTCACCCGCACAAAGCTAAACCCAGACAAGTGTGTCTTCGGGGTTAGCTCCGGAAAACTACTTGGTTTCTTGGTAAATCATCGGGGCATAGAGGCTAATCCGGCGAAGATCAAAGCCATTGAAGACATGCGGCCACCAGCCCACATCAAGGATGTCCACAAGCTGATTGGATGTTTAGCAGCCCTCAACCGGTTCATTTCAAGACTGACGTAATGGGCACTTCCCTTCTTCAAGTTATTGAGGAAGTCCAGACCATTCCAATGGTCTGAAGAAGCAGAAAAGGCATTCCAGGAGCTAAAACAGCTCCTCACCACCCTACCAACTCTGGTAGCTCCGAACCCTGGTGAGCCTTTGCTGCTTTACATTTCAGCAACTAACAAAGTCGTCAGTATGGTCCTGGTTGCGGAGAGACCAGAACCATCCCATGCTCAGGAATCCAGACCCCTCCGGGAGGGTCCGGAGGTTCCTGAAAGCGAGTCTGGGTCCCAGTTCCCAGACTTGAGTCCACAAGAAGTTACTTCAGAAGACCCAGACCCCTCCGGGAGGGTCCAGGTCGCTTCTGAAGAAGCTCCGGGTCCCTCCAGCAAGGACCCAGAGGTCCCCGAAGAAGGTCCGGATCCCTCCGGGAGGATCCGGGTTAATGAAGAGGAAGCTCCGGGCCCCTCCGGGAGGGTCCGGACCATCCAACGCCCAGTGTACTTCATCAGTGAAGTACTTCATGACGCCAAGACTCGATACCTAGAGGTGCATAAGCTGCTCTATGCAGTTCTTATTGCCTCTAGGAAGCTTCACCATTACTTCCAAGCTCACAAGATTTCAGTGGTGACTTCTTACCCACTTCGAGCAATCTTGCATAATCCCAATTCAACTGGGAATATTGCAAAGTGGGCAGCGGAATTGGCCGAATTCGATCTCGAATTCATTCCAAGACAAGCAATCAAGAGTCAAGCATTGGCATATTTTGTGGCGGAATGGACTCCCTCTACATCAAACCCTGGGGGCCCCGGTGAGCAGAAGCCGGAACACAAGGCTCCGGTCTTCACCGAGCCTCACTAGACCCTCTACTTCGACGGATCCATGCAAAAGCAGGGGGACGGAGCTGGAATCCTTCTCCCCGCACCAACCGGGGAGAAGGTAAAATACATGGTACACCTTGACTTCAAGGCGACCAACAACATGGCGGAGTACGAAGCACTCATCTACGGACTAAAGGTGGCACTGTCATACGGTGTCAAGTAGCTGCTGGTCAAGGGAGATTCACAGCTCATCATTAAACAAGTGAAGGGTGAATGCTCCTGCAACAATCTCCAGCTAGCTTCTTACCTCCTTGAAGTCTAGAGGCTTCAGAAGGACTTCGAAGTCCTAGACCTCCACCACGTCCAGCGTGTCCACAACGCTGAAGCCGATGAACTCTCGACGAAAGCGTCAACCGGAGCTCCAGCTCCCGACGGAACTTTTGTTCGGAGGTTGTCAAAACCCAAAGCTCAGCCTGCCAAACTGAACGAAGGGAGCGAGATCAGCATCCCGAAGCTGACGGTCCCGATGGCCCTGTTACCATGGCAGCCATCAAGGGTCGTAGGTGCTGTCGGAAGCTCCGAGCAACCCAGCACGCAAGACTCAAATGCTCAAGTTAGCTCCAATGCATGGATCTCGGAGATCCGGAGCTACTTGAAAGACAACATCCTTCCTCACGATGATGTATCCGCTGACCGGATAGTCAGATTGGCTAAAAGATACATGTTGGTAGAAGGGGATCTCTACCGGCGCGGTTCCAACGGCATCCTAATGCGGTGCATCACAAGGGAAGAAGGCTGCGAGCTCCTCGCAGAAATCCATGGAGGCAAGTGTGGGAACCACGCGTCTTCCCGCACGCTGGTCGGTAAAGCCTTCCGGCATGGCTTCTACTGGCCTACAACACTCCAGGATGCAACTGAGCTGGTGAAGAAATGCGAAGCATGCCAATTTCATGCAAAGCAAATTCACACACCGGCTCAGCCTATACAAATGATACCTCCTACATGGCCCTTCGCTGTGTGGGGGATGGACATCTTGGGACCCTTCCCAAGAGCCGTTGGAGGTTACAAGTTCCTGTATGTCGCCATTGACAAGTTCACCAAGTGGCCAGAAGCAACTCCAGTTGTGACAATAAACAAGCAATCTGCTATCAAATTTTTGCAGTCCATTGTATGCAGATTTGGAGTCCCAAACAAAATCATTACTGATAACGGGACCCAATTCACAAGCTCTGCATTTCAAGGATATTGCGAAGACCTCGACATTCAAGTTTGCTACGCCTCCGTAGCTCACCCGACAAGCAATGGCCAGGCCGAGAGAGCAAATGCTGAAATCTTGAAAGGACTCAAAACGCGCACCTATGAGCGCTTGAAAAAACATGGAGCCAACTGGATTAAAGAGCTTCCACCCACTCTATGGGCCAACAAGACAACTCCAAACCGGTAAACTGGAGAGACACCCTTCTTCCTGGTGTACGGAGCTGAAGCAATCCTTCCTCCGGAAATCACCTTGGGGTCACTCCGGGTCCGGACCTTCGACGAAGCCACGCAGGACCAGCTCCAGCGTGAAGACCTAGACCTCCTTGAGGAGGGAAGGTGCCAAGCAGCTGTTCGGAATGTCCGATATCGCCAAGCCCTTCGGCGCTATCATCAGCGGCATGTACACAACCGACAGCTCGAGGAAGGCGATCTGGTGCTACGGAGAATACAATCCAGAGAAGGGTTAAACAAACTCTCCCCCAGCTGGGAGGGACCCTTCCGAGTGATTAAAGTATCCCGTCCCGGAAGCGTTCGCTTGGCTACCGAGGATGGGACACCTCTCCCAAATCCTTGGAATATTGAGCACCTCCGTAGGTTCTACACTTAATATCACGGAGGTGAGTCTGTACTAACTTGAGGTGTATGTTATAGAGTCAATGTACAGAGTCGGGTAGTTCCTCCGGGAGAACAACCGGAACTTTCCCGAAAGGTCCGCAAAGTTCATGCAACACTTGTCACAGTCTCAGAACTAAAAGTGTGGCTAGCTACCCTGGGTCAAACAAGAAATGAAACACGCTTAGCCTGGTTCCGTACCCTAAGAGTGTACTTGTTTCCCCTGTACCCCGGACCTATAATGAAAGACATCTTCATGTGACACAGACTCCACGTGCATTTATTTTGTACAGGCTCAACATTTTTTATTTTTCTCTTTCTTGTCTATAACAAAGTTGTGCAATTCTTAAGAAATTTTAGTTCGACAAATTCATGTACAATTCGAGCTGTATTGTCAATTCTTTTGGATTCAAATATTGTTCATGGCCCACTCGCCTGAATGCCGCCAAGCCAATCTAGGGTCGGAGTGTGCTATCGACTTAGCCTGGTCAAGCACCCTAAGTACGCCACTCTACCTACACCCCGACAGGCCGAAGTAAGGCGGGTCCAAGTACAATTGGATCTAGAAGAAAGAAGGCAACGCATTCGGTTGTATTCAGAATTGTGTTTGACCTAAAACTTTCTTGGGAATCATAAGCCGCGACGAAGTTATAGGCAAGGAGCGAATTTTACTATTTTTCTTGGCTTCAGTGTGCAGGAAAAATAAAGAATCCACGTTGATGGAGAAAAGCCGGAGCTAACAAAGCTCCGACTCCCCCTAGGTGGCTTGTGATCGATGTTAAACATTGAAAACGAGCATTAATGGAGCAACCAAGCTCCAGCAAAGCTAGGGGGGCCAGCCGTCGATGCAGAATAAAAGATGGTGAGAAGACCCCACAAGCGGAGTCTGCTGCCGACAAGCTACGCGTTGGCAAAGGTCACTGCCGTAGCTACTAAGCTCCGACACCCCAGAGGGCTAACTATCAATGCTCTACGCGTTGATAGGGACTATTGCAGGAGTTACTAAACTCCGACGGTAGTCAATACCGGAGCTTCTGATCTCCGACAACCTCAGGGGGCCTTCACTATCGAAGACTTCGGACCTACACTCTACAAGTTTGAAGCAAACGAGTCTTCAACAAAACACAATATCCTCTTGGTACATGTTCACAATCAAATTGTGTACATCTACCAGGGGGCCAAGTGAAGACAGAAGTGTTGAAGACAAAAAATGAAATTCACAAAAATTTGGATTTCATTCATATGGAGACAAGGGATTACAAAATTGGGGAAGAAAAAGAGAGAATACAAGTGGGAGCTACAGAGATGGTCCTAGACCCTATGGAAGAACTGGGCGACCTTCTGAGCAACCTCCGACATGTTGGCTCGGGTGGCTTCACCTTCTCCTTCGACGGGACCTTCAAGCACCGGGTCCAGAGGAAATTGGGGATCCCGGCTGGTGTAGCACGTCAGCACGTACTCTACGACGTTCTTCGCCAAGGACTGCCCCTCAACCTCCAACTGGTCCGCGATGACGTCACCCACCTTGGAGAGTTTGCCACCCGTCGAGCTCAACGCTTGCAACGCCAGGTCCGGCTCCGGCTCCGGATCATCCGGACGTACGGGACTGAAGCCCATTGGTGTTAGCGCGTCATTGGCTTTGCTCAGGAACTCCCAAAGCTGTAGGGAGTCCGCAGTCCTCAAGCCCTTCAGTTCCTCCAAGGATCTTTTGGCCGCCGCCAGTTCAGAATTCTCACGAGCAAGGCGCTCAACCTCTTTGGCATTTTGCTGAATCTTTTCAGCAACCTGCTTCTCGAGTTTTCCGAGCTCCTCCTCCCGGAGGTGGATCTTGTTCTGGCGGTCAACCAGGTCCTTCTCCCGGCCCCTAACTTTCTTCTCCCTGGCAGCAATGGCACACTCTTGCTTGTAGAGTTCCTGCCCTCGCACCCAGGCCTTCTCCTCCTCCTCAACGCGACGCTCCTCCAACTTCTTGGTGCGTTCCTCGAGGCCCTTGTCAGCCAGAGCCACCTTTTCGGTGAGCTCCTCCTCCCTCTTCAAGACATCATCCCGTAGCTCTAGGAGTTTTTGCTCTTCGTCTTCGAGCTTCTTCTCCCTCTCCTCAAGTGCCTCCCGGCGCTTGATGAGGCTAGTGTTAATGGCTTCAAGCCTTTCTTGGCGATCATCAGCCGCACTATTAGTTGCCTTGGCCTGCTCATAAATGGCCCGGGATTGAGTGTCGAGGGCACGAGTCAAGCTCTCCCTATCATCCAATAATTTGCCCCAGTATTCCAGGCAGACCTTCACCTGTTTGATCCACTCCTTGTCGTCTGCCAGCCTCGACTGCGCCAGCTTGGTCTCGAAGTAGAGCCGATTACGCCACCGCCTAAGGGTTTGGCGCTCCTTTTCAAGAGCCTTGCTGTCGTGGTAGAACACCAGCTGGACTTGACGCAGACTGGAGCAAGCGTTGTCAATGGACAACGACAGGGGAATAGGGTCCGGATCTGCTAGGGTCTCCTCCGCTGGTTCTCGCTTACAAAAATTGGGTCCCACTCCACAAGAGTGTTCCCCTGAGCCTCCACGGCACTAGGTCCGTCCTCTGGGATAGCCTCAGTCGCCACCGAGGAGGGCCCCGCAGAAGAAGTTCCGACCTTCGGAAGTGGTTCCGAAGGCCCTGCCACCAGGTCTTCATTTGCCTCCTCAGGCAGGGGGCCAATGACTTCATTAGGGCACCGTGGCTTAGCAGCAGGCACCTCCGCCGTCATCACTTCCGGAGCAGGAGCTACTTCCGGCTCCGTCCTGGGCTCCTCCTCCGCTGGTGGCTCGGGTGTTGGCGCCTCGACCATCATGGGTTCGAGTGCTGATGCCTCTGCAACGACCGGTTCGGGCGCCGGAAGGTCAACAACAACCGGCCCTGAGGCTGGATCTTCAACCTCAACCGACTCAGGCGCTGAAAGGTCTTCAACTGCAACCGGCTCTGCAGCCGGAGCTTCAGTGGCAACCGGCTCTGAGGTTGCAGCTTCAGAGGTAGCCGGCTCAACCGCCAGGACTTCCTCAACATCCGGCTCGCTCGTCGGGACTTCAATAACCTCCGGCTCAACCGCCGGGGCTTCGACAATTTCTGGCTCAGGGGCCGGAATCACTGCTTCCTCCGGCCCAACGGCCGAAGCTTCCAACATCTCAGCATCAAGACCCGGGGCTTCAACCTCCTGGGCAGGTGCCGCTGGCGCATCTTCTCTCCCGTGGTCCGACACTACCACGGGAGTCTCGGGGGATGAGTCGAGGTCCATGACCACGACAGCTGGCGCCGGAGCTGCCGCAGCTTCAGCCACCACTTGGAGCGGCACCGGGACAGGAGCAGAAGCCTCCGCCTTCACAGCTTCAGCTGCTGTGGCTGAGGGCAGAGCCTCACTCCTCTTCTTGGGGACACTGCAGATGATGCATGAAGAAACTTAAAAAACAGTTACTACAACAAAACAACTGTTTGAGGTAAAGATTAAAAATTACCTCGGAAGGCTTCCGCACCAGCTTGCACGGAATCTCTTTCCCGGGCGTTCTGGACTGACCATGGCCGTTGCCAGCGTGGTAGCTCCAGAAGGCCCCCCGGAACTTGTTGCAGCCACGGGCATTTCCTTAGTCGAGGACCCCCTCGATCGGGAAGGACCTCCGGACCCAGATACCTCAGCTGGCCCTGGTACTGGAGTCACATGCCCAGGGCTAGCACCCCAGGAAGACACTGCTGCAGGTACAGTCGCTGCAGTTGTAGAAGACCTCCCCCTTCGGGGAGAAGGAGCTGCTGCAGAGGGTGCAGGCCTGACGGACCTTACGTCGGCATGCTTTAGCTTCCTCTTCCGGCTCGAGGGTTCGGCCGCCAGCTCCTTGCCCTTGCCGACGACTTCGGTCCTTGGCTTCGGGGCAGGGGCGGAGCCACCTTGAGAAGCCCCAGGGATCACCACCCTAGAAGTCGATCGTCTCTCGACGACACCGAGGTCGTCAAGCACCGGCATCGTCTGCCGGAGCTCCCTGCTGAACTGTACTTCCACGTTCAGAGGGAGGAAAGCTGGTGGCGGGGTCAAGTCATCACCCACGACGTCGATGCCGTGCTGGAACTTCTTGAGATGAAACTCCAAGTTCGCCCCCTCCATGTTGGACTTCAGCCCGGTCTCGACCCGGTCGTCGTCCATCACACTGTTGAGGGACCAAGCGAGTTTTTCTCTCCTCTTCAGCGGTGCCCACCTGTTGACCAGGAAATTGCAAAATACCGCCTGAGGAGTTAATCCTCCCTCCACACAATGGCGGATCCTGGTCAGAGCAGGGTTGAAGGCATCCAACAGCACCAGAGCTTCACTCCAGACTGCAGTGTCGATGTTGGGGAGGCCTTCGGGCAGCTCCAGCTTCTCGTGCTCCTCCACCCGGATGACTATCCATTCTTTCTTCCAATCGTCCCACTTTCCAGAGGGAAACGACCAGAGGTACTTGAATGGGCACTTCTTGCGCTTCACAAAGTAGTAGAAGCCAAGGTACTCATCACTCCTTCCGGTGGTATGGACGGTGAAGAAGGTCCGGAAAAGCTCAATGCAGGGGGGATGCCCACCCACATTTCATAGAAGTGGACGAAGACAGACACTAGAGTAATGGAGTGGGGGCCAAGGTGGTACAGCTGCAGACCATAGAAGTCTAGCAGCATCAAGAAAAAGGAGGAAAAAGGTGGGATCAACCCCACCATGGCATACGTAGAAAAGTACACCATCTTGCCGGCGTGCTCCTTCTCGAATGGGAGCTCTCCCCCGGCGCGGACCAGGTGGTTGAAGAAGTCCGGGGACCACCCCATGAGGGCTCGGACCTTCTTCAGGTCACTTTCGGTCTTCAAGCGGCTCTTGCAGAGACCCAACTCCATCGCAGCACAGCGAGGCAAGGGAGGAAAAGCAAGCACAAGTTTGGGAGTTCGAGCGCAAGTTCAGATGAGAGTCGTAAAGAACCCCAAATGGTGCGCGCTTTCCTTCTTAAGTAAGCCCCCGCAACGCTTGGATGGAAACCACAGGGAAGCTGAAGATACTATTTAAAAATTTCACCCTGCCGATGACAAGAGGGTTCGGGATCACCCCGACGATCAAGTCGAGGTTCTTACCCAGGCGAATGGTTGTCATCATGAAAGGCGGGAAGCCCGAAGGCGGCGGCCTGACAAGGCGCGCGGAACCGATACGATTTTCGTATCGGGAACCGACGACCTTCAATTGCGTGAGATCCGCACGCCAAAGATCTCATTTGTCGCACCCAGGATATGCCACGCAGCGAGGATTTAACTCCAAAACTATCGCCAACGGCACATCTGAAGACCTTTGAAGACTCGGCTCAAAAGTCGAAGGATGGACCCACCTCTGGCGGAATGACTTCACCCAAGCTGTCTTCCCCAGAGGTGGGCCCAGGGGGCCACTGTCGGTATTCTGGGTACCGTATACCCCTTGAGATTTCAAAGATCTCAAGGAAATGTCATCAACTTGATTTTAAGACCTTCGGAGGCCCACATGTCAGACATAACCGGACCCGTTTCCCCAACATGGTTAGTGCCAAGGTCGCCACGTGTACCATCGAACCGGAGCTACCGCCCACAAGGGGGAAGCTCCGGGCTATGTACCATAACGGCACCCTCGGACCTAACCCCAGACTGAGGGAAGCTCCGGAACTGACACGTGTCTGGTGGCACCGGACCTATCTGTCCCCCACAGTATGCTCCGGAGCTGCCACGTGTCCAACCGTCGGATCTTCAGCCTCAAACCTCTGGTAGAATCCACAACGGCTCTGAATCTTCAAAGGGGAATCAAGGACTTCAAGACCCGATTAAGTGTCATTAATACTATGTTAATGACACACGATCAGATGACCCTAATTACTAGTAACGGCGCTGTCAATGCCCATAACTCGGTCATTAAGGGTAATTAAGCGCATCAAATGTGTATCAATATTAGTAGCTGTCGGGGCCACATGTCGGGCCAGGCCAGCTTGTAATGGCCTGTCCTTGTACTATAAAAGGACAGGCCGACGATACACACGGGGACACACGTACACAGACGTGGACATCATACGTGACAAACTAATACAACACCAACACACCTGTGGAGTAGGGTATTACGCTCAGGCGGCCCGAACCACGTAAACCCTAGTGTCTCCTGTGTTAAATCGCAATTCACCTTCTTGAGTCTCCGCGCGCCCACACCGAACCACAAACTCCTTCAACACTTTAGCAGTGTCAGGAGATCTGCTGACTCCAACAGTCGACACCAACAATGATGACTCACCTCTTCATCCACCACCCATGTGCCTCATGGCTAAAGGTAACACCAAGGTATGTGATGATTCTAGCGATGATGAGCTTTCCCCCGATGATTAACTTCATTAATAAATGAATATCATAATATCATTAAGAGGGAAAAGAGTAAGGTTAAGGCTCTTGAAGAAACTCGTGCTAAGCTTGAGAGTGCTAACCTTGATTTGCTTGACAAGTATGAAAGCATACTTAAAGAGCATGACACGCTCAAATCCCATGTCAAGCAAGTTGAGGAGGATAAGGCTCAAATCAAGCTAGATCATCATGAGCTTGACTTATCCCACCAAGCACTCTTGGGAAAGCACAATGAGTTGATCCAAGAGCATCAAATACTTAACCTTGCTCATGAAGCGCTTGATCAAGAATTGAAAAATATAAAGAAACAAACTCTTAATGATAAGGTATTCATTACTTCTCATGCCACTAATGTCTTGCACAAGTCTTTGCCTTTGAAAGAGAACACTAGGGAGAAGGACATGTTGGAAGAAATTGAGAGTCTCCGCACTAGTGTGGCTAGACTATCAAATGGAGAAGTCAAGCACAAGGAAATCCTCTTCCAACAAGCAAAATCCTTCAACAAGAGAGGACTTGGATCCTTCCCGGTGCCTAACAAAGGAAAGGTGCCCTCACCGGAGCTTAGAACAAGCTTCATCAAGGAAGTTGGTTCTTATTGCCAACATTGTGAGGTCACCGGTCACCACACAAGGGAGTGTCCTCTTCCTAACCGACCTTCTCCAAAATTGCCTACTAACTACAAATCTACTTTCAATGATCATTATTATCTCTTGAGTAAAGTAGATGGCAAGGTGAAGGCAAGGTTCATTGGCAAAGACATGAAGGGCATGAAGGGGAAGCTCCCCAAGCAACTTTGGGTCCCAAAGACACTTGTATCACACATATAAGGACCTAAGTTGGCTTGGGTGCCTAAAGCTAAAAATTAAATTCATCTGTGTAGGTGAACTACAAAGCTGGAGGAAAGCATTGGGTACTCGATAGCGGGTGCACTCAACATATGACCGGCAATGATGGTATGTTCACCACCATAGAAAACCTCGACAATCATGAACAAGTCACCTTTGGTAATAACTCTAAGGGCAAGGTAATTGGGTTAGGTAAAATTGCTATTTCAAATTATCTATCTATTTCCAATGTTTTGTACGTTAAGTCACTTAGTTTTATTTTACTTTCTATTGCACAATTATGTGATCTTGGACTAACGTGCACCTTTAGCAAAAATGATGTTGTTGTGAGTAGTGAAACAAGCAAAGAACTAATCTTCAAAGGATTTCGGCATGGACATCTCTACCTAGTAGACTTCTCCAACAAGGATGCTAGCTTTACCACTTGTCTTTTCACTAAGACAAGTTTGGGTTGGCTATGGCATCGACACATAGCGCACATTGGGATGAGCAAGCTCAAGAAGTCATTCCAGCTTGGGATGGTGACCGTGTGAAGGATGTCACATTTGAGAAGAACAAGCTTTGTAGCGCTTGTCAAGCCGGGAAGCAAGTTGCTTCACACCACCCAATGAAGACAATGGTGTCAACCTCCAAGCCACTTGAGCTACTTCACATGGACCTCTTCGGACCATCCACATATCAAAGCCTTGGCAGTAACCTCTATTGCCTTGTTATAGTTGATGACTACTCTCGCTATGCTTGGACTTTATTTCTAGGTGACAAGAGTGAAACTCCGAAAGTGTTCAAGACCTTCGCTAACCGCGCTCAAAGGGAATTTCAACTTCCCATCATCAAGGTCCGGAGTGACAACGGCACCGAATTCAAGAACTACAACATTGGGGAGTGGTGTGACCGTGAAGGCGTGAAACATGAGTTTTCGGCCACATACACTCCTCAACAAAATTGTGTTGTTGAAAGGAAGAACAAGACTCTCATCACTCTTGCACGAGCAATGCTTGATGACTATGGCACGTCGGAGAAGTTTTGGTCCGAAGCAATCAACACGGCGTGCCATGCCGCAAATAGGGTCTACCTACATCGACTACTTCAAAAGACCCCGTACGAACTTCTCATTGGGAGAAAGCCCAACATCTCCTACTTTCGAGTCTTTGGGTGCAAGTGCTACATCTACCGCAAGAAAAGGCTCGGTAAGTTTGAAAGAAGATGTGAGGTTGGTATATTTCTTGGTTATGCATCAAACTCAAAAGCATATCAAGTATTCAATCAAACCTCCGGTTTAGTTGAGGAAAGTTGTGATGTTGAGTTTGATGAAACTAATGGCTCCCAAGAGGAGAGTTTTGGTCATGATGAAATAGATGATGAGCCCTTACGAGAGGCTATGAAGAACATGACCATTGAAGACATCAAGCCTAAAGTTGAGGAGAGCCATGATCAAGAGGGAGCTTCAAATTCCAACATCAACACTTCCATGGCGCCTCAAGTTGACGAAGAAGAGAAGGATGATCCATTGCCGACTCAAGACTCACAAGCCACACAATATCAAGAAGAAGAAGAAGTCCATGATCAAGTCCAACCACAAGATGAGCAACACGCATCTCCAAGGCGCATTCGATGGACCAAATCATCGGAAGTCTGTCAAGGGGTGTAAGTACACGCTCTCGCCATTTCGCTTCGTCTTGTGAGCATTACTCGTTTGTTTCATGTGTAGAACCAACTCACATTGAGGAAGCACTCCAAGATCCAAATTGGGTGATGGCCATGCAAGAACAACTCAACAACTTCATCTGCAATGAAGTTTGGGTGTTGAAGGAGCGACCCAAGGACAATAACATCATCGGAACAAAGTGGGTGTACCGCAACAAACAAGACGAGAATGGCGTTGTGGTCCGCAACAAGGCAAGACTTGTGGCCAAGGGGTTCTCGCAAGTTGAAGGACTAGACTTTGGGGAGACATTTGCTCCGGTCGCCCGGCTAGAAGCCATCCGTATACTTCTTGCCTTTGTATCACATCACAATATTAGACTTTATCAAATGGATGTGAAAAGTGTCTTTCTTAATGGTTACATTAACGAGCTTGTTTATGTTGAACAACCTCCCGGGTTTGAAGATCTGAGGAATCCTAATCATGTGTATAGGTTGCACAAAGCGCTCTACGGGCTCAAGCAAGCACCTAGGGCATGGTATGAACGACTACGGGATTTCTTGATCATACAAGGATTCAAGATCGGGAGGGTGGACACTACACTCTTCACCAAAGACATCAACGGAGAATTATTCATTTGTCAAATTTATGTTGATGATATTATTTTTGGTTCAACTAACGAAGCTCTTAGCCATGAGTTTGGCAAAATGATGTCTAGGGAATTCGAGATGTCGATGATTGGAGAGCTCAACTTCTTCCTTGGATTCCAAATCAAGCAACTTCAAGAGGGGACCTTCGTCTATCAAGAAAAGTACACCAAGGACCTCTTGAAGAAATTTGAGATAGGAGATTGTAGCTCAAGAAGCACTCCAATGGCAACAAATTGTCATCTCGACGCGGATAAGGACGGTAAACCTATTGATCAATCTAACTACCATTCTATGATTGGTTCATTACTTTACCTTACCGCATCTAGGCCCGATATCATGTTTATTGTATGCTTGTGTGCTCGCTTTCAAGCGGCACCTAAAGAATCGCATCGGAAGGCGGTCTTTAGGATACTTAGGTATCTTAAGCATACCCCTAGTGTGGACTTGTGGTACCCTAAAGGTTCAAAATTCCATCTCTTGGGATACTCGGATTCGGACTTTGCCGGATGCCGCGTGGATCGCAAGAGTACCTCTGGTGGGTGCCACTTGCTTGGGCGTTCCCTAGTATCTTGGTCTAGCAAGAAGCAAAATTATGTCGCCTTGTCCACGGCGGAAGCGGAATATATTGCGGCTGGTGCATGTTGTGACCAAATTCTTTATATCAAGCAAACCCTTTTGGACTTTGGTATTAAACTTGGTTGTGTGCCTCTCCTTTGTGACAATGAAAGTGCGGTTAAGATAGCTAAAAACTCCGTTCAACACTCCCGCACTAAGCACATTGATATTCGCCATCATTTCTTGAGGGACCATGAAGCTAAAGGAGACATCTCCTTGCGAGGTGTTAGGTCCGAAGAACAATTGGCAGATATCTTCACTAAACCACTTGATGAGAAAACTTTTTCTAGACTAAGAAGTGAATTAAATGTGCTAGATGCATCGAACGTCATGTAAGTTGTCATGATCATGTAAGAATGCATCTCATATAGGTCTTGTCTAACTTTCAAAGGATAGGGGTGAGCAAGGGTTAGTTTGGGATGGAGGTTCTTTTGGGTTTCCCCAAGGTTTGGAGAGTGGCTCCCCCTGAAGAAGCCTTTGAAAGGTTCAAATTTGGCAAGATAGATTTACTTTATGTCTTGCATGATGCCTGCCATATAGACTTTCACTCATATTTAAATTTCTTGCACTATAATTTGTTTGGCATTGCATACGGTAGATTGTCACAAAGGAGAACTCACCTCATGAGAAAGAGACTTGTTTGAAATGCAATATCTCAACTCATATGAGGTGGAAAGAACAAAATGTTAGGTGCGTTAATGCCTACAGGAACATGCATCTAAGAGATAGAAGGCTTCATCCTCTAGCTCACAAAGCATGGGCCTTACATTTTATTTGGATAATTTCCTCCCATTTTTCTCGGTGCTCTATTTGCTCTAGGTTTAGCCAAGTTATTGGCATATTAGCTTTTTGAAGGGTGAGGGGTTGTCCAAAAAGTCCTAAGACATGTGTTTCTCATTGTTTGTTTGTTTGGTCAAAGGACATATATGGGATGTTGCTGTTTTGTAGTCATCGGATTATCCGATGCTTAGGCCAGACCATCATCGGATCAGTTGATGTTCAAATACCAAGAGTCAGTTCAGTCAGTATGACCAATCAACTGACGAGTTCATTCTGAAAAACATCGGTGCATCCGATGTTCACACTTCTGGAACTGTGCTGAATTCCACCGATGCTAATCCCTTTCACGTCGGACCATCCGGTGTCAACGGTACCTTTTGAATACCCTTATTGTGACATTTGACCGATGCCTCTATCTTTTAACGTCGGTCCATCCGGTGTTAAATTTTCGGCTAGGGTTTGGGACCCACTATTTAAACGGCCCTTCGCCTCCCTCCTTTCTCTCTCCCCGACCCCGACTCACCCACGCCTCACCTTCCACCACCGCCACTCCTCTCGCCCTGCGCCGCCGCCGCCCTCCGGCCGCCGCCGCACCACAGCAGCAGCAGACGCCGTCGCCACTTCCTCCAGCACCGCCGCCGCCACTCTCCTCCACTGCAGCCTCCGCCGCCGCCTCTATCCACCACCGCAGCCGCTCCCCCCAGCAGCCACACCACCGCCACCCTCTACGTCGTCATGGTACCTCCAACGGTCTCCGTCTCTTCGACACTAGGGTTTCTGGCCGTGTCGATTGTCGTGTCGCCATTCCGTGCACTGGACATCGTCGACTTCATTCACGCGCCTCATCACAATGGCTCGTGACAAGAAGAACAAGGGCAAGGCCATTGCGGAGCCGGCCGCAAAGAAGCAAAAGCTATCGAAGGAGGAGAAGAAGGCATTGATGGCCGCTCGCGCCGCCGAGGAGCGAGAGCGTGGCCAAGGAGGATCATTGAGGATCCGCGAGGCTCGTCCGAGGCAGCCTCCCATGCTAGATGAGTCCGAGGCAGAAGAAGAGTTGAAAGTGCCGCTTGTCCGCCGGCGCTCAGCCAGGACCCGTGGGGGTCATCCCGCGGCAGCACCACGTTCGAGACCAACTGCTGCCGAGCTTCGAGAGGACAGAGAGGCCCAGAGAGCCATCTACGCGATGGACACCAACGTTCGTGTTGGTGAAGGTGTTCGGTTGACTGATTACCAGAAGATGAAGGCCAAGCAACTCAGAAGACTCAGATGGAGTGTTTTGCTTGAGGAGTGGTACCCGTAGCCCAGAGAGGCTCTTGTGGACAGTCGTTTCTGGACTTTGACGCAGGTGTCACTATACGAGACCTATAGACGCCGAGGCCATAAGCTCTTCCAGCACAACTTTCTAGATTGGGATCAGCTCGCCCTGGTAGCAGAGACAGAAATACGCCCATACTTTGAGAGATATAGAGGGCTGGTGGAGCTGATGTCCTACGATAGGAGTGCATATGTGGAGGATTGGGTCCGTGTATTCTACGCTACCCTATATGTCTCTGAGGGCCGTAGATCTATAGACTTCATGTTCATGGGCCAGCACCATCACTTGACGAGGCAGACGTTGGCACAGCTGCTAGGAGTGGACCTGCACGACACTTGCGTGCATGAGAGGGTATATGGACAGGCAGACCCACCGAGGAGGCTGCTCACTGGAGGAGTGGCACCACCACTGGAGGAGATACGCTCCCTGTTTGCACCGTCCTTCTCTCCAGACCAGCCGAGGGTACCGGCACTATTGACTCCAGCTGCGCGCACAGTGCACCTTGCCTTGCGCCACACTCTTTTGCCGAGGTCTGGATACCTAGAGGGGTTCACCAGCCTGCAGCAGACCCTCCTGTTCTACGTCATGAACGGGATGGAGTTCGATATTGTGGACATCCTCATATGTGAGATGGAGGACGTGATCACTGATGGAGTGGGCATGATGAGGCAGCTTGTGTTTGGCCACTGGATCATCTACCTACTCTCCATGATGGTTCCTGAGGAGTCCGCCGTGCATGACCATCTCACTGACGAGAGTGTCACACGGTTCAGCCACTACCGAGCTCCAGCTCCTAGAGACTGCCGCCTTGGCCATCCAGTTGAGCGTCAGGTCCGAGCTCGGCTATCCGAGGAGGATTGGTCTGATCTGGAAAAGGAAGATGAGAGGCTGGCAGAGGCAGAGGCTCAGGGTGAGGACCTTCAGCATATATGGTCCGAGAGCGACACGGATGACAGTGTTGAGGAGTACTTCCCACCTCCTCCCTCACCCAGGCAGCACGACACGGAGGCTGGAGGCTCGACAGTGCCACCCCCTACTCCACCTCCCGTCTCAGAGGCACATGTCTCTCAGCTGTCAGAGCTCACCTCACTCCTGCAGCAGATGGTTGAGCATCAGCGCTTGGACCGGCTCGCAGCTGAGCAGGCCCGAGCTGAGCAGGCAGCACGTCTATTGGAGCTCCAGTAGCAGCAGCAGCAGCAGATGCAACGCCAGATCGCCCGTGAGAGGCGAGAGGACACAGACAGGCTGACTGGGCTGATAGATCAGATGCACCAGCGCTCCCTCGACCAGCAGCAGCAGACGCAGCAGGCGATGATGGGCATCTTGGGGTTGATCACCAACCTCTACACCCAGACCGGGATTGCCCTGCCGCCGCAGCTGCCAGGCTTTGCTCCACCCCCGCCTGTCCTTGCTCCGGCTGCAGCTCCGGTGCCGACCACGCCGATCCCGATGATCAGCATGTCTCCACTGCTGGCTCCAGGCGCACCGATCCACTCTCCGCTGTCGGCTACGACATTGTTCCAGCAGACGCCGGCATCCGTCGTCAGTGCCCCGTTGCCAGCAGCTCTGTGACACCCTAAATTTTCGCATTATGCATTGCATACATGATCATGCATTAAACACTAGTAGAATAAAAGAAAAGTAATAAAACATGCATCTACAAATATGTGTAGCAAAAAGAAGAAAAAGAAAATAATAGTTATAGCCTAAAATTTGTAATGAGGAATAAGTATAAAATTAATAATAAAAATATATATAAGTATATATATAAATAATATATATAACAATATATAAAAATAGAAAAAAATATATTAATAATATATGTTATAAAAATAATAAATATATAATATTAATAATATATATAAAAAAGTATATATATAATAAATTGTATAATAAAAGAAAAGGAAAAAAAAGAAAAAAAAGAAAAAAATGGGCAACCCGCCGGCCAGGCCAAGCGGCCCAGCCGGCCGAATCGCCCCAGCGCGCCCGGGACCGCGTGGCCTCCCCGGCCTCCGTGCGCGACCGGCGCGCCTCGCGCGCAGCCCGCGCCGTACGCGCCCTGGGTCCCGCCTCCCGACGCCCGCCCGCAGCGGCCTCCTGCCCCGGCGCTCCCGCTGGATCCCGCCAGACTCGGCCCCGCTGGACCCCTCCCGCGCCGTAACCGCCCCCGATTCTCCCGATCCCGCCCGGCCTCCCGCGCTAACCGCCTCCCGTGAATCCCGGTTCCCGCGTGACTCCCAACCGAGCCGGATTCCACGGCAACCCCACGCCCCTATATATACGACCGAAGGACTCGAGTTTTTCCCAGCCGCCAGCAGCCGCCGGAACAGGAAAAAAAAGGAGTCCAGAGAGCTGCGCCCAGGGAAGAAAAAAAGGGAAAAAGAAGGGGAAGAAGAGGAAGAAAAAGAGGAGGGCACCACCGTTCGCCGGAGATCGTCGCCGACATCGTGCCGCCGTCGTCGTGCCGCCGAAGGTCTGCTGCGCCATCCACTTCGTCTACGCATCGCATTGTTCTGCGACCGTCAAGCCGTCAGATCTACGGTAGGACATGTTCCCGATGCGAATTTTTGCGATCATATTGAATCTAATAGGCGTGAATTGATTTTAGTTGCACCATAAATTTTATTTCAGCAGCATTAATCCACCCTAAAACCCCCGTAAACTCATATGAACACGTATGAACTAGTCGCATCTAATTAATAAACGACCGTAGTAAATTAATTATTAAACTGTGCATGCATGCATGTCATTGCATGTTGATTATTTTGTGTGCATTATGTTGAATTGTATATGTTTTCTTGTATGTATGATCACGCGTAGAGGAACGTGCTCAAGAGGCCACATACGAGGATTTCCAGAACCAAGACTTCGAAGCGCTTGAGCAACCCCATCCGCCGGAGCAAGGCAAGTGTCCTTGAAGCATATTGATCCTATTTTATATTAAATGTTTTTTGCGAACTTGCATGCTCGTGTCAAATTGATGGGAATCCTATGATAGGAAGTTTACTAGTTTTGTTTGACCACCCTTGTCACCTGGAATTTATGGTAGAGAGTCGGGAAGGGTTTTTACCTTTTTGCTTCGCTTAATTAATTAGGATGGAAAACAACACTACCCATTTAATTATGCATCAATGATATTCTGGTTAATGTGAACTGGTCAATATGATGGGTGATCTAAGCAAGCATGGTTATGTGGATGGGTTGGTTGTTATGGTGGTTTGCTTGCTTTAGATCTAAGGACCGGTTCATGCGAGAATATGCCAGGTCAACAGTGCCACCACAAGGCCAAGTATGGGTGCGGCGTAGCTGAATAATTAGGAGCGCTGCTAGTATCGTATGGACCGTTGGATGGCGCGGGGAATGAGAGTCGAGGAGGACTGCCCTGGGATCCGCATGGCACACGAGGGGGCCCGTGGGTGGGAGAATAGAGATTCAAGCCTGCCGGTGAAACCTTAGTGGGCCCGTACATACTAGTAGTCCCTTTTGAAAGGCTATTTTGTGATCTCTTGGCCACACACCTACGGAAGTGTGAGATGGCACAATGGAGGTTTCTTAGTCATCGAAAGGGTGACGAAATCACAAACATGTGGGTAAAGTGGTACAACCTCTGCAGAGTGTTAAAAACTATCATGATAGTCGTGCTCCCGGTTATGAGCGCCTGGATGACCTACATGATTAGAGTTGGAAATTGGGATTTGGGATGGTTATGGATGGTTATGGTTTGGTAATGGTTATGGTTGGTTTATGGATTATGGTCGTGGTTATGAAATTGAGTTATGGTAATTGGACATGGATAATGGTAATGTTGGCAATAATTGGATATGGTTTATATTTTGTTAATATGCTGGTTATGATGGGATTGTTTCACATAGACATAGTATAATGCTTTTCAAATGTTTTATTGTACTTTTCAGCACTTAACCATTTATTACATTCGTCGTTTGAGTAAGCCACATGTCATACTTTCCACACTTGCTGAGTACGACATGTACTCACCCTTGCAATCCCCCCAAACAGCTACTGGAGACAATTGGGAGTACCCTGAGGATCACGTGGAGTACTAGGTTGCGTACCGCCGTCAATTGCCTGTGGATTGGAGTCGTATTGCTTAGTTTATTTTCCGCTACAATTATTTAGAGTTTTATCATTCGTGAACTATTGGATTATTGTAATAAAGTACTTATTTATTAGTTAAGGCGTGGTTAAATTCTGTTTATCATTTGTGAATCACTCGTGTATGTGTGTTGAACATCCTGAGCACACATATGTGTTACGCTTGGTTCATATTCGGAACCGGGTGTCACAAATTGGTATCAGAGCCGCGTTGACCGTAGGACGCAAGCCTAGGTAGAATGGACACTCTAGAGCACTTAGGAACACTCTTCTAATCTGCTATTTTTGAAAATTTTTGCTGCTGTTTTGTTTCCTTTATTTTCAGCCGCAAAAAGTACTGATCGCTGCTGCGTTTTTGATAAAAATTTTCGGAAGTGAGCAATATTAAGTGCTGCTGTTTTGCTGTGTAAATTTTCGCGAAAAAGGTGTGTTTTGCTGCTGTTATGTGTGGGTAAAATTATTGTGTTGGTTGCTGTATTTTTTTCTCTTTATTCTTCATTCTTTTGGAACCGCTGCACCGCTCTTTTTCCGCCGTTTTAGCTGCTGAAATTTTCATATTTGTATTTTGTTATTTCTTTTTCCTCTAATGTATTCTTGTTTTCTGTAGATGGCCCGCACCAAGACAACCCCTCGTAAGTCGACCGGTGGACTTGTGCCCCTGCGTAGGTTGGCCAGTCGCTCTCCGACCGTCGACCCCCGTCACCCCGTGGTGATCCGTTCTGACGGTAGAGCCGCAGGACAACTGCGTCACCATCTCCGTGCCCTACTCCGTGAGGCTGGCTACCGCCACCACAGCCTCTCGCTCTCCTACCACACCACTGGAGTGCAGCGCCCCGATAGGAAGGAGTGGAGCTGCAAGATCTATATCTACTATGGTGATGAGTTGGTGAAGACCCACAGCAGTCCTGCTTGGAGGAGCTCCCGCCGATCTGCGGAGCAGGATGCTAGCTGGGAAGCAGCCACTTTTTGGAGCCACGCCCGCCGTTTCCGTCTGGAGGACACGGTGCACGCCTTCGTCCCGCAGCGTCCCAGTGGCACTGCGCACTTCGTCTCCAGGCACGTGGAGGGACCCCTGGACCTCCCGCAGTCTCGTCAGACCGTTGATGATGTGGCCCAGCTCAGTGCCCGACTTCAGAGGGCGCAGCAGGAGATTCAGGATGGACGTGACCTCGCCCAGCGCCACGAGGCGATAATTAGGAGGTATCGTCGGATCACCGACGAGGACCCGGACGACTACGCGTCCGACACCCCGATGTGGACCCCAGACTCTCCAGACCGTTGCAACGGCCAGCGTGAGTCGTCTTCTGAGGAGTCCTCTGACGAGGAGCCTTCCAGTGTGGCGTCTACCGCACCACCGCCGCCTGCTGCCTCACCACCCTAGGACCCACAGGACCCCGAGGACCCCAACGACGACGACGATGACGACGACGAGGACCCGGATGAGTTCCCGCTCGACAACGAGTAGTCCTCGACCTATGCCACGACTCAAGGATAGGCACACCCCCATTAGTTAAATAAGAGCGATGTAGATATACTTGTGTGACCTTGAGTTGTGTTACTTCTTTTAGGATCTTTGTCAATTCTGTTTGGTGCTTGTTTGAGTGCTTGTTTGCTTAGTAGAGAGTTGTGGAATGCTTCGGCAATTGTCCACATCCTCATAATATAGGTCTATATTAATAAAGGATTATTTAGTGTCACATACCTTGATGCATATAGTTGGGACGTTTCTTTCCAAATTCTAAATCCTTCTGTCCCCACCCTTCTTTCGCCAACAGATGGTGAGAACTCGTAACCAGAGGGATGCCAATGATGAGGAGGAGCGCAATGAAGTACCTCAGAACAACCAGGGACATGCTCATGGAGCTATCAATATTGAACAACTGTTAGCTATGCAGAACCAGCTCATGCAGACCATGATACAGACCATGGGACAGCTGCAAGCTGGCAACAACAATCAGCCCCACCTGCCTCCACCACCACCCCCGCCACATCACAACCGTTTGGGAGAGTTCATGAGGACCAGACCGCCTACCTTTGCACAAGCCACAGACCCAATGGAAGCTGATGATTGGCTGAAGTCCGTTGAGAAGAAACTTGCTATTGTCCAGTGCACTGATAGGGAGAAGGTTCTCTTTGCATCACATCAGCTAGTTGGAGCAGCCGCTGACTGGTGGGAAGCTCTTTGCAACGCTCATGATAATCAGGAGACAATCACTTGGGCCGAGTTTAAGCAGAGTTTCCGTTCCCACTATGTACCTAAAGGAGTTATGATACTGAGAAGACAAGACTTTGAAAATCTCAGGCAAGGAAGGATGAGCGTGAGTGAGTATCTCAACAAATTCACTCAATTATCAAGATATGCTCCAGAAGACATCAAAACTGATAGTAGGAAGCAGTATTTGTTTATGAGAGGTCTCAACAATGAAATTCAAGTCCAGTTGCTCAATACTGATTATCCAAACTTCCAAAAGCTGGTTGACAAGGCTATTGTGGTTGAGAACAAGATTCGTGAGATGGAGCAGGACAACAAGAGGAAGATGCCACATCATGGACTGCAGCAAGGAAGCAACGTTCGCCCCCGCTATGCACCACCTACTGCACCGCACTACAACCCATCTGCTCCCGCATACCGCGCTGCTTATCCGCTCCGCCCAAATCAGCCACCGCAGCAACGCCCCGCCATGCAAGCGCCTCGCAATCCTGTGCCACCTGCGCCGCGTCCTAACATGGCGACGAATGCTCAAAACCAGTTGCGCCCAAACTTCCCTAATGCTACGGGTGGTAAGACATGCTATGCGTGTGGAGAACCCGGACACTTTGCAAGTCAATGCCCCAAGAGAAACTATGGACCTATGAACAATGCACCAAGGCCAAATCACCCGCGACCAAATGGAGGAGCACCACAAGGCAACCGTGGACAGCAGAATTTTGCTCGTGGCAATGTGAATCATGTCTCTACTGAGGAAGCCCAGCAAGCTGATGACGTCATGATTGGTATGTTTCTCGCCAACTCCAACCCCGCGACTGTTTTATTTGATTCAGGAGCATCTCATTCATTCATCTCGTCAAAGTATGTTGCCAAGTACAATTTGCCTATATCTCATATGAAGCAAACTATGCTAGTAAGTTCTCCTGGCGGAGAGATGAGGACAAATATAGTATGTCCGAAAGTAAGCATTAAAATAAGGGGGTAGACTTTCTCGCAAACCTCATAGTATTGGACTCCCAGGGAATAGACATAATACTTGGAATGGACTGGTTGAGCAAGTATAATGGAGTCATTCAATGCGCCGAGAGGATTGTGCAGTTGACAAGTGAACATGGTACACGCATTGAAGTTGAAGCAGCCCAACCTGCAAGAGGGAAAGCGATGCTGAATCACGTGGAAGAAGTGACATTGGAAAGCATTCCGATCGTTCGCGAGTACCTGAATGTGTTTCCAGATGAGTTGCCAGGTATGCCACCTGATCGTGACATAGAATTCGCTATTGAGTTGATACCCGAAACTGCACCTATAGCTAAGAGGCCGTATAGGATGCCTCCTAAGGAATTAGCAGAGCTCAAGAAGCAAATTCAAGAGCAGCTAGAGAAGGGTTTTATACGCCCAAGCTCATCCCCGTGGGGAGCCCCAGTGCTCTTCGTGGATAAGAAGGATGGAACCCAAAGGATGTGTGTGGACTATAGGTCTCTCAACGAAGTGACAATTAAGAACAAGTACTCACTGCCCCGTATAGAGGATTTGTTCGACCAAATGAAGGGTGCCTGTATCTTCTCCAAGATCGACTTGCGGTCAGGATACTTCCAAATGAAGATTAGACCATCGGATATACCCAAGACAGCATTTCGGACACGATATGGATCTTATGAGTACACCGTCATGTCATTTGGATTGACAAACGCGCCTGCGTACTTTATGTATCTCATGAATAAGGTCTTCATGGAATATCTGGATAAGTTCGTTGTAGTGTTCATCGATGATATTATGATCTACTCGAAGGATGAGAAGGAACACGAGGAACACTTGAGGCTTACGCTGCAGAAATTGAGGGAGCATCAATTGTATGCCAAGTTCAGTAAATGTCAATTTTGGTTACGAGAAGTTTCTTTCTTAGGCCATATTATTTCCGGAGGAGGAGTATCAGTTGACCCAGGGAAGGTGAGAGATGTGCTTAAATGGGAACCGCCACAGAATGTCAAGGAAATTCGGAGTTTCCTTGGAATGGCTGGATACTACCGCCGATTCATTAAAGATTTCTCCAAAATAGCCAAGCCTATGACCGAATTACTCATGAAAGGGAAGGCATTCCGATGGACTCAAGCTTGTCAGGATAGCTTTGAAGAGTTAAAGAAAAGGTTGACAACCGCCCCGGTGTTAGTATTACCGGACGTGAGCAAGAGTTTTGATATATATTGTGATGCATCAAGACAAGGATTAGGATGTGTGCTCATGCAAGAAGGCCAAGTGGTAGCTTATGCATCGAGGCAACTAAAGAAACATGAGTTGAATTATCCTACGCACGACCTTGAACTGGCAGCCGTGGTACACGCCTTGAAGATATGGAGACATTATGTTTTTGGTCACCGATGTGAGATTTATACAGATCACAAGAGTCTCAAGTACATATTTACACAAACAGATCTGAATCTGAGGCAACGCCGATGGTTGGAGCTCATCAAGGATTATGACGTGGGAATCAACTATCACCCAGGGAAGGCCAACGTAGTGGCCGATGCCTTGAGCCGAAAAGGAGTAAGTCATCAACTCACAGTTCAAGAACTGCCATCCGAGTTATGTAAGGAGTTTGAACGGTTGAACCTTGGATTCATAAATGAGATGGGAACGATGGAAGTCAACCCAACATTAGAGCAGGAAATACGGGAAGGACAGACAAAGGACAAGGAAATACAGGAAATCAAGGAAAGGACCCAAGAAGGAAAGGAATTCAGATTTGATGAGGATGAACAGGGTACCTTATGGCTTGGAAAGAGGATTGTGGTACCAAATGTCAGGCATATTCGTGAAACAATATTGAAGGAGGCACATGACTCGCCTTACTCAATTCATCCTGGCTGTACGAAGATGTACAAGGACTTAAAGACATGCTACTGGTGGGCCAGCATGAAAAAGGACATAGCCGAATATGTTGCACTTTGTGATGTGTGCCAACGAGTTAAAGCTGAACATCAAAGGCCAGCCGGATTGCTACAACCATTGAAGATCCCGGAGTGGAAGTGGGAAGAGATTGGTATGGACTTTATAGTTGGATTACCGCGAACTCAGTCTGGCTATGATTCAATATGGGTTATTGTGGATCGATTGACAAAATCAGCTCATTTCATCCCCTTCAAGACCACATATACCACTGCGAAGCTAGCAGAATTGTATATGGAGCACATTGTGTGTCGACACGGAGTACCGAAGAAGATAGTCTCGGATAGAGGTTCTCAGTTTACCTCCAGATTTTGGCAAAAATTGCATGAAGCTTTGGGAACGAGGTTGAATTTTAGTTCAGCATATCATCCTCAGACGGATGGACAAATCGAGAGGACCAACCAAATTTTGGAAGACATGTTGAGAGCATGTGCTTTAAAGCATAAGAAAAGTTGGGATAAAAGTTTGCCGTATGCTGAATTCTCGTACAACAATAGTTACCAAGCAAGTTTGAAAATGTCACCCTATGAAGCATTATACGGAAGGAAATGTAGGACTCCCTTGTTTTGGAATGAAACCGGAGAGAATCAAGTGTTTGGTCCCGATGTGTTACAAGAAGCTGAAAGGCAAGTCCAAATAATACGGGAAAACTTAAAGGCTGTCCAGTCTCGACAGAAAGGTTATGCTGATAATAGGCGAAGGAGTCTGACTTTTGAAGTTGGAGATTTTGTATACCTCAAAGTGTCACCTATCAGAGGTCAGCGACGGTTTAACATCAAAGGAAAACTGGCACCACGTTACATCGGACCATTTAAGATTCTGGACAAGCGAGGAGAGGTAGCTTATCGACTTGAGCTGCCGACGTATCTCTCCGATGTACACGACGTGTTTCACGTCTCTCAACTCAAGAAGTGTCTCAGGGTACCGGAAGAACAAGTGCCGATGGACGAGTTAGAACTTCAGGAGGATTTGTCCTATGTCGAGCAACCTATCAAAATTTTGGATATGAAGGAAAGGGTCACGAGAAATAAGAGGATCCGTTGGTGCAAAGTGCAATGGAAACACCATACGGAAGCCGAAGCTACATGGGAACGTGAAGAAGACCTGAAGGCAGAATTCCCTCATCTTTTCTCCACGCTATCGAATCTCGAGGGCGAGATTCACTTTAAGGGGGTAGGTTTGTAACACTCTAAATTTTCGCATTAAGCATTGCATACATGATCATGCATTAAACACTAGTAGAATAAAAGAAAAGTAATAAAACATGCATCTACAAATATGTGTAGCAAAAAGAAGAAAAAGAAAATAATAGTTATAGCCTAAAATTTGTAATGAGGAATAAGTATAAAATTAATAATAAAAATATATATAAGTATATATATAAATAATATATATAACAATATATAAAAATAGAAAAAATATATTAATAATATATGTTATAAAAATAATAAATAATAAATAATAAATATATAATATTAATAATATATATAAAAAGTATATATATAATAAATTGTATAATAAAATAAAAGGAAAAAAAAAGAAAAAAATGGGCAACCCGCCGGCCAGGCCAAGCGGCCCAGCCGGCCGAATTGCCCCAGCGCGCCCGCGCCTGAGGCCCCACGCCCGGGACCGCGTGGCCTCCCCGGCCTCGCGCGCAGCCCGCGCCGTACGCGCCCTGGGTCCTGCCTCCCGATGCCCGCCCACAGCGGCCTCCTGCCCCGGCGCTCCCGCTGGATCCCGCCCGACTCGGCCCCGCTGGACCCCTCCCGCGCCGTAACCGCCCCCGATTCTCCCGATCCCGCCCGGCCTCCCGCGCTAACCGCCTCCCGTGAATCCCGGTTCCCGCGTGACTCCCAACCGAGCCGGATTCCACGGCAACCCCACGCCCCTATAAATACGACCGAAGGACTCGAGTTTTTCCCAGCCGCCAGCAGCCGCCGGAATAGGAAAAAAAAAGGGAGTCCAGAGAGCTGCGCCCAGGGAAGAAAAAAAGGGAAAAAGAAGGGGAAGAAGAGGAAGAAAAGAGGAGGGCACCACCGTTCGCTGGAGATCGTCGCCGACATCGCGCCGCCGTCTTCGTGCCGCCGAAGGTCTGCTGCGCCATCCACTTCGTCTACGCGTCGCATTGTTCCGCGACCGTCAAGCCGTCAGATCTACGGTAGGACATGTTCCCGATGCGAATTTTTGCGATCATATTGAATCTAATAGGCGTGAATTGATTTTAGTTGCACCATAAATTTTATTTCAGCAGCATTAATCCACCCTAAAACCCCCGTAAACTCATATGAACACGTATGAACTAGTCGCATCTAATTAATAAACGACCGTAGTAAATTAATTATTAAACTGTGCATGCATGCATGTCATTGCATGTTGATTATTTTGTGTGCATTATGTTGAATTGTATATGTTTTCTTGTATGTATGATCACGCGTAGAGGAACGTGCTCAAGAGGCCGCATACGAGGATTTCCAGAACCAAGACTTCGAAGCGCTTGAGCAACCCCATCCGCCGGAGCAAGGCAAGTGTCCTTGAAGCATATTGATCCTATTTTAAATTAAATGTTTTGTTTGCGAACTTGCATGCTCGTGTCAAATTGATGGGAATCCTATGATAGGAAGTTTACTAGTTTTGTTTGACCACCCTTGTCACCTGGAATTTATGGTAGAGAGTCGGGAAGGGTTTTTACCTTTTTGCTTCGCTTAATTAATTGGGATGGCAAACAACACTACACATTTAATTATGCATCAATGATATTCTGGTTAATGTGAACTGGTCAATATGATGGGTGATCTAAGCAAGCATGGTTTTGTGGATGGGTTGGTTGTTATGGTGGTTTGCTTGCTTTAGATCTAAGGACCAGTTCATGCGAGAATATGCCAGGTCAACAGTGCCACCACAAGGCCAAGTATGGGTGTGGCGTAGCTCAATAATTAGGAGCGCTGCTAGTATCGTATGGACCGTTGGATGGTGCGGGGAATGAGAGTCGAGGAGGACTGCCCTGGGATCCGCATGGCACACGAGGGGGCCCGTGGGTGGGAGAATAGAGATTCAAGCCTGTCGGTGAAACCTTAGTGGGCCCGTACATACTAGTAGTCCCTTTTGAAAGGCTATTTTGTGATCTCTTGGCCACACACCTACGGAAGTGTGAGATGGCACAATGGAGGTTTCTTAGTCATCGAAAGGGTGACGAAATCACAAACATGTGGGTAAAGTGGTACAACCTCTGCAGAGTGTTAAAAACTATCATGATAGCCGTGCTCCCGGTTATGAGCGCCTGGATGACCTACATGATTAGAGTTGGAAATTGGGATTTGGGATGGTTATGGATGGTTATGGTTTGGTAATGGTTATGGTTGGTTTATGGATTATGGTCGTGGTTATGAAATTGAGTTATGGTAATTGGACATGGATAATGGTAATGTTGGCAATAATTGGATATGGTTTATATTTTGTTAATATGCTGGTTATGATGGGATTGTTTCACATAGACATAGTATAATGCTTTTCAAATGTTTTACTGTACTTTTCAGCACTTAGCCATTTATTACATTCGTCGTTTGAGTAAGCCACATGTCATACTTTCCACACTTGCTGAGTACGACATGTACTCACCCTTGCAATCCCCCCAAACAGCTACTGGAGACAATTGAGAGTACCTTGAGGATCACGTGGAGTACTAGGTTGCGTACCGCCGTCAATTGCCTATGGATTGGAGTCGTATTGCTTAGTTTATTTTCCGCTGCAATTATTTAGAGTTTTATCATTCGTGAACTATTGGATTATTATAATAAAGTACTTATTTATTAGTTAAGACGTGGTTAAATTCTGTTTATCATTTGTGAATCACTCGTGTATGTGTGTTGAACATCCTGGGCACACATATGCGTTACACTTGGTTCATATTCGGAACCGGGTGTCACAAGCTCTGACTCAGCAGGCACCGATGGCGGCTCTTACGGCTCCTACAGCTCCCTCCACCTCTACTCTAGGCAGCAGCTCCGACGACAGCACCCCCAATGGTGACCAGTTCGTCATCGCTCCGAGCACTCAGGGTTCTTAGGTACTCGGATTCATTTTTGGTGTCTTGATGCCAAAGCGGGAGAAGAGTTAGAGAGTCAGGGGGAGGGTTGCTTAGAGGGTTGCTTAGTCTCAGGGGGAGTCTTTATCTATATCTTTTGTAATTTGGTGTTTTTGCTACTCACTTGCTATTCTTTGAGTATTCATGTGCCACTTATTTTCTTGAGTTATTCATTGATTGAGCTTTCGCGTTATTTATCTATTTTTGAGTTTTCAAGTTTATCGTGTCATATCTTGTACTCATTGCATATCTTCTTGAGTATCGTGCTATCAAATTCATTATTGTTATGCTTCACTCGTTGTGTTGTCATCAATCACCAAAAAGGGGGAGATTGAAAGCATCTAGGCCCCTGGTTTCGGTGATTAATGACAACCATTGGATTTTACTAATGAATTTGTGGATGCAAGGTCTCCCAATCAAATGAAATCTATATGAATATGAACATCAACTAATGATCATTGGAGACCCCTAAACAATCATTTTATGAGATCAATGAATGTTATGAAGACTAGAAGTAAAAGCTCATATGTCAAAGTCATTCAACCATAATTGACAACACTCAATGCTTGAAAATCATCAGAAGAATAGTTGCAACAAATGTCTAAGAGGTAAATCTAGCAAAATACAAAAAGAATCACTTAGAAACAACTCGAAGCAAACAAAATCAACTCACCGGATCAATCGATGTTTCCAGAGAACAACACATCGGTCGAGTTGATTCAGCAGAAGAAGAAGACCTCAGAACAAGGTACTCACCGGATCATCCAATGTTAAGGGCAATGTTACATCGGTCCATCAGTACAGTATGCAATATCCTTGGACCAAGTGTAGCACCGGATCATCCGATGTACAACAATATATACATCGGTCAATCACTCCAGTAAGCATCAAGTTTGAACCAATTCTGGAGGAAGTGCCACCGGATCATCCGATGAGAAGATAAGTGCAACATCAGTCTAACAATGGTCATATCTGACACAGTGACATCAACTAATTTGGCTTTGACCGATGATAACTGAAGGGGAGACATCGGATCATCCGGTGTTCGCAGAGCAGTGATGTCAGCCTACTTTTCCAACGGCTATTTCGTGGAGGCTGGCTATTTATACCCCTTCAACCTATCAAATCGATAAGTCTTGATCACCAGACATACTCTACACATCCTCAAGCATTCAAGACATTGAGCCATCACTTTTACATCTTTTAGACCACTTACACACCAAGAGATAGGCTAGAACTAGCTAGAGAGCGAGCTTGTGTGCCTCCATTCTTGGTGAGTGGAATCTCTAGTGTAGTGAGAGCTGCAAGGGAGTGTCCCTTGGTGTTTGTAACTAAGAGAGACTTTTGGAGCTTGCCAAGACGATTGTGGAAGCCCGGAGGATTCAAGTTGTACAAGGCTTGAGCTCCACCTTGCCGAGGTTGGCAAACGGAGAAGAATAGTGAAGATCCCTAGTATCGGTGACTTGGGTGTGGCTATACCCTTTGGTGGGTGCCACAACGTGGATGTAGGAAGATCTTGACGATCTTGCCGAACCACGGGATAAATCCTCGTGTCTCCTCGGGAGTTTGCATTCTCTACCTCTCCCCTACACTTATGCGTTTTATATACCGCGAAGTTGCTATTTACTTGATTGCATAGGTTGTTTGCGTAGGGAATTGGGCTTTTAGTAATTAATTTTTATTGCCTTAATTTTTGAAAAGAAGCCCAATTCACCCCCCCCCCCCCTCTTGGGCATTCAATCCTTACAGCCACACTTTACATTTCTGAGGGCCGCAGATCCATTGACTTCATGTTCATGGGCCAGCATCATCACTTGACTCGACAGACTTTGGGACAGCTGTTAGGCATGGATCTTCACGACACATGCCTACACGAGAGAGTATATGGACAAGCTGACCCACCGAGGAGGCCACTCACTGGAGGTGTGGCACCACCTTATGAGGAGATAAGATCACTATTTGCTCAGCCCTTCTCTCCAGACCAGCTGAGGGTACCAGCTCTACTCACTCCAGCTGCACGCATTGTGCACCTTGCCTTGCACCGCACGCTTCTACCGAGGTCCGGATACCTTGAGTGGTTCACCAGCTTGCAGCAGACTCTCCTGTTCTATGTCATGAACGGGATGGAGTTCGACATTGTGGACATCCTTATATGTGAGATGGAGGACGTCATTACTGATGGAGTTGAGATGATGAGGCAGCTTGTGTTTGCCATTGGATCAGTCACCTCCTCTACCTGATAGCTCCAGAGGGGTCCGCCGTGCGTGACAGTCTCACCGAGAGAGCGTCACACGGTTAGGGCACTACCGTGCTCCAGCTCCTGGAGACCGCCGCCTTGGCCATCCAGTTGAGCGTCAGGTCCGTGCTCGTCTATCTGAGGAAGATTGGTCTGACCTGGGGAAGGAAGACGAGATACTAGCACAGGCTGAGGCTCAGGGTGGGGATCTACAGCACATCTGGTCGGAGAGCGACACTAGTGACAGTGTCGAGGAGTACTTCCCACCTCCTCCCTCGCCCAGACAGCACGACGCGGAGGTTGGAGGCTCGACTGTGCCACCACCTACTCCACCTCTGGTGTCCGAGGCACAGGTCTCTCAGCCATCTGAGCTCATTTCTCTACTTTAGCAGATGGTTGAGCAGCAGCGACTGAATAGGCTTGCAGCTGAGCAGGCCCGAGCTGAGCAGGATGCGCGTCTCTTGGAGCTCTAGCAGCAGCAGCAGGAGATGCAGCGACATATTGCCCGTGAGAGGCGAGAGGATGACAGGCTCACTGGGCTGATTGATAAGATGCACCAGCGTTCTCTTGACCACCAGCAGCAGACGCAGCAGGCCATGATGGGCATCCTGTGGTTGATAACCAACCTCTACACTCAGACCGGGATTGCCCTGCCGTCACAGCTTCCGAGTCTAGCTCCAGGTCCGCCTGTTCTAGCTCCAGTCTCAGCACCAGTGTCGACCATGCCGATCCCGACGATCAGCATGTCACCACTGTTAGCTCCAGGTGCACCTATCCACTCTCCCTTGCCAGCTACGACGCTTTTCTAGCAGACTCCAACGTCCATTGTCAGTGCCTCGTTACCAGCAGTCCAGACTCAGCAGGCACCGACAGCAGCTCCCGCAGCACCTGTCACCTCCACTCCACCCTCAACAGCAGCAGGCAGCAACTCTGACGACAGCACCCCCGACGGTGACCAGTTCATCATCGCCCCGAGCGCTCAGGATCCTTAGGCACTCGGCTTCCCTTTTTGGTGTCTTGATGCCAAAGGGGGAGAAGAGTCAGGGGGAGGGGGAGGGTTAGCTTAGTCCCAGGGGGAGTCCTAGTTGTAGGGGGAGTTTATCTTTTTGGGGGTCTTTTGTAATTTGGGAGATTTGCTACTCTTTTGCTATTCTTGAGTATTCGTGTGCCTCTTAATTCTCTTTTGTGTTATTGATCGCTTTTTGAGCCTTCAAGTTTCGTATGATGGTTTTTGTACTTATTGCATATCCTCTTGAGTATCGTATTCTTAAATTCATTACTTATTATGCTTTACTTGTTGTGTTGTCATCAATCACCAAAAAGGGTGAGATTGAAAGTATCTAGGCCCCCATGAGGTATGGTTTTGGTGATTAATGACAACCGTTGGATATTACTAATGAGTTTGTGGATGCAAGGTTTTTCATATCACTCATCACACTTAATGAAATCTATATGAATATCATCTACTGCTCATTGGATGTAATTGGAGACCCCTTAACAAATCATTCTATGAGGTCAATCAATTTTTATGAAGATTACAAGAAAAAGCTCATATGTCAAAATTATTCAACCAAAATTGACAACACCCAAGACTTGGTAATCATCAGAAGAATATTTCAAACCAATATATAAGAGGTCACTCGAGCAAATTCCAAAAGAATCACTTAGAACAACTCGAAGCAGGCAAAATCAACTCATCGGATAAACCGATGTTTCCAGAAAACAATACATCGATCGAGTTGGTTTAACAGAAGAAAAAGATCTCAGAACTGAGTACTCACCGGATCATCCGATGATGAAGGGAATGTTGCATCGGTCCATCAGTACATTAAGCAATCTCCCTGGACCAAGTGTAACACCGAACCATCCGATGTATAATTGATAACACATCAATCAATCACTCCAGTAAGCATTATTTTTGGACCAATCTTGGATGAAGTGTCACCGGATCATCCGATGAGAAGGCAAGTGTTACATCGTTCTATCAACGGTCATCTCTAACATAGTGACATCAGCTAATTTGGATTCGACCGATGACAACTGAAGGGGGAACATCGGATGATCCGATGTTTGTAGAACAGTGATGTCAGCCTACTTTTGCAACGGCTATTTCGTGGAAGCTGACTATTTATACCCCTTCAACTAGTCTATTCGATATGACTTGACAACCAGAGCTACTCTACACATTCTCAAGCATTCAAGACATTGAGCTACCACTTCCATATCATTTACACCACTTATACACCAAGAGATAGGCTAGAACTTGCTAGAGATAGTACTTGTGTGCTTCCATTCGTGGTGATTGGAGTCTCTAGTATAGTGAGAGTTGTAAGGGAGTGTCTCTTGGTGATTGTACTCACCGTGTAAGAGTCAGTGATTAGAGAGAGCCTTCCGGAGCTTGCCAAAATGGTTGTGGAAGCCCGGAGGATCCAACTTGTACAAGGCTTGAGCTCCACCTTGCCGAGGTTGGCGAACAGAGAAGTTTAGTGAAGATCCCTGGTCTCGGTGACTTGGGAGTGGGTATACCCTTTGGTGGGTGCCACAACGTGGATGTAGGAAGGTCTTGACGATCTTGCCGAACCACGGGATAAACCTCCGTCTCTTCGTGTCTCCTCGGGAGTTTGCGCTTTCTTCCTTTCCCATTACACTTATGCATTTCATATACCACGATCTTACTATTCACTTGAATGCATAGGTTGTTTGCATAAGGAATTGGGCTTTTAGTAATTAAGTTTTTATTGCTTTAATTTTTGAAAAGAAGCCCAATTCACCCCCTCTTGGGCATTCGATCCTTACAAGTCCTAGACCTGTCTTCCTCCTTAGGAAAGCTCTGGCGCTGCCACGTGTCCCGTAGTGCTGGATCTGCCTCCCTCCTCAGGGTGGCTCTGGTGCTGCCACGTGTCCAGTAGTTTCGGACCTACCTCTCCGCAGAGGAAAGCTCCAGAGCTGCCACGTGTCGCACATTCGGATCAATATCTGCAACGGGAAGGCACCGGAATCTCCAACGGCGCAGACATTCAAGGGATATCAATCGGCTGTTACAAGACCTGATTATCGCGTCATTAATGCCATATTAATGACGTGCATTCAGAGCACTATCAAGACCGGTAACGCTGCTGTTAAGGTATGTTATCACACAATTAACCCTCCTTAACATCTCCTTGAGCACTACCATTGCTAAGCTCAAGCTTACGCATTCTCATATAATACACAAACACCCCATGGAGTAGGGTATTACTCACAGGCGTCCCGAACCACGTAAAACTGCTCGTGTCACCTTGCTCTTGGATATCGATCTTGCTCCCTGCCTAAATACGAACCCCCGCGGACTACTTCTTAGTAGTACCGGGGAAAGTGTCATTGGCACACTTCTACATCGACGGTTTCATTAGCACAGTTGAAGTTGACTTTGTGAGTATATTTTTGTTTGATCCACTATGCAAATTTCATGTTCAATAAATTAGTAGTTTCCTGGATTTAATTATTTACTTTTTAGAAAATTCGAACAGTTGAGCAATATGGGAAGACAATCAAGCTTCAGATTGTAAAGTCTTTCTAATTCAATCATCTGAACATTCAATAGCTTCCAGGAGTATCGTGTCTTCTAAAACATTGGAGAAATATCTAACAATAGCGCGCGTAAGAAAACATGATCACCTCACACTATAATGGTTTAAGAAATGTAAAAACTCCATGCAAAAAATGTAAATGTAGACTAGCATCATAAGATCCATGCAAAAATCTTCTTTTTGCTGAAAGTATCAACTTCACTAATAAGAGAACACAATATCATTAGCACACCTGGAATCACAAGGTAGACTTCACAAACCGAAAAATGGTGCATATTACAAGCGTATGTACTCTAGGTCACTGCTACCAATGAGTCGAAGTGTACGTTTCTCGGAGTCCTTCTTGCGTGCAGCAAAAACATCAGCACCCGGAAGCCTTGCGAGACCTGCAGGTCGAGGAACATAGCCGACTGCAGCGAATGTTGTTCATATAAACCAAACCAAATTTTTGTAATAACTTGCTTGAAAGGACATTGTTGACTCATTTTTGTATAGTTTGATTTTATAACTTCACTACACGTCGTCCAAAGTTCAAACAACACGGATGCAAGTTTTAAGTCGAAACCAAGAACACATTCTTACTCTCATGACTAACCAATCAACTAAATTGGTATATAGGTAATTACCGTGAAATTTTTCATCTGCATAGAAGAAGAAAAATACTCACAAACTACATGACCACAACCTGAATTCTATTTCACATGATATAGTGGACATATATCATTAAGTAACTAAGCATAAATTATGACTGAATTAACATATCAATGCACATTACTTCAATATCTTGTGAAAAAAAATACTACAAAGCATAATTATGTAACATATTGATCGGTGCCTTAAGGTCCCTTATATACACGAAAAGTGACAACACAAATAGGGAAAGGAAAATTGCATGTCATGATTAGCTAAAATAAATACGAAAAATATCTGCTTATGATACATGTCTAAAGCAATATCTATGATTGCCTTGCATGTGTTGTAGTTAAGAAAAGTGGACTAGTACAAGTGTGTGGTCTCATATTTTAAAGACTCATTTTTGTACACTTTGATTTTATAACTTCACTGCACGTCGTCCGAAATTCAGAGAACAACATGGATGCAAGTTTTAAGTCAAAATCAAGAACACATTCTTACTCTCATGACTAACCAATCAACTAAAGTGGTATCTAGGTAACTACCGTGAAATTTTTCATCTGCATAGAAAAAGAAAAATACTCACGAACTACATGACCAAAAACTAAATTCTATTTCACATGAGGTAGTGGACATATATCATTAAGTAACTAAGTACAAATTATGACTGAATTAACATATCAATGCATATTACTTCAATATCTTGTGAAATAGAAATATTGCAAAGCATAATTGTGTAATATATTGATCGGTGCCTTAAGGTCCCTTATATACACGAACAGGGGCAACACAAATAGGGATTGCATGTCATGATTAGCTAAAATAAATATAGAAAATATCTTCTTGTGATACGTGTCTAAAATAATATCTATCATTGTCTTTCATGTGTTGTAGTTAAGAAAAGTGGACCAGTACAAGCGTGTGGTCTCATATTCTAAAGAATACTCCATACTTCTGTGGGTAAAGGAATTAGTAGAAAGCTCATAGGTATCGTAGTACACGCAAAATGCATGCGGTGAGTCCAAAAATAAAAAATATTAAGAGAGGGGTTTCGGTTTTGGGCTTACTTTTTTCACATCAAACTGCTAGTTGCTGCTGACGATCCACTGGGCGCGGCGCTTGAGCAACATTTCCGCAGCCGCTCTGGTTTCAACAGGTAGTGGGCCAACGGACACCATGTCTCCGCCGCGCGCCCAACTTGAGCGGCCCGGCTGCACTAGGGATGACAATTGTACCCGCGGGTTTGGGTACCCGGCGGGTGCGAGTACGGGTATAGATTTTTACTCGCGGGTATAACTCGTACCAACTCAATATTTTGCAGGTACAGGTGCAGGTTTTATTTTCTACCAGATAAATTTGAAATACGACCCACAAGCTAGCAATTTTTCTCAACCCAACCCTCTGGCCATCCAACAACCCTAATCCGGGCGGCCAATACCCCCACCTGTAGACTGAAATCACTCCCGCACGCGCCGCACCCCTGAGTCCCCGTCTCTCCTCCTCTGCATTTTCTCTGCTAGCCCTCGGATCCGGCGAAGCGACAGCTCAAGGCAGTGTGCGCCCTCCGAGAGAAGGTTGCAACATTTCTCTAGACCACGTTGGCCACGTTGCAGGCGCCGTCGCCCCTGCTCTACCAGCAAGGGCACTGGAGGACCTCCCTGCACAGACGAAGCTGATGTGCAAGATCTTCAGCCGCGTCGCGCGCTTCGATTGCACAACAGCCAAGCTTGAGGAGGAGGTCGTGGCTGTGCTCGAGCTCCAGGACGAGCCAAGGAGCAGGCGCACCAGCGTAGGCCCACTGGTGCAGGGCGCCACATCCTTAGCTTGGGACAATAGCTTCGTGAAGGTCATAGCAGCAACAGTTGCTAGCGATCCTGAAAAGTTCAATGAAGCATTTCTTGGCAAACCAAATGTAGCATATTGTGCTTGGAGTTTTTATCCTGAGAAGTTGGGAGGTGAGTTTATGTTCTGTTTTGTCATATCCGACGGGTACCCGAAACATGTCGGGTTTAGGTGCGGTACTATTTTTTACCCGTGGGTGCAGGTTCGAATATCAAAGAGTTAAATACACTGATAGTCAACAAACTTGTAAGGGTGTGTCACTTAGTTCCATAAACTTCTAAAATACATTTTTAAGTCACTAAACTAATTAAGTGGGTCATTAGGCGTCCATGACACGTCTATCATGTGTACGTGGCGGACATGTAGGATGTCACCTAGGATCATGTCATTTTTTACTGGCGATTAAGCACATTATATTAAATTATATAACTTAAATAGTGTATTTATAATAATGATTAAGGTGACAAATACATCTACTGCCGATTACACATTTAATTATTATTTTATATGTAAATTAGATAATTACCTGGATCAGACAATTTTGCATATTTTATTTATAATGGTTCGCATTAGTTTTATTGAACTCTAAATGTTGAAATATATTTTATATGCTAACATTATACTTATTGTGCACTATAATAGTTAATACATATTATTATATGTGTTAAAATGTTATTTTAATAATCTACATGGATGTAAATATAAATACAACACTATGTTAGGGGCCTATAGTATTATTTCTATCAGTTTCAGAGATTATAATGCTATTCCTAGTTGTTCCAGGGACTATCTTATAATTTCACTGAAACATACGGGGGGCTCTCTGCTATATCACGAAGGGGTATGTTGTTAGGTAATTTGGACTGTGAGATTTTATTTAGACGGCTCATATTTTATTTAATTGAAGGTGTTCGCGTGGCATGCCGTCGAGCTTTGGATTCTATCGGGATGGGCAGGTTTTATTTTACCAAAGTGGTACATTGGCTTCTAATCTCAGCCGCTGCCCTACGATTCGATGGCTTGGAGTGCATGAATCATTGTGCTTCTTTCCAGCCAAGCCGTACGGCAGCGCCGCCATGACTGAAGCGGCAAGCTCGCCGGAGAAAAATGAAATTGCAACTAATCGCACTAACATCGACATTAATCAATATAATAGACAATGGAGGTTTGTTAGGACTCACCCAGAAGCGTTTTCGCGGTACGAGGCTGCGCGCAGATGTTCTTCAACGGCGAGGGGGTGGCAGGTATTGTAGGGCTTTGCCGAGTGCGCATCATAACATCAAGTATTCATCTCCTCCGTGTCTGGGAGCACCGGGGCTCAACGGGATGAGGCTCACCAGCGGGGACTCGCCACTTGGACATCTTAGAAGGCTTGTCGTCGTCTTGATATGAAGGGCGACGCATGGCATCATGGAGGGACTGCGGACGAACGTCTCTCTTCGGATTTGCACAAGTGAAGGCGGGTGCATTGTTGTGGCTCCCAACATCTCCTCAATGACAATCGGAGTGGATAATGCGCGAGGGATGATGAGATCCTTTGGAACGCGTTGATGGCGATGGCTACAGTGCAACTAGGGCTCGCAGTTTCGTAGGAAGGGCGCGGGAGTGGATGTGGGGTGGAGAGGCAAGGGCGAGCACACGCGGCTGGGCGAGGCGGTGAGCCAGCAGCGCACGAAAGCCGAGGCAGTAGCGGCGGCAACGTGGCTGGCAGCGGGCGGAGGAAACAACGACACATCAAGGAGAGAGAAAGCCCACACATTTTATATGGGGCACCTACCCTAGGGTTAGGCGCAAACGCCAAGTGGCAGCATGCTCACATCAGGTGGAGGCGTCGACTTTGATAGGTGCGGGGCGCTAGGGTTCACGAGGTGGCGGTGACTTTTGGTGGGCACAAGGGATAGGTTTCACGTGCGACGGAGGATTGCGCGGGCGTGCGTGTGGTTGGACCGAGCGTCGCGTAGCGAGCTGGGCCGAGCAGCTGCGGCCAAATGATTTTTTTATTTTTTTGGTTAGGATGTTACAATTATACCCCCCTTAAATAGAATCATGCCTCGGGATTCTAAGTTGGGTAAAGAAATCGACAAGGATTTTACGCATCAACAGGTTATTATTATCATTTTTGAAAATAATTTACTTCTTATTTTATTCTTAATGTTGTTATAACACTTTTAGAAGTTTAAGATTGCACACGATTGATTTAAGAAAACTTATGTTGTCACACGCAAACTTACATCTTATATTTATTATTATCATGATTATCATTATTATCATACCATATTATTAATAGTATTTTAGTGTATATATATATTGAGTTTATTGTCAATGCTATTTTTCAACGTGGTCATACGAGATCTGATTGAGTTTTCTTTGTCATGCCTTAATTTTATTTTACATGTATTTTCTAGAAATTAAAATTTGCATTATGTTGATTTAGTTGAATTTAAAAGTTTTATCACATAACAACAACACATTATTTTTATGTTTATTTATTATTATTATTATTATTATTATTACTATGAACTTGGCCTAAATCTCCATTGTGGCCTTAAATTTTAAAATCTTTCATTTCAAGTACATTGTCATGATTAATTGGTTTATTGTTATTATTTCTTTTCCCTTTTGTTAAATATTGTGGTTACAATCCCACCTCCTTACAAGTAATCTCGCCCTGGAGATTCAAATAGGTCAACGAAGGATAGAAGTATGATTTACTAGCGGTCGGCTACCCCTTTTAAACAGACAAATGCTACAATTTATTGTTATTGTTCTTATTATTAATATAATACAATACATCAAACAACATGTCCTATTTTGCTATGAGCAAGGCATGAGCTTCACTTGCTAACCAAATGGAACCTAAGCAAGTGATGTGCAATAATCTTTAAGAGTCTTCTTCTTTTGCGTTGTCCTCAATAAGTCGATCTTCAGACTTCGTCGATTAAGTTGAATCTTTATCTTCATAAACGAGGTCAAAGGAAAGTCTAAGAAGTCCATTCTAACTAAGTTCACATGCATTGAGTCAATATATAGCTCTAATACCACTTTGTCACACCAGGTTTTATTAAGAATAAAACTAGGTACACAATACATATATGACAGGATCACTTTCCCCATACATGAATGACAAATAGTGATAAATAATTCTATATCGAATACAAATATCGTTTATACCTTTAAAAGAGTTTTGAAACAACAGCTAAAGAAGAAAAACTCTAATGCAACCACAGGCGAATCGACTGGCAGCAATGCGACCTTCTACGCACCGTCTTTAATAAAAACTTGTCTTCTCAAATCTTCTCTTTGCTAAGTAGAATTTATGAAAAATAATGGCAAACACTTGAGTACATAGAGTACACGACAAGTGTGGGAAATAAATGACAAGTAGGCCAATCAAAAAGGAAAAGCTGATAGTGGTTTAAGCACTAAGCATTAAACTTATCCTTAACTTTCATTAACAACCTAAATCTAGATGAATATTTCCAACCATAACATAAAATAATAGTAATGTAGTAATATCAATATCATTTCCAATCATAATCTCAACTTTCATCTCAATCATCGACTAATTAGGAATTGGACACCAAGTCACTCTTGGTCGTGAGCACGATTGTCTAGACAGTTTGATAAAACTCTGCAGAGTGTGTACCTTTTACCCACAAGCCATCCCTTGTTGCCAAGTGAACTTAGTTAACCTCTCTGATGCTAGTGGCTGCCAACCACATTACACACTTCCTTTGGTGTGCATCTCCCGACTAGCACTAGCCCTCTAAAGTTTCACCGCTGAAGCATTTCTGGTGTACCTCTATGCCAACAGAAGTCCCCTCTTGAGCCGTGCAGATCTAAGGGCAGTTACTCTAAATCCATTCCCTGCACCATCCAAACAGTAGTACTAAGTCGGGAGAAACCTAATCAATTGACTAAGCCACTCCATCTCAGTCTCATTGCGGTACTCTAAAGCTTAGTGAATTCTTTCATAAATCGGTCCTTAGAATCCAGCAGTGTCAAACCCAGATCTGGTTCTCGTACAAACTGCAACACACGAAACCATCCAACCGCTAGATTCCTACCAACTACTATTTATTTTCCATATCATAATAAATAATCAAAAATCATAGGTGAGTCATATAGTCAAAGTTTCCCCTCATCTATTTTGCATCGTAAAATCATTCCAAAATACCATCCAATTCATACCAAAGCGACAAGGAGAATAAGGTAAAGCAACTGATAATCATGAAGTAGGCTTCATATTAATTTAGCATGCATCTAACTAAATCCTTACAAAAGGTGCAAGATGGACAATGACACTTGCCTTTTATTATTTAGTTACTCAGTCTTCTTGATTGAACTCTTGGTATTGATATCTTTGTGCCGCGTCTTGATTGTAACATGAACGTGTGTAAACTACCATTGAAAGAGAGAGAAAAATAACAATACATTATACATTCAAACACATGTTATGAAACCTACCACGTGGTTATTTTATGCCGAAATGAGAGTCACCGCACTAAAACAACTTAAATCAGAGTTATTAGCAATTATGCCTATTATATTAAATTATATAACTTACATAGTGTATTTATAACAATTATTAAGATGACAAATACATGCACTACAATGAAACGGATTATTTTTGTGGGCCGCAGTTATTTTTGTGATCCCCAATGAAATTAAAATTATTTTCGTGATTCAGTGGCAGCTAACGAAAATAAAACATATTTTCATTGGCCTTGTAAAGATCTCACGAAAATATGGGCACTTTCGTCAGCTCCTTCAAAAGGTCCACGACAGTAAAATAAATTTTGTGGGCACTATAGTGAGCTCACAAAACTGAGTCATACAATTCAAGCCCCCACGACCAGTCGCCCGACACTACCCCACGAACCAGTCGACGCTTCCGGGGGCAGGTGCCGGAGGAGGGCGGCGGGCACCGAGGGGCAGCGTCGGAGGGGCGGGCACCAGCGAGCGCAGCGAGCACTGGCGGGCACCGGAGGGTGGCGAACGCGGCGGCGGCGGGAGCCGAGGGGCGAGCATCAAGGGGAGCTCGGCGGCGGTGTTGGAGGGGCATCGGAGGGGCGAGAGCGGCGGCGGCGCGTGTAGGGTCTGGTGGTGGGAGTGCGGTCTGAGTGTGAGTCGGGCCGAGTTGGGCCAGGATATATACCTTTTATTTGCAACGGCCATATAAATTGTGACAATCCCAGGGTTAGCCGTCATAATTTAATTAATTTGCGACGGTATTTTTTGCCGTCGCAAACAAATTCTAACTTGCGATGGTATCTTTATTTGCAACGGCTTATGGGCCCGCCATCGCAAATAAATCACAAATTTGCGACGGCTCTTGGCACTTGCGACGGCCTATAGTGCGGGGCGTCGCAAATATTTCTAGCCGTTACAAATAATCATGTCTCCTGTAGTGTTTTTTAATCTACAATCCAGCAAAAAGCTACTTTTCAAAAAGTTGTAATGCTAGTTTATAAAAAACTGGACAAGAGCCGACTTGTTTAGATCTCTTAAACCTTTTAAAAATAGTTTCTCAAAAACAAAAATAAAAATCGAAACAAGTCCGAAGAATTCAAATTTGCCGAACAGCTACAACGGTCCAAGATTTGCGTATGCTATGTATGGCCGGCACGAGGATTTCCCGAGTTCTGTCACGTAGCAGGCAAACAGTGTAGTGAAACAATCGTTGATGCTGCACAGCGTGCTGCTATTCTGCGCTCTGGAATTACGTAGGAACTCGGAGCCCGGGCGCGCACCTTACTGCTCGAACAATCCACTTCTTTATTTTTTAGATCTACAATCTAGAAAAAAAAAATACTAATTTTACTTGCTTTGGACTATCTTCCTACTTTTTAAAAAGTTGTAGTGTTAATTTTTAAAAACTGGACAAGAACTCACCTGTTTTGATCTCTTATACCTTTTAAAAAATACCCCCTCCTTATTTTTTAAATTGATGTTTCTTAAAAAAAATGAACTACAAATGAACTAACCACAAATATCTGAACGACAAATGAAAAAATAAAGAGGGAGTAGTTTCTAAAAATAAAAATAAAAATAAAAATCAAAACAAGTCCTAAGAATTCAAGTTTGTCCAGTGGCTACGACAGTCCAAGATTTGCGTGCGCTATGGATGTAGTAGGGCCTGCACCAGGATTTCAATTGCAAGACGCTTTCACATTGTGTGAGCCGCGAGGAGCATGTCTGTTTCGGAACACGATCACAGGGGGCAGGAAAGACTGGGCACAAGCCTGTCCGCCTCGACCTAATCGCGGCCACTACTGATCCAATTGATAATGTTGCCATGCAAGCAGAAGCGGCGGATGATGAGTCACCTAACACCTGATCATTGTATAAGCCGCTCCTTTATTATAGTCGATGATGCGTCCCGCATTGCGCCGTCACTGTCACTTACCACCGGCCAGACAGGCGACAACATTTCTGGTAATCCACACGCGTTTGGATGATGCATGGCGTCTAGCAATTGGGATAAGAGCCAATGCAATATCCCCTTGTGTTTTTGAATTCATGCAATCCCCTTGTTAGTAGTGACGATGAAGGGCCCCAGCACGCTGTCAAGTTACTGTATGATATTTGCTTTCGTTATTATTAACTACAGTACTCCCGCTGGGTTCATCATTTATTAGCTGATGCAACTGCGACGCACTCGGTGTCGTATGCAGTTAGACGCAGGTGAGATGCCAATGTGTGAATGATATCTCTAAGTACTCCCTACTTCCCAAATTATTTGTCATTAGGATAAATTTTCTAGTTTAATTTTAAATTACAAAGTTTATCCTAATGACTAGTAATTTGGGAAGGAGGAGTAGTCTGAGCCACTACGCGGGAGCGGGATCTTTGCCCGCTCCGGACCGCGACAATCCCCACGCACTGGGCGTGTCCCAGCCCCTCGTCCTCTCCTCGTGAGACTGACGTGGACCCTCGACGCGATTTTTTTTCCTATAATAAGCTCCCGGTTGAGCTCAGCCATTCGAGTATCCGAGATCCTGAGTCGAGTGGGCGAACGAAGCAGCGCCACGGCGGTATCGCATTGCGGCAGCGTCTTCTGAGCTCTGTTTCAGGCATCTTGCACGACCGTTAGTCGAGTGTCCAGCGATGGAGCGCGGCCTGATCGACACGGCTGCTGCCAGCAGTCTCTGCCCGATGCCGGCCGGGCGACGCAAGTTTCTTGAACTGCGCGTGTTCCTCCAGAGGTGAGCCAACACGCGCTCGTAGTTTTTGTGATTGCAGTTTGACTCTTCGTTTCAGTCGTTGCCCAATCGACGGGGCTCCTCGCTGTGTTTGGTTTGGGTGTTAGTACTTCAGACTTGAGAGTGAGGGCGTCCTACTCCATCGGCCGGATGGGGTGAGGTCGGCGGCGCGCAAGAAGCTGTTCAGGAGCGAGCCGGCCGACCTGCTGGGAATCAGCAACTGGTCGGAGTCGTCGGACCCCACCGGCACTGGTGGACGGCGCTGGAGAACAACTTCGTGCTGGAGGCCTCTGAGGACGAGTACGGCGGGGTCGTCGTCGAGGCCGATAGGCTGCCGGCCGACAAGGACACCTTCGCGCGGTCGCTCACGGCGTCGCTCTCCTACTGGAAGTCCGTGGTACGCGCAACCTTCCTCATTCGGCTCTGCATCTGCTTTGCAGTCCAGCCAGAGCCAGATGCAACCGAAATGCTATCAGTTTTTCGAGTTTAGCGGTTCAGTTCAGAGTTCACTCCCTAGATGCATCACTACACTGGTCGTTAGTTTATCTGATTTACGATTTTGATGTTACAGGGGAACAAGGGGGTGTGGTTTAAATTACCGGTGGATCTTGCCGAGTTCGTCCCCCTGGCAATAAAGGTGAGACCGTTCCTCACAAGCTCAGTCCTTCTCAAGACTTTCAATGGTTGCCTCATGTGCAATTTCGATTCCTAAAGTAACTCAAGAGCGTTTACTCAGTCTTTTCTGATCTCTGTGTGCAGGAAGGTTTTCAAGTACCACCATGCAGAGGAGGCGTACCTGATGCCGACAGACTGGATCGCTGACGAACCTTGTATGCTCCCGGCAAACGCTTCTCATCAGGTTGGGGTTGGCGGCTTTGCGATCAATGATCAAAAGGAGGTAGTACTTGTATCACATTTCTGCGTAGCGTGCTTTCGTTTTAATGGGAACGGATAATTGAACAGTAAATGCGGTTCTGAATTCTGATCTCATTCGTCTGAACAATTCTAACAGGTTCTAGTGCTGCAAGAGAAGTATTGCGGTTCGTCCTTGGACGGTGCTTGGAAGCTCCCCACGGGCTTCATTCTTGCTGTAAGGATAATTGCTGGCATTATAGTTGTCGATGTCTACTAGGCATATGTGTGTGCGTGTGTGTCAGCTGTTACTGAAAATACTTTTGTCTGCAGTCCGAGGAAATATATACGGGAGCTATCAGAGAGGTGAAAGGGGAACCTGGGGTAAGTAATAGAACTTTCCCGAATGTAGCACAATATTTTCATTTATATATTTTCCTCGTGAGGATCGATACTCAAGGTGTTTTGATTTCGGTGGACTATGCAGGTTGACACTGAATTCGTGGGCGTGGTTGCTTTCAGGTGAGCATCACCCGGCCCTGGATCCAGCAATCACCCAAATTAGTTTATAGTACCCTAAAACTGTAGTCCGAACTTGCCCCATCTCTGTCAGGCACGCACACAAGGTAGCATTTCAGAAGTCAGACCTGTTCTTCATCTGTATGCTGAGGCCTGTATCCAACGAGATAAAGATCGACGAGACTGAGATTCAGGCCGCCAAGGTACGGCGTCCCTCTCGCAACCGTGAATAAGGAATCATATTCCTTATAAGGAATCATATTCATCTGAACAGTAAATGCGGTTCTGAATTCTGATCTCATTAGTCTGAACAATTCTAACAGGTTCTAGTGCTGCAAGATAAGTACTGCGGTTCGTCCTTGGAAGCTCCTCACGAGACAACAACACTATGGTACCAGCTGCAGTACGGCCTCTCCCATCTCTTCACCCTCATCCTCCGACTCACCAATCTCTTCACCCTCATCCTCCGACTCACCAAAAGATGTCAGTTCACTGAAAAAAACAAATCGCATCATTAGCTAACGAAGAATCACAGAATAGCCAGCTCCAAACTGACAAGCAAATCATACCACTCGAGTATGTATAATGGGTTGGTGCTCCCAACAAATCGGAGGGTGCGCTTCCCATCCCTCTTCCTGCACATCAAACACATCATCTCATCTCCCCTAATTACTGAATTGTATATAAAAAATAGATTCACAGTTGAATAGTTAAGTCAGAGCCTATATTTTAAACAGTTTTTCAGAACTTTGAATTGAATAAAAACATGATTTAAAATAAAGTTGAACTGGAAAAATTCACTTGCAACATTCAAACTAAAATCGCATGTCTATGCATATGTCCTTACAAAATTCAACTAAGGTAAACAAAGCCATTGTGGATATTGTAACTGTATGGATGTTTTCCTTACAAAACACATGATTAGACATTCTTGTACCACAAGATTTTCTCAATATACATACCTGTGTACCACGTGATCACTTGTGCATTTTTTCAAAAAGCAAGAATCCAGAATGTTTACATTGCAATCAACGGCAACAGAAACAACGGAAGCGTGACCTACATCCATGCAATCTGCTATGGCGGGATCAATGAAGGATGGCTCGACATAAATGGATGGCCACACCTGATGAGGGGTATGTACAATGACCCAACTTTTTGTACCAATGAGCTTGATTGGATGCATGATGACACAGTATATGATGAGTTTGTAGAGGATGATCAGTATGGCAGTGTCGTGTGCGAGAGTTTGATTGGAGGTAGTAGTGAAAGGGACATTGAATACTTCAATGAGAGTTGCCTAAATTAGTGGGAAAATACAGCTCCAGCAGGTCACTTTAATAGATTCTTTCTCAGAATGGAAGGAAACAGAAACTACAGAGCATGTTGTGGTGAAGAGCACTTGTGGCATTGCAGTTTGTAACAAGGAATATACTCTTTACGGGACATTCAACAAGTTGGCCAGAAGTATGTATGAACCAGAGCATGAGCTTTGGCTGAATGCTTTTTATGTGGAAATGGTAGATGAGCCTAAGAATGGAGGGAAAGGTGAGGTTGTGTGTTGTTAGACAGTTTCTGTGTAGGGGTATTTTAGTCATTTCGGGATAGGCTTCTTGGCCCCCAAGTATTGTAACCATATATGTAAACCCCTGTCAATCTAATCTAATGGAATGAATCTTTCCCTTCCAATTTGGTATCAGACTAGAGTTTCCCTCTCCTCTTCCCTCTTATCTCTCAGCCGCCGGCCTTCCCAGTGGCGCCGCCGCCGCTGCTCCAGCCGGCGCCTCCTCCAGCCCGTCGCCGCCATGTAGGACCCGCCGGCCGTCGGCAACTCCTCCCAATGGCCGTCATGGATGGCCACCGCCAGATCCGTGGCTGGCGCCCTCCCTGGCGGCCCGCCAACCGCCGCCCCGTCGACTACCGTCCTCCCTGGCGGCCCACAGGCCGCAACCCCCACTGGCGCCCCGCCGGCCACCCTCCCTGGTGCCCCGCCGACCCGCACCCTTCCTTGTGCCCCGCCAGCCGCCGCCCTCCTTGGGACCACCGCCGCCTCCGCCTTGGGATGGCCGGGGGCGGCCAGATCTGGTCCCCTCACCACCGTCGCCGCCTTGGGATGGTCGGGGGCGGCCGGATCTGGCCCCCTCACCACCGCCGCCGCCTTGGGATGGCCGGGAGCGGCCGGATCTAGCCCCACCAGCGCCGTCGCTGCCCTTGGCTGGCCCGGCATGGCCACTGCCGGTGCTGACCTGTTGCTTCCCGCCGCCGCCGGCGCTGCATGGTCCTTGGACGCTGCCGCCACCACAGCCGCGGTCGGATCTGTCCATCCCGCCACCGTTCCCTACATCTTGAGCTTGCTTCCCGCCGGCGTGGCACCACCGGCCATCGAACCTTGAGCGCCACCACCGGGCTACACCGCTGGTGGACTGCTACGTGCCCCGCCACCGTCGTCGGGCACTGCTCCGCGCGGACCGCCTTTGATGCCTGGAGTGTGGCTGCCACCCGACTTTTCATTGTTGGCAGCCACCTTCACCGTCCTTGATGATCCAGCAGTTGGGGACACCGCTTGCAGCGCTGGACAGGACGCTGCCGCTACCGGCGCTGTGGATGTCGACACCACAACATGACTGTCCTCCGCTGTCGCTGCTGCTCGCGAGCGGGAGCGGACCCTCGCTCTCGCTCTGGAACAGGAGCGTGCTTCCATGACTGCTCTTACTCACCAGCTCGAGGAGACTAGACACCAGTTGTGGAGTGCCACCTACGAGCCCTTCCCAACAGCTCACACCACTTACGCGACTTCCCTCGTTGTTGTGCTTCACGCTCAGGTTGCTGGTGTTCAGAACATCCAGGCACTCGTCCCGGGTGTACTCAGCAGCAACTCTACCTTGTACCCCAGGTGGCGTAAGCAGGTCATCCGAGCCCTCCGGTGTTACCGTCTTGATGACCATGCCCTGCACAATGACTCACCATTGGACGACTCCTGACTCGGCATGGACAGCTTGATCCATGCATGGATCTTCGGGTCACTTTCTGATGAGCTCCAGGACATCATCGGAGCAGCGCGGTGGTGGCACTGCTCGTCAAGTGTGGCTGATCCTCGAGCAGCGGTTTCAGGGGAACCGAGCGACTCGGGCTCTCCACATCATGACGCGTGTTGGTGCCTGGCGAACCGGGTATCCCTGGGTACAGGGATAAAAGAACACTGGGCCTATCGCCCACCGGGGCGAGGCCTGACATGGGCTGAGAGCGCTATGTGGCAAGTGGTACAGTGTCTTCCTCCGTCGAGGGAAAGTCCAGTGCCTCCTCGCCAACCGTAGCCCTGGGCCCACCACCTCGCTGGGGAATGATCCAACGAGGCTGCTAGAATAGCGGCTCCGGGCCTCCCCTCCTGGGAAGAGGGTCCGGTACTGTGACAATCCCTATAGCTCCGGGTCCACCCCCTGGACCCGGACGTCCCTCTGAGGATCCTACGCTGCTAGTTTCCAGCAGCTCCGGACTCAACCTCCGGGAACTAAGCATCCCGATGAGGTAAGGGCCGGGAGGTGCCACATGACAGGCGGCGCCAAGCTTGAGCTTTCCCACGGAAGGCTCAGAGAAGGGAGGCGTGCCCAGGACGCCAAAGCTAGGACGCGCATGTTCCCTAGGCGAACGGGATTTCGCACTCATAAGTCAAGTGGACTGTGGTCGGTCTTGTCATAACTGATCAGAGCCAAACTACGACGTACGGCGGACCAATGAGAAGCCCTGACGGGACAAACAAGACAGGGCCAACCATGATGAGGGGACTATTCATAGCCCTGCAGCAGGGTGTGGGCAGGTGGCACATTGAAACTGTTGTCAGGGGATAACATTTACTCTCAGATCTTAGGGCAAATTCGGTATGCCCGGGGCCACTTGTCGGGCCTCGGGCCCCACTTGTAAGCTGGTCGACCTTGGACTATAAAAGGACCGAGCGACCATCGGCTTAGACAACTTTGCTCAGACTAAGATACAGACTCAAGGAATACAACACACAAACCCCCGTGGAGTAGGGTATTACGCTCAGGCGGCCCGAACCACGTAAATCCCTCGTGTTCATCGTCCACTGCGTTCTACCTTGCTAGGACTAGCCCCCCGATAACACATTGAACCTCCGCGGACCACTCCCGAGTAGGTCCGGGGGAGGTGTCAGTTTAGACGCCTCGACATTTAGCGCGCCAGGTAGGGGGGCTTTTCTCCTGCAAGAATCTTCACCAGCAGTATGGTGAACACTCCCTCCAATGCCAGTTCCTCTAGGCCACAGCCTTGTAAGCAAGTGCCGTGAGAGGACCAAGCTTCATCTCACCCCAGAGACGGGTCTCGCTCCAGGGCGGGAAAATCTGGGCCGTCGCGTCGCCAAACGGCCACCCATCGACTGCAGGCCAGCACGATGGGGCTCGGCAGACCCCAGTAGCGACAACCGTCACGGCACCACCGGCGGCAAGCCCAGAGAGCCCGCTTCTAGCTTCGCGGGAGTTGCTCCGCAACGCACCAACTGCAGAAGCCCCACAGGGGCAACCCAGCAGTGGGTAAACGACGTCGACCATCTGGTCGTCGCCGCACTCCAGACGACTCCACAGGGCGGAAGGCGAGCGACAACAACATTTGTTTCGTTGTCACGCACGCCTACGTTCGACAGGCGGACCGCCGACAGCCGTTCAACTAGGCTTTCGTCAGCGGACCTGCGGACGAGGTTGCAGCATCGCCGCAGAGCCGGCGAGGACTGCTGGGTCGTCATCGAGCGACAACGGGAGCGACGCCGCAACCTCGAAGCTGATTACAGCCTGCCAGGTGTCGGGGCCTAGGTGCACGACGCTCGTCCACCACGTCAGGCGCACGCGGCGCCTCCCAAGCAGCACCAGGCGTACATGACGCCTCCCCCGCACCAAGCATATGTTGCTCCTCGTCCACCGCAAGCATATGGTGTGCCCCCGCCGCAGCAAGCGCCGGCCGCAATACCCCAGCAACCGATATACGCGGCGCAACCGACTCATTATGGCCATGCAGCGCCAAACTTGCCACCCGCAAGCACATGAGGTGGTTGCGCAGCCTTAGCTCCCCACCTGCGAAGGGTGGTTTGGCCCCACAAGGAGGGGAACAACACCACCGGCGCATGTCCATTAAGCTAGCTACTATGCTAGAAAGATGCTCGGAGTCCATTGCCCACCGTAACCGATGTGGCCACCGTGAAGAGACCGATGTCCAATTTATCCTCCGGAAGCACACTCATACGCCACCATGAAGTGTTTTGGGATCAGGCAAGCCACGACCATCGCAGTCTAAGCACGCGACTAAACCTTTCGAGATCTTTGATGCCCAGCCCCCCAAAGGAAAGAGGTCGGCACACCATCGGCCAACTCACTTTACATTGAGCTCCAGTAATCGGCCGCCCACCAGTCAGTAAACGGTGCCTAGCACGATCAAGTTGAGGAATAAACTGCTTGGGAGGCTTTAGGGCGGACATTAGATAGGTGGCCATTGAGGAGAGTGTGGTGTGGACAAGCTCTTTGCGACCAGCAAAGGTGAGCAGGGACCCTTGCCAATTAGCCAACCTGTTGCCTATGCGGTCTTGAATCTCTTGCAAGTCATGCACCCGGATTTGGTGAGGAGAGAGTGGAATACCCAAATATTTGACCGACCATTGAAGGTGACTCCCTTAAAACCCCGCTAGCACACTGTCCAAGTCTAGGTTCTCACATCAGAGCGACATCACTGAGCTCTTAAGTATGTTGATTTTCAGGCCGGAAGCATCACCGAATAGGGAGAGAATTTTCAAGGCCATGTCAACATCTTCCTTTACCGGATTAAGGAACAGCGCCACATCATCCGCATATAGGGACATGCGGACACGTGGCTCGAACGCATGGAGTGGTGAGAGCAGCCCTTCCTCCATAGCTCGATTAAAAAGGTGGAGTAGAGGATCAATGGCAAGTATGAACAGGTAAGGTGAAAGAGGGGCGCCTTGTTTGAGCCCTCTTTCATGCTGTATCGACGGACCGCAGAGGCCATTCAGGCAGACAGATGAGTACGCCGAAGACCAGAGCATTGACATCCAGTCACGCCACCTCGGAGAAAAACCGCGCGCCAACAGCAGTTCAAGAAGATAATCCCAACGTACAGAGTCAAAGGCATGGGAGATGTCCAGTTTAAACATAAGTATCGATCGGCGTGCTTGATGGCAGTCTTTTAGAAAGAGTTCTCTTGGATGCTTCGTTTTTTGACAAAGGCACTTTGTGCGTCCGATACCAAGTATCCAATGTCAGCGGACAATCTGGCTGACAAAACTTTAGCTACCAGCTTTGCAAATGAGTTCACCAAACTGCTCGGCCTAAAGTCTGCGGCAGAGGAAGGTGTAGGCGCCTTTGGCAGCAATGTGATGTTGGCCGAGTTGAGCAGTCGAAAAGAGATATTGGCCCAGTTGAGAAGTCGAAAAGATGTAGTGTTAAGATTGTAGAATTGCTGAAACGCGGCCATTAGATCAGACTTGATGATCAGCCAACTGTGTCGATAGAAATCCCTGGTAAAGCCATTCGGGCCGGGAGCCTTTTTCCGTTGGGGAGTCCTGGATGGCCTGATGTATTTCGTGTTCGGAAAAGGAGGAATCCAGGACCGAGCGCACCGGCCGCAAATTTATAGAGGACCAGTTGATAGTTTAGGTGCGGGGGGCAGGCGCTCCCAATATATTAGAGAAGTGGCGAGCCAAATGCTCTTCTTTCTCTGCATGAGACCAAAGCATGGAACCGTCCTCTGCAATGAGGCGAGTTATGCATTTTTTCCTTGATCGATTATTCGCCTTAGATGAAACAACCTCAAACAGGTGTCCCCTTCCCGCAACCAAAGGATGTGTGAGGCTTGTCTGCGACGCGAACGCTCCAGAGCAGCAAGACCCAAGACCCGAATTTTGAGATCCTTCCTCAGTAAGAACTCCTCATCAGACAAAGGTCTAATTTCTTGTGCTTTGTTCAGCCTTGCAATAACCTCGGTGGCCATTAGTAATTGCATACGGACATGTCCAAAGAGACCCTGACTCCATTTCTTCAGACCTACTGCCAACCGCCGCATCTTGTTATGCAGCCTCACCATTGGTGAGGCATCCATAATATCCTGCGACCACAAGTCAGTCACAAATGTACTGAAACCAAGGACTTTAATCAAGAAGCTTCCAAATTTGAAACTTCGATCTGGGAAGCGGGTGAGAGGAGCCAGAATTAGCGAGCAGTGATCCGACAGGGAGGAGGAGAGGGTCTGTAATTGATGATCCATGAAACAAGATCCCAAGCTGGGGAGCAGAACGCTCTATCCAGGTGTACCAGGGTGGGTTGGCACCGTTCATTACTCCAAGTGAAGGTCCGATTCTGAAGAAGCAGCTCAAGCAGCGGGGCCGCATCAAGTGCACGACAAAATGATTTCATCCAATGGCAGCTAAATTTGGACTTATTCTTATCACAAGCATTGTATATTATTGAAGTCCCCGATACAGAGTCATGGCAATGACTGCACCGGTTTATCTTGCACTAGCTGCTGCAGAAATCGGCCTTTTTCAGCATTGGTTGAAGGACCGTATACTGCTGAAAGCTTGAACTGGGATTGGGATGCGATGGCCTTCAAGACCAAGGAAAGAGAAAACTCCATAATCTGCATATTACTTCCTTGAAACACACTAGGATCCCAGGCCACAATCAAGCCCCCTCTAGTGCCATCTGCTGGTTTGAACTTGAACTCACTGAGATGCGGCCCAAGGAAATCCATAGCTAGACGACCATCAATGTCCGACAGTTTGGATCCCTGAATACAAACCACATTTGCCCTGCAATTGATGATTTGTTGATGGAGGACTTTTCTTCTCGAAGGGGTGTTGAGTCCACGCACGTTCCATGATAGTAGGATAAGATGCTCATTCATTAGGAAAACTAAGGACACTGGAAGTACATTGCACGAGACACCACCCAGCATAGCAGGAAGGCGAGGAGGCATCCACCAATAGCCCCAAGACAAGCCTCCTCCAAGGATCACACCAAACCAACCCTTCACGACATTTGAGCACAAATCCGCTCCACATCATACAAACAGACTAACATGGATGAAAACTAAGAGCATCTTGACTGACCGCAACAGCTACTAGGCCGCAGCCTGCGCACTCATTTCCTCAGCCACCAGGAAGGCAGTGGCACGTGTGAGTGCATGCTTCGCAAGGCAGGTTATGCCACGGATGGCAGAGATCGCCTTGGGCAGCAAAGGCTGACGGTACAAGGCCTCATACTTCTGTAAGGTGGCAGCTTCTATCTTCTTGTCACCGACCAGGTCGAGTTCTCTGGTCAGACATTGAGTGGCCCTCATGGCCACTGGCACCGGCGTCCCCTTCTGAGCCTGCCTCCTGCTCCGCTTGGATGGATCAGCAGGGACAGTCGTGGCACGGGGGGCGTGGGTTTTCTTCAGGGGCACGCCAAGGATGGCTGAGGGTGCCTGTTTGAAAAGACATGCGAGGCGGTCCATTGCAACACTCTGATCAGCAGGCTCCCCCAGTGTGCACTGGGCCGTCGCGGTATCACCAAGGTCAGTTGGGTCGAGCCCGCTAAAGCTGGTGGGGAGGGTTGTCTGCTTCTCTGCGCTTGGGTGACCACGGGAGGCCCATCAAGTGAGGAGGTCACCACAGGTAGGGTCCCCGAGGCAGGTGGGCAGCCCAGAGAGGGATGTTGGGCCCCAACGGAGCGTCTGAATGGCGACAAAGTCAGGGAAACTAGCGCAGCCTCCTGGCAAGTTACAGTAGCAGGCGCCTGACCGCTGCCAGCTTCCAGCAGCATTGGGTCCGCCCACCCTCCATACTCAGAAGAGAGCTCGCCCACTTTCGGGCTGCCAAGGCGATGCAGGAGGGCACAAATAGGGTCTTCACTTGCAGGAACAGAAGAGGGCGACCGAGGTAGGTTCTGGTGATGCACCTGGGCGGAAGACGCCAACTCGCCTAACGTCGGAGCAGCACGAGTTGTCGGGACCAGCACTGCTTTTCGGGCCACAGGAGATGCAGAGCGGCATTGGTCCCATCCTTCATCATCACGACATGGGGCCTCCCGACGTTGGAGGCGCGGAGGCGATGAAGACAAAGTACGTCCGCGTGTGGCCTCCGGCAGGGTGGGGCGGCGATGCACGCCTCCGTAGCCACGTTTGGGATGCGACGGGACAGTCGTCGATGAGCGCCCCCCCCCCCCCCCCCCCCACGAGTGACCCCGCCAGGAGCCGCGGTGCGACGAGCCCCTAGGGCATCGTGCTCCACCCTCGTCCCCGTCCTGGTGATCGGATGAGCGAGTAGGGCCGAGCTGATGACAATTGTCTTGTGGTGGCTGATTGGAGAGAAGATCATCTGGGATGCCGGCCACCCAATCAATGTGCTGCATACGAACTTGAAAGTCCTCCTCCGAGTCCAAGGAGAGTGGATGGAAGAGAACTTATGCCAGACCATGGGGAGGCATTTAGCGAAGGAAACAAGTCATGTAGCTCGGCAATGTGGATAACAATCTCCACCTCGTCCCCCTCCGGCGGGAACTCCAGTGCAGACGCTAATGGAGCTCTGGGCTTGAAGAAGGTGACATGCTTGGTGCATGGCAGGCAGCTCGGGTCAGCCATCCAAGCCCAAAAGATGCAGGCATCTATAGAGTCGCGAGTGTATGAGGCGGAGTCAATGCGATCGAAGAGGCATAGATCTCCAAAGATCTGTCTAAGGCCCTACTCACACCATGCATGCAGAGGTAAATCCTCAACAACAATCTTAACATGATACCTCTAGGAGGCTGTGACTGGCCACATATGCCAGGCCCTGATCCTGAATGGGACGCCGCGACAAGTGACTGTCTCGCGGTGGATGGCTGCGAGCTGTTGCGCTGGATGATCAAACATCACAAAGAAGTCCTCAGGCCGGTGTGGGGAGATGGTCATATGACCCCTCGAAATACCAAGTTGGGAGTTGTGGACGTCGAGCATCTCTCGCGCAGAAGGATGGAAGTTCCTGTCCAAGGAGTACACAACTACAACACAAGAGACCATGTTATTGTAGTCAGCCATCATAACACCGTCTGGGAGAATGACCGCAAACCGGGACGCACGATGCTGATCAGGGAAGCCAGGGATGTGGGAGATTGGAGCTGCCATGGGTGGAGAGCCGCGAAGTGCCTCTGCGTAGGAGGCGGGGAGAGGGGTGGTGTGATGTAGAGGTGGAAAGGCAAGGCAAGAGAAGACACTGGGTTTGGTGGAAGACCTCCCACTAGATTGTGGTGCTCGACAGGCACGAGCGAAGTGACCACTACTGATAATAATAATGAGCTTGTATTATTCAGGAGGTCGAAGGCCTCTATAAATAGATGTACAAGAATGGTTAATAAACATAAAAGCCCTTATGCAAAAGGGAAAATATAAAGCACATCCCTACACCTCTAACACCCCCCTCAAACTCAAGGTGTGTCACAAACACTGAGTTTGGAGAGATAAAAACAATGTTGGGCTCTGGTCTGTGCCTTCGTGAAGAAATCAGCTAGCTGAAGCTCTGAAGGCACATACTAAAGATCAACAACACCATCCTGTACCTGCGCTCGTGTATAAAAAGCATCAACACTGATATGCCCACGCCGACCACACCATCAAGTATACCGATTACATCAAGCAAGATGGAACAATCATCAAGTCAAGCTGCACCAGCTCATGTTGTCGATGGACCAATTACTCGTAGCCGAGCTAAACAGCTACAACAAGAGGTGCACGCGCTACTTTGTGAAATTCCATTTATTAATGAGAATTATATACTTCCTAAATCTTATATGTTTCTATTACTCAGGTTCACCAAGGAGGATGACAAGGACACGCCAAGACTGAACCAGAGAGGAGAACTACGTCGAACCAGTTCGGCCTAGCAGAACTGTCATGAAGAAACAGTCATATCTCTTGATTCATAGAAGCTGTGAAGGTCCATGAGTACTTGTTGGAAAGGTGTTGAAGTCAACTTTCTAATGCCACTAAGTGCCGAGTGATTTAGAGGTTCCAGCTTGGCAGCCGAGTGCTTTTGGTGCAGACTGTTCAGAAGATCAACAGTCAGCCTGATATCCAAGTTTCCGTGAGAAAATGTATCACTCTACAATATTTCGTGAAGCATGCTACACATTGTGTGAAAGGTTATCAAATTATCTTTCCAACGCATCTGGTCCCATGTCTTTTGGATGTCCCTAGGTGGAGTTATGATTAAAACACTGAAGACCACCCAGAAGGCCAGAAGACATGCGGGAAATTGATGACCACTGCATGAATGATCAAGCCAGTTGGCCTTCCACCTTCCCACGTGGATTTTTCAGTTCACATATATTTTTAGACTAGTTGTTGGTATAAATATCCCTCTTTTGTAAGCCAAGGGCAACTCTTTGATGAATTAAGATTATTCCAGTGAAATTTGCAGCCGAGCTGCTTGAGTGTCTTACTCAACCCTTGTTCTTCCTTGTTCTTCTTGAACTTGTGGAGATATCTCTCTGATATCCACTAATTCGTACTCTGCGGGTTCCAGTACGGCTGCCCCGTCTTGTGTGGATTAGCTTCGGTTGTGGTTCTACGGTCGTTCGGAGATCGAGTCGAAGTATTCGCGGTTTCGGTGTCTCTCTCCCCGTCGCTTGGTCGCATCCAACCTTAGTCAGGTATAAAGCTAGTTATCCGCGTTGTTTCTACAACAAGTTATCTTGTTCTTGAACCTCCTGTCGTGAAGATCGGGCCACCCTTCGCCGAACCAAATTCGGTGCATATCATGTGGTAATCAGAGCTATCGTTGTCACGGTAGGTTCATTTTTTTTATCACCCACCCTTCAACCCTTTTTCAATCTGTTACAGTTTTCACCATCCACATATTCATCCCCGTGTTTATCTTTTACATATATTTGTTTGTCCTATAGTCCAAAGCCAAAAAAAATATACCTATAGCCCTTTTGACGGTACTGTTATATTGTGTTTGTGTTCTTCCAGTTGCTCGTCACCACCGTTTACCTATATCTTTTGTAATCAGCACCCTTGTTAGTGTTATAAAAAAAGGAAGAAAGAATACAATAAAAAAAAGAGAGCACAAGTGAAAAGATTCTGAAGAATTTTGTGTTACGGTTGGGTGTTGAAATTTTCAGTTTTCATATCCAAGTTGGTGGTAATCTTGATAGCAGCAAAAAAAAAAAATTATCTTTTGAGCACAATTTTTTTTCACTTGATTGGCAGTACCGTAGCCCGCCTTGTTCAGCCACCTATAGCTCCACCAAAAACATATAAACCGGGACTTTCGATTTGTACTCCTTACGGTCTCTTTACCACCTCCGTTGAAGCTGTCACACCAGCACCATCACAGTTCTTGAGATCAGGCAAGAACTTGGGTAAGTAAGAGGTGAGATCGAGTGTGTCCACATATATATTTTCTTTTTTTTTCTTGCTGCTCCTAACATGGCAGGCTCAGATTCAAGTGTTCATGGTGGACACCATGGTGATAGGGAACCCCCTGTCTCACGGGATGAGATGCGTCGCATGGCTGATTCACTCATGGAGGCCATAGGCAGGCTCCTCGATGAGCGTCTTCCTGCGGCTGGCGGACGTCGAGCATGTCGTGATCAAGAGGAGTGTCATCGAGAGGAGTCCGGCGATGAGAATTCTGGTTTCAGCCATGGATTCAATCGCTTCGGACATGGCCCTGACGGATCTGGTGGTGGTCGTCATGCTGATTTTAATAATTACCATGGTGGGCGTCGCGCACATAGGCGCAATGCTGATGGTCACCGCATGCATTTTGAAGACGAAGAGTTTGAAGATCAAGATCATGAAGAAGGATCTCATGATGATGAAAATCCTTTCGGTCAAGGTGGCAGGTTTGTTCGGCGTCATCATCGCCGGCCTGCTGATTTTGAAGAAAGGGAATACCATCGTGGTCGACGTCCTCATGACAACCCAGATAACATCGCTCGTGTCAAATTGAGTATTCCAAAGTTTACTGGAAAGGAGAATCCTGATGAATTTCTTGAATGGGCTGAGCAGTGTGATCAAATATTCCGAGTACATAATCTTTCAGTTCAGCGCCGTGTGAATCTTGCTTCGTTGGAATTCTCTGGATACGCTCTCACTTGGTGGAACCAAGTGCAGGAGAATCAACGTGATTTGGGACGTGGATATATCAATACATGGGAGGAGATGAAGCAAGTGATGAGAAGGCGATTCGTGCCATCTAGCTATCAGCATGATCTCAGGAACCGGTTGCAAATGTTAAAGCAAGGGAAGAGATCAGTTGATGAGTATTTCAAGGAGATGGAGCTGCTGTTGGTGCGGGCGGGAATAAGAGAAGATGCAGAGTCAACAATGGCAAGATTTCTAGGAGGTCTTAATGAAGAAATTTCTGGTTTCGTGGAGATGTTTCCATATCGTACATTGCAGGATCTTGTTGATCAAGCTATGCGAACAGAGAAAAATATTCAGCAAGAGTCACGTGGAAAATCTTATGGAAGTTATTCTATTGCTGCCCCATGGCGCAAACAGCAGTCAAGTACTTCCTATGGTGGTGGACGATCTCAAGGGGCTGCAGCCAAGTATTCTCAATCATTTGTTCCATCGAAGATGGCAGCCTCCACCGCGTCATCACCAACAACTCAGCAGTGATTCGCTGCAAGTTCAGCAGCCCACATCAATGCCTCGGGAGCTACATCTTCTTCTCGAAGCAAAGAAATTGTATGCCATAAATGCCACGGCCGTGGGCACATTGCTGCCCAATGCCCAAGCAAGAGGACCATGTTGTTGAATGAGAAAGGTGAATGGGAATCCGAGAGTGATCCGGAGGATGCTGGACAGATATGTGATGAAGAAATTGAGGAGGAAGGGAATGAGATCCAGCCTGAAGAAGGAGAACATAATTGCTTTATTTCTCTACGAGTGCTTAGTGTAATAGCAGAAAAGGAAGACAACGGGCAGCGACATAATTTGTTCCATACCCGTGGAATAATCAAAGATAAGGTGTGTCGCATCATCGTTGATAATGGTAGCTGCAACAATATTGCTAGCCAAGAATTGGTGGACAGATTGGGACTGAAACCACGGCGTCATCCTAGTCCATACAAGATGCAGTGGCTTAATGATTGTGGTGCGCTACGTGTCAGTCATACTGTGACTGTACCATTCTCTGTTGGTAAATACAATGATTATGTGGAGTGCGACGTGGTGCCTATGCAAGCCTGCCAGCTTCTGCTCGGTCGACCATGGCTATATGATCGTGATGTCCAGATTTTTGGAAGGACCAACAAGCTGTCTTTTGTGTACAAAGGAGAGCGAATTTCCTTGCTTCCTTTGACACCGGAAGAAATTTTGAAGGATGATATCAGGAAGAAACAGCGCGATAGCGAGCACCACATGCGAGTGAGTCACAAAAATAGTAAGGAAGAGTGTCCACAGCCAAATCAAACCCCGCAGCTGCAAGGAACCCAGAAACCGGGAAAAGAGGGTTTAGTAATGATGGCTAGGAAGGGGGATATCAAAGCATTGAGTGAACCCAATGCCATGTTCTTTGTACTTATGTACAAGGACACTTTTCTTTCTACTAATGCCTTACCCTCTACCCTGCCGAGTACTCTTTTGAATGTCTTGCAGGAATATGAAGATGTCTTTCCGAACGAAGTACCACCAGGACTGCCACCTAAGAGAGGAATCGAGCATCAAATTGACTTGGTTCTTGGTGCGTCACTTCCGAACAGGGCTGCATACCGCACCAACCCAGAGGAGACAAAAAAAATTCAGCGACAAGTGGAGGAATTGATGAAAAAAGGGTATGTACAGGAAAGTCTTTCCCCTTGTGCTGTCCCTGTTCTTTTAGTGCCTAAGAAAGATGGGTCTTGGAGACTATGTGTGGATTGCCGTGCAATTAACAACATCACAGTAAGATATAGGCATCCCATTCCTCGCTTAGATGATATGCTTGATGAACTTAGTGGTGCTAATTTTTTCACTAAAATTGATTTAAGAAGTGGCTATCATCAGATTCGTATGAAAGAAGGAGATGAGTGGAAAACAGCCTTTAAAACAAAATTTGGATTGTATGAATGGTTAGTGATGCCCTTCGGTTTAACCAATGCACCTAGTACATTTATGCGATTAATGAATCATGTGCTTAGAACTTTCATTGGTAAATTTGTTGTGGTTTATTTTTATGACATCCTAATCTACAGCAAGACTCTTGAAGAACATGTTGCACATATCCAGAGCGTACTTGTTGTCCTGCGTAAACAAAAATTGTACGCTAACCTTGAGAAGCGCACCTTCTGCACCGACAAGGTAGTTTTCCTTGGTTTTGTTGTTTCAGGACAAGGCGTGGAGGTGGATGTTGAGAAAGTCAAGGCTATACAAGAATGGAGGCCCCCACAAAACGTGAGCCAAGTGAGAAGCTTCCTTGGACTTGTTGGTTTCTACCGGCGCTTCGTGAAAGATTTCAGCACGATCGCTGCTCCAATCAATGAGCTGACCAAGAAAGACGTACCTTTCAAATGGGGAGAAGCACAACAAAAGGCTTTTGAAGAATTAAAGAGGAAGCTCACAACATCCCCAGTCCTTGCACTTCCTGATTTCAACAAGACATTTGAAATTGAATGTGATGCAAGTGGAGTTGGGATTGGAGGCGTGCTGATGCAAGAAAAGAGACCAATTGCATTCTTCAGTGAAAAGCTAAGTGGTCCGACTTTGAATTATTCAGTTTATGATAAAGAATTATATGCTCTCATTCGGAGTTTGGAAACTTGGCAACACTACCTTTATTCTAAAGAATTTATAATACATTCAAACCATGAATCATTGAAACATATTAAGGGACAACTAAAACTAAATAAACGACATGCTAAGTGGAGTGAATTTATTGAGTCCTTTCCTTATATTGTCAAATATAAGAAAGGTCAAGACAATATTGTAGCTGATGCTTTATCTCGACGTCATGCTTTGCTCACACAACTTGATGCTAAAATTCTCGGATTGGAAAGTATAAAGGAATTATATGCCACTGATTCGTACTTTGCTGAACCATATGCCAAGTGCCGTATTGGCAAAGGATGGGAAAAGTATCATGTGCATGATGGATTTTTATTTCGCACTAACAAACTTTGTATTCCAGATTGCTCTGTTCGACTTTTACTCGTGCAGGAAGCTCATGCAGGTGGCCTTATGGGCCATTTTGGAGCCAAGAAGACGAAGCAAGTGCTGGCCGACCATTTCTTTTGGCCAAAAATGCGACGAGATGTAGAGAGACATGTTCTTCACTGCGAAAACTGCCACAAAGCTAAGTCTCGTCTGAACCCTCATGGTTTATATACTCCCCTTCCTATTCCTAATGCACCTTGGGAGGATATTCCAATGGATTTTTTTCTTAGGTTACCACGAACCAAAGGGGGAAGGGATTCAATTTTTTGTCGTGGTTGATCATTTCAGCAAAATGGCACATTTTATTCCTTGTCACAAGAGCGACGATGCTTCCCGTATTGCTGAATTATTTTTCAGGGAAATCGTGCGACTACATGGAATGCCACGTACCATTGTGTCGGATCGTGACACCAAGTTCTTGAGCTACTTTTGGAAGATATTGTGGGGCAAACTTGGGACAAAACTGTTGTTCTCCACAACATGTCATCCGCAAATGGACGGCCAAACTGAAGTTGTGAATCGAACACTATCAATGTTGCTCCGAGCTGTCCTTAAGAAGAATATGAAACTATGGGAAGAAAGCTTGCCACACGTTGAGTTTGCATACAATAGGGCAGTACACTCAACCACTAAATTTTGTCCATTTGAAATTGTATATGGATTCACACCCACTGCTCCCATAGATCTTTTGTCTCTACCCATGCAGGAACGTGTGAACTTCGATGCAAGCAAGCGAGCTGAATTTGTCAAGAACATTCATGATAGGGCTCAGGCCAATATTGAAAAGATGACCAAGAAGTATGAGAAGCACACTAACAAGGGTCGCAGGAAGGTGTTGTTCGAACCAGGGGACTTGGTTTGGGTGCACCTTCGAAAGGATCATTTTCCAGAGCTGCGCAAGAACAAGTTGCAACCCCGGGCTGACGGACCATTCAAAGTTCTGCGCAAGATCAATGACAACGCTTATGAAATTGATCTGCCAAGTACTTATGGTGTAAGTACCAATTTCAATGTGTCCGACCTCTCTCCATTCTTTGGATTGGAAGAGTCGAGGACGACTCTTTTTCAAGGGGGGGATGATGATATGCCCACGCCGACCACACCATCAAGTATACCGATTACATCAAGCAAGATGGAACAATCATCAAGTCAAGCTGCACCAGCTCATGTTGTCGATGGACCAATTACTCGTAGCCGAGCTAAACAGCTACAACAAGAGGTGCACACGCTACTTTGTGAAATTCCATTTATTAATGAGAATTATATACTTCCTAAATCGTACATGTTTCTATTACTCAGGTTCACCAAGGAGGATGACAAGGACATGCCAAGACTGAACCAGAGAGGAGAACTACGTCGAACCAGTTTGGCCTGGCAGAACTGTCATGAAGAAACAGTCATATCTCTTGATTCATAGAAGCTGTGAAGGTCCATGAGTACTTGTTGGAAAGGTGTTGAAGTCAACTTTCTAATGCCACTAAGTGTCGAGTGCTTTAGAGGTTCCAGCTTGGCAGCCGAGTGCTTTTGGTGCAGACTATTCAGAAGATCAACAGTCAGCCTGATATCCAAGTTTCCGTGAGAAACTGTATCACTCTACAATATTTAGTGAAGCATGCTACACATTGTGTGAAAGGTTATCAAATTATCTTTCCAACGCATCTGGTCCCATGTCTTTTGGATGTCCCTAGGTGGAGTTATGATTAAAACACTGAAGACCACCCAGAAGGCCAGAAGACATGCGGGAAATTGATGACCACTGCATGAATGATCAAGCCAGTTGGCCTTCCACCTTCCCACGTGGATTTTTCAGTTCACATCTATTTTTAGACTAGTTGTTGGTATAAATATCCCTCTTTTGTAAGCCAAGGGCAACTCTTTGATGAATTAAGATTATTCCAGTGAAATTTGCAGCCGAGCTGCTTGAGTGTCTTACTCAACCCTTGTTCTTCCTTGTTCTTCTTGAACTTGTGGAGAGATCTCTCTGAGATCCACTAATTCGTGCTCCGCGGGTTCCAGTACGGCTGCCCCGTCTTGTGTGGATTAGCTCCGGTTGTGGTTCTACGGTCGTTCGGAGATCGAGTCGAAGTCTTCGCGGTTTCGGTGTCTATCTCCCCGTCGCTTGGTCGCATCCAACCTTGGTCAGGTATAAAGCTAGTTATCCGCGTTGTTTCTACAACAAGTTATCTTGTTCTTGAACCTCCTGTCGTGAAGATCGGGCCACCCTTCGCCGAACCAAATTCGGTGCATATCAAACACCAATATGCTTTGTAAGCTCATACTTGACCGGATCACGAGCAATACTGATAGCACCTGTACTGTCAGATAAAAGGGGAGTCGGCATACCAACAGAAACACCAAAGTCCTCAAGCAACCACCGTAACCAAGTCACCTCTGCACTCACAAGAGCCATAGCACGCAACTCAGCCTCTGCACTCGAACGAGAAACTTCTACCTGTTTCTTAGTCTTCCAAGCAATGAGGGAACCACCAAGAAAAACACAATAGGCAGAAAGAGATCGACGGTCAGAAGGATCACTAGCCCAAGTAGCATCAGAATATGCTTTGAGCTGTAGAGAGCTAGAGCGTGAGAAGAACAGGCGTCTAGAGATAGTCCCACGAAGATAACGCAAGACACGGAACAAGTGACTGTAGTGAACCTGGGTGGGAGCAGAAACAAACTGACTCAGAATGTGAGCAGAGTACGAGATATCAGGACTAGTGACACCAAGGTACATGAGAATCCCTACAATATGACGGTAACGGGTAGGATCATCAAGAGGCTCACCATCAGTGGCCCGAAGATGGACATTGAGTTCCATGGGAATCTCAACAGTCCGATGATCAGTAAGAGAAGCCCGATCAAGAAGATCCTGAATGTACTTTTTTTAAGACAGATAAATTCCCTCAGAAGAGGAAGAAACCTCAATCCCAAGAAAATAACGAAGAGGACCAAGATCGGACATAAGAAACTGCTCACTAAGACGGGCCTTCACAAAGGCTATGTACTCTGAATCATCTCCAGTGATGATCATGTCATCAACATAGAGAAGAAGAAGAGTGCGACCACGTGACGAAGTATGCACAAAAAGCGCTGGATCATGAGCACTGGCAGAGAAACCAGCAGCAGTGACCACAGACGCAAAGCACTGAAACCAAGCACGAGGAGCCTGCTTAAGGCCATAAAGAGAACGCCGAAGACGACAAACCATACCCTCAGGAACAGAATACCCAAGTGGTGGCTGCATATAAACCTCCTCACGCAGCTCTCCATTAAGAAAAACATTCTTTACATCAAGCTGAGAGATGGACCAATCACGAACAGAGGCCACAGCAAGCAGAGTACGAACTGTGGTCATGTGAGCAACAAGAGCAAAGGTCTCATCATAGTCAAGACCATGTTCCTGCTGAAAGCCTCGGGCAACTAATCGAGCCTTATATCACTTAAGTGAACCATCCGAGCGGGTCTTAACCTTATAAACCCACTTACAGGTGATGGGTCGAACACGTGGGGGACAGGGCACAAGTTCCCATGTGCCGGTGCGCTCGAGAGCGGCAATCTCCAGCCATTGCGTGCTGCCATTCCTAATGAGGAACAACATCACGATACGTAGCCGGCTCAGGGAGAGCAGTAGTAGCAAAACTAGAAGGAGAGTACCGATCAGGAGGCTGACGAGAATGATGACCTCGTCTAAGGGACTGCTCAGGAGAAGAATCATCAGAAGGAGATGATTCCTTAGGAGAAGAAGGCGTATCCAGAGAGTCAGGCTGAGCTGGAGAAGCTGAGACATCAGATGACTCAACTGGAGTAGACGGCTCATCAGAAGAAGATGGCACATCTATAGAAGGCACAACTCATCGAGTATAGACTCGTGTCACCGGAGCTTTCAAAGCATAATCAAGAGCCATCGAAGAGGGTTCCGAAGAAGAGGAGGTCATGGATGGAGGTACTGAGTGTGAGGGAGAAACACTCACAACTGGAGCATCAGGAAGGAAAAGGAATGAAATAGGATCAATCACCGATACAGAAGAAGTATCAGAAGATGGTCGGGGATAGAAAGGACGTGTCTCATCAAAAACAACATCCCGTGAAATTCTCATCCGTCGACCAACCGGATCCCAACAATGATATCCCTTATGCTCCGAGCTGTAGCCTAAGAAAACACACTCAACAGACTGAGTAGTCAACTTAGTGCGCTTACATGGTGCAAGCAACACGTAGCACACACAGCCAAAGAGACGAAGACTGGTGTAATCAGGCATCTTGCCCGTAAGACGCTCAAAGCGAATTCCACCTTTAAGAGTAGACAATGGCTGAATGTTAATTAAGAAAGTGGCCGTAGAAACAGCCCCAGTCCAAAACCGAGGTGGAACAGAAGAGGAAATCAGAAGAGTGCGAGATGTCTCAAGGATATGTCGATGCTTGCACTCTGCAACGCCATTCTGAGCATGAACACCTAGACAAGAGAATTGTGCAAGTGTTCTTTGCTCAGAAAGAAAATGGCAAAGAGCATCAGATAGATACTCACCAGCAGAGTCAGCTCGAAAAATACGAATAGAGGTATCAAACTGAGTACGGACCATAGTCGAGAATGATTTATAGATGGATAACACCTCACTGCGATGCTTCATAAAGTAGATCCAAGTGTGACGAGAAAAATCATTTATAAAAATGATATAATACCGATGTCCTCCTTTCGAAGCAAAAGGAGCAGGGCACCATACATCAGAATGAACAAGATCAAAAGTCGCTTAGACACTGACTCGCTAGAAGGATAAGGAAGCTGAATCTGCTTCCCTAGCCGACAACCTTGACAATGAGCTAAAGACTCAGAACTAGAAACCGATCCTAAAACACCTCGACGAACTAGAATGGAGAGGCGAGAGCCACAAAGATGACTCAAACGGTGGTGGCACTGAGCAAACGTCGAAGTGGACGAAGCAGCAAGAGTGGAGCCAACTGAACTGGCAGGCACAGCGGAAGGAAGACGAAGCCAGTCAAGCTCCGAAAGACGATGTGAGTCACGACGACGAGGGCCAGTACCAAGTAGGCGACCCGTGCGACGATCCTGAACATAGCAACAATCATGATCAAGAATCACTCGACAATCATTATCAGTGAGTTGACCAGCAGATATAAGTTGCATTGTAAGTCCAGGAACAAAAGAAACAGCAAGAACAGCAACAGAGTCAGACAGAAGAGTGCACTGTCCAATAACCGAAAGAGGAGAACCATCGGCAGTATGAATAATAGAAGGACGGTACGAAGAAGTCAAGGAAGACAAACTGGTATGATAAGGAGTCATATGGAACGAAGCACCAGAGTCAAGAATTCATGGACAATTACCTGGAGCAAAAGTAGAAGTTGGTCCCTTAGTGGAAGACGAGGAAGCAGCAACAGTACTTGAAGGCGCAGAAGACTGAGTCACAGAACCAGCAGCTCCCGATGGTGCAGAAGTAGCAAGGCGACGAAGAAGCATGAGTATCTGGACATCTGTAGGAGTAGAACTCACCTGAGATCCTCCAGTACCAACACCACCAGCACCCTGTGAAGACCGACAAGACTGAGCCTTCCTCTTTTTGAAACAAGATGTCTCGTCATGACCATCTTTACCACAATAATCACAATGACGAGCACTACGCCCCCTGGTGTAGAAGAAGAAGTCAAAGTCGTCACCATCGAAGGAGAAACAATATGCACCGGTGTCGAAGAGCGGGCTGCCAATACTGAGGTAGCACGCAACAACCCGGCAGCCTGAAGACGAGTCTACTCATTACGAACACTCGTCAGAGCATCCATAAGAGAAACACAGGGGTGACGAGCAAGCAACTAAGCACAAAGAGGCTCAAACTCGGGACGAAGATGAGTCAGAAAGTCATATGTGTGTCGAAGCTCAAGTGCAACCTTCTGACTCTGACAAGTCGAACATGTATCTGTCGACAACCGCGGACCAAGAGCATCAAGCTGACGCCAAATAGCAGACATCTGACCAAAGAACTCCTCTACTGAAGCATCTCCCTGCTGCAACACCTGCTCCTATCGAATAGCAGCAAGGTAGGTAGACTATCCAGTAGGCTCGTAGCGAGAGCGAAGAAAAGCCCACATCTGATGTGCAAACTCAAACTCAACTATATCTGCAGCAAGACGATCCTCCATACTGGCAGCAAGAATAGCAGCAGCCCAAGCATCATCATCTAGCCATGTCCTGTATAAGTTGACGTGAGAGTGATACGTAGAAAGACGTACATCATAATCCGCTAGCAACTTCTTCTTATCATCATCAGTAGCCTTATCTAGAATAACAGGCTCAAAAGGAACTGCAGGACAAGACGCACATTTGAGATCGCCCGTAAGATACTCCCAGAGTCGTAGACCGTGCATATGCAGGCGCATACGAGGAACCCAGTCACAGTAATTAGTGCCATCGAAAAGCACTGGACACCGCACAATTGGAAGTCCGCCCGAAGAAGTCATCATGATGAAGATGACCAACGATGGCAAAAGAACAAGGAAAAAGAAATAAAGAAAGAAAAGAAGAAGAATTAAAAGAAAACTGATAATAACATGAACTTTTCTTTCTTCCTCTTTTTTTTTGATTTTTTTATTTGTTTTTTTTTGAATCGGGCTAACCTAAACCGGCGGCTAGATCTGAACGACCGAATGAGACACAGCGCTAGGAAAACCTAGCCGCCACCCGAGCGGTGGTCCGCGCTCGACCAGCGCCACCCGGCGAACCAGCGCGGCCCCCGCGCTCGACCAGCGCCACCCGGCGAACCAGCGCGGCCCCCGCGCTCGACCAGCGCCACCAGCGGAACCAGCGCGACCTCAACCAGCGCCACCCGGCGGAACCAGCGGCGGCCTCACCCTCACCGCGCGGAAGCGGCATGTAACACCCTAAATTTTCGCATCCTGCATTGCATACATGATCATGCATTAAACAAAGAAAAGATAAAACATACATATATGGTGTAGCAAAAAGAAGAAATAGAAAATAATAATTATAGCCTAAAACATGTATTAAGGAATAAGTATAGATAAATAATAGTTAATAAAATAATAATAATAAAAAGAAATATATAAATAAAATATATAATAATAAATATATATATAATAAATGTATAAAAGATATAAATGAATAATATATATATAATAAGAAATATATATAAAAAGTAAATGAATAAAATAAATAAGATAAATAAATAATATTAAAAAAATAATAAATAAAAAATAGTAATATGTTTCAAAAAAAGAAAAAAAAGAAAAAAAAACCAAAAAGGGATCGCTGCCCAGGCGGCCGAGCCAGCCCAGCCAGCCGGCCCCGACCCCCGCTGGCCACCCCGCCCCAGCGCGCCGTACTGCGCCAGCCGCGCCCCGAGGCGCCCGGCCCCCAGCCGACACGGCACCGCGTGCTACGCCTGGCCCCCCCGCCTCGATCGCCTCCCCCGAGCCGCTCAGCCCCACCCCGACGCCGTAACGCCCCCTCCTGCACCGATTTTTCACCCCACCCCGACTCCGCCCCCGAGTCCCGATCCCGCCCGGCCTCCCGCCTTCCGCCCGCTCCCGCCCCGAGTCCCGCCCGCCGACTTCGCCCCGCGCTAACTGCCTCCCGCGAATCCCGATTCCCGCGTGACTCCCCGATCGAGCCGGACTCCGCGATTTCCAGCACGTCACGCCCTATATAAACGACCGAAGGCCTCGAGTTTTTCCCCAGCCGCCAGCAGCCGCCGGAACAGAGGAAAAAAAAGGGAGTCCAGAGGGCTGCGCCGCCAGGGAAAAGAGGGGAAGGAGAGGAAGAAAAAGAGGAGGGTGCCACCGTCCGCCGGAGATCGTCGTCGACATCGCGCCGCCGTCGTCGTGCCGCCGGAGGACGCATCTACTTCGTCTACGCATTGTCCCCATCCCGCGATCATCGAAGCCATCGCATCTACGGTAGGCCATATTCCCGATGCGAATTTTAGCGATCATATTGAATCTAATAGGCGTAAATTGATCGTAGTTGCGTCGTAATTTTATTTTCAGCGGCATTAATCCACCCTAAAACCCCTGTAAACCCATATGAACACGTATGAACTACTCGCATCTAATTAATAAACAACCGTAGATAATTAATTATTGAATTGTGCATGCATACATGTCATTGCATGTTGATTATTTTGTGTGCATCATGTTGATTGTATATGTTTTCTTGTATGTATGATCACGCGTAGAGGAACGTGCTCAAAAGGCCGCATACGAGGATTTCCAAAATCAAGACTTTGAAGTGCTTGAGCAACCCTATCCGCCGGAGCAAGGCAAGTGTCCTTGAAGCATATTGATCCTATTTTAAAATAAATGTTTTGTGTGCGAACTTGCATGCTTGTGTCAAATTGATGGGAATCCTATGGTAGGAAGTTTACTAGTTTTGTTTGACCATCCTTGTCACCTGGAATTTATGGTAGAGAGTCGGGAAGGGTTTTTACCTTCTTGCTTTGCTTAATTAATTGGGATGGCAAACAACACTACACATTTAATTATGCATCAATGATATTCTGGTTAATATGAACTGGTCAATACGATGGGTGATCTAAGCAAGCATGGTTATGTGGATGGGTTGGAAGTTATGGTGGTTTGCTTGCTTTAGATCTAAGGACCGGTTCATGCGAGAATATGCCAGGTCAACAGTGCCACCACAAGGCCAAGTATGGGTGCGGCGTAGCTGAATAATTAGGAGCGCTGCTAGTATCGTATGGACCATTGGATGGCGCGGGGAATGGGAGTCGGGGAGGACTGCCCTGGGATCCGCATGACACACGAGGGGGCCCGTGGGTGGGAGAATAGAGATTCAAGCCTGCCGGTGAAACCTTAGTGGGCCCGTACATACTAGTAGTCCCTTTTGAAAGGTTATTTTGTGATCTCTTGGCCACACACCTACGGAAGTGTGAGATGGCACAATGGAGGTTTCTTAGTCATCGAAAGGTGACGAAATCACAAACATGTGGGTAAAGTGGTACAACCTCTGCAGAGTGTTAAAAACTATCATGATAGCCGTGCTCCCGGTTATGAGCGCCTGGATGACCTACATGATTAGAGTTGGAAATTGGGATTTGGGATGGTTATGGTCTGGTAATGGTTATGGTTGGTTTATGGTTATGGGATGGTAATGGTTATGGTTTATGGATTATGGTCATGGATATGAAATTGAGTTATGGTAATTGGACATGGATAATGGTGATGTTGGTAATAATTTGGATATTGTTTATATTTTGTTAATATGATGGGATTGTTTCACATAGACATAGTATAATGCTTTTCAAATGTTTTACTGTACTTTTCAGCACTTAGCCATTATTACATTCGTTATTTGAATTAGCCACATGTCATACTTTCCACACTTGCTGAGTACGACATGTACTCACCCTTGCAATCCCCCCCAACAGCTACTGGAGACAATTGGGAGTACCCTGAGGATCACGTGGAGTACTAGGTTGCGTACCGCCGTCAATTGCCTGTAGATTGGAGTCGTATTGCTTAGTTTATTTTCTGCTGCAATTATTTAGAGTTTTATTATTCGTGAACTATTGGATTATTGTAATAAAGTACTGATTTATTAGTTAAGACGTGGTTAAATTATGTATATCGTTTGTGATGCAACCGTATATGTGTGATGAACTTCCTGGGCACACATATGCGTTACGCTTGGTTCATTTTCGGAACCGGGTGTCACAAATTGGTATCAAAGCCGCGTTGACCGTAGGACGCAAGCCTACGTAGAATGGACACTCTAGAGCACTTAGGAATACTCTTCTAATCTGCTATTTTCGAAAATTTTTGCTGCTGTTTTGTTCCTTTATTTTCAGCCGCGAAAAGTACTGATCGCTGCTGCGTTTTTGATAAAAATTTTCAGAAGTGAGCAATATTAAGTGCTGCTGTTTTGCTGCGTAAATTTTCGCGAAAAAGGTGTGTTTTGCTGCTGTTATGTGTGGGTAAAATTATTGTGTTGGTTGCTGTATTATTCTCTCTATTTTTTCGTTCTTTTGGAACCGCTGCACCGCTCTTTTTCCGCCGTTTTAGCTGCTGAAATTTTCAGATTTGTATTTTGTTATTTTCTTTTTTTCCTCTAATGTATTCTTGTTTTCTGTAGATGGCCCGCACCAAGACAACCCCCCGTAAGTCGACCGGTGGACTTGTGCCCCCGCGTAGGTTGGCCAGTCGCTCTCCGGCCGTCGACCCCTGTCACCCCGTGGTGATCCGTTCTGACGGCAGAGCCGCAGGACAACTGCGTCACCGTCTTCGTGCCCTACTCCGTGAGGCTGGCTACCGTCACCACAGCCTCTCGCTCTCCTACCACACCACTGGAGTGCAGCGCCCCGGCAGGAAGGAGTGGAGCTGCAAGATCTATATCTACTATGGTGATGAGTTGGTGAAGACCCACAGCAGTCCTGCTTGGAGGAGCTCCCGTCGATCTGCGGAGCAGGATGCTAGCTGGGAAGCAGCAACCTTTTGGAGCCACGCCCGCCGTTTCCGTCTGGAGGACACGGTGCACGCCTTCGTTCCGCAGCGTCCCAGTGGCACTGCGCACTTCGTCTCCAGGCACGTGGAGGGACCCCTGGACCTCCCGCAGTCTCGTCAGACTGTTGACGATGTGGCCTAGCTCAGTGCCCGACTTCAGAGGGCGCAGCAGGAGATTCAGGATGGACGTGACCTCGCCCAGCGCCACGAGGCGATAATCAGGAGGTATCGTCGGATCACCAACGAGGACCCGGACGACTACGCGTCCGACACCCCGACGTGGACCCCAGACTCTCCAGACCGTCGCAACGGCCAGCGTGAGTCGTCTTCTGAGGAGTCATCTGACGAGGAGCCTTCCAGTGTGGCGTCTACCGCACCACCGCCGCCTGCTGCCTCACCACCCCAGGACCCCGAGGACCCCGACGACGACGACGACGACGACGAGGACCCGAATGAGTTCCCGCTCGACGACGAGTAGTCCTCGACCTATGCCACGACTCAAGGATAGGCACACCCCCATTAGTTAAATAAGAGCGACGTAGACATACTTGTGTGACCTTGAGTTGTGTTACTTCTTTTAGGATCTTTGTTAATTCTGTTTGGTGCTTGTTTGAGTGCTTGTGTGCTTAGTAGAGAGTTGTGGAATGCTTCGGCACTTGTCCACATCCTCATAATATAGGTCTATATTAATAAAGGATTATTTAGTGTCACATACCTTGATGCATATAGTTGGGACGTTTCTTTCCAAATTCTAAATCCTTCTGTCTCCACCCTTCTTTCGACAACAGATGGTGAGAACTCGTAACCAGAGGGATATCAACGATGAGGAGGAGCGCAATGAAGTACCTCAGAACAACCAGGGACATGCTCATGGAGCTATCAATATTGAACAACTGTTAGCTATGCAGAACCAGCTCATGCAGACCATGATACAGACCATGGGATAGCTGCAAGCTGGCAACAACCATCAGCCTCATATACCGCCCTCGCCACCACCCCCGCCACATCACAACCGATTGGGAGAGTTCATGGAGACCAGACCGCCCACCTTTGCGCAAGCCACAGACCCAATGGAAGCTGATGATTGGCTGAAGTCCGTTGAAAAGAAACTTGCTATTGTCCAGTGCACTGATAGGGAGAAGGTTCTCTTTGCATCACATCAACTAGTTGGAGCAGCTGCTGACTGGTGGGAAGCTCTTTGCAACGCTCATGATAATCAGGAGGCAATCACTTGGGCTGAGTTTAAGCGGAGTTTCTGTTCCCACTATGTACCTGAAGGAGTTATGATACTGAGAAGACAAGACTTTGAAAATCTCAGGCAAGGAAGGATGAGCGTGAGTGAGTATCTCAACAAATTCACTCAATTATCAAGATATGCTCCAGAAGACATCAAAACTGATAGTAGGAAGCAGTATCTATTTATGAGGGGTCTCAACAATGAAATTCAAGTCCAGTTGCTCAATACCGATTATCCAAACATCCAAAAGCTGGTTGACAAGGCTATTGTGGTTGAGAACAAGATTCGTGAGATGGAGCAGGACAAAAAGAGGAAGATGTCACATCATGGACCACAACAAGGAAGCAATGTTCGCCCCCGCTATGCACCACCTAATGCACCACACTACAACCCATCTGCTCCTGCATACCGTGCTGCTTATCCGCCCCGCCCAAATCAGCCACCGCAGCAACGCCCTGCCATGCAAGCGCCTCGCTATCCTGTGCCACCTGCGCCGCGTCCTAACATGGCGGCAAATGCTCAAAACCAGTTGCGCCCAAACTTCCCCAACGCTACGGGTGGTAAGACATGCTATGCGTGTGGAGAACCCAGACACTTTGCAAGTCAATGCCCCAAGAGAAACTATGGACCTATGAACAATGCACCAAGGCCAAATCACCCGCAACCAAATGGAGGAGCACCACAAGGCAACCGTGGACAACAGAATTTTGCTCGTGGCAATGTGAATCATGTCTCTACTGAGGAAGCCCAACAAGCTGATGCCGTCGTGATTGGTATGTTTCTCGCCAACTCCAAACCCGCGACTGTTTTATTTGATTCAGGAGCATCTCATTCATTCATCTCGTCAAAGTATGTTGCCAAGTACAATTTGCCTATATCTCATATGAAGCAAACTATGCTAGTAAGTTCTCCTGGCGGAGAGATGATGACAAATATAGTATGTCCGAAAGTAAGCATTAAAATAAGGGGGGTAGACTTTCTCGCAAACCTCATAGTCTTGGACTCCCAAGGAATAAACATTATACTTGGAATGGACTGGCTGAGCAAGTATAATGGAGTCATTCAATGCGCCGAGAGGATTGTGCAGTTGACAAGTGAACATGGTACACACATTGAAGTTGAAGCAGCCCAACCTGCAAGAGGGAAAGCGATGCTGAATCACGTGGAAGAAGTGACATTGGAAAGCATTCTGATCGTTCGCGAGTACCCGGATGTGTTTCCAGATGAGTTGCCAGGTATGCCACCTGATCGTGACATAGAATTCGCCATTGAGTTGATACCCGGAACTGCACCTATAGCTAAGAGGCCGTATAGGATGCCTCCTAAGGAATTAGCAGAGCTCAAGAAGCAAATTCAAGAGCAACTAGAGAAGGGTTTTATATGCCCAAGCTCATCCCCGTGGGGAGCCCCAGTGCTCTTCGTAGATAAGAAGGATGGAACCCAGAGGATGTGTGTGGACTATAGGTCTCTCAACGAAGTGACAATTAAGAACAAGTAATCACTGCCCCGTATAGAGGATTTGTTCGACCAAATGAAGGGTGCCTGTATCTTCTCCAAGATCGACTTGCGGTCAGGATACTTCCAAATGAAGATTAGACCATCAGATATACCCAAGACAGCGTTTCGGACACGATATGGATCTTATGAGTACACCGTCATGTCATTTGGATTGACGAACGCGCCTGCGTACTTTATTTATCTCATGAATAAGGTCTTCATGGAATATCTGGATAAGTTCGTTGTAGTGTTCATTGATGATATTATGATCTACTCGAAGGATGAGAAGGAACACGAGGAACACTTGAGGCTTACGCTGCAGAAATTGAGGGAGCACCAATTGTATGCCAAGTTCAGTAACTGTCAATTCTGGTTACGGGAAGTTTCTTTCTTAGGCCATATTATCTCTGGAGGAGGAGTATCAGTTGACCCAGGGAAGGTGAGAGATGTGCTTAAGTGGGAACCGCCACAGAATGTCAAGGAAATTCGGAGTTTCCTTGGAATGGATGGATATTACCGCCGATTCATTAAGGATTTTTCCAAGATAGCCAAGCCTATGACCGAATTACTCATGAAGGGAAAGGCATTCCGATGGACTCAAGCTTGTCAGGATAGCTTTGAGGAGTTAAAGAAAAGGTTGACAACCGCGCCGGTGTTAGTATTACCAGACGTGAGCAAGAGTTTTGATATATACTGTGATGCACCAAGAAAAGGATTAGGATGTGTGCTCATGCAAGAAGGCCAAGTGGTAGCTTATGCATCAAGGCAACTAAAGAAACATGAGTTGAATTATCCTACGCACGACCTTGAACTCGCAGCCGTAGTACACGCCTTGAAGATATGGAGACACTATGTTTTTGGTCACCGATGTGAGATTTATACGGATCACAAGAGTCTCAAGTACATATTTACGCAAACGGATCTGAATCTGAGGCAACGCCGATGGTTGGAGCTCATCAAGGATTATGACGTGGGAATCAACTATCACCCTGGAAAGGCCAATGTAGTGGCCGATGCTTTGAGCCGAAAAGGAGTAAGTCATCAACTCACAGTTCGAGAGCTGCCATCCGAGTTATGCAAGGAGTTTGAACGGTTGAACCTTGGATTCATAAATGAGATGGGAACGATGGAAGTCAACCCAACATTAGAGCAGGAAATACGGGAAGGACAGACAAAGGACAAGGAAATACATGAAATCAAGGAAAGGACCCAAGAAGGGAAATAATTCAGATTTGATGAGGACGAACAAGGTACCTTATGGCTTGGAAAGAGGATTGTGGTACCTAATGTCAGGCATATTCGAGAAACAATATCGAAGGAGGCACATGACTCGCCTTACTCAATTCATCCTGGCTGTACGAAGATGTACAAGGACTTAAAGACATGCTACTGGTGGGCCAGCATGAAAAAGGACATAGCCGAATATGTTGCACTTTGTGATGTGTGCCAACGAGTTAAGGCTGAACATCAAAGGCCATCCGGATTGTTACAACCATTGAAGATCCCGGAGTGGAAGTGGGAAGAGATTGGTATGGATTTTATAGTTGGATTACCGCGAACTTAGTCTGGCTATGATTCAATATGGGTTATTGTGAATCGGTTGACAAAATCAGCTCATTTCATCCCTGTCAAGACCACATATACCACCGCGAAGCTAGCAGAATTGTATATGGAACATATTGTGTGTCGACATGGAGTATCAAAGAAGATAGTCTCGGATAGAGGTCCCCAATTTACCTCCAGATTTTGGCAGAAATTGCATGAAGCAATGGGAACAAGGTTGAACTTCAGTTCGGCGTATCACCCTCAAACAGATGGACAAACCGAGAGGACCAACCAAATTTTGGAAGACATGTTAAGAGCATGTGCTTTAAAGCATAGGAAAAGTTGGGATAAAAGTTTGCCGTATGCTGAATTCTCGTACAACAATAGTTACCAAGCAAGTTTGAAAATGTCACCCTATGAAGCATTATACGGAAGGAAATGTAGGACTCCCTTGTTTTGGAATGAAACCGGAGAGAATCAAGTGTTTGGTCCCGACGTGTTACAAGAAGCTGAAAGGCAAGTCCAAATAATACGGGAAAACTTAAAGGTTGCCCAGTCTCGACAGAAAGGTTATGCTGATAATAGGCGAAGGAGTCTGACTTTTGAAGTTGGAGATTTTGTATACCTCAAAGTGTCACCTATCAGAGGTCAGCGACGGTTTAACGTCAAAGGAAAACTGGCACCACACTACATCGGACCGTTTAAGATTTTGGACAAACGAGGAGAAGTGGCATATCGACTTGAGCTGCCGACATATCTCTCCGATGTACATGACGTATTTCACGTCTCTCAACTCAAGAAGTGTCTCAGGGTATCGGAAGAACAAGTGCCGATGGACGAGTTAGAGCTTCAGGAGGATTTGTCCTATGTCGAGCAACCTATCAAAATTTTGGACATGAAGGAAAGGGTCACGAGAAATAAGAGGATCCGTTGGTGCAAAGTGCAATGGAAACACCATACAGAAGCTGAAGCTACATGGGAACGTGAAGAAGACTTGAAGGCAGAATTCCCTCACCTTTTCTCCACGCTATCGAATCTCGAGGGCGAGATTCACTTTAAGGGGGGTAGGTTTGTAACACCCTAAATTTCGCATCCTGCATTGCATACATGATCATGCATTAAACAAAGAAAAGATAAAACATACATATATGGTGTAGCAAAAAGAAGAAATAGAAAATAATAATTATAGCCTAAAACATGTATTAAGGAATAAGTATAGATAAATAATAGTTAATAAAATAATAATAATAAAAAGAAATATATAAATAAAATATATAATAATAAATATATATATAATAAATGTATAAAAGATATAAATGAATAATATATACATAATAAGAAATATATATAAAAAGTAAATAAATAAAATAAATAAGATAAATAAATAATATAAAAAAATAATAAATAAAAAACAGTAATATGTTTCAAAAAAAAGAAAAAAAAAAGAAAAAAAACCAAAAAGGGACTGCTGGCCAGGCGGCCGAGCCAGCCCAGCCAGCCGGCCCCGACCCCCGCTGGCCACCCCGCCCCAGCGCGCCGTACTGCGCCAGCCGCGCCCCGAGGCGCCCGGCCCCCGGCCGACACGGCACCGCGTGCTGCGCCCGCCCCCCCTGCCTCGATCGCCTCCCCCGAGCCGCTCAGCCCCACCCCGACGCCGTAACGCCCCCTCCTGCCCCGATTTTTCACCCCACCCCGACTCCGCCCCCGAGTCCCGATCCCGCCCGGCCTCCCGCCTTCCGCCCGGTCCCGCCCCGAGTCCCGCCCGCCGACTTCGCCCCGCGCTAACCGCCTCCCGCGAATCCCGATTCCCGCGTGACTCCCCGATCGAGCCAGAATCCGCGATTTCCAGCACGTCACGCCCTATATAAACGACCGAAGGCCTCGAGTTTTTCCCCAGCCGCTAGCAGCCGCCGGAACAGAGGAAAAAAAAGGGAGTCCAGAGGGATGCGTCGCCAGGGAAAAGAGGGGAAGGAGAGGAAGAAAAAGAGGAGGGCGCCACCGTCCACCGGAGATCGTCGTCGATATCGCGCCGCCGTCGTCGTGCCGCCGGAGGACGCATCTACTTCATCTACGCATTGTCCCCATCCCGCGATCATCGAAGCCATCGCATCTACGGTAGGCCATGTTCCCGATGCGAATTTTAGCGATCATATTGAATCTAATAGGCGTAAATTGATCGTAGTTGCGTCGTAATTTTATTTTCAGCAGCATTAATCCACCCTAAAACCCCCGTAAACCCATATGAACACGTATGAACTACTCGCATCTAATTAATAAACAATCGTAGTTAATTAATTATTGAATTGTGCATGCATACATGTCATTGCATGTTGATTATTTTGTGTGCATCATGTTGATTGTATATGTTTTCTTGTATGTATGATCACGCGTAGAGGAACGTGCTCAAGAGGCCGCATACGAGGATTTCCAAAATCAAGACTTTGAAGCGCTTGAGCAACCCTATCCGCCGGAGCAAGGCAAGTATCCTTGAAGCATATTGATCCTATTTTAAAATAAATATTTTGTGTGTGAACTTGCATGCTTGTGTCAAATTGATGGGAATCCTATGGTAGGAAGTTTACTAGTTTTGTTTGACCACCCTTGTCACCTGGAATTTATGGTAGAGAGTCGGGAAGGGTTTTTACCTTTTTGCTTTGCTTAATTAATTGGGATGGCAAACAACACTACACATTTAATTATGCATCAATGATATTCTGGTTAATGTGAACTGGTCAATACGATGGGTGATCTAAGCAAGCATGGTTATGTGGATGGGTTGGATGTTATGGTGGTTTGCTTGCTTTAGATCTAAGGACCGGTTCATGCGAGAATATGCCAGGTCAACAGTGCCACCACAAGGCCAAGTATGGGTGCGGCGTAGCTGAATAATTAGGAGCGCTGCTAGTATCGTATGGACCGTTGGATGGCGCGGGAATGAGAGTCGAGGAGGACTGCCCTGGGATCCGCATGGCACACGAGGGGGCCCGTGGGTGCGAGAATAGAGATTCAAGCCTGCCGGTGAAACCTTAGTGGGCTCGTACATACTAGTAGTCCCTTTTGAAAGGCTATTTTGTGATCTCTTGGCCACACACCTACGGAAGTGTGAGATGGCATAATGGAGGTTTCTTAGTCATCGAAAGGTGACGAAATCACAAACATGTGGGTAAAGTGGTACAACCTCTGCAGAGTGTTAAAAACTATCATGATAGCCGTGCTCCCGGTTATGAGCGCCTGGATGACCTACATGATTGGAGTTGGAAATTGGGATTTGGGATGGTTATGGTCTGGTAATGGTTATGGTTGGTTTATGGTTATGGGATGGTAATGGTTATGGTTTATGGATTATGATCATGGATATGAAATTGAGTTATGGTAATTGGACATGGATAATGGTGATGTTGGTAATAATTTGGATATTGTTTATATTTTGTTAATATGATGGGATTGTTTCACATAGACATAGTATAATGCTTTTCAAATGTTTTACTATACTTTTCAGCACTTAGCCATTATTACATTCGTCATTTGAATTAGCCACATGTCATACTTTCTACACTTGCTGAGTACGACATGTACTCACCCTTGCAATCCCCCCCCCAACAGCTACTGGAGACAATTGGGAGTACCCTGAGGATCACGTGGAGTACTAGGTTGCGTACCGCCGTCAATTGCCTGTGGATTGGAGTCGTATTGCTTAGTTTATTTTCCGCTGCAATTATTTAGAGTTTTATTATTCGTGAACTATTGGATTATTGTAATAAAGTACTGATTTATTAGTTAAGACGTGGTTAAATTCTGTATATCGTTTGTGATGCAACCGTATATGTGTGATGAACTTCCTGGGCACACATATGCGTTACGCTTGGTTCATTTTCGGAACCGGGTGTCACACGGCGCTCGACCAGCCCCACCCGAGCGGAACCAGTGCGGCAGAGAAACAAGCGCGGCCTCACCACGCGGAAGCGGATCGACAGACGAAGCGACGGATCTGGCGACGAGCGACGGACGATGGGCGAAGAAGCATGTGGTCGACGCCCACACCCGCTGAACCGAAAGTGTTGGTGCCCGACGAGGAAAAGAGTCGAGGTCCAAAGATGCAGGACAACGTCAGGAAGAGAGACGCCCAAAGCACCGGGGTCCAGCGAGATTGAAGAGAGAAGCGATCAACGAAGGCCGACGGGATCGATAGAATAAAAATCCCTAATTTTGGCTTTGTACCATGATAATAATAATGAGCTTGTATTATTCAGGAGGCCGAATGCCTCTATAAATAGATGTACAGGAATGGTCAATACACATAAAAGCCCTTATGCAAAAGGGAAAATATAAAACACACCCCTACACCTCTAACAACTACCACCGTAAGCAAGTCACAGGCGGGGCGAGGGGCGGTGTGATGTAGAGGTGGAAAGGCAAGGCGAGAGAAGACACTGGGTTTGGTGGAAGACCTCCCACTAGATTGTGGTGCTCGACAAGCACGGGTGAAGTGACCACTACCACCGCAAGCAAGGCAGACTCTTGGCTCTCGGCAGTGCGCACGATGATGGTTTGTTGATAGGCAGCAAAAGAATCACCCCTTGAAGCGATCTTTAAAGGCAAGCCAAGCATGGGAAGGGTGGAGGTGTCGCAGGCCTGGTGAGGACCAAGGAGGAAGAGGCCAGCGATCCTTTCGGGCGTCCTCAGAGGCCACCACCCTTAACAGTGAAAGGTCAGGCTGCTTTGAATGTTGGCGGCTGGCGTGCCGCAGTATCCCGACGATCGCAGGCCCTCGACCATGTCCAAGCCGAGACCAGAAGGGGTGGTTGCCTCTGCAACAGGAGGCCTTAGAGACCACCCGTGTCCACTTTGGGGAGTCCGATATGACCATTGAGGAAGAACCCGCGGCGCGGCTAGCTGAAGGCTTTAAGGCCCAAGAAGCAGGACGGACAGGAACCCAAATCTCAGATTTAAGACGCTGAGGCTTAGGGACAGCTATATGCTGAGGCGACAAAGCATGTGAAGTAATGGCCGGCGCAGCAGTGACGACAGAAGGGCAGGGGGCTAGCGGGGAGCCCTGGAGTAACAGAGTGATGGCTTCCCGAACGAGAGCGGTGGAGCACCAGGTGAATGTCCCATCCTCGTCTTCAATGGATCCCCAATCTAGGGGCTCTTCGCCATCAATGCTGGAGTAGGAGAGCGAGAAACGACAGACAGAGGACTTAGAGGCCGACGAGGAGTAACTGCAGAGGGGGGTGAGTGGAAGGAGAGGGGAAGGTGACGAGGAGGCGACAAGCGGGGGCGAGAGCTGGAAGGTGCAGGGAGTCAGGATAGTAGGTGCGGCGACGGCTGGGAGGAGAGCGAGCACAGAGGGTCGTAGGGTGAGCGGTGAGATGGGAGGTGACGCCGGAGGTGACGCCAGCATCGAGGACGTCGCCGGCAGGGAGGCAAGGGCTGGGGTGCCGCATGGAGGCTCGCTTAGCTCACTCAGCTCACACATCTTCTTATCTTCAAGTTGTCCAACAACTCCTTCCTAGAAGGCTGGTATGTGCATTTTGATGGGATACAAAAGCCTCTTGTGGATGATGAGCAGGTTCTATTGCATGATCATTTTCTGGGAAAGCGTATCGTGGAAGGAAATTTTGCTATTATTCATTTGCGAGATGAGCTCCCTGGGAACACTTGCATTTGCCTATCTTAGAAACTTATTGCCCTTGCCCTATACATCGGTGCATTGATATTGGCCTGCTTCCAGAGAAGCTTAATAAGAACGGTGATGAGGCTCAGGCTATATGGAGTCTGACATTTCTCGGGTTGATCCATGCTTGTAGCCATGCTGGTTTTGTTCAGAAAGGGATCGAATGCAACTGTTTGATTCAATGAAGTGGGAATATGGCACAGTCATGGATTACATTACTGTACTTGCTATCTGGACCTTCTTCATTGTTCAGGGCATTTATCAGAAGCTGAAAATTTAACCACAACTATGCCTTACAAGTCTGAGGAAGCTACTTGGGGGACCCAGGGAAGGATGCCTGTGAACAAGTATGCCAGGATTCATGCATTCTACCAAAGGATTAAGATATTATTTGTTTGGCAGAGGCATAAAGTGAAAATGAAGAAGTCCATAGAGGTGGACAAGGCTATACATGATTGGAAGAAGGCAGCGGAATGCATGTTCCAGAGCAGTGGGACAGTGGCTCACCTGCTTGGATGGTCTGCAGAAGATCTAGTTTACCAAGTGTTTCATGTCTATCAGTTCAAGCCTTTTGCTACTCATAACACTACTGTTTCATCTATTGTAATGACTCCTGATAATATGATGCAAAGGCTGATGAAACCAGAAACGATTCTGGAAGGGAGATTGGTTATTATTTGTGAAGCTGGCTACTATGCTCGTGTTGCTGATCACGTTCTTCCTATGGTTGGTATATTGCAAGAGGAAGTTGATTCTATGGTATATGTGATGACAGTTGACAAATTTCAGCAGTATCTCTCTGTTGATCAACAACATTGACAGCATGGGCTCCTATGTTGGGGGGAACACTTTTGAGATCACTAGGTATTGACCATTGGCTGACAACGATACTTAGTTGAAGAGCTTGGCGTAAGTCGGATGGATTTTATACAACTGTGGTGCTAGTGGACAGAGAAGCTCTTATGCTGTACTGAAGAAACAACAACTTGCAGTTATACAGAACCAGACGCGGCTACAATCTGATAACAACCACCATTATGACAAGGAATTGCAGATACTGTTAAGATGCTGCTCTAGGCAGGCGTCTATTGACGAAGAGAAACTGAGTAATTCAGCTGGTCAGGGTGCAATGACCTGGAGTTTCTGAAGTCATGGCGAGTTGGGAAGTCTGCTACACGTTGTTGAAGAGGTGGCCATCCGCAGGTTCTTGGGGGCAAGCCCATTTTGGAGGATGGAAGATGTCATGTTCGTGACTACACATGTTTGTTGGTGGGCCCAGTGCGTTGGTGGGCCCAGTGGGCGCAATGTAATACGAGACCGATGGGTGGACGGGAGGAATTGAACAGAAATTCACCGTCATGTTTGGGCCGTACTATTCACCTCTGTTCGCGTTTCTGTTTGCGACCGAAACGGATCCAGATGATGTTGTCAGATCCAGCAGGAAGAAGAAGATGGGTTCCGCGAGCCGCTCGGTGTCGTGCCTTTGCTGCCCGTGCAAGTGTCTGGCGTGCGGCCTCTTCAGCTCCTCGCACTCATCCTCTACCTCATCTTCCGGCCCCACATGATCACCGCCACCGTCGACTCCACCCACTACTGGCGGAGCTAGATGATTTGTACAGAGTAGTACATTACTAAAGTACTAGACTATATAAGATTGAGATTTAAAAAAAAAACTTTATTGAATCCTACAAACTCTGGGTATGCACAAGCATACCTGACAATCCTGCTGGCTACGCCCCTAACTCCGCCCCCCTCGCCCGCTTCGACCTCGCTCCCAACTCGGCGCCCGCCTACAACCTCTCCGTGGACATCACCGTCCGCAACCCCCACTAGCGCGTCGGCCTCTACTACGACGACATGGAGTCCCTCGCGCTCTTCGAGAACCAGCGATTCGGCTACGTCTAGCTCCAGCCCTTCTACCAGGGCACCGAGGACTCCACCAAGGTCTTGCCGCAGTTCAACGGCCAGGAGCCTCTCCAGGTCGCAGCAGCAGGACGGAAAGTTCGTTGTCGACATCACCCTCAACGCCAACCTCTGGGCCTTCAAGGTCCGCGGACCCAGGACAAAGATCATCTGCCCGCTCTCCATCCCGGCGCCGGGGAGCAAGACCAACTCAGGGGCCACGTCTATTGCTCGAGCAGTCCTAGCGGCGTTGCCATCAAACGCGCGCCGCTTACATCCCTATACACTGCCCGTCCCCAACTCGACTTGATGACTACCCGAGCAGAAACGAACATACCTGTGTCGCGGACCAATGAGCGGACGGCGGTCGAAGGGGAGCTTGAACCGGATACAACGCAGCTGGTGGTCGTCGTAAAGGTCGCAGCCGACTTCCTTGTCCAGCGTCTTGATCAAGCGTTTCACGTTCCACACGGCGAAGCCGGCACTGCCTCGAGCTTGGGGATCCCGCGCGGTGAGAAGCTCTCCACATCTAGGAACCTGTCGCCTCGGTAGGCATCTGCAGCAACCAAATCAAATCGCACACCAAATCCGTTCGGAAAATGAGACCAAAATCGATGGCAATGGAGGAATAAGCAGAGAGACGTAGCAGCGTACGTGCGTGGGAGCGGGACAGCGTCATGGCGTGCGGCGCGGAGACCTGGGAGCGGGATGGCGGCACGGTGGCGAGGTCTAGGGATGAAAACTAAATGGGAAAATCCCGTCCTGATCCGAACCGTATACCGTTTTTTCCCGGTCGTTTTCGAATTATTCAGAATTTATTCAGAATCGGTACGAAAATGGGATGACACTAATCGGTATCGGAAATGGTTTTGATATTTTCCCGACCGTTTCTTCGATTCCCGTTTTTGATTCGGAATATCCCGTTTTGATACCGTTTAAGATTCGGTATTAGCTTCGGACCAGACATCTTCTGAGTACCGCCGGCCCAGCAGCCCACCACACGGCAGCCAACGTCCGAATCCTAGACCTAGTCGCTCGGTCCTCGCCTCCTCGGTGGCTTCGTCGATTCGTCTTCGTCGTTCCTCGAGCCGCCGCACAACTGAAGCCACTCGTCGGCGCGTCGCCCCAACCCCCTAATCCCAGTCACCGCAGCCTGCAGAGGCAGCGGCGCCGCACTCCCGCTGGCGTCACTCTGGGCTCGCGAGGTCCTGTTCCAGTGCCGCCCAGCAGCGGGCTAGCGGTGGCCACGCGAGCTCGCCGAGCAGCACCAGCGTCGCTCGGACCTCGGATCCACTTCAACTTGTCCGCGCTGCTCTCAAGATTAGGTAGGTGCACCTGTCCACGAGAAAAGCCAGGGAACGGACTGTCTTGGTCTGCTTTATTTGGCTTATACTGGCAAGTGAGAGTCTCTCTCTTAATTTCTTATTCAGAATAGGCAGATCCTTCTCATTTGTTTAGTGGAAAAGTAGCATGTTAGCTGTCGTCTCGCTCTCACTCATATTCATGACCTGTTATCTGGTATGCTTGCTTAGCTTTGTCTTTATCCTGATAAATAATCCATTATGACAATTGTCTTGTCCCGTATAAGGCACAACAAGTGATTGTTGGTTTTCTATGTACTGTTGGATTTGTGTATGTTAAATTCGCTTGATGACTATTTTTCTTATTCATGAGTTGTATATAGCTACCTATTGATGTACCAAAATTTTTGAACATGTATACCTTTGAATCTGCCCTCATATAACGGTATATTCTGATATGCCTCATATAAATTTTGTTTGTTGATTACTTATGTAGATGAAGAAAACTATGATGAATGAAGGAAGGTGGTAGTTTCAACAAATTTATCTTTTTGGATGACTATTTTGTTGTAATAGACTATGTATTATAGTGTATTTATGATTTGGACTACATATCATAATGTAATCGTGATTGTCGATACCCCGCAGACCGGGTACCCCCGCGCATAAGGAGAAAACGACTAAGGACCCGACCTCTACTTAAGAGACCGAATCCGAGGCTGCCACGTCGTGGAGGGAAGGACCAGATCCTGCCTCTCCGCCGGGGAGGGCTCTCGGGCTGCCGCGTGGCCGGCAGAACTGCACCCTTGCCTCCCCGCTAAGGCGGGCTCCGAGGCTGCCACGTGGCCAATCGGAACCTCGGGGCCAGGCCCACTTCCTCGCAGGGAAAGGCACCAGAACTACCACGTGCCCCGCAGGGTTGAGCCTCCACCCTTCCATAGGGGTGAGCTCCATGTGCGCCACGTGGCCTGTACCATCGATTGCTTGACTCCCCACAGAGGCAGGCTCCGGCGCCACCACGTGGCAGACGACCAACTCAGTGCGGCAGGACGCCGCAGTAAAGGAAGGCGTGAGCTGCTCGAACAGGCATTAAAGTACGTGCGTCTTCCCCAGGAGAAGCGGAGTCGCGCATGCGTAAGTCAAGGTTCCAGTGTCCTGTCTTGTCCATGTAGCCGGTACAGACCCACGCCGCAAGACGGACAAATGGGCCACAAGGACAAGACGAGCGGGACGTGCACCGCCATCATGACCAACTATGTGTAGCCCTGGCGCACGACGCGGCGGGACGGCACATTGACGCTCCTCACAAGGGGAAGTAGATAGCATTTAATCTTAGATCTTGTATAGGATTTGGCTCTCCTCGGGACCACCTGTCGGGGCCTGGGGCCCACCTTGTGACTGCAGAGTCCTTGGACTATAAAAGGACTCTGCAGACGACCTTCACAGGGGATCGGACAATCAGACTAAGACTCATTCACGCTCAAGCAAGGCAAGACACAAACACTCCCGTGGACGTAGGGTGTTATGCTTCGGCGACCCGAACCACATAAACCCTCTGTGTTCACCATCTCGCTGTGCTCAATCTCCTGGGACTAGCCCTCGTGAATCCAAAGAACCTCCGCGGGCTGCTCCCTAAGCAGGTCCGGGGGAAGTGTCGTTTAAGACCTTCGACATTTGGCGCGCTAGGTAGGGGGCTTTTTTCCCGTGAAGATTTCCACCAGCAGCAATGGTGAACGGCCATTCCAACGCCGGTACATCCAGGCCGCAGTCATGTCGACAGGCAACAGCTGAGGACCAGGCATCATCTCGCTCTAGAGCGGGATCCCGCTGTAGAGCAGCGAGGCCGAGACCTTCACGTCGCCCTGTTGTCACCTCGCTGGCTGCAGGTCGGCACGCCACACCATGTCGTACTCCAGCCGTGACGGCAGCTACAGCGCCGCCGGCAGCAAGCCCAGAGAGTGCGCTCGTAGCAGCGCGCGCACTACTCCACAACCCACCTGCTAGAGATGCTCCTCAGGGAGCAGCTCAGCAGTGGATCAATGACGTCGACCACCTCGTCACCGCTGCGCTCAACGCACCTCCACCAAGGGAGACACATGCCCACCCGATTTATGTGTCGTTGTCACGGACTCCAATCATCGACTGATGGACAGTAGACTCGCGCTTGACCAAGGTCTCGGCAACAGACCTGAGAACTGGGCTGCAGCGCCGCAGGTAGGGGTCGAACCTACGGCCTTCTGCTCGGTGGTTGGCCAATCCTGTCATCGTCCCCAAGGCTGGTGGGAAACTCTGGATGTGCATCGACTACACCAACCTGAATAAGGCATGCCCAAAGGATCCATTCCCTCTTTCTAGGATAGATCAAATAGTAGACTCAACATCAGGCTGTGATCTTCTGTGTTTCCTAGATGCGTATTCTGGTTTCCACAAAATACCAATGTCTAGGGAAGATGAGGAACACACTGCTTTCATAACAGTAGATGGCCTGTATTGTTATGTCTCCATGCCTTATGGACTCAAGAGTGCTCTCCCCACCTTTGTACGTGCAATGCATAAGACATTTGGGGACCTCATTAGAGATCTGATAGAAGTGTATGTCGATGACATCATGGTAAAAATTAGAACCCGCACATCCTTATTAGACAGCCTGGCCCAGGTCTTCAGCAAGATGCGCACGACGCGCACGATGCTGAACCCAGACAAGTGCATCTTTGGGGTTTCAGCAGGGAAGCTCCTTGGTTTCTTGGTCTCACACCGAGGAATTGAAGCTAACCCAGAGAAGATCAAGGCGATAGGTTGATGCGGCCGCTGGCCCGCATCAAGGATGTGCAGAAGCTTGCAGGGTGTTTGGAGGCCCTGAGCCGGTTCATCTCAAGACTAGCTGAGCGAGCGCTCCCCTTCTTCAAGATTCTACGAAGGTCGGGGCCCTTTGTGTGGACCAAGGAAGCGGAAGCGGCGTTCCAGGAGCTCAAGAAGCACCTGACGACGCTCCCCATCATGGTGGCGCCGCAGCCCGGCGAACCACTCCTGCTCTACATCACCGCAACAACGGAGGTAGTCAGCATGGTCTTGGTTGCGGAGCGGTCGGAGCTGCTGCCGCAGCAAGCACCCGAGGGAGCCCCCGGGGAGGAAGCTGAGCCTCAGGGCCTCCATCCAGCAGAGGACCCCCTTGTTGTGTGCTCCAGTGACCAAGAGCCCTCCGGGTCCCAGCCCCCGGAGGTCCGACCAGATCCTGGGAGTCACATTCTCCAGGATGCAGACACATCGCAAGGAGCTCAGAACCCCCCAGGGAGGATTCGGACCTCCCAACGGCCTGTCTACTACATCAGTGAGGTCCTCCATGAAGCAAAAACAAGGTATCTGGAGGTACACAAACTGCTGTATGCAGTGCTCATAGTGTCGAGGAAGCTCCGACATTACTTCGAGGCTCACCGGGTTTCAGTGGTGACCTCCTTCCCACTAAAAATCGTGCTCCACAGCCCCAACTCTACTCGCAACATTGCCAAGCGGGCAGCGGAGCTAGTGGAGTTTGAGCTGGAGTTCCTACCTCGACATGCAGTCAAGAGCCAAGCACTGGCGGACTTCCTAGCAGAATGGACTCCATCGTCAAGCAGCCCAGGGGGCCCGGACAACGGAGAAACGGTGCGCAAGGCCCCAGTTTTCACCGAGCCCCCCTGGACGCTCTACTTCGACGGCTCCTCGGGCCGGGGTCCTGCTCCTCACCCCGCCTGGGGAGCAGTTCAAGTACATGGTGCGCCTCGACTTCAAGGCGACAAACAACATGACAGAATACGAAGCCCTAATCTTCGGGCTAAAGACTGCCCTGACTCTCAATGTCCGTCAACTTCTGGATAAAGGTGATTCCCAATTGATCATCAAGCAAGCCAAAGGGGAGTGCAACTGCAATGACCCTCAGCTAACAGCATACTTGTTGTATGTCCGGAAGCTGGAAAAGGACTTTGAAGTCTTGGACCTGAGCCATGTACCCCGAGCTGACAACTCAATCGCAGACGACCTGTCAACAAAGGCCTCCACAGGGGCCCCAGTGCCCGAAGGAGTCTTTGCAAGGACGTTACCGCGACCAACCGCCCGAGCAGCCGAACCGGGCGAAGGGGGCGAGCCCAGCACCTCGAAGCTGGCAGTCTTGACGGCCCTGCTACCATGGAGCCCGCCAAGGATCGTATGCGCCACCGGGAGCTCCGAGCTACCGGGCGCCCAAGATCCAGACGCTCAAGTAAGTCCCGATGCATGGATCTCGGAGGTCCGGGACTACTTGAAAGACAACATCCTTCCCGAAGAACATGCCCTGGCAGAAAGGATAGTCCGCATGGCTAAGAGGTACACGCTGGTGGAAGGGGATCTCTACCGGCGTGGCGCCAATGACATCCTGCTGCGTTGCATTACCCGGGAGGAGGGCTGCAACTTGCTCGCAGAGATCCATGGAGGCGAGTGTGGGAACCATGCATCATCCCACACGCTGGTCGGTAAAGCCTTTCGGCACGGCTTTTACTGGCCGACAGCACTCCAGGATGCCGCGAGATGGTCAGGAGATGCAAGGCGTGCCAGTTCCATGCCAAGCAGATCCACACACCAGCTCAGGCGCTGCAGATGATCCCACCCTCATGGCCATTCGCTGTATGGGGGTTGGACATCCTGGGACCCTTTCCAGAGCTGTCGGAGGATTCCGACACCTCTACGTCGCAGTAGACAAGTTCACCAAGTGGCCGGAAGCCGCCCCAATCGTCACCATCAACAAGCAGTCAGCAGTCAAATTCATCAAGTCGATCGTCTGCCGGTTCGGGGTCCCGAACAGAATCATCACTGATAACGGGACCCAGTTCACAAGTGCAGCGTTCCAGGAATACTGCGAGGACCTTGGGATCCAAGTCTGTTATGCATCTGTTGCTCATCCTGAGAGCAATGGATAGGTCGAGAGGGCCAATGCAGAGATCCTCAAGGGCCTCAAGACTCGCACATTCTCACACCTTGAGAAGCATGGTGCAAACTGGGTAGACGAGCTTCCGTGTGCATTGTGGGCTAGCCGGACATCAACCAGCCGGGGCACTGGGGAAACGCCTTTCTTCCTGTTGTACGGGGCAGAGGCCGTCCCCCCCCCCCCCCCCCCCCCCAGAAATTACCAGGGGCTCCCCCCGTGTCTGGGTGTACGAAGAAGCCGCACAGGACCAGCTCCGGCGTGAATACGTGGACCTCGTCGACGAGGGACGAGTAAGAGCGGCTCTCCGAAATGCACGATACAGGCAGACGCTCCAGCGCTACCACCAGAGGATCGTGCGGAGTAGGGAGCTAAAGGTAGACGACGTGGTGCTGCGTCGCATACTCTCCTGGGAAGGGGCTAACAAACTCTCCCCCAGATGGGAGGGCCCTTTCCGGGTTACGGAGGTATGCTGCCCTGGGTGCGTCCGCCTAGCTACGGAGGATGGAGAGCGACTGCCCAATCCCTGGAACATCGAGCACCTCCGTAAGTTCTACCCCTAGATCAGTGTCAGGATAGTTTTCTTTCATTGTAAAAGGTACATGGTGCCTAGAAACGGTACTTAGGGCAACTAAGGCTCCGCGCGCGAGGCTCTGAGTGCACATTTTGCTTAGCCTGGTCCGGAACCCTAAGTAGGTGCACTCGACTTCCTTTGCCGCCCGAGCCGGGTCGTTCCCTTGTAAAACATGTCCCATCTTATGGGAGACCGCAATGAAAGATTTTTGTCCTACCCTGTATAGGGTCCCTCATTCAAAAAATTATCTTTAATTTTTTATGATATTGCTATGCGTTTGTTGTAGCTCATGATCTATCATGAGCGCTGTCATTTTTCCCTGCCCTAGCAATAGTGGGAACCTTGTTGTCTGGTTGCAGGTGGGGTAGCTTGAGATACCTGCAATGTGCTTGAGGCCTCAGATGTTTCCATACTCGGGGGTAAGTGTCTCCAGATGGTCTCCCCTGGGAAAAGCTTATGCCGAGAGGGAGGTCCAGGGGCACAACGTGCTTAGCCTGGTCCTGTACCCTAAGCCTGTGCGTCCTGCCTCCCCAGCGCTACAGCTGAGTAACTGGGGGCCAGATGGACCACCCTTAAGTAGTACGAATAACGAGACCTAGGTACAAACGCACTGAATTACCCAAGCCCCACGAGTTAGCCCAAGATCGTAAGTCAAGCAACACTAAAAAGGAGCAGGGAAACAATGACCAGCGGACAGAATTACTTCTCCTATTTTTTTATCTATACGCAGGTCTTCAAGGAATTTTCTCGGCGATAACCGTCAAAGCACCCACGAAGATGGTGGGCACCGCCGGACCGAGGCTCCGGTGGCACCCCCGGGGGCCCGCCGTCGACCTTTTACCAGAGATGGTGGGCACCGCCAGACCGAAGCCCCGGTGGTACCCCCAGGGGGCCCGCCATCGACGTTTCACAGAAGATGGCGGGCACCGCCGGACCGAAGCTCCGGCGGCACCCCTAGGGGGCCCGCCGTCGACGTCTCTGCATACTCAGCTACGGTAATGCTACCTACGCATCCTAGGCTCCCCTGCAACCGTCCGCTCTAAGTCCTAAGTGTTGACCGGTGTGCCCACAACAACTGGCCACACCTGTCAGGGGGCCACACTCCGGGGGACCGCAGGTCCTGGAAGCTAAGGAACAACAAGCAACCAGAAGATATTGCTGGAAATAAAAGCATGCTGAGTATAAGAGGCACCACAAGCAGATTTTTTGTTCCAAAATAAAAAGTTCGCCACCACAATCAACCAGACAAAAGCCGAAAGAAGCACAAAACATAAATAGCGCACGGGGAGCCCTTAGCCGCTCTGCTGGAACCTTGAGGTGATGAGCGCCACCACATCCGAGATTTCAGACTTGGCGACCTCTTCCCTCTCGGCGATGGGCCCCTCGAGGACCGGCTGCAGAGAGATGTCGGGGTACCAGCTCCGGTAGCAGGACAGGATGTGCGTTGCCACCTCCTTCACCAGCATCCTCCCCTCTGCCTCCAGCTGGTTATCGATGATGGCCCCCAACGAACGCATCCTCGAGCTGGTGGAGTCAAGTGCTGGGAACACCTGGCTCACCTCCTGCGCTGGTTCCCCCACGCGCACCGGGCTGAAACCGATCGGCACCAGAGCCGAGTCGGCACCGCCAAGGAACTCCCAGACCTGCCAGGCCTCAGCAGAGCGCGTCGCCCGGAGCTCTTGCACCTCCTGCTGAGCCGCCGCCAACGCCCGGGGGCCGCCGTCCAGGAACCGCTTCTCCTTGTTCGTCAGGGCCCGCTGGCGCTCGCTGACCTCCCTCTTGTGGCGGCTCAAGTCACCCTCCTTGAGGGCGACATTGAACTCGCGGTCCAGGAGGGTCTGGCGCTCGGTGAGCTGGGCTTGCTCTGCTTCAGCCAAGGCGGCATCCCGACGGCCTAGCTCGGCGGTGCGGACCCTCGCACCTTCCTGCTGGAGGACGAGCCAGCGGGAGGTCGCCTCCACCTCAGCCTGCTTTGTCGCAAGCTCCTGCTCCCGTTCGGCAAGAGCAGCTTCCCGGCGAGACAGCAGCTGCTGAAGGTCCTCGCAGGACTGGAGGCGGGAGCTGGCCTCAGCGTGGATAGCCGCGGCGTCCGCCTTTAGCTTCTGGGTGACGGCGTCCAGTTGAGCGATGAGCTCGCTGTAAGGATCGAATGCCCAAGATGGGGGAGGTGAATTGGGCTTCTTTTCAAAAATTCTAAGCAATAAAACCTAATTCCTAAAGCCCAATTCCCTATGCAAACTGTCTATGCATTCAAGTAAATAGGAACTTTGCGGAATGTAAAATGCATAAACGTAAGGGAAAGGAGGAGGATGCAAACTTCGAGGAGACACGAGGATTTATCCCGTGGTTCGGCAAGATCGTCAGGATCTTCCTACATCCACGTTGTGGCACCCACCGAAGGGTTTTGCCACACACAAGTCACCGAGACGAGGGATCTTCACTATTCCTCTCCGTTTGCCAACTTCGGCAAGGTGGAGCTCAATCCTTGTACAACTTCGACCCCCCGGGCTTCCACAAACGCCTTGGCAAGCTCCGGAAGTCTCCTCACAGTTACAAACACCAAGGGCACTCCCTTGAGGCTCTCTCACTATCCTAGACAGTCCACTCACCCAGAATGGAGGCACACAAGCTCTCTCTCTAGCTAGCTCTAGCCTAACTCTTGGTGTAAAGGTGATCGAAATGATGTAGAGGTGATTGCTCTTGGTCTTGAATGCTTGTGGATGTGTTGATAGTGTCTGGTGATCAAGACTTATCGAAATGACCGGTTAAGGGGGTATTTATAGCCAGCCTCCCCGAAATAGCCGTTGGAAAAGTAGGCTGACAGAACTTTACTGTGAACACCGGATGATCCGATGTCTCCCCTTTAGTTATCATCGATCAAGTTACTTTAGCTGACGTCATTATGTCAGATATGACCGTTGTTAGACCGATGTTGATCCTGTCTTCTCATCGGATGATCCGGTGGCTCTTCCTCCAGAATTTTTTCAAACTTGATGCTTACTGGAGTAATCGACCGATGTGTGATTCTCTGTACATCAGATGATCCGGTGCTACACTTGGTCCAATGATATTGCAAACTGTACTAATGGACCGATGTTGCTGAGCCATTCACATCGGATGATCCGGTGAGTGCTTTGTTCTGAGGTCTTCTTCTTCAGTTGAACCAACTCGACCGATGTGTTGTTCTGAGGTATCATCGGTTGATCCGGTGAGTTGATTTTGTTTGCTTTGAGTTGTTTCTAAGTGATTCTTTTGTGTCTTGCTCGATTGACCTCTTTGATATTTATTGCAAAGGCATTTCTGATGATCTTTAAGCATTGAATGTTGTCAATTTAAAGTTGAATGACTTTGACATAAGAGCCTTCACTTCTCGTCTTCATATCATAGATTTGATCTCATACATTGATTGTTAGGGGTCTCCAGTGACATATTGATTTCATTTTATTGAGTGATTATGGGGACCTTGCATTCACAAATTCATTAGTAAAATCCAATGGTTGTCATTAATCACCGAAACCATACCTCATGGGGGCCTAGATGCTTTCAATCTCCCCCTTTTTGGTGATTGATGATAACATAACAATTTAAAGGGCAATAGTAATGAATTTGATAGAATGAAACTTAAAGGAATGAAACTTAAAGGATATGCAATGAATACAAGATATCACACTTATTATTTGAAAGCTCAAAATCAATCAATAACTCAAGTGTGAATAGGTGAGTAACACCAAATAAGCTCAATCTATTAATTAACATAAGAGTACTCAAAGAACACCAAATGAGTAGCAAAAGCATCGAATTACACAAGATAATTAGATAAACTCCAAATTACAAAAGATAACTCATAAGAAAGACTCCCCCTAAGACTAAGACAGACCCCCTGAGACTAAGCAGACCTCCCCCTGACTCCTCTAACTCTTCTCCCCCTTTGGTATCAAGACACCAAAAAGGGATCCGAGTGCCTAAGGATCCTGAGTACTGGGCGCGATGACGAACTGGTCACCGTTGCTGTCGTCGGAGGTGCTGGCTGGAGTAGCGGTGGAAGGAGCTGCCGGAGCCGTAGGAGCCACCGTCGGTGCCTGCTGTGTAGGAGCTGCTGGAACAGGGGCACTGACGACGGAGGTCGGCGTCTGCTGAAACAGTGTCGTGGCCGGCAGCGGGGAGTGAATCGGAGCACCAGGAGCGAGAAGTGGAGACATGCTGAAGGAGGGAATCGGCGTAGACGGCACCGGAGTGGCAGCTGGAGCCAGGACTGGTGGTGGTGGAGCGACTCCTGGCAGCTGCGACGGGAAGGCAATCCCGGTCTGGGTGTAGAGGTTGGTGATCAACCCCAGGATGCCGATCATCGCCTGTTGCGTCTTCTGCTGCTGGTCGAGGGTGCGCTGGTGCATCTGGTCTATGAGTCCAGTCAGCCGGTCAGTGTCCTCACGCCTCTCACGGGCGATCTGACGCTGCATCTCCTGCTGCTGCTGCTGGAGCTCAAGGAGGCAGGCAGCCTGCTCTGCTCGGGCCTGCTCAGCTGCCAGCCTGTTCAGACGCTGCTGCTCAACCATCTGCTGGAGGAGCGAAGTCAGCTCTGACGGCCGAGAGACCTGTGCCTCAGTGACGGGAGGTGGAGTAGGTGGTGGCACTGTAGAGCCTCCAGCCTCCACGTCGTGCTGCCTGGGTGAGGGAGGAGGTGGAAAGTACTCCTCGACACTGTCGTTGGTGTCGCTCTCGGACCATATGTGCTGCAGGTCCTCACCCTGTGCCTCTGCCTCGGCTAGCCTCTCATCCTCCTTCTCCAAGTCCGACCAGTCCTCCTCAGAAAGACGAGCCCTAACCTGACGCTCGACTGGACGGCCAAGGCGGCGGTCTCCAGGAGCTGGAGCACGGTAGTGGCTAAACCGTGTGGCGCTCTCGTCAGTGAGGCGGTCATGCACAGCGGACTCCTCAGGGACCATCATGGTGAGCAGGTAGCTGATCCAGTGTCCATACACGAGCTGTCTCATCATCCCCACTCCATCCGTGATCACGTCCTCCATCTCACATATGAGTACGTCCACTATGTCGAACTCCATCCCGTTCATGATGTAGAACAGGAGAGTCTGTTGTAGGCTGGTGAACCCCTCCAAGTAACCTGACCTCGGCAAGAGCGTGCGGCGCAAGGCAAGGTGAACTGTGCGCGCAGCAGGAGTCAGCAATGCCGGTACCCTCGGCTGGTCTGGAGAGAAGGTAGGACCAAACAAAGAACGGATCTCCTCCAGAGCTGGTGCCACTCCTCCAGTGAGCGGCCTCCTCGGCGGATCTACCAGACCGTAGACCCTCTCATGCACGCAGGTGTCGTGCAAGTCCACTCCCAGCAGTTGTGCCAGCGTCTGCCTCGTCAAGTGGTAGTGTTGTCCCATGAACGTGAAATCAATCGACCTTCTGCCCTCAGAGACGTAGAGGGTGGCGTAGAACACGCGGACCAAATCCTCCACGTAGGCACTCCTCTCATAGGACACTAGCTGCACCAGACCTCTATATCTCTCGAAATAAGGTCGAATCTCTGTCTCGGCAGCCAGAGCGAGCTGATCCCAGTCCAGGAAGTTGTGCTGGAACAACTTGTGGCCTCGGCGTCTGTAAGTCTCGTAGAGAGACGCCCGCGTCACAGTCCAAAAACGACTATCTACAAGGGCTTCCCGGGGCTGCGGGTACCACTCCTCAAGCAGCACACTCCACCTGAGTCTGCGAAGCTGCTTGGCCTTCATCTTCCGGTAGTCGGTCAACCGGACTCCTTCAACGACATGGACAGTGGTGTCCATCTCGTAGATAGCTCGCTGGGCCTCCCTGTCCTCACGACGATCGGCAGCCGTCGGTCTCGGACGTGGAGCTGCCGCGGGATGACCCCCACGGGTCCGGGCTGAGCGCCGACGGACGAGAGGCTCTACCGGCTCTTCTTCGGCCTCGGAGTCATCGATCACAGGAGGCTGTCTGGGACGAGCCTCGCGGATCCTCAGCGATCCTCCTCGGCCACGCTCACGCTCCTCGGCGGCGCGAGCGGCCATCAACGCCTTCTTCTCCTCCTTCGACAAATTTTTCTTCTTCGCGGTCGGCTCCGCGATGGCCTTGCCCTTGTTCTTCTTGTCGCGAGCCATTGCGATCGGGCGAATGAGGTTGACGATGTCAAATGCATGGAATGTCAAGACGAAGATTGATGCGGCCGAAAACCCTAACGGCGATGTGCTAGGGATGATGGCGGTGCATGAGAGGAGACGGCGTTTGGGCACTGTGGTGGCGAGGGAGAGCGGCGGCGGCGCTTGGTGGAGCAGCGGCGGCGTCTGCGGCGGAGGTGAGGCGGCGGCTGCGGCAGCGCTTGGAGGCGGCGGGCAGCGACGGGCGGCGGCGGCCGTAGGGCGGCGACGGCGGTGCGTGAGGCGAGTGTGGTCGGCGGTGGAGATCGGCGGGCGGCTGCGGTGGAAGGTGACGGGATCAGAAGAGAGAGAGAAGGGGGTGTACGGCTGTTTAAATAGTGCGTCCCAAACCCTAGCCGACTTTTTAACACCGGATGGACCGATGATGAACGATGGGAGCATCGGTCGAATGATACAATAAGGTTTTTCAGAAAAGTGCCGTTGACACCGGATGGACCGACATTGGAGGATGGGAGCATCGGTCGAATGGTACAGTAAGGGTGTTCAAAAATGGAATGTTGACACCGGATGATCCGCCGTGGGAGGAAGTAGCATCCGTGGAATTTGGCACAGCTCCAGAATTGTGAACACCGGATGGACCGATGTTTTTCAGAATGAACTCGTCGGTTGAATTGAGATACTGACTGAACTGGCCCTTGGAGATTGAACACCAATTGATCCGATGAGAGATTGACCTAGGCATCGGATAATCTGATGAGAGCAGAACAAAAACATCCCATATATGTCCTTTGACCAAACAAACAAGCAAAGAGAAACACATGTCTTAGGACTTTTTGGGCAACCCCTTACCCCTCAAAAATACTAATATGCCAATAACTTGGCTAGGCCTTAAAGCAAATGGAACACCAAGAAAAAATAGGAGGAAATCATCCAAATAAAATGTAAGGCCCATGCTTTGTGAGCTAGAGTATGAAGACTTCTATCTCTTTGAAGCATGTTCCTCTAGGCATTAACGCACCTAACATTTTGTTCTTTCCACCTTATATGAGTTGAGATATTGCATTTCAAACAAGTCTCTTTCTCATGAGGTGGGTTCCCCTTTGTGACAATCTACCGTATGCAATGCCAAACAAATTATAGTGCAAGAAATTTAAATATGAGTGCAATTTTATATGGCAGGCATGATGCAAGACATAAAGTAAATCTATCTTGCCAAGTTTGAACCTTTCAAAGGCTTCTTCAGGGAGAGCCACTCTCCAAGCCTTGGGGAAACCCAAAAGAACCTTCATCCCAAGCTAACCCTTGCTCACCCCTATCCTTTGAGAGATAGGCAAGACCTATATGATATGTATTCTTACATGATCATGACAACTTACATGACGTTCGATGCATCTAGCACATTTAATTCACTTCTTAGCCTAGAAAAAGTTTTCTCATCAAGTGGTTTAGTGAAGATATCCGCCAATTGTTCTTCGGACCTAACACCTCTCAAAGAGATGTCTCCCTTAGCTTCATGGTCCCTCAAGAAATGATGGCGAATATCAATGTGCTTAGTGCGGGAGTGTTGAACGGGGTTTCTAGCTATCTTAACCACACTTTCATTGTCACAAAGGAGAGGCACACAACCAAGTTTAATCCCAAAGTCCAAAAGGGTTTGCTTCATATAAAGAATTTGGGCACAACAAGCACCGACTGCAATGTACTCCTCTTCCACCATGGACAAGGCGACGAAATTTTGCTTCTTCCTTGACCTAGATACTAGGGAACGCCCAAGCAAGTGGCACCCACTGGAGGTACTCTTGCGATCCACGCGACATCCGGCAAAGTCCGAATCCGAGTATCCCACAAGATGGAATTTTGCACCTTTAGGGTACCACAAGCCCACACTAGGGGTATGCTTAAGATACCTAAGTATCCTAAAGACCGCCTTCCTATGCGATTCTTTAGGTGCCGCTTGAAAGCGAGCACACAAGCATACACTAAACATGATATCGGGCCTAGATGCGGTAAGGTAAAGTAATGAACCAATCATAGAACGGTAGTTAGATTGATCAATAGGTTTACCGTCCTTATCCGCGTCGAGATGACAATTGGTTGCCATTGGAGTGCTTCTTGAGCTGCAATCTCCCATCTCAAATTTCTTCAAGAGGTCCTTGGTGTACTTCTCTTGATAGACGAAGGTCCCCTCTTGAAGTTGCTTGATTTGAAATCCAAGGAAGAAGTTGAGCTCTCCAATCATTGACATCTCAAATTCCCTAGACATCATTTTGCCAAACTCATGGCTAAGAGCTTCGTTAGTTGAACCAAAGATAATATCATCAACATAAAGTTGACAAATGAACAAATCTTCGTTGATGTCCTTGGTGAAGAGTGTAGTGTCCACCCTCCCGATCTTGAATCCTTGCATGATGAGGAAATCCCATAGTCGTTCGTACCATGCCCTAGGTGCTTGCTTGAGCCCGTAGAGCGCCTTGTGCAACCTATACACATGATTAGGATTCCTCGGATCTTCAAACCCGGGAGGTTGTTCAACATAAACAAGCTCGTTAATGTAACCATTAAGAAAGTCACTTTTCACATCCATTTGATAAAGTCTAATACTATGATGTGATGCAAAGGCAAGGAGTATACGGATGGCTTCTAGCCGGGCGACCGGGGCAAATGTCTCCCCAAAATCTAGTCCTTCAACTTGCGAGAACTCTTTGGCCACAAGTCTTGCTTTGTTGCGGACCACAACGCCATTCTCGTCTTATTTGTTGTTGTACACCCACTTTGTTCCGATGACATTCTTGTCCTTGGGTCACTCCTCCAACACCCAAACTTCATTGCGGATGAAGTTGTTGAGTTCTTCTTGCATGGCCATCACCCAATTTGGGTCTTGGAGTGCTTCCTCAATATGAGTGGGTTCTACACATGAAACAAACGAGTAGTGCTCACAAAATGAAGCGAAATGGCGAGAACGTGTACTTACACCCCTTGACGGACTTCCAATGATTTGGTCCATTGGATGCGCCTTGGAGATGCGTCCATGCCTCATAAGTGGTTGTGAAGCACTTGGCAATGGTGATGCGTGTTGCTCCTCTTGTGGTTGGACTTGATCATGGACTTCTTCTTCTTTTTGATGTTGTTGTGTTTGTGAGTCTTGAGTCGGCAATGGATCATCCTTCTCTTCTTCGTCATCTTGAGGCACCATAGAGGTGTTGTTTTTGGAACTTGAAGCTCCCACTTGATCATGGCTCTCCTCAACTTCGGGCTTGATGTCTCCAATGGTCATGTTCTTCATGGCTTCTCGTAGAGGATCATCATCTATTTCATCATGACCAAAAATCTCCTCTTGGGAGCCATTAGATTCATCAAACTCAACATCACAACTTTCCTCAACTAAACTGGAGGTTTGGTTGAATACTCGATATTCTTTTGAGTTTGATGCATAACCAAGAAATATACCAACATCACATCTTCTTTCAAACTTACCGAGCCTTTTCTTGCGGTAGATGTAGCACTTGCATCCAAAGACTCAAATGTAGGAGATGTTGGGCTTTCTCCCAATGAGAAGCTCGTACGGGGTCTTTTGAAGTAGTCGATAGAGGTAGACCCTATTTGCGGCATGGCACGCCGTGTTGATTGCTTCGGCCCAAAACTTCTCCGACGTGCTGTAGTCATCAAGCATTGCCCGTGCAAGAGTGATGAGCGTCTTGTTCTTCCTTTCAACGACACCGTTTTGTTGAGGGGTGTATGTGGCCGAAAACTCATGTTTTACTCCTTCACAGTCACACCACTCCCCAATGTTGTAGTTCTTGAATTCGGTGCCGTTGTCACTCCGGACCTTGATGATGGGAAGTTGAAATTTCCTTTGAGCGAGGTTGGCGAAGGTCTTGAACACTTTCGGAGTTTCACTCTTGTCACCTAGAAACAAAGTCCAAGCATAGCGAGAGTAGTCATCAACAATAACAAGACAATAGAGGTTACCGCCAAGACTTTGATATGTGGACGGTCCGAAGAGGTCCATGTGAAGTAGTTCAAGTGGCTTGGAGGTTGACACCATTGTCTTCATTGGGTGGTGTGAAGCAACTTGCTTCCCGGCTTGACAAGCGCTACAAAGCTTGTTCTTCTCAAATGTGACATCCTTCACGTCGGTCACCATCCCAAGCTTGAATGACTTCTTGAGTTTGCTCATCCCTATGTGCATTATGTGTCGGTGCCATAGCCATCCCAAACTTGTCTTGGTGAAAAGGCAAGTGGTCAAGCTAGCATTCTTGTTGGAGAAGTCCACTAGGTAGAGATGTTCATGCCAAAATCCTTTGAAGACTATGTCTTGACTTGTTTCACTACTCACAACAACATCAATTTTGCTAAATGTGCATGTTAGTCCAAGATCACATAGTTGTGCAATAGAAAGTAAATTGAAACTAAGTGACTTAACGTACAAAACATTGGAAATGGATAAATCATTTGAAATAGCAATTTTACCTAACCCAATTACCTTTCCCTTAGAGTTATCACCAAAGGTGACTTGTTCATAATTGTCGGGGTTTTCTATGGTGGTGAACATACCATCATTGCCGATCATATGTTGAGTGCACCCGCTATCGAGTACCCAATGCTTTCCTCCGGCTTTGTAGTTCACCTATACACATGAATTCAATTTTTGACTTTAGGCACCCAAGCCAACTTAGGTCCTTGTATGTGTGATACAAGTGTTTTTGGGACCCAAAGTTGCTTGGGGAGCTTCCCCTTTATGCCCTTCATGTCTTTGCCAATGAACCTTGCCTTCACCTTGCCATGTACTTTACTCAAGAGATAATAATGATCATTGAAAGTAGATTTGTAGTTAGTAGGCAATTTTGGAGAAGGTCGGTTAGGAAGAGGACACTCCCTTGTGTGGTGACCGGTGACCTCACAATGTTGGCAATAAGAACCAACTTCCTTGATGAAGCTTGTTTTTAGCTCCGGTGAGGGCACCTTTCCTTTGTTAGGCACCGAGAAGGATCCAAGTCCTCTCTTGTTAAAGGCCTTTGCTTGTTGGAAGGGGATTTCCTTGTGCTTGACTTCTCCTTTTGAAAGTCTAGCCACACTAGTGCGGAGACTCTCAATTTCTTCCAACAAGTCCTTCTCCCTAGCATTTTCTTTCGAAGGCAAAGACTTGTGCAAGACATTAGTGGCATGAGAAGTAATGGATATCTTATCATTAAGAGTTTGCTTCTTCATATTTTTCAACTCTTGATCAAGCATGTCATGAGAAAGGTTAAGTGTTTGATGTTCTTGTGTTAACTTGTTGTGCTCTTCCAAGAGTGTTTGGCGTGCCAAGTTAAGTTCATGATTATCTATCTTGATTTTAGCCTTTTCTTCCTCAATTTGCATGACATGGGATTTGAGCGTGTCATGCTCTTTAAGTATGCTTTCATACTTGTCAAGCAAATCAAGGTTAGCACTCTCAAGTCTAGCACGAGTTTCTTCAAGCACTTTAACCTTACTCTTTTCCCTCTTAATGATAGCATGATATTCATTTATCAAAGAAGTTAAATCATCGGGGAAAAGCTCATCATCGCTAGAGTCATCACATACCTTGGTGTTACCTTTCGCCATGAGGCACATGGGCGGTGGATGAAGAGGTGCATCATCATTGTTGGCGATGGCGAGGCCGGCCAAGCTTTCTTCTTCCTCTTCACTCTCTTCATCACTTGTTTCTTCGTCGGTGACCCATTCATTTGCCTCACACATGAACACCTTTTGTGGGCCATTTCTCTTCTTTGGGAAGAGCCTTGCCTTCTTGCCCTTGTCATGTTTCTTCTTCCCAAAGGCTCTTGGTTTGGGTTTGGCCTCTTCTTCATCATCATCACTCTCTTCAAGCTTGCGATGCTTGCTCTTGTAGTTCTCTCTTCTTTTGTCCGGTTTTGGACAATCATAGGAGATGTGGCCTTGACCACCACAATTGTAGCAAGTCTTGTGATCATCTCTCCTTGGTAGAAACGCTTTCTTCTTGGGATCAAAGGTGTATCCCTTCTTGGTAATCTTGGAGTTCAAGCGTGAGAACTTTCTCATCATCAATGCAAGCTCATCATCATCATCTTCATTTGATGCTTGTTCTTCTTCACTTGAGCTAGGCTCAACCACCTTCTTCTTCTTGAGGCTTGTTTTCTTGGTGGAGGCCGTTAGAGCAATTGTCTTTGAAGATGATTGCTCCATCATCCCAAGTACACTCATCTCATGAGCGTGTATTTATCCAATGAGCTCTGAAACTTCTATGTGGTCAAGTGACTCTTTTTGGAGCATGGAGTTGATGATGTTGTACTTTGGCTTGGGAAGGAGCATGAGGATCTTGCGGTTGATGAGTCCCTTGCGAAGAGAAGCAATGTCAAGAGCATTTATTTCTTCAATAAGCACATTTAAGCGAGAGAACATCTCATTGACATTTTCATGAGGTAGCATCTTAAATTCATCATATTTTGCTTTAAGCATGTGATATTTAAGTTCCTTGACTCTAGAAGAACCCTCATGAATCTCTATTAAGCAAGACCAAATTTCACAAGCTTTTTCCTTGCTAGCAATCCTAGAAAACACATCTTGACTAATACATTCATAGATTGCATTCCTAGCTTTAGCATCCCATTTAATTTGATCACCAACATAGTTGTGTTCTCCAAACCCCATGTGGGTCGCTTCCCAAACTTCGGGAGCAATAACCTCTAGATAAGCGCGCATGCGTGCTTTCCAATAGGCAAAGTTCTTGCCCTCGAAGATAGGAATCGAACCCCCAACCTTGGCCATTTTAGCTCTCTAGCAGTGAAGCTAGAATGATCCTATGAGCAACCTTTCTCTGATACCAATTGTAAGGATCGAATGCCCAAGAGGGGGGGTGAATTGGGCTTCTTTTAAAAAATTCTAAGCAATAAAACTTAATTCCTAAAGCCCAATTCCCTACGCAAACTATCTATGCATTCAAGTAAATAGGAACTTTGCGGAATGTAAAATGCATAAACGTAAGGGAAAGGAGGAGGATGCAAACTCCGAGGAGACACGAGGATTTATCCCGTGGTTCGGCAAGATCGTCAAGATCTTCCTACGTCCACGTTGTGGCACCCACCGAAGGGTTTTGCCACACCCAAGTCACCGAGACGAGGGATCTTCACTATTCCTCTCCGTTTGCCAACTTCGGCAAGGTGGAGCTCAATCCTTGTACAACATCGACCCTTCGGGCTTCCACAAATGCCTTGGCAAGCTCCAGAAGTCTCCTCACAGTTACAAACACCAAGGACACTCCCTTGAGGCTCTCTCACTATCCTAGAGAGTCCACTCACCCAGAATGGAGGCACACAAGCTCTCTCTCTAGCTAGCTCTAGCCTAACTCTTGGTGTAAAGGTGATCGAAATGATGTGGAGGTGATTGCTCTTGGTCTTGAATGCTTGTGGATGTGTTGATAGTGTCTGGTGATCAAGACTTATCGAAATGACCGGTTTAGGGGGTATTTATAGCCAGCCTCCCCGAAATAGCCGTTGGAAAAGTAGGCTGACAGAACTTTAGTGTGAACATCGGATGATCCGATGTCTCCCCTTTAGTTATCATCGGTCAAGTTACTTTAGCTGACGTCATTGTGTCAGATATGACTGTTGTTAGACCGATGTTGATCCTGTCTTCTCATCGGATGATCCGGTGGCTCTTCCTCCAGAATTTTCTCAAACTTGATGCTTACTGGAGTAATCGACCGATGTGTGATTCTCTGTACATCGGATGATCCGGTGCTACACTTGGTCCAATGATATTGCAAACTGTACTGATGGACCGATGTTGATGAGCCATTCACATCGGATGATTCGGTGAGTGCTTTGTTCTGAGGTCTTCTTCTTCAGTTGAACCAACTTGACCGATGTGTTGTTCTGAGGTATCATCGGTTGATCCGGTGAGTTGATTTTGTTTGCTTTGAGTTGTTTCTAAGTGATTCTTTTGTGTCTTGCTCGATTGACCTCTTTGACATTTATTGCAAAGACATTTCTGATGATCTTTAAGCATTGAATGTTGTCAATTTAAAGTTGAATGACTTTGACATAAGAGCCTTCACTTCTTGTCTTCATATCATATATTTGATCTCATACATTGATTGTTAGGGGTCTCCAGTGACATATTGATTTCATTTTATTGAGTGATTATGGGGACCTTGCATTCACAAATTTATTAGTAAAATCCAATGGTTGTCATTAATCACCGAAACCATACCTCATGGGGGCCTAGATGCTTTCACTCGCGCTCCCGGCGTGTCGGAGGCCCAGGGCACCCCGGCGACAGCAGCCCGGTGTGTCGGAGCGGGGCCCAAGGCTGCAGAGGAGCCCCGCGAGCCGGCTGGAGAGGCATACCCTCCAGCAGAAGGGCCCGCAGGCGGAGAAGGAGTAGATGTAGTGGTGCTGAAATCAAGCAAACCCGGATCATAAGGGAATGACAGGCCAACAGACGCATCGTGTGAATTGCCGCAGCCCCAGCAGAAGAGCAACAGACCCGCATAGGCGATGACATGAAGGCCCGGACCGCTCGACAAGGAAGGCGAACCGAGTGGCGAACTATGCGGGAGGTAACTCGGCGGTTTCTGAAAAGGCAAAAGCAGCGGAAGTGTAGGAGCCACCTTGGGAACCACCGCAGTTAACGCACAATTGAAGGCGGAAGTCATGTGGCGCGACGCATGTCCAGTGGCTCAGCTTACTAGAAGGAGATGCATCGCCACAACGGCAGGAACGTGTCCTCCGGGAAACTGCCCCGAATTGGAATCGAAAGAGTTGCGCGGGAAGATAAGAAAGGAGACCCCACCTGCGGTATCGACGACTCTCCCGAGGTGGGCTCGGGGGCCACTGTCGGTACCCCGCAGACCAGGTACCCCCGCGCATAAGGAGAAAAGGGCTAAGGACCCGACCTCTACTTAAGAGGCTGAATTCGTCGTTGCCACGTCGTGAAGGGAAGGACCAGATCCCGCCTCTCCGCCGGGGAGGGCTCCCGGGCTGCCGTGTGGCCGGCAGAACTGCACCCTCGCCTCCCCACTGAGGCTGGCTCCGAGGCTGCCACGTGGCCAATCAGAACCTCGGGGCCAGACCCGCTTCCTCGCAGGGAAAGGCACCGGAACTACCACGTGGCCCGCACAGCTGAGCCTCCACCCCTCCACAGGGGTGGGCTCCGGGTGCGCCACATGGCCTGTACCATTGAGTGCTTGACTCCCCACGGAGGCAGGCTCCGGCGCCACCACGTGGCGGACGGCCAACTCAGTGCGGTAGGACGCCGCAGTAAAAGAAGGCGTGAGCTGCTCGAACAGGCATTAAAGTACGCGCGCCTTCCCCAAGAGAAGCGGAGTCGCGCATGCGTAAGTCAAGGCTCCAGTGTCCTGTCTTGTCCAAGTAGCCGGTACAGACCCACGCCGCAAGACGGGCGAATGGGCCACAAGGACAAGACGGGCGGGACGTGCATCGCCATCATGACCAACTATGTGTAGCCCTGGCGCACGACGCGGCGGGACGGCGCATTGACGCTCCTGACAAGGGGAAGTAGATAGCATTTAATCTTAGATCTTGTATAGGATTTGGCTCTCCCCAGGACCACCTATCGGGGCCTGGGGCCCACCTTGTGACTGCAGAGTCCTTGGACTATAAAAGGACTCTGCAGATGACCTTCACAGGGGATCGGACAATCAGACTAAGACTCATTCACGCTTAAGCAAGGCAAGACACAAACACTCCCGTGGACGTAGGGTGTTACACTCCAGCGGCCCGAACCACGTAAACCCTCTGTGTTCACCATCTCGCTGCGCTCAATCTCCTGGGACTAGCCCTCGTGAATCCAAAGAACTTCCGTGGGCTGCTCCCTAAGCAGGTCCGGGAGAAGTGTCATTTAAGACCTTCGACAGTGATTGTGTATGAAAATGTGAACTATGTATGATTTGTGACTACGTATGATGATACGTAGATATGACATGAACTATGTATGATGTATGACTATTTTAAGTGAATCCTTATTCCGACATAATTATCATTTTCTGACCATTTTTGATATATTTTCGTTCCGATTTGTTCGTTTTCGAATAACCGACAATACCAATACCGTATCCCGATCGTGCTTTTTCGTTTTCATTTTCGTATCATTTGAATAATATGAAAATAAAATCAATATTGCTATTTTTTCGATCGTTTTCGACTGTTTTCATCCCTAGCGAGATCACCGAGAGGTGGGAGGGGGGTTGAGAGGTTGATGGGATGGGGTTTTACAGCACAAACCTCCTCCTCCTCTTCTCTCTCTGTGTCGCACCACAGGAGGTAACGTGGCGGAGGGGTTTGGTTGTTGGGCCTACTTTTCCACACCGTCTACAACTGGCGACCCGTGGGCCATGGCACTACGGCACTGTACGCAGCAGCCGCGGGCCCTACACATTGCCGGCGTTGGCCACTGGCTCAGGCTGTTCATACTGGTTACTCTAAACATTACTCTATACACTATTCATCTTCAGTTTTTTCAGTATTTATTCTAAACTTACACTATCCAATATCCTTTACAGTATTACCAGTGTGGACGGTCTCATTTTTGTACACTTTGATTTTATAACTTCACTGTACATTGTCCCAAATTTAAACAAACACAGTGATACAAGTTTTAAGTCAAAACCAAGAACACATTCTTACTCTTATGACTAACCAAACAACTCAAGTGGTATCTAGATAACTACCGTGAAAATTTTCAACTGCATGGAAGAAGAAAAATACTAATGAACTAAGATCACAACCTATATTCTATTTCACATCATATACTGGACATTATCATTAAGTAATTAAGTATTAATTATTACAAAATCAATATATCAATGCACATTACTTCAATATCTTGTGAAAGAGAAATATTTCAAAGCATAATTATGTAATATATTGATTGGTGCCTCAAGATCCCTTATATACACGAACAGAGACAACACAAATAGGGAAACGAATACGGAAAATATCTCCTTGTGATACATGTCTAAAATAATATCTATGATTGTCTTGCATGTGTTGTAGTTAAGAAAAGTGGACCAGTACAAGCATGTGGTCTCATATTTTTAAAAAAAAAAATACTCCAAACTTGTGTGGGTAAAGGAATTAGTGAAAAGCTCATTGATATCGTAGTACATGAAAAATGGATTTTTTCCATTTTAGCATCAATTTATAAGGAATTTACATCGTTAGCTATCAAATATTTTTTGCCATTCTAACCACCTTACGGTCCATGGTGTGGACAAGTCGTCCACACCGTGGACGATTTGCCATGTGGCAGCCTCTGGGACATTCCTAATTTTCTAAGTAATATTCACTTTTGGACGGCTATTTTAAAAAACCTAGAGACATATTTTGGAAATGTTATTAATAAAAGACTGTAGATCAAAATGTATACTGCAATTTCTTCAATAACAGAATTTCCAAAATATGTCTCTAGATATTTTAAAATAGTCGTACAAAAGCGAATAAAACTCAAAAAAAAATTAAGCTATTTCAGGACACCTAGAAACATATTTCGGAAATATTGTTATTTAAGTAAATGTAGAACACAATGTGTACTACATTTAGTTCAATAACAACATTTACAAAATATGTATCTAAGTATTTTAAAATAGCTGTTCAAAAGTGACTAAACTTAGAAAATTTGGACTATTTGTCACTGGGACGTCCCGAATTTTCTGAGTTTTAGTCACTTTTGAACGGCTATTCTAAAATAGTTAGAGACATATTTTGTAAATGTTGTTATTGAAGTAAATATATTATACATTGTGATCTACATTTACTTAAATAACAACATTTCTGAAATGTGTTTCTAGGTATCCTAAAATATCTGTCTAAAAGTGACTAAATTCAGCAAATTTGTCTCATATTTGATTTAGGGCATATTTGATTCATATACTAAGTTTGTCATCATTTGACATATTTTTTTTGTCACACTTGTGGTGTAGAACCAAACAATGACTGTTGGTCAAACTTGCATAATCTTAGATGTGGCAAGTTGTGGCTTCCAACCAAACATATGTCCTTAGATGTTTGGAGCAGTTTGTTTGCTTCACGCGGATGATTTGACCACCACATACTCGTGCCACAACAAGTAGTTAATTTTTTACGCCAAATGAAGTTGCAACATTCTGCATATCGATATGTGAAGTTCGGTCTATTATCGTTTCTTTAGCTATTCAATTATCGGCATCTTGTTGTAGGTAATAGGTTTTAGGTTTTTGCATTTGTATTCACTTCTAATAAGACAGGGGAGAAAATTGATACTTTATGCATCATTTAATAATAAGGGTATGTCTATTTGTCAGGTGGGGCACTAGGTCATTAACATCTATTTACTGGCATTAATCATTAATTTTGTAAATAATCAATAACCTTAATTCTATATGCTCATCAATTACAAAATTTCTGTTTGATTATTTTATAATTGACATAATCCTACAAATTTTAGACTAAAATTACAAATTTAAAATTACAATTAACAAAAATTAACTTCTCCGATTCCGGCCGCTGCCAGCGCCGGCGCGTGCTCCGCGCGCCATCCTGTCATCGATCGCTGTTGTTAGCGCTGAAGCTCTACATCGTTGTCACAAGGTTTGAAGATGACGATCAGATGCACTATATATGTATGTCAGGATCAGTTTAACTCATACATATAGTTACGAAAGTGAACTATCATTATAATAGTGTCATATTCGATTACATCAATTATTACGTAAATGACCATTCAGGTCTAAAAAAAGTACAAGTAGCAGAATAGTAGATAATCGGGCTCCAAATGCCCAAGCGTTGCTTGGAGGTAGCGCCAGCTTAGAACGTCTCGTCCGGATCAACACAGAAATCTTCATTTTCCCACTTCTCCACTGTTGTAGATTGATGAAAGATAAGTACCAAGCAAGTTTTAGTACCAACAGTACTCAGCAAATGAGGAAGTTTATGACACGAGGATCACAACAAGGAAGCAAACAATGGTATAACACTATAGCAATTACAACCTATAATTACTGTTATTTAGGACCTATCTCTAAGTGATTACCACTCATAATACCAAAGTGATCATATAATGTCCAAACCAACCATCAACCATTCAAACCATGTGTGCTAATCATGAATTTTGTCTCAAATTGCTCTTCTCCGTGAGCACGGCTATCTAGACAGTTTGACAAAACTCTGTAGAGTGTGTATCCTCTATCCGCAGTTCGTGATTTCATTCACTATTGCTAGGTGGACTAAGTAAATATATCTGTCACTCGTGGCTCGTCGACCAAATTACACACTTCTGAAGGTCTGTGACCAGGAGATCACTACAGGTCTTTCTGATGGTTCTTGCGACTTTCATTGGCCCTCTGAGGTTCTATCGCTCCGACACCTGAAGTCTATTTTCCCTCTGCCAGAAGAAGCCCTCTCTTGAGCCATGCAGATCCCAAGGCAGTACTCTAAACAAATCCCCGATAGTACTGTTTACCAACGCAACATCGGAAGAGACCAAATTACTAAACTAAGTTTTCCCATACACAATTCTATGGTGATAGTGTAGGCTTAGCAACTTCCTTCAAAAACTGATCATTTGAATCGGATAGGTGTCAATCTCCATACCAAGGTTTCGTTCACGCATGCACCATTACGTCCAAACCACCTATCAATTCCTACCAACTAGTATCACCATTTCCAACATCTCATTTACTTATTGCATTCAAAATGTATCATGTGATTGATATTTATTCCCATCTCTAAGCATTGCTAAGCATAAGTAAATAATAAAATAACTTCCATCCAACCCTAGCGAAAAGGAATAATATGGAAAAAAACTATAACAATTATATCATGGGATTCAAATTTAAAATTAAGCATGCAACTAACTAAAACTTAGTAAAAGGGTGCAAGATGGTCAAGGACACTTGCCTTCACAGAAGTGTTGGTTGTCGACGTTGAAGTACTGCTCTTGCAAATTAAAAGTCGGGTCGGGAACTGACTCTAACCACGAAGTCGTACGCGCAATAAAATAATAAACATACAATAAGAAACACTCACAGAATTCTAAACATCACAATTTAAATGAGCAACTAATAAAAACTACGCATTTATGATGTTACTCCCTCTGTACTAAAAAGTTTGCCGCTTTTGTAGTTGTAGGGATGATTGTGTGTGGAGGTGTGTGTGTGTGTGTTTGTGTGTGTGGGTGGGTGGGTGGGTGTGTGGTGGTTTGAGTGAGTGTATTTACACATGAACGGATATTCCAGTTGTACACAATAGAGAGGTCTTAAAAAAAGTTTGTTGCTTTGTAGTTATATGAACTACAAAGTGATAAGTTTTCTGAGACGGAGAAAGTACGTGAAATTTACCTATTGTGTATTATACTTCATTTATTAGTGAATATTGTAATGTAATATTATGAGTGAAAATGTGCATTTAAAATTTTATAACATTCCTATATTTTTTAGCTTAAAAATATTTTTAATGTAGTTACATATTCAAAATAGACTTAAAAGTTAATGTCATCGTAAAAGTATGCAGTACATAAATTTATATCATTTTCATAATTATTTCTATGTCTAAGATAATTTTAGATTTAATATATACTTGAAATACAAATTTATATATAGGTTTCACACTCAATTTACTAAACTTGGACTTTATTATAACTATTTTAGAATTAAAATATTAATTATAGGTAAATACTAATATCAATATTATTAGTAATAAATTTGTAATATTTCTTATAAATTATTTAGAATTTTCTAGAATTATTTTGATATTTTATACACAACATGGGACTTTATTATATTTATTATGCACTAAAATAAATATAGAAATTATTCGAAGGAATAAAATATTATTATGTTATTGCTCAGGGTTTAGAATATAATTTTATTTTGTGTTAGGGTGTTTAATAAAATTTAGAATTTCAATAAATATAATTTTTACTAAATACAGGGGTTCATGTGTAATTTTATATTTAAATCCAAATACAGTAAAGGTTTTGGTCGATCCGATTTTTTTTTAATGCCTAGGGGTTATTTGTTAAACAATCAAGGGGAAAGTTCTGATTTATTTCTAACTGTTAGATCTAAAATCAATGGCCCATATTTTATTATTTGAAGAGGTATGTTGCTTCTTATTTAAATTGCTAGGATTTAAAATACGAAGGGGTACGGCATGTTATAATTGTGACCGTTGGAACAAATCCAATGACCACGTTGGGGCCACGTCGGCAAGGTGCCACGCAGGGGTGGCGCATGGCGGTGCAGTGCAACCATGGACGCGGCGACGGTTCTCGCGAGCTATGGACGAAATCACTTAAACTACGCCAAATCTTGATGTTCTACACGAAATTCAGAGGGGGAGCACAAGACGAACTCACTCAGGGGGTTCGCCAGCTCCGAAATGGGGTGAAGAGGCGTCGGTAATGGTGACCGACAGTGAGGCTCGGTGGAGCACGATGAATCTGATGTCGGGGTGCCAAACCTTCAAACAAATTCGCCCGACGGTCTCGTAGGAACACGGCGAACATGTTAGGCAAGAAAAAACGGTGAAACAATGGTTGAAATGACGGGAATGGCGGTGCCATACCGAGCTCGACGACGACTAGGGTTTGAGGGAAAGATGAATGGGGGATGCGCTGCTTGGGATTTAAAGGGCAATGGAGTGGAAACGGATGAGAGCGCGGTGGGGTTCATTTACACGATGAGATGAGTGGGGAAAACGGTCGCATTCATGGCTGGCAATCATGGGTGGAGCGACGGTCGTTCATGAGCGTGGTTGAGAAGAAGTGTCTGACGGGCGGGCCCCGCGGGGCAGAGCGAGAAGAGAGAGAGAGAAAAAAAAAAGTGGGGGTGCAGTTGGGCCTTGCAAGGAAATGGGCCAGCTAGGGTTTCGGTCCACGAGGGTTTTTTTTTCCTTTTCTTTTTGTGTTTGTTTGTATTTTAAAGTAACGAGTCTGAGCGAAAATTTTAGCATTTTAAATTCAAAATTTTCTCACATGCAAACAAAATGTGATACACTTGCCTTAAATAATTTTTATCACAAATTTAATGCACACAATGTCATTTATTTTATTATTTATTATTTTTCTCTTGTTGAAAATGTGGGTGTTACAGCCGTCGTGCTGGACCGCCACCGGCCGCCGCCAACTCCGCGCCACCGACATGTTGGGTAGCTTCCACCGGCGTCGAGCTCCGCGCCGCCACCGTCCAGGCTCCGTCGGCGTCGGGGTGCGAAGCCGCCGCCCGACCACCGCCTTTGTCGGAAGTTGCTGTGAGTGGTTTAGGGTAGAGGTAGGGAAGAGAGAGAGGATAAAGGGGTTCGACATGAATCTTAAAGCAAATCTAATAGTTGCCCGGAGAAAATGTACATTTCGAACACCTGAAATTTAGTATTTCTCAAAAAATAATATAGCAACTGTGGCGGCGTCGAAGCTAATTGCTTCAAAGTACAGCAGCAGCGCGGGATCGAAGCGATTCTACTACACGTACATTTATAATAAGCGATAGGTCTCAAACACAAATATCTAACAATTCTTCAACTCCCAACGCAGATCACGCATTAAGTTCATCTTCTTGCTCCTCTGCTTTTTCTTCTTCCTGTCCTGTTTCTTCTTCCCTTCTTGGACTTCAAAGCTGAAAACCTTCTTGAAGAGCTCGTTGTCTTGGACGTGCCTGAGGAAGCCGCCGCCAAGGTACCTCCTCAAGAAGTGGAGCTGGACCCGCTCGGCACACGTAGACACCTTGAGCACCTGGTAGCTTCCATCGGGCAACTCCCTCGCCGTCACCAACTCCTCGGGGCGCTCGTCGTGGTTCAGGAAGGCGACGATCTGCCTGAACAGGTGCCTCTGATCGCGGAGCATCGTCTTGCTCAAGCCATGGCCGCCGGCCTCGATGGCGAGGTCGCACACCCTGGCCAGCAGCGTTTCCATGTCATTGCGCGGGAAGTACTGGACCAGATTGAGCTCCACGCACACGGCGAGCGCCTCACCGGCGGCCATCCTGACGGTGCGGTTGTCGTCCTCGAGGAGCTCGGCGAGAGACGCGACGGTCGCGTTCCAGGCCGCGTAGTCTGCATTCAGCTCCGCCGGCGTGATGGTGACGAGGAACGTCCACGCGGACACGGCCGCGACCAGCACCAGGGCGGTTGTCGTCGTCGTCTTCCGCCATGATATCTCGGTGGATCTTGAGGCCGGCGGGAAGATCACGGCCCAGATCGCCTTCATCGATAGCTCCACGTCCTTCGCGTCCAGCGCGCAGGCGAAGGTGACGGCGGCGAGGCAGTTGAGCGCGGCGACCAGCGTCGGCGCGTCACCGTCCCGCGCCTCGACCTGGAGCATCTTGGAGAGCAACGGGAACGCGTCGGGTAGGAGGCTCGGAGCGCCGGCGTGGAGAGTGATAGCGAGGAGGCCGACAGCGCGGTACGCGAGGCGGGCCTCCGTGGCGTTGGCGGAGGAGCCTTTCTTGATAGAGACGCCACAGAGAGCGAAGATGGTGAGGCACAGGCTTTCAAGCTCGTCGAGCGGCGGGAGCGCCTCGAGCACGCGGACGAGCTCGACCATGTCCTGCTCACGCGTGGGGCCATGCCTGCGCTTGTCCAGCAACGCCTCGACGCACATGTTGAGCTCGAAGGGGTCCTGCGCCTCGTCCGAGTTGAAAGACGTCGTCTTTGTCTGCTGCAGTGCGGACAGCCCCATCTCCGCAGCCGCCTTCTCGCCGCCGCCCTTAGCGCCTTTCTTTCCCTTCTTACCCATTGCCGGAGCGGGAGCTGCTGATGCTGAGACGCGCGATAACACAAGAAAGTCCGGCCGAGGAAGAGAGATTATCTGTTCGCTCGGTCGTCTAACTAGTAGGGGCAGTGCACTACGGCGTCGGCGAGGTGATGCAGCGATGGCAAGGGTTTATATTATTAGAAGAGCCGGGTGCAGAGGATCGCGGCGAGGTCGAGAGTTAATATAGAGGGAGGTAGGCTGCACGTCAATAGTCGTGCCGTATGGGGTCCGGACTGCACGTAGCTTTGGTAGGGAACCAGTCCAGGTCGGGACGGAAACTGTATGGGGTCCGGACCGCACGTAGCTTTGGTAGGGAAGCAGTCCAGGTCGGGACGGAAACTAATTTGGTAGGGTTTGGAAACGTCTCGCGTTGTTATAAGTAGCAGGGTATGGGCCCGTCTTGTTGGGTTGTACTGTACGGCCTGCCCGTCTCCTTTTAAGACATGTAGACTTGCCTATATACGCAGCAAGAATAACTTATGTCTTAATAAACAGTAGGAAAAAATAAGATGTCACCGCTGGGAAACAAAAGTCTCGAAATCGCGTTCATTTGAAGCCAAAACACTGCATTTTTATTCCTCATAATCATAATCATACAGTCAGCCAGTCCGATTGACACAGAGAGAGCAAGCCCCAACACCTGCACATAAAACCACAAACATAAATACATATAGACGACTGACTGGTACTACTAGCTAACTAGCACGGCCACGCGTGGCACTACGGCAGTGCACGTGTACCGGTGTACGACGCACCAGCTAGGCCGCGCATATGCCGCAGTCCCGCGCTTGCGCTGCATGCCCAAACTGGCTGGACACAACCCGGCCGCTTTATTGGCTCAAGACCCCTGATGCTGCGCCTGGTCGATGCGGTGCTGCGCCGCCTCCTTGATGTCGCGGGCCTTGGACGCAAGCCGCGCCTGGGCGTGGTCCAGCTGGTCAGCACCCGGCGGGTGCTTGCCCGAAAGGTACCTGTACATCCAGGAGAAGACGGACAGCGCGGCCACGCCGAGGCCGCCGGACGTGATGAACCCGGCTGCCAAGAGCGCCAGCGCGATGGCGGCCGGCACGAGCACCGGGCTGAAGATGACCAGCACGGGTGTCGCCACGGTGAGCGCAATCACTGTGCCTGTGAGGATCAGCCCGGACAGCACCAGCATCGACCCGCCGGCAGTCGCGGCCGTCACGGCCTTCAGCGCCGTCATCATGGCCGGCTGCGTCTGCTGCTGCATCTCGCCGCCGTAGCCGCCGCCCATCCCGCCCCCGCGGTGCTGGCCCTCGCCGTAGCCGCCGCCTCCCATCGTGCCTCTGTGCTGATCAGCCATGGCCTCGGGACTAACTACTAAGCTAGCAGTACCGCGTGCGCGCGCTCACTGTTTTAGCGGTGCTATTGCTACTATGATCGCGTGAGGTGGACGGACGAGAGGGCGCCGGAGAGCGCGTTTATAGAAGAATCGCGCTCAGGGTGGGTGCTCGGAGGAGGGAGCTCGCGCGTCCGCGTGGGGCGCATGCGGGACTCGTGTCGGGCTCCGCGCGACACCTGTGGCGGTGTCGCGGCGCGCGGGTTCCGGTTTTTTTTAGGCCTAGGCGATACGTACGACGAGGTTTTGGTCGTCCGCCGGATGGTGGTTCGTCCGAATCTGCCGTGGGCCGAACTGCGGCGGCATCTCGCGTTGTAGAAGTAGCAGGGCCTGGGCCCGTCGCCGTCTTGTTGGGTTGTACTGTACGGCCTGGTGGTGTAGCCCAACAAGCTGACTTTTCTACGCTGCTATAAGTCCAAAAAGACAGATACTGTGCCCATTCAGCCCAACCTCTAAATATTTTTTTTTGTAGCGGAAAACAACAGTTTCCGGTGTCTACTTGTCCACAGACATAGCCTAGTTATTATTACAAAAACTCTTTAGTTACATTTTTTAATAAAACAGAAAACTAAAATAAGAAAATATTATAAAGTCTGTTATTGTATTTTTCTCCATGAAGTGACAAACAACCGAAAATAATATTCCCTCCGATTCCAAAAATAATATTGTTTTGGACATGATTACGCATATCAAGTAGTGATTAATTTTGTCATGATTTACATATTTTTGCTCATAATAAGTACAATAAGTATCGTTGGTTGTTTGGTTGAAACACTATTTAGGCGTAAGGTGTAAACACTATTTTGGTCGACGCACATGTTGAGCTCGAAGGGGTCTTGCGCCTCGTCGGAGTTGAAAGACGCCGTTGTTGTCTGCTGCAGTGCCGGCAGCCCCATCTCCGCAGCCGCCTTCTCGCCGCTGCCCTTAGCGCGTTTCTTTCCCTTGTTACCCATTGCCGGAGCAGGGGCTGTTGAGGCGGCGCGCGATGAGACCACGAACGTCCGGCCAAGAAAGAGAGATGATCTGATCGCTCGGTCGTCTAACTAGCGGTGGTGCACTATGGCGTCGGTGAGGTGATGCAGCGATGGGGTGGTGCTTGTCTGCGGCAAAGGTTTATGTTACTATATAGAACCGGGATGTAGAGTATTGTGGCGAGGCCGTGTATATATAGAGTGCATGCCGTATACGGTCAGGGCTGCACGCGGCTTTGGTAAGGAACCGAGTCCAGGAGGAGGACGGGAGACATAAATTAGAATACGACTAGTTCGAGTCGTTGGCGTCGCAAACATTTCATCGCAGCCGCGATTAATTGCGACCCGTAATGGGATCGGTGTGTTGCGTGGTAGAGCTCATCCGGGTCGGGATGTGCCTCCGCCTGCGCTTTAGGGTGTTTGCCTCGCTTGTCCGGATATAGAGTCCGCATCGCTGACGTTCACTTTCTCTCAAGGTCGTTCACCCCTACACTCGTCTTGTCTTTCTTGCAGTATTATAATAAGCCTCATCACAGGCGGCTCTAAACCTATTATTACAAACGGCTTTTAAAACCGTTTGAAACAAAGAGCCTATGATAATCCGCAATTTCGCAAGCGGAGAAGTGATACCGCCTGTGAAGACAAATTATCATAAGTGGTTCTTTATGTAGGCTAGCCGTCTGTGAAGATATTTTATCACAGACGGGTCGTGCATCATATATAACCGCCTGTGATAAATGTCTTATCACATGCGGTTATTGAAGCATAACTAACCGCCTCTAATAATGTGTATTCAAATGCGGGTATTGAAGCATAACTAACCGCCTATAATAATGGTGTTATCACAAGCGGACGTTTACCTTCATCAGCCATCTGTGAAGACCTTTTAACGTAGCCAGTTTCTACCATAACAATCACCGCCTGTGAAAATTAGGTTATCACATATGGTTCTTTACTTGTATCTAGCCGCCTGTGATAATTGTTTTTCACAGTCATGCCTAGCCGTTGGTTAATAACCGCCTGTGATAAGATATAACCTATGCAGTACTACTGCTGTTATTTCTAAGTTCCAGGTCAATTCAATATAATCACAGAACAAAAAACAACAATATCATCACAGAACAAAAGTCAACAATATTATCATCACAGAAGTCAATTTCACTAAAACAATATACATATGTACAAGTTACAGATACAATTCATCTCAAAGTTTACAAGTTTTCACTAAAAACTGTTTCTATTGGCATAGTCGCAAAGTTCTGTCACATCAGCTGCTGCACAATTCTTATCAAAGAACTTCCTTTTTTTGTGCAATATTTCACGACGAATGAAGTGATAGAGTTCAGCAGCAATCCTGTCGGCTCCTCCACTAGGAATACTTCTACAAACTAACCATTCTTCATTTAGATTCTTTGTGTGCTGCAATATAATACATAACAAGGTTTAGAATGTATTGGTTTGAACAATCTCAAAGTATAGATCAAAGTGAGAGCATACATGAATTTATTTGGTATTTTTGGAGCAGTTGTACTATTAGCAATTGAATTTTGAAGTTGGAATCAAAATATGAAAATAATGTTCCTGGTAATATTGAACAGCAGAGAATATAGCATTAAACTATGCTAGTTACAATGAAAATGAAACACAAAAGTAAGAAAATAAGGTATCGACATTAAGGATAACTTACATCCTCACAATTCACTCTATATATGCCGGCGGTCCGAAGATGCTCGCATACATAATACCCGCATAAGACACTCCCAGCAGGCTGCTTCGGACAAGCATAATACGTTTTAATGTTCAATGCATTCGTATTAGGAGGTCTCTGACCGCCAAGCTATTCCGCGTAAAACCCGCCAAGCGCTGTAATACAAGTGTCGACTGTTGGAGTCGGCAGATCTCCTGACACAGCTAAAGTGTCGAAGGAGTTCGTAGTTCGGTGTGGGCGCGCGGAGACTCAAGAAGGTGAATTGCGGTTTAACACTGGAGACACTAGGATTTACGTGGTTCGGGCCGCCTGAGCGTAACACCCTACTCCACGGGGATGTTGATGTTGTATTGGCTTATCACGTATGATCTACCGTCCGTCTCCCTCTGAGTATCGTCGGTCTGTCCTTTTATAGTACAAAGACAGGCCGTTACAAGCTACCTGGCCCGACATGTGGCCCTGGCGGTTACTAGTATTGATACACGATTAATTGTTGTTAATGAGCCTGTAACGGGCTTCGACAGTGCCGTTACAGGCGTTAAGATCGTCCGTTTAAGTGTCATTAATATGACATTAATGACATTTAAACAGGTCTTGAAACCCTTGGCTCTCCTTTGAAGATCCGGAGCAGTTACAAGGTCTCCCGGAGGTTTGAGGCGGCTTGCTCCGATGTTTAGACATGTGGCAGCTCTGGAGCTTGCTGCGGGAAGCAGGAAGTTCCGGGGCCACTTGACACGTGTCAGGTCCGGAGCTTCTCTCGGTCAGGGGTTAGGTCCGGAGGTGTCGTTTCGGTACTCAGTCCGGTGCTTCCCCCTTGTGGGCGGTAGCTCCGGTTCGGTAGTACATGTGGCGACCTAGGGATTAACCGTGTTGGAAAAGCTGGTCCGGTCATGTCTGACAAGTGGGCCTCCGAGGGTATTCAACTCGAGTAGTCGTCCTTCCCCTGAGATCTTTGTAATCTCAGGGGGTGTACGGTTTTTAGGGTACCGACAGTGGCCCCCTGGACCTACCTCCGAGGAAGGTCACCGGGGTGAAGTCGTTCCATCGGAGGTGGGTCCACCTTTGCGACTTTTGAACTGGGTCTTCAAAGGTCTTCGGAGGTGCCGTTGACAGGATTTTACAGTTAAATCCCGACGCGTGGCACACCTCAGGCGGCAGATAAGATCTTTGGCGTGCGGATCTCACGCAATTGAAGGTCGCCGGTTTCTGATACGAAAACCGTATCGGTTCCGCGCGCCTTGTCAGGCCGCCGCCTTTGGGTTTCCCGCTTCGTGATGACAACCGTTCGCCTGGGTGAGAACCTCGACTTGATCGTCGGGGTGGTCCCGGGCCCCCTTGTCATCGACTGAATTGAACTCTTGAGTAGTATTTTCGACTCCCCTGCGGTTTCCATCCAAGCGTTACGAGGGCTTACTTAAGAAGGAAAGGGCGTACCGTCGGGAGTTCTTTACGCCTCCCATCTGATCTTGCTCTCAAACTCCCGACTCGTACTTTGCTCTTCCTCTCTTGCCTAGCTGTGCTGCGATGGAGTTGGGTCTGCGCGAGAGTCGCCTGAAGACCGACAACGATTTGAAGAAGGTCCGGGCCCTTATGGGGTGGTCTTCGGACTTCTTCGGCCGCTCGGTTCGTGCCGGCGGAGAGCTCCCCTTTGAGAAGGAGCGCGCTGGCGAGATGGTGTACTTTTCTTCGTACGCCATGGTGGGACTGATCCCACCATTTTCTTCTTTCTTCTTGATGCTGCTAGACTTCTATGGTCTGCAGCTATACCACCTTGGTCCCCACTCCATTCTCCTTGTGTCCATCTTTGTCCGCTTCTGCGAGATGTGGGTGGGCATCCCCCCCTGCTTCGAGCTCTTCCGAACCTTCTTCACCGTTCACACCACCGGCCGGAGCAACGAGTATCTTGGCTTCTACTACTTCGTGAAGCACAAGAAGTGCCCGTTCAAGTACCTCCGGTCGTTCCCTTCCGGGAAGTGGGATGACTGGAAGAAAGATTGGATTGTCGTCAGGGTGGAAGAGCATGAGCGGTTGGAACTGCCAGACAGTCTGCCCGGCATCGACACGTCGATATGGAGTGAAGTCCCGGTGCTGGCGGAAGTTTTTGACCCTGTTCTGACCAGGATCCGCCGATGTGTGGAGGGAGGATTGACTCCCCATGCGGTGTTCTGCAACTTCCTGACCAACATGTGGGCGCCGCTGAAGAGGAGGGACAAGCTCGCCTGGGCCCTCAACAGCGTGATGGATGAGGACCGGGTTGAAACCGGGTTGAAGTCTGACATGGTGGGGAAGACCCTGGAGTTCCACCTCAAGAAATTCCAGCACGGCATCGACGTCGACGGAGATTACTTGACTCCGCCGCCGGCCTTTCTCCCTCTGAACGTGGAAGTGGAGTTCAGCAGAGAGCTCCGGCGGAAGATGCCTGCGCTTGACGACCTTGGCGTCGTCGAGAGGAGACCAACCACCCGGGTGGCGATCCCCGGGGTGCCCGAAGATGGCTCAGTCCCTGCTCCACAGCCGAGGGTTGAAGCCATCGGCAAGGGCAAGGAGCTGGCGGAGGAGCCGGAGAGTCGGAAGAGGAAGCTGCGGCATGTCGACGGAAGGTCTGTCATGCCCGCTGCTTCTACCTTGGCTCCTTCTCCACAAGGGGGAAGATCTTCTGGTGTCGTGGCGACTGTCCCCGTGGTGGGGTCCTCCCGGAACGAGACTGTTCCTGCAGTGGGGTCCTCCCGAAGCGCTTCCGTCTCCGTGGTAGAGTTCTCCGGTGGTGCTAGCTCCGGGTGTACGACTCCGGCCCCCGGGGCGGTTGGAGTCTCCAAGTCCAGGGGTTCCTCCCGATCGAGGAGAGCCTCAACTCGGGAATCTCCCGTGGCTGCGGCGAGTTATGGGGGGCCTCCTAGAGCTCCTACGCCGACTCTGGCCAGCCCGGAACGTCCGGGAAAAAGGTTCCACGCAAGCTGGTGCGGGAGCCTTCCAAGGTAATTTTTGATGTTTACCCTGGTTAACTTTTTAGTTGTGGTGATTGTTTGTTAATTCTCTTTATCCATCCTCTGCAGCGTCCCTAAGAAAGGGGGTGAAGCTCCACCCTCGGCCACGGTTTCTGAGGCCGTGGGAGCTTCCGCTCCTGTCCCGGCTCCGCCCCAAATGGTGGCTGAGGTTGCGACAGCTCCGGCGCTGGCTGTCGTGGTCATGAACCTTAACTCGTCCCCAGAACTTCCTGTGGTAGCGCCGGACCACAGGAGTGAAGACATGCCGGCGGCACTTGTCTCGGAGATTGAAGCTACGGGTCCTTGTGCTGCAGTAATGGAAGCTCCGGCTGTAGAGCCGGAAGAAGTGATAGTCCCGGTCTTAGAGCCGGAACTCGTTGGAGCCCCGGCGATTGAACCGGAGGTGATTGAAGCTCCGGCGTGCGAGCCGAAAGTCGAGGTAGTTCCGACAGTTGAGTCGGTTACCTCCGATGCACCGGTCGCTGAGCCGGTTGTTGTTGGAGCGCCGGTCGCAGAGCCGACGGTTGAAGAGGCGAGGGAGCTCGGGTCTCCCTCAGAAGAGGTGCCCCGATCGGAGCCAACAGTAGCTCCTGCTCTGAGGGCGACGACATCGATGGTACCTGTGGCAGAGCCAGAGTGCCTAAACGAAGTCGCCGGCCCCCTGCCTGAGGGGGCGAATGAAGACTTGGCGGCAGGGCCTTCTTCGATGGTGACTGAGGCCATCCCGGAGGAAGGCCCTAGCGCTTTGGAAGCTCAGGGTTCCGCTCTCGTAGAGTGGCACCCAATTTTTGTACGTGAAGACCCGCTGGAACCAGCGGAGGAGACCCCAGCAGGTCCGGAGCCCATCCCACTGTCGATGTCTATCGACAACGCCTGCTCCAGTCTACGTCAGGTCCAACTGGCCTTCTTCCACGACTGCAAGGCTCTTGAAGAGGAGCGCCAAACCCTTAGGCGGTGGCGTAATCGGCTCCACTTCGAGACTAAGCTGGCGCAGTCGAGGCATGCGGATGACAAGGAGTGGATCAAGCGGGAGAAGATCCGCCTGGAGTGTTGGGAGAAGCTGCTGGATGAGAGGGAGAACATGACCCATGCCCTCGATGCTCATTCTCGGGAGTTCCATGATCAGGCCAAGGCTGCCAATGACGCGGCCAATGCTCGGTTCGAGCAGCTTGAAGCCATCAACGCAGCTCTCATCAAGCGCCGAGAGGCACTCGAAGGGAGGGAGAGACGGCTCAAAGACGAAGAGCAAAAACTCCTGGAGCTGCGGGATGACATCCTGAGAAGGGAAGAGGAGCTCGCCGAGAAAACAGCTCTGGCGGACAAGGGTCTCGAGGAGCGCACTAAGAAGTTGGAAGAGCGCTGCCTCGAGGAAGAGGAGAAGACCTGGGTGCGAGGGCAGGAACTCTACGAATACGAGTGTGCCCTTGTTGCCCAGGAGAAGAAAGTGGAGGCTAGGGAGAAAGACCTGGTCGACCATCGGAACAAGATCCACCTCCGGGAGGAGGAGCTCGGAAGACTTGAGAGGCGGGTTGCTGCAAAGATTTAGCAAAACGTCAAAGAAGTTGAGCGCCTCGCCCGTGAGAATTCCGAACTGACGGTGGCCAAGAGATCCTTGGAAGAAGTGAAGAGCCTGAGGACAGTGGACTCCCTGAAGATTTGGGAGTTCCTGGGTAAGGCCAACGATGCGCTGACGCCGATGGGTTTCAGCCCCGTGCGCCCGGATGATCCGGAGCCGGAGCCGGACCTCGCGCTGCAAGCGTTGAGCGCAGCAGGCAGCAAGCTCTCCAAGGTGGGCGACGTCATCGCGGACCAACTGGAGGTCGAGGGGCAATCCCTGGCGAGGAACGTCACAGAATACGTGTTGACGTGCTATACCAGCTGGAACCCTCAATTTCCTCTGGACCCGGTGCTTGAAGGCCCCGTCGAAGGAGAAGGCGAAGCTACCCGAGCCAGCGTATCGGAGGTCGCCCAGAAGGTCGCCGAGTTCTTCCATAGGGTCTAGGATCATTTCTTTAGCTTCCGCTTGTATTTTCTCTTTTTCCTCAATTTTGTACTCCCTTGTCTCCAGATGTAATCTCCTGTCTCCAGATAAATGAAATCCCCAATTTTTTGCAAATTTCATTTTTTGTCTTCAACATCTTTATCTTCTCTTGGCCCCCTGGTAGATGTACACAATTTGATTGTGAACATGTACCAAAAGGATACTGAGTTTTGTTGAAGACGAACTTGCTTCGAACTTGTAGAATTTGGTTCCGAAGTCTTTGATAGTGAAGGTCCCCTGAAGTTGTTGGAGCTTAGAAGCTCCGGTACTGTCCATCGCTGGAGGTTAGTAGCTCCGGCAATAGCTTCTATCAACACGTAGAGCGTCGATAGTTAGTACTCCAAGGTGTCGGAGCTTAGTAGCTTCGGCAATGACCTTTAGCAACACTTGGTAAGTTGGCAACGGACTCCATGTACGGGGTCTTCTCACCATCTTTTACTCAACGCCGATGGTAGACCCCCTTGAGGGGGTCGGAGCTTGGTTAGCTCCGGCTTTTCTCCATCAACGTATATTTTGTTTTTCCTGCACACTTAAGCCAAGAAAAACGATAAAATTTGTTCCTTGTCTATAATTTCATCGCGGCTTACGATTCTCAAGTAAATTTTAAGTTGAACGCGATTTTAAATACAACTGGAAGCGTTGTCTTTTCTCTTAGATCCAACTGTCCATGGACCCTCCTTACTTTGGCCTGCCGGGGTGTAGGTAGAGTGGCGTACTTAGGGTGCTTGACCAGGCTAAGTCGATAGCACACTCCGGCCCTAGATTGGCTTGGCGGCTTTCAGGCGAGTTGGCCATAAACGATATTTAAATCCAAGAGTTCTGACAATTCAACTCGAGTCGTATATAAACCGGTCAAACTAAAATTTCTTAAGAATTGCACGTTTCTGTTATAGACAAGAAAGAGAAAAATAAAAATATCGAGCCTGCACAAAATGAATACACGTGGAGTCTATTTCACATGAAGATGTCTTTCATTATAGGTCCGGGGTACAGGGGAAACAAGTACATTCTTAGGGTACGGGACCAGGCCAAGTGTGCTTGGTTTCTCGTTTGACCCAGGGTAGTTAGCCACGCTTTTAGTCCGGGGACTGTAACAAGTGCTGCTTGAGCTTTACAGACCTTTCGGAAAAGGTCCGGCTGCTCTCCCGGAGGAACTACCCGACTCTGTACAATGACTCTATAACATACATCTCAAGTTACTCAAGACTCACCTCCGTGGAATTAAGTGTAGAACTTACGGAGGTGCTCGATGTTCCAAGGATTTGGGAGAGGTGTCCCATCCTCAGTAGCCAAGCGAACGCTTCCGGGACGGGATACTTTGATCACTCGGAAGGGCCCCTCCCATCCGGGGGAAAGTTTGTTTAGCCCTTCTCTGGATAGTATTCTCCGTAGCACCAGATTGCCTTCCTCGAGCTATCGGTTGTGTACATGCCGCTGGTGATAACGCCGTAGAGCCTGGCGATATCTGGCATTCCGAACAGCTGCTTGGCACCTTCCCTCCTCGAGGAGGTCTAGGTCTTCATGCCGGAGCTGGTCCTGCGCAGCTTCGTCGAAGGTCCGGACTCGGAGCGAACCCATGGTGATTTCCGGAGGAAGGATTGCTTCAGCTCCGTACACCAGAAAGAAGGGTGTTTCTCCGGTTGACCGGTTTGGAGAAGTCATGTTGGCCCATAGAGTGGGCGGAAGCTCTTCGATCCAATTGGCTTCGTGCTTTTTCAAACGCTCATAGGTGCGCATTTTGAGTCCTTTAAGGATTTCTGCATTTGCTCTCTCAGCTTGGCCATTGCTGGCGGGATGAGCTACGGAAGCGTAGCAAACCTGTATGCCGAGGTCTTCGCAATACCCTTGGAATGCGGAGCTTGTGAATTGAGTCCCATTATCAGTGATGATCTTGTTTGGGACTCCGAATCTGCTTACAATGGATTGCAGAAAGTTGATAGCAGATTGCTTGTTGATCGTCACAACTGGAGTTGCTTCCGGCCACTTGGTGAACTTGTCGATGGCGACGTACAGGAACTTGTAACCTCCGACGGCTCTTGGGAAGGGTCCCAAGATGTCCATCCCCCACACAGCGAAGGGCCATGTAGGAGGTATCATTTGTAAGGGTTGAGCGGGTGTATGAATTTGCCTTGCATGAAATTGGCATGCTTCGCATTTCTTTACCAGCTCAATGGCATCCTGGAGTGCTGTAGGCCAGTAGAAGCCATGCCGGAAGGCTTTTCCGACCAGCGTGCGGGAAGATGCGTGGTTCCCACACTCGCCTCCATGGATTTCTGCGAGAAGCTCGCAGCCTTCTTCCCTTGTGATGCACCGCATTAGGATGCCGTTGGCACCGCGCCGGTAGAGATCCCCTTCTACCAGTGTGTATCTTTTAGCCAATCTAACTACCCGGTCAGCGGATACATCATCGTCAGGAAGGATGTTGTCTTTCAAGTAGTTCCGGATCTCCGAGATCCATGCATCGGAACTGACTTGAGTATTTGAGTCTTGCGTGCTGGGTTGCTCGGAGCTTCCGGCAGCACCTACGACCCTTGATGGCTGCCATGGTAACAGGGCCATCGGGACCGTCAGCTTCGGGATGCTGATCTCGCCCCCTTCGTTCAGTTCGGCAGGCTGAACTGTGGGTTTTGACAACCTCCGGACAAAGATTCCGTCAGGAGCTGGAGCTCCGGTTGACGCTTTGGTCGAGAGTTCGTCAGCTTCAGCGTTGTGGGCACGCTAAACATGGTTGAGGTCTAGGACTTCAAAGTCCTTCTGAAGCCTCTGGACTTCAAGGAGGTAAGCAGCTAGCTGGAGATTATTACAGGAGCATTCACCCTTCACCTGCTTGATGATGAGCTGTGAATCTCCTTTGACCAGCAGTTGCTTGACACCGTATGACAGTGCCACCTTTAGCCCGCAGATGAGTGCTTCATACTCCGCCATGTTGTTGGTTGCCTTGAAGTCAAGGTGTACCATGTATTTTACCTTCTCCCCAGTCGGTGCAAGGAGAAGGATTCCAGCACCGGCCCCCTGCTTCTGCATGGATCCATCGAAGTAAAGAGTCCAATGAGGCTCGGTGAAGGTTGGAACTTGATGTTCCGTCTTCTGCTTGCTGGGGCCCCCAGAGTTTGATGGAGAGGGAGTCCATTCCGCCACGAAGTCTGCCAACGCTTGACTCTTGATTGCTTGTCTTGAAATAAATTCGAGATCGAATTCAGCCAATTCCGCTGCCCACTTTGCAATATTCCCAGTTGAATTGGGATTATGCAGGATCGCTCGAAGTGGATAAGAGGTCACCACTGAGACTTTGTGAGCTTGGAAGTAGTGTCGGAGCTTCCTAGAGGCAATAAGAACTGCATAAAGCAGCTTATGCACCTCTAGGTATCGAGTCTTGGCATCATGTAATACTTCACTAATGAAGTATACCAGACGTTGAATGGTCCGGACCCTCCCGGAGTGGTCCGGAGCTTCCTCTCTATTGATCCGGATCCTGTCGGAGGAGTCCAAATTCTCTTCAGGGACCTCCGGGTTCTGGCTGGAGGAACCTGGAGCTTCTTCAGAAATGACTTGGACCCTCTCGGAGGGGTCTGAGTCTTCTGAAGTGACTTCTTGTGGATTTGAGTCTGGGAGCTGGGACCCAGACTCACTTTCAGGGACCTCCGGACCCTCCCGAAGGGGTCTGGATTCCTGATTATGGGATAGTTCTGGTCTCTCTGCAACCAGAACCATACTGACAACCTCGTCAGTAGCTGAAATGTAAAGTAGCAAGGGCTCACCAGGGTTTGGAGCTACCAGAATTGGTAGGGTAGTGAGGAACTGTTTCAGCTCCTGGAATGCCTTCTCTGCTTCTTCGGACCATTGGAATGGTCCAGACTTCCTCAACAACTTGAAGAAGGGGAGCGCCCGTTCCGCCAGTCTTGATATGAACCGACTGAGGGCAGCTAGACACCCAGTTAACTTTTGGACGTCTTTGATGCGGGTTGGTGGCCGCATATCTTCAATGGCTTTTATCTTCGCCGGATTAGCTTCTATGCCCCGGTGACTTACCAGGAACCCCAGAAGTTTTCCGGAGCTAACCCCGAAGACACACTTGTCTGGGTTTAGCTTCGTGTGGGTGGCCCGCAGCTTGTCGAAGACAGCCTGCAAGGTGTCCAATAGGGACTCCTTATTCTTGACCTTGACCACGATGTCATCGACGTACACTTCCACTATATCTCTGATGAGTTCTTCAAAAGTTTTGTACATAGCTCGTACAAAAGTTGAAGCTGCATTCTTGAGACCAAATGGCATGGCTGTGTAACAATACAATCCATCTACTGTGATGAAGGAAGTATGCTCTTCATCCTCCCTAGACATCCTGATTTGATGATACCCAGAATATGCGTCTAGGAAACACAGTAACTCACACCCAGAGGTGGAATCCACTATCTGATCTATTCTAGGTAGTGGAAAGGGATCTTTTGGACATGCCTTATTCAGTGTGGTGTAGTCGATGCACATCTGAAGCTTCCCGCCGGCCTTGGGCACAACGACTGGGTTTGCCAGCCATTTTGGATGGAAGACTTCTCGGATGAATCCGGCTTCGAGCAACTTCTTCACTTCTTGTCGGATGAAGTTCTGTCGCTCTACGGATTGCTTCCGAGGCTTCTGATGCACAGGCCGAGCATCGGGGTAAATCTTCAGATTGTGCTCAATCACTTCCCTAGGGATCCCAGGCATTTGTGACGGTTGCCAGGCAAACACGTCAACATTAGCCCGGAGGAAAGTGATGAGCGCGAGTTCCTATTTGTCGTTCAACCCTCCCGATATGCGGGTGGTTTGAGCAGCATTGGAACCAATTTGGACGACCTTGACGGGAATGTCGGTGTCGCCGCTTGGCTGCACACGTGGTGCAGAGGTTGAGCCCTGTTGACGAATGCTCGGGGGTTTTGGAGCTTGCTCCTGTCTGGAGTCCTCCTCTTGCGCCGTGGTTAATGCATGGAGCTCCTCCAGAGCAGTTACCCCGGCGGTGCGATCTCCGCGGATCCGGAGAACGCCTACTGGTGTTGGCATCTTCAACACCAAGTATCCATAATGAGCAGCTGCCATAAATTTGTATAAGGCAGGTCTACCCAAGATGGCGTTGAATGGTAAGTTGATCTGAGCGACGTCGAAGACCAACTTCTCGGTGCGATACTTCTCCCGTGTCCCGAAGGTAACGGGGAGAGTTATAGTCCGAGTGGAGTAATGTCCCCCGGACCTACTCCGGAGAAAGGTCGAGAGGGCTGGAGATCCGAAGGTCGGAGCTGAAGCTTGGTAAAAGCTTCAAAGCTTATGAGGTTCAGCCCCGAACCTCCGTCCACCATAACATGATGGAGCTGGATGTTATTAATGGTAGGAGATACTATCAAAGGTAACTGTCCACCTCCGACCATGCTTCGAGGACAGTCTGAAGCATCAAAAGTGATGGATATGTCCATCCACTTTCGATGTGGCTCCGGTCTAGCTGTAGGAGCTACAGCGGCCATATCCCGCCGCATAGTCTTAATGACGCGACGGGAGGTGATGTCCCATGACCCACCAAAAATGGTGTTCATGGTTTTCCAACGCTCTTTGTCAGAGACGTCAGAGTCGTTGTCGACGGAGGTGTAGACGACCTTCAGGACCTTTTTGGGATCCTGAAACCCTAACTCCTCTTCACCCGGAGCTTCGTCGACCTTCTGTTTTCCTTCCCTCTGTCGGAAAGGAGATCCTTCCCGGCGCTTGCTGTAGCGCTCGGCAAGGTTTTGGACCTCCCGGCAGTCTTCCAAACTGTGGCTGCCCATTTTGTGAATGGGACACCACACTTTGGGTTTGCCACCATCTTCGGGAGACGGTCGAGGTCGCTTCTCGGGGCGTGGTCCCCGGCCACCAGGAGTTGCAATAGCTGCAACATTGGATGTGCCGACCGACGGCTTCTTCTTGCCGTGGGTCTTCTTTTTCTTCTTGACACCCTCGGAGGTAGCAACTTCTTCTTTAGAGGATTTCTTGTGATCCTCCGAGGCTGGTTTGGAGTGCATTTCACGGCCCTCCCCAGCTCTGATACATTTGTCTGCCAGGCTGAAGAGTTCCGTGACGCTGGTGATCTCTTTGATCGCCAGCTTCTCCAACATCTTCTTGTCCCGTACGCCCTGTCTGAATGCCACGATGACAGAAGCGCTTGAGATAGAAGGGATTGTGTTGCATACCTGAGAGAACCTCTGGATGAAGGACCGCAAAGATTCTCTCCCTTTTTGCACGACCGCAAAAAGATCCAGTTCAGTGCCTGGTCGGGTGTATGAACTCCCAAAGTTGGCAGTGAACTGACAGCACAACTCTTCCCAACTGTTGATAGAGTTGGGTGGAAGGCTCATAAACCAGGACCTGGCAGTCCCGGTTAAGGCCACTGGAAAGTAGTTGGCCATTACAGCCTCGTTTCCTCTAGCTGCCAAGATTGCAGTGGAGTATATCTGAAGGAATTCAGCGGGATTGACAGTCCCGTCGAATTTTTCCGGCAGGTGTGGCCGGAACTTCTGTGGCCATCTAACCATGCGCAGGTGCATGGCTAGGGCTGAACAGCCTCCTCCTACTCCTTCCAGAGTAGAAAGGTCCTGAGCTTCCCGTCTTTCACGAGCACGCTCGATGTGGACACGGCCATCCCGTTGGCGGTATCGGCGATCCAACTCCGCCCGGAGGTCATGAGTTGAAAGCCTAGATACCGTATGGGTACGTCGTGCCCCGGAGGGCAACGATGTCACCTGCTGTGACGCAGGACGTCTCCTATTGTTGGAGACGTGCGGACCAAGTCTCCCAGACAAAGTCCGCCGCTGCGACGGGGCTCGTCCGGAAGGAGGAGGTCCTTGGTTGTTGAGGCGTTCGGCCGCTGCTGCGACCAAATGCTCCACATCGGCCCTCCACTGCTCCATTGCATCTCGAGATGCGTCCGGAGGTGGTGGTCGTTGGAGAAGAGCACGCGCTGCATGGAGCGCATGTTCCGGGTTGTCATGACTTGCTGATGCAGTCAGTGACGCCGGAGCACCATCGCGTTGTCCAGCACGATTCGCCGGAGAAGACGGTGGTGGTGGGAGAGTGGCTCCTGCTGGTGGTTGCCTGTTGGAGGGATTGCCCTCAATAGCTTGAACAGCAGGTTGGCCATTAGATGATCCAGCCGCGGAGTTCACCATTCTCGATAATCTGAGGCGCCCCCCTACCTGGCGCGCCAACTGTCGACTGTTGGAGTCGGCAGATCTCCTGACACAGCTAAAGTGTCGAAGGAGTTCGTAGTTCGGTGTGGGCGCGCGGAGACTCAATAAGGTGAATTGCGGTTTAACACTGGAGACACTAGGATTTACGTGGTTCGGGCCGCCTGAGCGTAACACCCTACTCCACGGGGATGTTGATGTTGTATTGGCTTATCACGTATGATCTACCGTCCGTCTACCTCTGAGTATCGTCGGCCTGTCCTTTTATAGTACAAAGACAGGCCGTTACAAGCTACCTGGCCCGACATGTGGCCCTGGCAGTTACTAGTATTGATACACGATTAATTGTTGTTAATGAGCCTGTAACGGGCTTCGACAGTGCCGTTACAGGCGTTAAGATCGTCCGTTTAAGTGTCATTAATATGGCATTAATGACATTTAAACAGGTCTTGAAACCCTTGGCTCTCCTTTGAAGATCCGGAGCAGTTACAAGGTCTCCCGGAGGTTTGAGGCGGCTTGCTCCGATGTTTAGACATGTGGCAGCTCCGGAGCTTGCTGCGGGAAGCAGGAAGCTCCGGGGCTACTTGACACGTGTCAGGTCCGGAGCTTCTCTCGGTCAGGGGTTAGGTCCGGAGGTGTCGTTTCGGTACTCAGTCCGGTGCTTCCCCCTTGTGGGCGGTAGCTCCGGTTCGGTAGTACACGTGGCGACCTAGGGATTAACCGTGTTGGAAAAGTTGGTCCGGTCATGTCTGACAAGTGGGCCTCCAAGGGTATTCAACTCGAGTAGTCGTCCTTCCCCTGAGATCTTTGTAATCTCAGGGGGTGTACGGTTTTTAGGGTACCGACAACAAGAAATGTCATATAAAACTTGTCAACACATTCTAAATGTGCGTAAATTAAAAATATTGAATAAACGTACAGTTTCAAAATGGAAAGGAAATCTTTATAACGATCTGGTGAGAAATCGGCCGAGTCCAAGACTGTTGCCATTCCCTGTGTTAGCTTGATGAATATCATTATGTGTTGATTACTGCAAACATACAAACACACGTGTTAACAATTACCAATAATTGCTATTTCAATGTCATGTGTCGAACTTACTCGAAGTGGTACGGAGCCTTTACGAAGTCCTTGCTGTCTCTGACAAAGTTAAACATCACATGTCCTATGTAAGCTGCAACTTTTGTCTTTCTATCCTTCTCAAGTTTTGCAATTGCTTTTTCAAAATATCTTTTGTTCATGTGTTTGTACTGTCCTGAGTCTCGATTCGCCTGGACATCGAATAGCGACTTTGCAATCCTAGTAGGGTCAAGGATACCTGTCTTGTGCTCCAACTTTTCATTATCCATGTATTGCATCTTATTGAAGAAGTCCAGAATTGTTATGATCTCATGAAATGCGTATGCGTGTAGTAAGAAAAGCAAATACAAAATATTAGAGCACTTACAAGCACCAGACGAGCAGCAGGTTGATTTCGAGCATGCCCCGATGGAAAAGGGAATGCAACTCTTCAAATAAAATGACTCGTTTATCTACTCCAGTGCTCCAGAATGCTGCTTTTGGAATACGAAATGTGATGCAATTAAGACCATATTTTGTGCTGGCAGTGATGTACTACTCATGCATTCTTTTGAGCTGGACGAGTTGTTTGCTAAGTTGTACGGATGTCATGAACGGCTTTCCATTCATAAATTTAGGAGGAACATCCTCAAGCTTGTATATTGGAACTCCTGGTTTAACTAAAGCCGTCTGCCGATTATACATGATACCGTCTTCTTCCCACTCCTCGATATCTTCTAATGCTGGCTCATGAGAAGAACGAGATGCACTCGATTTTCTAACATTTTCCTTCATAGCTTCCAAATACTTTGACACTTCTGATGAAGGTTTATTAATTTCGTATGAGCTAACTTTGATAGGCACTGATGATCGAGGAGTAGTCGTCAAAAGTTAGACACTGGCTTGTTGTTGAACCTGTTGTTCAACTAATTGCTCTTTACTCCCAGCAGTTGGCTCTAGTACTACTTCAGGCTGTTGCTCAACTGGTTGCTCTTTACTAGCAACAACTTGCTCTGGTACTGCTTGAAGCTGTTGTCCAACTTGTTGCTCTTGGATATCATCCTTGCTGAGACATAGGGGGGGGGGGGTGGATCTTCCCAGACTGGGAGTGGATCTTCATGCACTTTCGCCTTAGAAGATGTGGTTGCAGTATTTGGAGATGCGACGGGGCTAGAAATTGGCTCATCGTCTAACACGATATCGCGTCGGTGCCAAAGGATTAATTGGTTGATAGCCTGCCCCAGAGTCGCGATCTCCTCAGGTGTGACGTGGTCTATTTCATAATCTTCATAATCATTATCAATGATCTGAAGAACTTGCATCACAGCATAATACAACGGAAGTGGATTCCCGTTGAAGTCACGATCAGGCTTTGCCATAGCAGTGGCAACCTGTTTGGTTTTGTTCCCTGCTCTGCCTATCGGGACAAGAAGACGACAAGATTTATCGTTAGCAATATCATCGACAGGGAACTTATGGGTTGACCCTGAGCCTGGAACGGAACCAACGCTGCTAGGGTAGGCAGTTGGAGATACTAATTGCTCCTTTTGCATCGGAACCATCACTGTACTCAGTGCCACTAATTGTCCTGATTGTCTAAGTTGTTCTATTATTTCTTGCATATTTTTCTTTGACCTTTTGAGCAATCGTTTCATCAAGTGTTTTCTTAAACTTCTCACGTCTTCTATATGTGTCTTTATCTTTAGGGAAACCATCTAGGCAAGACATTTGTGAAGAGACCGCTCGAACCCGTCCGCTGTGTTCAGGATTTCCTAAGATAGTGGTAAGTTGGTCATTCTCCCTCTTCGGCTTGAAGAGACCCTTTTGTTGCTTTTCAATTACTTCTTTCCTTTTATCCTCTACTTCATTCAGAGAGTCGGGCTTTTCAAGTTTGCCCTCGCTGGTCAAACCTGACCGAGCAAAGACCCAGCGTTGGGTTCGCTCATCGCACCCTTTTAATGGGTGAGGATTGCCCTTACTGGTAATTTCGTCTAATATCTTATTCCATTTCTGGACTTTGGGGGCATATCCGACAGACCCCAAACGATGATGGTATTTGTTCTTTTTTGCAAGCTCTGACCTAGTTGCACTTAGAGGTTTAGCATCAGGTGTGCTCTTTTGACGAACAAACTCTTGCCACTGAGCTTGTGTGATTTTTCCCATCTTTCTCGGGCTAGAGACCTTATCGGCCTTAACATAAGCATTCATTTCAATCTTCCAGCATCGAAACTTCTTGCCGCAAGAGACCAATATTTCTTTCTTTACAGCTTCTTTTGTGCCTTTCGGGAACTTGAATTGTTTCTTTATCTTATCCCACAACTCATTCTTGGTCTGCTCGGGTAATTTCCTCCAATTCTCGGTTGTGATCGGCACAACCTCCCTAACAAGAAAACCGCATGCATTACGGTACTTGGTAACTGAATCCAGTGGTTCTTGGGGAAGCCCACCTGGACCGACCCTTGTTATGTACATGATGCGGTCCAATGGACCCTTATTGGGACCTCGTTGCCCTCGTTTCTGCTTGAGTGAAGCTGAGGATTCATCCATTGGAGAACCTTCTGCAGTTTTAGGAGCCGATGTCACCTCATTGTCTTCGCGATTAATCTAGGTAGAAAAAAATTATAAGAATTTGTATACTTGACAACCAACACTAACTTGAACTGCTGAAGTTAAGATTCGTGAACCATACCTCGTCGGCAGGATCATATTCCGGGTCTAGATCCACTAAAGTCTTTTTAATTTTTATATTCGGAAAAGGATCTGATGGACTGTGATAGGAGCCTAAACTGCTGGAGTCAGTAAACTCCATATTGTCTTCTTTGTTGTTACTACCAGGACCAGTCTTCTTAGGACTTTCCATGCTAGATCTAATAAGACAAAAAATCTAATAAATGGCATATTAACTCTACATGAAGTATTGCATGAAGAAAAAGATGGAAGCATTCTAGGATTTGATAAGACATTCTAGGGTTTAAGGCGACTGACCAAAATGTTCCTATACATTGCAAGGGTGACAAGCATGTTAAAGTTGATCACCAGCAATGACAATTTTATCTTTTTATTCTAAATAGGCTAGCTTCGTTCAGAGTAGCTGCAGGCGAGAAGAGATACTCTTTTTCAGCGATCATCTCTACAACCGTGGGATTTGCACGGTAAAAAAAAAAGATAAAAGACCCACATTCTCAAACGAATCAGGAATTTGGAAACATTCGCCAAAATCTAATCCCGGTGTGCCCAGCCGCACCAAATGGGCTCATCATGGCAGCAGGTTCAGCCATCGTGAAAGGCATTACGTACCCCACATATGATGGCACCAAGGATTTCTGGGATGGTCAATTGTCCTGGCTGTTTAGAAAACAGGACAGGTAAGTCGGCGCCTCCTATAGTGATAAACTTGGTGAGTTCTAGAGGTTCACGAGGTTTAGGTGACTTGATCAAGTCTGGGAATATGAAACCTTTGGTGGAATATTTCTGATAGGATGGGATTAACCAGGTCGAGGGGTTGGGGCTTATTTTTGAAATCCCCCTTCATGTGACTCCAAATCCTATATGGATTGTAACTCAATTCATACTAGGACTAGGACTGGTTCCTAAACTGAATCTGACTCCTAACTCTATTCAGAGTAGAACTCTACTAATATCGTTAAGGATGAAATCTGCTTTATTTAGAACAATCATATACCCCTAGACTGGTGTTTCTGCAACTTTGTCCAAAGTCCAAGTTCGACTCCTCTACTGGGTGCACCAGATACCCAGATCATCTAACAAAAATGAAGTCCCAATATATCTAGTTTGATACAAATGGTGCTAACAAATCATAAATGGGTACATAAACTTTTTTCCTGTGAAATGCCTTAATATTAAGCTGAGTTCAATAATGGAATACATAATTGTTTTAACGCATGCAATCCTTCTGTAATTCTTCACATCATCATGATTGAATAAGCTATTCAATAAACAAACTCATAGTCATATAACAGCTACACTATCAGCAAGAATTATTTAACATAGTAATATATCATTCTCCAAAGGATAAGATACATATATGTTTATTGTACGTGTTCATGTATTTCAATTTGACAATGTACTAAAAAAATGCAAATCGTAGCCACTAATTTCGTTCAATTGTGTCAATATGGCCATTATAATCACAATCCTACGTATTTGAGTGACACATCATATGTTTGGCATCCAACACCGCTAGAAGATGGACACACCTACTTCCAATAGAGTTCTCATTGCAGTTACCCCCTCAACCTAACTCATTTTGTGTATCAGAGTGTGAGTCACCATGAATATTCCAGTCCATTACATATTCGAATTCCGGTCAGGTGAGGACATTGGGTTGCTGGAACTGCTGCTGTGTAGAATTGATGGAAGTACACCGACAACTCAAGGATGCCTACCCACCGAACCCTAACCAAAGATGCCACCGAATTTGACAGTTTTTCGAATTCCACCGAACCCTAACCAAGGATGCCTACCATTTTCCAATTCTCAAACCCTAACCAAGGATATGCAAGGAGGCGGCTGTAACATCCCGTTTTTCATAAATAAATAAAATATATTTATATAATAATTAATGCATAAATAAGTAAATATAATTAAATAAAATAATAAAAATATGTTAGTCAAATAATTTAAATATGTGACCATCACGCCGTCCGCCCTTGAAGTGCGCTCTTTATTAGCTCATAGTTTGTACTCCGCAAACTGCGACCGTAGTATTCTGTCGACTGAATCGCGCCACCCGCTAGCCGACGCACCGCCCTGGCAGACTCGGCGTGCATGCCGGCGGTGATTCCATTACCGTGAGACCCGCGCCACCGCACGCACACGCAAAGGAGCGACTAGAGCTTGAGCATATCTGCTGTGAAATTAATTCCTTCATCTACCCAATTACCTACCTACCAATCTTCTGCCTGTATAAAATATCTACCCAGCCTCCTAGTTCTTATCCTCACTCGTCTCCACCGTTTCTCCCGTACAGCGCAGCCGAGCGTTGTTCTCTGGCGAGGGGTCGTCCCTGCTTCAGCTGGTTCCAAGGTAAGCCCTCACCGTTGCAGCAGCAAGTTTCCATGGTCACCTCCCAGATCTGCACCTCCAGAGAATGAGTTTGGTCTGTGCTTGCTTTTCCCATAATTTTGGCCACCATCTGCCTCTATTTTCCTCCCTGACCGAAGCTCCTGAGCAGACATGGCTGCCGGTACTGAGGAAGACAAACTCTCTGTAGCGTCCCGTAGGAGGTCGTTGTTGGCTGGGCTTACCGGTATAGTAGATCCATGTATTACCCATCATTAACTAAACGTTGATTAGTCCTGGGGGCTCAAAAAGGAGAATTCCGGAATGCCTGCGGCCCACGTTCCATGCAGCAGCAAGGCTGCTGCCTCACGTACGTATCCAAGTACATCAGCCCATAAACATATGAAGCCCACGCCGGAACCAAGCACAGCAGCTAACCCCCCTCTTATTAGTAGTTATTAGTACTTAATTAGTGGGCTCACTTGTGTCAGCACATGCCTAAAGAGCAGGAGCGTTTCGGCCTTGCAGCAAACCAACGAGACCAGCAACCATTTTCTTTTAGTTATTTTATTTTCGGAATTTATCTAGCCATCACATTGTAGAAGCTGTAAATCACTCTTACGATCTCCGTTTAACATGATTCTTTCTCTAAAAATCATATTAATCATTATATACTTAATACGACTATTTTTGTGTGAGGTATTGAATAGATATTTGTTTTGCTTGCATGTTTGCTTGTGTGCGCGTGTGTCGACTCAGAGCAAGTGCCGGAGGAGAACCCGGAGCCGCAACAATACCAGGAGAACTACGCCGCGGAAGACGGTAGTGAAGGCAAGTTGCATTGCCCCATTCTTTGTCATGTTGCACCTATGTGAGGATTATCCGTTGTTATCAAATATACTATATTATTGCATTTGCGAGTACTAGTGACTCGAGTGACAGAGAGAAGCCATGCTGATTTTTATGATTGCATATTGATATGATGCCATGATGTTGATGATGGTGTTGATGGTACATTGGGTGAGGGCAGACTGGATATTGAGACTAGGGCGGACAGGTTGGTGTTCGATAAGGCTACCATGGCGGTAGACTTATAGTTCGGGCTTGGTATATGGTGGCTGCCCTGATGAACCTTAAGGACCGAGTTGTTTTGACATCTCACTTAACTTTTTCAGTATACCCACATGATCCTGTATGGGCAGGGCGTAGCCTAATCCTAGTTGCTATCCCTGTAAGTCGTCCACGGTGGATGGTTCTTGGGTGTGGACTGATCTGAGTCATGACCCGAGGTTTGAGGGCGACTGTATAGGGTGATGCTCCGACAAGGTGTCGGTTATGACGAACTATCTTTGGATAGTTTTGTGCGTGTGTGTTGTGTACAACCTCTGCAGAGTGTAAAATCCGTTCGAACTGGCCGTGTCCTCGGTAAGGGACGGGTTATGGTGTGGTCCTGACAACTAGCAAGCTACCTACTGTGAGTTTGAGATGATGGGTGTCTCTGGGTGAGACGTTTGGTTGCATTGAGTTGCATTATTACTTGTGCATCGCATTAAATATCTTGCTGAGTACCTTCGTACTCAAACGTTGCTAATATCTTCAGAGGATCCTGACTTCCTGTCGGAGGACTTCGAGTAGGGTCGCGTCCGCACTCAAGTGGCGAAGGTGGAACCATGTGCGAGGAAGAGCTAATCGCCTCCATGATGTTGACTACTATCGCGTTCCTGTTAGCTGTAATCGTTATTATCCATAAGACTATTCCACTGTAACAAAGCTCTGTATGATTTGGTTCCACTTGGATTGTAATATATTGTACCGAACATAGTTTCTGGTATTATATTACAGGTTTAGTTCCGATCATCGGGTCGGGACGCCTCAGCGGCGAGGGCGGGGAGGGAGGCGGCACGGCGAAGGAGGATGGAAGGTCGAAGGGTTTAGGGTTTACCTTGAAGCTCGGCGGCGACGACAATGGCTTCGCTCGGCGTACCTGGAAGTGACGAGGGCGAAGCTCGGCGGCGACGGCGAAGCTCGGCGGCGTACCTGGAACTGACGAGGGCAAACACTTGGCGGCAAACGAAATTTTGGCAGCCTAACGGCGTCTAAGTGTTTCGCCCGGGTTAGGTTTTTCCAACGCTGTCGAGGGGTATATATAGACTCCCATTTTCTCAGGAGGATTTTAAGTACCGATCGCCTGAGAAGATTGTTACCTCAGGTGGGTTTTACTTACCAACCGCCTGAGAAGATACAATTATATCAGGCGGTTGGTTAGTAACACCCGTCTGAGATAAACATATTCTTAGACGATTATTAATTACCAACCGCCTGTGAAGATATTTACTTCTTCTTAATTAATATGTGTTCATAATTTGATGAACGCCTACATAAAGACCCCTCACCAACCGCTTGTGAGGTTCTTAATTAATATGTGTCGACGACTGTGTGCGACCTTTCTTTTCCCCGAGGCGCGACCTTTCAATGCGCGGTAAACCAACTGCTCCATCTTCCACTCCGCGCGGCCTTAAAGACGCGCTATCACCCGTTAGTTCTCCACAAGCGCATCGCTCACTTTGAATCCTCTTGTTTTCTTCGTCTTCCTCCGCTCCGACGACCCAAAACCACTATGGCCGACCTTCTGCCGCCAAGCCCTCCGAGGGAGCCACCTTGCAAGAAACTATGTTGCAGCTCCCCCGAGAAGATCAACACCGAGCAACGCCTCCTCATGGCGCGAGAGGTGTACAACAATACGTCTCGCGCCATGAGTGCCTTGGGGTCGGGTACCCTTCCAGAGTATCTTGGAATGGGTACCATCGACCACTACCTCTACGCCCTCATGGGGGTGGTTGATCGTCTCGACATTCTATTCGCGACGATGGCCCACGTTCTTGGCCCCGAGGGCCGTAGAACGCTGGTGGAGGCGACGGCTAGCAACCTCGGGGTTGCACCGCCGGTGTAGCTGGTGCAGCCGGCCCTGTCTCCTGTTGCACCGGTGCCAGAGTCGCCGCCGGAGGACGAGGAGGAGGAGGAGAATGATGAGGAAGATGAGGAGGAGGAGGAGTAGGAGTAGGATTTAATTAGTTTTTCTCTTTGTTGTTTTTAGTTGCTTCTGTTTTGTAAATATTGTTAATGAATGAAATCTATCTTTGTTCATCTATATGATTGAATATTACTTGTGTATCTTGTGTGTTCTTGTGTAAATATTGTGCATCTTGTGTGTTCTTTTGTGAGATGTGTGATTGAATATTGTTAATGAATGAGTATCTTGCGTGTTCTTCAACTGTGTGAATGAATGAATGTGTAGTGTGTTCATCGTTAATTAAAACACGTCTGAGAAGAAGATTTTCTCAGACGGTTAGTAAGTAATACCCGTCTGAGATAAACATCTTCTCAGACGGTTGGTAAGTACCAACTGCCTATGAAGATATTTACTTCTTCTTAATTAATATTCTTTATTAAATGTGGTCCTTTAAAAAGGAAAAAATCCACTTTCTTGTAATATTATTGGTAAGTAAAGGTTACCATTAAATTACACTTCATAAATCCTTTGAAATTGGTCAGAACATAAAAAACATACAACAAACGCTATTTTTCATTTTTTTTCTATCTTGATGAATATAATGCTTTCTTCATTTATTTTTTCAGTGGACATTTTTACTCATCATACCAACCTCTATGAATTTTTTCAGATTTTTTAAATTTTTTTTGAATCAATGTGTATTCATAATTTGATGAATGCCTCATATGTATATGAGCATTTAGTTAGAATGGTGGATAATTTGAAGTTTGACATGTTGGAATGCTTTTAAAAAAATTTAAAAAATTCATACATGTATAAATTATACAAATATGTTCATACCAACAATTTTGAGTGAAGGAACTTTTTTTTGAGATACACAAATGTGAATAATATGTGAGTAGAAATTAATTTGATATTTACCAAAACATTACAATGTCAGCTATACAAGTTTTAAAAATATTTTGTTCAGGTGGTAGATGTTAATTTTATACAAATGTAGAAGAAAGAATCATCGAATTTGGACACAATTTGCAGAATCTAAACATGTTTGAGTATTTATATTGGAATCTAAATAAAAATAGAAGCAAGAGATAAGGAAACTGAAGAACAGTATCGGGCATTATCTCAGACGGTTGGTAAGTAATACCTGCCCGAGATAAATATCTTCTCAGACGGTTGGTAAGTACCAACCGCCAGTGAAGATATTTACTTCTTCTTAATTAATATTCTTGATTAAATGTGGTCCTTTAAAAAGGCAAAAATCCACTTTCTTGTAATATTATTGATAAGTAAAGGTTACCATTAAATTGGACTTCATAAATCCTTTGAAATTGGTCAGAACATAAAAAAACATACAACAAATGCTATTTTTCATTTTTCTATCTTGATGAATATAATGATTTTTTCATTTATTTTTTCAGTGGACATTTTTACTCATCATACCAACCTCTATGAATTTTTTAATTTTTTTTGAATTAATGTGTATTCATAATTTGATGAATGCCTCATATGTATATGAGCATTTAGTTAGAATGGTGGATAATTTGAAGTTTGACATGTTGGAATGCTTTTAAAAAAATTAAAAAAATTAATACATGTATAAATTATACATATCTGTCCATACCAACAATTTTGATTGAAGGAACTTTTTTTATGAGATACACAAATGTGAATAATATGTGAGTAGAAATTAATTTGATATTTACCAAAACATTACAATGTCAGCTATACAAGTTTTAAAAATATTTTGTTCAGGTGATGTTAATTTTATACAAATGTAGAAGAAAGAATCATCGAATTTGGACACAATTTGCAGAATCTAAACATGTTTGAGTATTTATATTGGAATCTAAATAAAAAAAGAAGCAAGGGATTAGGAAACTAAAGAACAGTATCGGGCATTATCTCAGACGGTTGGTAAGTAATACCCGACCGAGATAAACATTTTTAAAACTACAAGATATCAATTAACGGTCTGAGAAGATGTTAATTAACTGACGCGCCACACGAGGTCTGCGGAGAAGTTAAGAAGCCATGGTGCAGGGACGTGTGCGCGACGTTCCACATGGATATCAGAGAGACAGAAGGATCTCTGAAGATCGTCTTCAACAGTGGTTTAATTGTGCGCCGCACGAGGTCTGCAAAGAGTTAAATGCGCGGGAAACGAACTGCTCCCTCGTCTACTCCGCACAGACCATATATAAGGCGCGTCGTCGGTTATGTACAAGCACAAAACTTTTGCACTCCTTTCTTCTTCTTCCATCGTTCCACCTCCTAGCCCGGCGCCGACGAACCACCACAGCCATGGCCAACCTTCCGCCTCCTAGCCCGCCGAGGCAGCCACCCTGCAAGCGGATACGCTGCAGCTCCCCCGAGAGGGTGAATGAAGACCAGCACGTTCCACCGCCGGTGCAGCCGGAGCAATCTGCTCAGCTGGAGCAGCCGACCCACTCTCCTGCTGCATCATCGCCGGAGGAGGAGGAGGAGGAGGAGGAGGAGGAGGAGGGGGACGACGACGACGACGACGATGATGACGATGACGATGACGACGGCGACGACGACGGCGACCACCACCATGGTGACGACGACGATGACGACGAGTCGGAGGAAGACCTCTTGGCGTGGTTTGAGAAGTTGGCGGAGAGGGTGGAGGAGGCGGGGCTGTAGTGTAGTTTTAGGAGTTCTTGTACATATTTCTTTTGTACATGTTTAGCTTCAATTCTGTTCTTGTACATATTCTTGTGTTTTGTAATATATATGTGTTCATTCGTGTCAATGAATACTGGTGTGTTAGAATTTCTGGATTTCAATCAAGTGAATGTGCTCTAAATGCTCATATGTATATGAGCATTTAGTTAGAATGGTGGATAATTTGAAGTTTGACATGTTGGAATGCTTTTAAAAAAATAAAAAAAATTCATACATGTATAAATTATACAGATATGTTCATACCAACAATTTTGAGTGAAGGAACTTTTTTTATGAGATACACAAATGTGAATAATATGTGAGTAGAAATTAATTTGATATTTACCAGAACATTACAATGTTAGCTATACAAGTTTTAAAATATTTTGTTCAGGTGGTAGATGTTAATTTTATACAAATGTAGAAGAAAGAATCATCGAATTTGGACACAATTTGCAGAATCTAAACATGTTTGAGTATTTATATTGGAATCTAAATAAAAATAGAAGCAAGGGATAAGGAAACTGAAGAACAATATCGGGCATTATCTCAGACGGTTGGTAAGTAATACCCGTCTGAGATAAACATCTTCTCAGACGGTTGGTAAGTACCAACCGCCTGTGAAGATATTTACTTCTTCTTAATTAATATTCTTGATTAAATGTAGTCCTTTAAAAAGGCAAAAATCTACTTTCTTGTAATATTATTGATAAGTAAAGGTTACCATTAAATTGGACTTCATAAATCCTTTGAAATTGGTCAGAACATAAAAAACATACAACAAATGCTATTTTTTATTTTTCTATCTTGATGAATATAATGCTTTTTTCATTTATTTTTTCAGTTGACATTTTCACTCATCATACCAACCTCTACGAATTTTTTCTGATTTTTTTAAATTTTTTTGAATCAATGTGTGTTCATAATTTGATGAATGCCTCATATGTATATGAGAATTTAGTTAGAATGGTGGATAATTTGAAGTTTGACATGTTGGAATGCTTTTAAAAAAATTAAAAAAATTCATACATGTATAAATTATACATATTTGTCCATACCAACAATTTTGATTGAAGGAACTTTTTTTTATGAGATACACAAATGTGAATAATATGTGAGTAGAAATTAATTGATATTTACCAAAACATTATAATGTCAGCTATACAAGTTTTAAAAATATTTTGTTCAGGTGGTAGATGTTAATTTTATACAAATGTAGAAGAAAGAATCATCGAATTTGGACACAATTTGCAAAATCTAAACATGTTTGAGTATTTATATTGGAATCTAAATAAAAAAGAAGCAAGGGATAAGAAAACTGAAGAACAGTATCGGGTATTATCTCAGACGGTTGGTAAGTAATACCCGCCTGAGATAAACATTTTTGAAACTACAAGATATTAATTAACGGCCTGAGAAGATGTTAATTAACTGATGCGCCGCACGAGGTCTGCGGAGAAGTTAAGAAGCCGTGGTGCAGGGACGCGTGCGCGATGTTCCACATGGATACCAGAGAGACAGAAGGATCTCTGAAGATCGTCTTCCACTATGGTTTAATTGTGCGCCGCACGAGGTCTGCAAAGAGTTCAATGCGCGGGAAACGAACTACTCCCTCGTCTACTCCGCACAGACCATATATAAGGCGCGTCGTCGGTTATGTACAAGCACAAAACTTTTGCACTCATTTCTTCTTCTTCCATCGTTCCACCTCCTAGCCCGGCACCGACGAACAACCACAACCATGGCCAACCTTCCGCCTCCTAGCCCACCGAGGCAGCCACCCTGCAAGCAGATACGCTGCACTCCCCCGAGAGGGTGAATGACGACCAGCGCGTTCCACCACCGGTGCAGCTGGAGCCACCAGTACAGCCGGAGCAGCCGACCCACTCTCCTGCTGCATCGTCGCCGAAGGAGGAGGAGGAGGAGGAGGAGGGGGAGGAGGAGGAGGACGACGACGACGATGATGACGACGACGATGACGACGGCGACCATCACCATGGTGACGACGACGACGACGACAAGTCAGAGGAGGACCGCTTGGCGTGGTTTGAGAAGTTGGCGGAGAGGGCGGAGGAGGTGGGGTCGTAGTGTAGTTTTAGGAGTTCTTGTACATATTTCTTTTGTACATGTTTAGCTTCAATTCTGTTCTTATATATATTTCTTGTGTTTTGTAATATATATGTGTTCATTCGTGTCAATGAATACTGGTGTGTTAGAATTTTTGGATTTCAATCAAGTGAATGTGCTCTAAATGCTCATATGTATATGATCATTTAGTTAGAATGGTGGATAAATTGAAGTTTGACATGTTGGAATGCTTTTAAAAAAATTAAAAAAATTCATACATGTATAAATTATACAAATATGTTCATACCAACAATTTTGAGTGAAGGAACTTTTATTTATGAGATACACAAATGTGAATAATATGTGAGTAGAAATTAATTTGATATTTACCAAAACATTACAATGTCAGCTATACAAGTTTTAAAAATATTTTGTTCAGTTGGCATTATCTCAGGCGGTTGGTAAGTAATACCCGCCTGAGATAAACATTTTCTCAGGCGGTTATTAAGTACCAACAGCCTGTGAAGATATTTACTTCTTAATTAATATTCTTGATTAAATATCTTTTCAGACGGTTGGTAAGTAAAACTCGCCTGAGATAAAGTTAAAAACCGCCTGTGAAAAACCGACGTCTATATAAGGACCCCTCACCGCAGCCAAAACGCAATCCTGGAGAATTTATATCGACGCTGCAAGGCTGTTGAATTTCCCCTGCGCCGCGCCGCCGCTCCACCGCCCAGCCCATACTGCCGCGCCGCCGCTCAACCCCGCACCGCTATTTCTCCACCCAGCCGTCCCACCGTGCTGACGCCTCCCCACCGTGCTGACGCCTCTGCAAGGTAAATGTAGTTTCCTTACTTTTTCTTTGTATATTTTCATTAGCTAATAAGCTGTTAGTTTTGTGTGTTCTGATATATGGATTCTATTCTTTTGCATGTGTAAGCACTGTATGGATTGTGTTCTGGTATATTGATGTATGGACTATATGGATTGTTTCCTTTTTGTACCTATTGTGTGACATGAATATGATGTTTAATTAACAGATGCTATTGTAATATATATAAGATGCATGAAGTTTACCCGAACTTTTAATTGTAGTTTTATGTGTTTTCCTTTTCAATATGCTACTTGTGTGTGCGTACCTCCTGCTTGCATATATTTCGAAGGAGTGATTAGGGTTAGCTTTCTAAGGAGATGGTTTTATAACTCACCCATTTAGTTACCATCATTGGATGGGATCCGACGTCAAGATATAACGGACTTGATCCCACCCGGACCTAGCCCATGCTGCTGGGCCTGTTTCCCCCTTTGACTCCGTCCGCCTCAAGACGTCACCCGTCACCTACATTAGTCGCCCTAATCATACTTGTTATGTATCTGTAAATTCATTTTATAGAAGACCTTTAGAGAATATTTGTGGCCAAATTTTGTAAATCTGACAAAAATTCTATTATTGAAGCATGGACCGTCGAGCGTGGATGTATAACATGCCAAGACCCGATCCTATGTACATTCATAATGTTGCAAATTTTATTGAAGCATTCAAGAGACATGCGAAGTTGCAAAAGATAGATGACATATTATGTCCATGTATTGACTGCGAAAATAAGATTGCTTGGACGGATACTATAGTAATCCAATCTCATTTGGTGAAAAGAGGTTTCAAAAATAACTACACAATATGGACAGAGCATGGTGAGTTAGATACACATGATGTGAATAAAGATGATGAGAGAGGCTCAGATGATGATAATGTTCATATCAATGATGGTAGTGACAATCAAGCTGGTGATGATGATGATGAGTTCGATTGTGAGGAGATGTTGCGTCACATTGAACCATATGTACTGACTTCTACGGGAGCAAGCAAAGGTTTAAGTAAAATGGAGACATTGCAGAATGCGGCGACAGAGCTTTTATATGATAAATCAAACGGTTGTGATAAAGAGTTTACTACATTGCGTGCAGTCTTAGAACTACTAAAGTTGAAAGCTACACACGGATGGTCCGATTGTAGTTTCTCTGATCTTTTGAATCTTCTGGCAGAAATTCTTCCAATCCAAATAAACTGCCCAGAAGCACGTATAAAGCGAAGAATCTTCTTTGCCCGATGGCACTAGGTGTGAAAAAAATACACGCTTGTGTGAACCATTGTATTCTGTATTGCAAAGAGCATGAGCTCGCAACTAGATGCCCTATTTGTGGTGTCAGTAGATATAAGAAGGACTACAATCACCAGTATGTTACCAACATGAAAAAGACTCAGAATAATAAGAAGTTTATTATTGGTCCTGAAGGTGACGATGACGATACTTCTGGCGATGCAGACGGGAAGAATAAGAGAAAAATTCATGCCTTGGTGATGTGGTACCTTCCGGTAATTGATCGCTTGAAGCGTTTGTTCTCAACCCTAGGGAGGCTGAACTTATGCGTTGGCATTCCGAGCAACGCAAGAAGAATGAAAAACATATACGACACCCTGGTGATGCAACGCAGTGGAAAAATTTTGATATTCAGTATCCAGAATTTGCGAAGGAAATCAGAAATGTGAGGTTTGCCTTGGGTACAGATGGAATGAATCTGTTTGGTGAAAAAAGAAGCATACACAGCACATGGCCTGTGGTCTTAACGATGTACAACCTACCGACGTGAATATGTCACAAAAGGAAATATATCTTATTATCTGTTCTTATCCAAGGTCCGAAACAACCTAGCATCGAAATTAATGTGTTCTTGGAACCTTTAATGGAATATATGGCGAAATTGTGGAATGAAGGGGTACGTACATGGGATGAGTACAAGCGGGAGTATTTCACGCTAAGAGCAATGATATTCGTTATCGTGCATAATTATCCCGGATTGTTTACATTATCGGGACAAATGAAAGGGAAGAAAGGTTGCGTTAGGTGTGTGGATAGAACTGGATTTCTATACCTCACTTCATCCAGAAAGACGGTGTACATGAGACATCGACGGTTCTTGACATATACACACAAGTATAGGAAGATGAAAGAACAATTTGATAACAAAATCAAAAAAGATACTGCATCGAAACCTTACAGTGGAAAACTTGTGTTTGAAATGGTCAAGAACATTCATATTGCTTTCGGTAAGGGAAAAAATAGTAAAGGAATTAAGAGAAAGAAAAGTACATCTTCGGATGATACAACTAACATGGCTTTCAAGAAACAATCAATTTTTTTCAAGTATCTTCCGTATTGGAAGAATTTGGAATTTTTCCATAGTATTGATTTGATGCACGTTACAAAGAATGTATTTGACAGCATCATTGGGACCTTGCTAGAAATGCCGAGGAAAACAAAGGACGGATTAAATTCATGTATGGACCTAGTAAATCTTGATTTGAGACCAGAGCTTCATCCAGTAGAAAAGGCGAACGGGAAGCATTACCTTCCCCCAGCCAGCTACAACTTGACGCTAGAAGAGAAAAAAAGCAATTTGTGAATGCTTGCGTGGGATCAAAGTGCCCACGAGTTTCTCATCCAATATCCGCAAACTAGTCTCGATGAAGGACTTGTCTTTATTCGGTTATAATTCTCACGACTGTCACATGATGATGACAGTTTTCCTTGCCATTGCAATAAGAGTAATCAAACCTGAGCATATAAAAGTTGTCATCACACGTTTGTGTTACTTCTTCAATGCAGTATCGCAAAAGGTGATAGCACATGAAGATTTAGACTATCTGAAAACATACATCGTCGAGACAATGTGCAAGCTTGAGATGTGTTTCCCACCATCCTTTTTTTGATATGCAAGTACACCTAATCATACATCTTGTTGATCAGATAAAAGCATTGGGGCCACTATATTTACATCATATGTTTTCGTTGGAGAGATATTTAGGAGTATTAAAAGGTTATGTGCGGAACTGTGCTCACCCAGAGGGTTCAATTATGGAAGGATACACCACTGAAGAAGTGATTGAGGGTTGTGCTGATTACATCAAAGATGGAAAATCGATAGGTGTACCTATACCGGTACATGAGGGTAGACTACGTGGGAGAGGCAAAGTGGATAAGAAAACTTTTATTGTTCAAGATTACAAGAATGTACACCGTGCACATTTTGGTGTACTACAACAGCTCGCAATAGCTGAGCCGTACATCGAGAAACACCAAATTGAGCTTCGTGATAAAAACCAAATTGAGGACTGGATCATGAAAGAGCACAAAAGATGTTTCACTGAATGGTTAATGGACAAAAATATATCATACGGAAACACTATAGAAGAGGCAACAATGAAGAAGTTAGCTTCTGGCCCATCTGCTTTGGTAACATCATGGCAAGCATATGACATCAATGGTTACACATTTTATACTAAAGAAAAAGACGGTAAGAGTGTTGCACAAAATAGTGGTGTTCTTATTGAGTCTTATGATTCACAAGGGCAGAAGACCACATACTTCGGGTTCATAGAGGAAATATGGGAACTCGATTATGGCGAAAGAATGGTAATGCCCGTATTTAAGTGCCAATGGGTCAAACATCCTGATGGTTTGAAAGTGGACAATTACGGGCTGACACTGGTAGACTTGAATAAAGTGGGTTATAAAGATGACATGTGGGTTCTCGCCGATAATGTTGCACAAGTTTTTATGTTCAAGATCCAGAAACTGAGAAGTTGCACGTAGTTGTTTCTAGAAAGCAAAATATTGTTAGGGTTGAGAATGTGGGAGATAATGAAGAGGAATATAATCACTATGAAGAGATGTACCTTTTCACCAAACCAGAAAACAGCAAGCGCGTAGAGAGAAGCATTAGAAAGAATTTGAAACCCTATATGCGCGAAGATGTCAATGCTGGAAAAAATGTATATAGCAATGCGAGAAGATATATATTGTATATATTTGTATCTTCTGAAATCAACTTAGAACAATGTTGGTATATGGATTGTGTCTTTTTGCATTTGTGTACATATGCGTTTGGACTCAATAATTTGGAAGTTTGGAAGTTTGGTCTTTCAGATAATGATGTCTCGGGCGTGTAGCCGATTGAAGAAGGAGCACTTGGCGTGGCGCAAGAACCATCCCCATGTATGTACATATGGCACACCGGTCGCATGGTTGTATATACACATGTATCTGTAATGGACTGATGAACTTAACTGTAGTTTGTTTTTCCGTCTTGTTTGTTTTTGGTATTTTCAATTTCTCCGCGTAGGGTTTCTCTGCGAAGCCTGAATCGGGAGATTTATTGAAGTGGCAGTGCATCGTCCCCGGTAAAGAAGGGGTAAGTCATGAAGAACAAGCACAATATAAGTTTAACCATCGTCCTCCTATTAATAAATTTCTTTTGCGGACTGAATGGGAAGATGGTTACTACCCCCTGACAATCTCCTTCTCTGAGGACTATCTCTTGGTGCCTCCAAGATGCGACTTTCGAATTGGGTTCTTCCACCCAAATGTCCATCGTTCGGGAGCACTCTGCATCGGGATTCTTGATCAAGAGACTGTAAGATAGACCTATTTTGTTCATGTAATTATTACTTATAATTGTTGTCGAACTTATTTGAACTGGTTTCTTATATTGCTTAAATTATATTTCGTAGGGGTGGTGCAGTGCTTTCACAATCAAAATTATACTACTTGAAGTTCAGCGTTTGCTACATTAGTCAAATGTGCCTGATGTTGAAAATGATTGCTATAATCTACTTATCAAGGTTAGATGACACTTTGACTTAGTGACCAATGTAGGTTATTCATTCCTCCTTCGACATTTGTTAATTTAAATAATGTCAATATTTTCAGGATCCAGCGGAATATAAGAGACGTGTTCGGGAGCAAGCAGGACGGTACTCCCTCCGTTCCAAAAAAGTTTGTCGCTTTGTAGTTCATTTTTGAACTACAAACTTTTTGGGACAGAGGGAGTACAATTTAGATTGATCGATGGGAGCTTTATCGTCGATCTACAATGAATGTAGCATGATTTTTGTTCTCAGTGTGTAAAGAAATTATCTTTGAACAATTGTAAAGCCTCTAATGGTATATTATCACAATTAAGCCAGCCTCACTGGTGATCGAGCATTTCCTATAATGGATTATTGTACTAGTATCCGATCATCTGTGTTTTTTTCCTGATACCATACGGTTGTGATAATTGCAACGACTACATCACTGTAATTTCAATGAAAACCGCTTGTGATAATTGAACAACTACATACGGTTCTTAAATAATGACCGCCACTGAAAATACATGATCTTCTCAGGCTGTTGTTAATTAAGAACCGTCTGTGAAGTTCATTACATTACAGACGGTTATTAATTATGAATCGTCTATGAAGATCATGTATTTACCCAGGCGGTTGTTTCATAAAATCCGTCTGTGAAGTTCATTGCATTACAGGTGGTTCTTAATTAAGAACCGTCTGTGAAGATCATGTATTTACCCAGACGGTTGTTCTTTAAAATCCGCCTGTGTCGTTCTTTCATCACATGCGGTTATTATATCATTCGTCATCACAATCGCATATTTTTAAGGACCGCCTGTGTTTGAAAAATTTGAGGCGCCTGTAAAAATGCTTTTTGTAGTAGTGTTGGTAATCGTACTCGCACTGTGAATCTGGATCACCACACCATCCGACCTCCGCACGAGGCACTATGCATGAATGCTTGCAGGATCTTCCGCACCGAGCTCGATCATCCGCAGCCCTGCCCACAATCGAGATTCGCTCCTCCGTCACTGCTCTGAAGGTTCTCAGATGATTTTGGAGCTGCCGATACCGATAAAGACGTCATGGGAAGGGAAGATCTCTCAAGAGCATGATGAGGAGGATTTCTTAGCTGATGGAGAGGAAAGCTTTCGGGATCTGGATTCCTCACATAAGGTGTCCGGAGCTCTCCTCTGGGGCTAGCCACCCTCCAGAGCCAATCGATACGAATATTATGAAGACAATCTATGTGGCAATCGTGATACTGGACTCGTCAGGTTTCAGATGCCAAGCTCTCATGGTCCAGGCGCTGCTAAGGCTGACTTCAACAATGGACATGCAAAATAAGTATGCAAATAAACTTTAGGTGTCCAGATTTAGGTTTGGGTACTGTTGATCTCCAACAGCATACTCATTTTGCTTTGCGTGAGGGGAGCACCCAGTTTAAGTATTCTCTCTTCTCAATACTCATTTTGTCAATCCATTTGAATTATCTATTGGAGACGTTTGCGTAACACTGGGATAACCATTTTGCAAATGCCAACTCATTTGAGTCTTCCATTAGAGTCAGTCTAAGCCTTTGGATGGAGCAGAACACGTGTCCATCGATTGGATCGAGATTCATTGCCACCGTGCTCATGCTCAGCATGTCCCTTCCATCTATGTTTTAGGGGCTGTTTGGATTGTTACCATTAAATACTTTACTTAATTTTGGCTTTACCAAAATGCTGGTCACACCAAATCGTTGGAAAAGTATTGTTTGGATTGCAACTTTATCAACGCTATCACAATTATCCTTATGACAAGTGGGGTCCACATGCTACTAATTTTATTTTTATGAAATATATGCAAGCGAGATCTTATTTTGTAGATTTAAATAAAAAATTTAATGGTGCAATCGAAATTTAAATTGAAATTACGGTTTTTGAAATATCCGTGTTCAAAGTTTGTTAACCCATTCACCTCGAAGTACGTGTGTCTAATCAGGTACTGTCACCTCAATGCTGCACCCGTGGGCAGCTCTTCCAAAACACGGGCGAAGGATTTGGACGTCCGCAACTTGCCAACTCCGGTATGTGAATCTCCATTGTCTTAGTATCAATTTTTTGTAGACATTACCAAATATTAGTGTCAAACCAAACTACAGCCAAATTTTATGGGCATTGCCAAATTTTGGAAAGGTTCGCATTGGTAAGGAACCAAACGTGCCCTTAGTCGCTTGAACAAGGACAGAGTCTTGCCTGACATTCGTCGGGGCCTCGTCACTCACGGACGTCGCTTTCCACCCATTAACCCTTCCTGTTCAAGATTTTCATCCATCTTATTAGTCACCCTTGCAGCAGATCACAACCTGAAGACGGTAGTGCTGCGATCACCGAAAAAATGATTAGTATATGTGACACCCGGTTCCAAAAATGAACCAAGTGTAGTATATGTGTGTCCAGGATGTTTAACACACATACACAAGTGATTCATAAATGATAAACAGATAATTACTACAACTCAAGTTATTAAATAAGTACTTTAATTACACAATTCAAAATATCCTCGAATACAAGCTCTAATGAATATTAATGACAAGTTCAACTAATGCAGCGGAAATAAACTAATTATGCAACTATGCAGCTAAGAAAAAGGTATAGCGCAACTCCATGCAGCTCCACAGGCAAAGCTGATGGCAGACGCGGCCTAGAACTCTGCATTATTAACGTAATACTCCCAATCCTGACATGCAACTGTTGGTGGGGGGATTGCAAGGGTGAGTACATGTCGTACTCAGCAAGTGTGGAAAAATATGACATATAGCTGATTCAAATGACGACAATAATAAGGGCTAAGTGCTTAAAAGTACATTAAAATATTTGAAAGGCAATATGTATTATGTATGTGAAGTAACCCATCATATCCCACAATGATTATTATAGTATAATTCCATAATCCATATCCATCACCATTACACCATATTTCACCATTACCAATAACCATATTTAATACCAGAATTAATCCATAGCTAGCCATATCCATTACCAGACCATAACCATCCCAAAAACCATCTCAATACCAGGTTCCCTCTTATCGGTACCCTGTGTATCGGATACCCCTTGGAACTGCGAAGAGTGCAAAGGAACTCCACCTATCAGAGTTGAAGACCTCCGAAGGCCCCACGTGTCATTTGGAACCGGACCTTCCTCCCTTCTATGGTTAGTCCCAGTGTCGCCACGTGTATCATAAAACCGAGCTACATTCCATACATGGAAAAGCTCCGGACTAAATACCTGTGTGACATCCCCAGACCTAACCCCCGACAGAGGGAAGCTCCGGTACCGACACGTGTACAACAGCACCGGGCCTACTCGTCCAAGACGGTAAGCTTCGGAGCTGCCACGCGTCCAACCACCGGACCTTCAAGCTCAACAGGCATACTGGTGGACCTCCAACAGCTCGGACCTTCAAGGAACAATTAAAACTTCAAGACCCGATTATGTGTCATTAATGATATCTTAATGACACACGATTGGAGGACCCTTAATACCAGTAACACCGCCATCAAGATGCGTTACCACGCTGTTAAGGGGAATTAAGCATATTAACTGTGTATTAAGCATTAGTAACCGCCAGAGCCACATGTCGGGCCAGGCTGATGATATAACGGTCAATCCTTGTACTATAAAAGGACTGACCGAGCGATATACAGGAGAGACTTCCACACTCTGGTCTAACTCACAGGCGCTACACACATACGCTCAATACAACAACACACACCCGTGGAGTAGGGTATTACGCTTAGGCGGTCTGAACCACGTAAATCCTCGTGTCAAGTCGCCATCTTTTTCTGAATCTCTGCACGCCCACAACCGAACTACAAACTCCGCGGGCTGCCAACGGTAGTACCGAGAGAATTGCCAGAACCAGACTCCGACAGTTGGCGCGCCAGGTAGGGGGCGCCCGAGATTCAAATATGGTGAATTCTGCTGCTGGATCATCCAACGGTAACCACGTTGAGCGACCTGCTGGAGGTAATCCCTCCAACATGCAGCAGCCAGCGTGTACTGTGGCTCCAGCAGAAGTCATGCCACCACCGCCAACATCCGCTCCGATGAATCAAGCTGAACGTCGAGATGGGGTGTCCGTGTTGGTCACTGCATCGGCAAACCACAACCCTGAACACACGATTAAAGCTGCGCGTGCTCTTCTTTAACGTCCACCGCCTCCAAGAGCACCCCAGGGTGCGATGGAGCAGTGGAGAGCTGATGTGGAACATCTAGTTGTAGCAGCAGCCGATGGCATCAGCAATCAAGGTCCTCCCCCCTTGGGGCGGGCCCCATCTCAGCATCGGACCTTGTCGGGTACACTTGATCTGCACGCTTCTCAACACAGGAGGCGTGCTGCACCTCAACAGGCGACGTCGCTGCCTTCCGGGGCTCAACGTACCCATACGATAACCAGGCTTTCGACTCACAACCTCTGGGTGGAGCTTGATCGTCGTTACCGGCAACAGGACGGCCGCGTCCACATCGAACATGCTCGCGAGAGGCTCGGGACAGCCCTGCTCCTGAGGGAGTAGGAGGAGGCTGTTCTGCCTTGGTCATGCACCTACGCATAGTCAGATGGCCGCAGAAGTTTCGGCCTCACCTACCAGAGAAATTTGACGGGACTTTCAATCCTACCGAATTTCTTCAAATCTACTCCACCGCTATCCTTGCGGCTGGAGGCAATGAGGCTGTGATGGCCAATTATTTTCCTGTGGCTTTGACTGGGACCGCCAGGTCTTGGTTCATGAGCCTACCGCCTGACTCCATCAACAGTTGGGATGAATTGTGCCAACAGTTCACCGCCAATTTCGGGAGCTCATACACCCGACCAGGCACGGAACTGGATCTTTTTGCTGTCAAGCAAAAAGGGGGAATCCTTACGATCTTTTATCTAGAGGTTCTCCCAGGTATGAAACACCATCCCTTCTATCTCAAGAGCTTCTGTTATTGTAGCATTCAGATAGGGCGTTTGAGACAAGAAGATGCTGGAGAAGCTGGCAACCAAGGAAGTCACCAACATCACGGAACTCTTCAGCTTAGTAGACAAGTGTGCCAAAGCCGCGGAGGGCCGTGAGATGCATTCCCAACAACCTCCGAAGGCCAACAAAAAATCCTCCAAGGGTGAAGCCACTACCTACGGTAGTGGCAAGCAGAAGAAAAAGTCCAACGACAAGAAGAAGTCGTCGACCGGCGCATCTACCGCTGCAGCTGTTGCAGCTCCGGGTGGCCGGGGGCCACGCCCCGAGAAACGACCTCGTTCGTCGTCTGACGACGGTGGCAGTTCCAAGATGTGGTGTCCCATACACAAGACGGACATCCACAACCTGGAAAACTGCCGAGAGGTCTAGAACCTCGCCGAGCACTACAACAAGCTTCAGGAAGAAGCTCCTTTCCGTCAAAGGAAAGGCAAACAAAAAGTCGACGAAGCTTCAGCTGAAGAGGAGTTATGCTTCCACGACCCCAAAAAGGTATTGAAGGCTGTTTACACCTCCGTTGACGACGATTCCGACGTCTCCGGCAACGAGCGTCGGAAGACCATGAACGCCATCTTTGGTGGTTCGTGGAACATCACCTCCCGCCGTGTCCTCAAGACAATGCGGCGGGACATGGCCTCTGTAGCTCCCACTGCCAGGGCAAAGCCTCATCGGAAGTGGATGGATACTGCCATCACCTTCGATGCTTCGGACAGCCCTCGGAACATAATCGAAGTTGGTCAACTTCCGCTGATGGTATCTCCGACCATCAATAACATCCAGCTCCACCACGTAATGGTGGATGGAGGTTTGGGGCTGAACCTCATAAGCTTCGTCAAGCTTCAACTCTGACCTTTGGATCTTCTCCCCTCTTGACCTTTCTTCGGATTAGGTCCGGGGGCCATAACCCCACTCGGTGCAATTACTCTCCCAGTGACCTTCGGAACCCAGTAGAATTACAGGACCGAGAAGTTGGTCTTCGACATGGCGCAGATCAGCTTACCCTTCAACGCCATCCTGGGCAGACCAGCTTTGTACAAATTCATGGCTGCTGCTCATTACGGCTACTTGGTGTTGAAGATGCCAACACCCTCAGGCGTTCTCTGGATCTGCGGAGATCGCACCGCCGGAGTTACGGCTCTGGAAGAACTCCACGCGCTTGCTACGGCGCAGGAGGAACAATATGGAAAGGAGCAAGATCCGAAGACCCCGAGCATTCGTCATCGAGGCTCAACTTCCGCACCCCGTGTGCGACCAAGCGGCAACACCGACATTCCCGTCAAAGTCGTCCAAATTGGTTCCAACACTGCTCATACCACCCGTATACCGGGAGGTCTGAACGACAAATAGGAACTCGCACTCATCACTTTCCTCCAGGCTAATGTCGACGTGTTTGCCTGGCAACCGTCACAAATGCGTGGGATCCCTAGGGAAGTGATCGAGCACAATCTGAAGATTTATCCCGACTCCCGGCCTATACATCAAAAGCCTCAGAAGCAATCAGTAGAGCGACAAAATTTCATATGTCAAGAAATGAAGAAGTTGCTTGAAGTTGGATTCATCTGGGAAGTCTTCCACCCAAAATGGCTGGCAAACCCAGTCGTTGTACCCAAGGCTGGCAGGAAGCTTCAGATGTGTATCGACTACACAACACTAAATAAGGCATGCCCAAAGGATCCATTTCCACTACCTAGAATAGATCAGATAGTGGATTCCACCTCTGGGTGTGAATTACTGTGTTTCCTAGACACATATTCTGGGTATCATCAAATCAAAATGTCTAGGGAAGATGAAGAGCATACTGCCTTCATCACAGTAGATGGATTGTACTGTTACACTGCCATGCCATTCGGTCTCAAAAATGCTGCTTCAACATTTGTGCGAGCTATGTACAAAACTTTTGGAGAGGTCATTAGAGACGTAGTGGAAGTGTACTTCGATGACATCGTCGTCAAGATCAAGAACAAGGAGTCATTTCTTGACACCTTGCAAGCTGTCTTCGACAAGTTGCGAATCACACGCACAAAGCTGAACCCAGACAAGTGTGTCTTCGGGGTTAGCTCTGGAAAGCTTCTTGGATTCTTGGTGAACCACCGAGGAATAGAAGCAAATCCGGCGAAGATTAAAGCTATTGAAGACATGCGAACACCATCTCGCGTCAAGAATGTCAAGAAGCTGACTGGATGTCTAGCAGCCCTTAGCTGGTTCATCTCAAGGCTGGCAGAACGGGCACTACCCTTCTTCAAATTGTTGAGGAAGTCCAGACCATTCCAATGGTCTAAAGAAGTAGAAAAGTCATTCCAAGAGCTGAAGCAGCTCCTCACCACTCTACCAACTTTGGTAGCTCCAAACTCTGGTGAGCAACTCCTGCTTTACATTTCAGCAACTGACGAAGTTGTTAGCATGGTCCTTGTTGTGGAAAGACCAGAATTATCCCCAGTTCAGGAATCCAGACCCCTCTGGGAAGGTCTGGAACTACCTGAAGGCGAGTTTGGGTCCGAACCCCCAGACCCGGATCCTCGAGGTGAGACGCTAGAGGATCAACCTCCTTCAAATGAAGGAGTTGCTGTTGCTAAACAAGAAGATCCTGACCCTTCCGAGAAGGTCCGGGTCGCTTCAGAAGAAGCTCCGGGTTCCTCTAGCAAGAACCCGGAGGTTCCCAAAGAAGGTCCGGACCCCTCCGGGAGGGTCCGGGTTGATGAGGAGGAAGCTCTGGGCCCCTCCGGGAGGGTCCGGACAGTCCAGCGCTGTCGGCGGTTGAAACCGGCAAATCTCCCTACACTACTAAAGTGATAGGGGAGTTTGATGTTCGGTGTGGGCGCGCGGAGATTCAAGAAGGTGAATAGGAGTTTGACACAGGAGACACAAGAATTTACATGGTTCGGGCCGCCTGAGCGTAATACCCTACTCCACGGGTGTGTTGGTGTTGTATTAGCAGTATGAACTTTGTCACTTGCGTATGAGGCGCGTGTGTTCGTCCGTCAACCCCCCTGTGTGTATTGTCGGCCTGTCCTTTTATAGTACAAGGGCAAGCCGTTACAAGTTAGCCTGGTCCGACATGTGGCCCCGGCGGTTACTAGTATTGATACACGTTTAATTGCTCCTAATGATCCTGTAACGGGCTTTGACAGCACCGTTACTGGTGTTAAGATCGTTCGTTTAAGTGTCATTAATATGGCATTAATGACACTTAATCGGTTCTTGAAGTCCTTGGCTCTCCTTTGAAGATCCGGAGTTGTTGCAAGGTCTTCCGGAGGTTAAAAGCTGAGGATCCGACGATCGGACATGTGGCAGCTCCGGAGCTTGCTATGGGAAACAGGTAGCTCCGGGGCTACCAGACACGTGTTAGGTCCGGAGCTTCTCTCGGTCTGGGGTTAAGTCCGGAGGTGCCGTTTCGGTACGTGGCCCAGAGCTTCCCCCTTGTGGGCGGTAGCTCCGGTTTGGTTGTACACGTGGCGACCCAGGGATTAACCATGTTGGAGAAGCGGGTCCGGTTATGTCTGTCATGTGGGCCTCCGAGGGTCTTCAAACCAAGTAGACGACTTTCCTTTGAGATCTTTGTAACCTCAAGGGGTGTACGGTTTCTAGGATACCGACAAGCGCCCAGTGTACTTCATCAGCGAAGTACTCCATGATGCCAAGACTCGGTACCTAGAGGTGCATAAACTGCTCTACGCAGTTCTTATCGCCTCTAGGAAGCTTCATCACTACTTCCAAGCTCACAAGCTTTCAGTGGTAACCTCTTATCCACTACAAGCAATCTTGCATAACCCCAACTCTACTAGGAACATTGCAAATTGGGCAGCTGAATTGGTCGAGTTCGATCTTGAATTCGTCCCACGACAAACGATCAAGAATCAAGCATTGGCTGACTTTGTGGCGGAATGGACCCCCTCTCCATCAAATCCTGGGGGCCCCAGTGAGCAGAAGCCGGAACCCAAGGTTCCGGTCTTCACTGAGCCTCACTGGACTCTCTACTTCGATGGCTCCGTGCAGAAGTTGGGGGCCAGAGCTGGAATCCTTCTGCTCGCTCCGATCGGGGAGAAGGTCAAATACATGGTCCACCTTGACTTCAAGGCGACCAACAACATCGCGGAGTATGAAGCATTAATCTATGGGCTCAAGGTGACACTATCATATGGTGTCAAGCAGCTGTTGGTAAAGGGTGATTCACAGCTCGTTATAAAACAAGTCAAAGGTGAATGCTGCTGCAACAACCCTCAACTAGTTGCATCTTTACTTGAAGTCCAGAAGCTTCAGAAGGACTTTGAAGTCCTGGATCTTTGTCATGTCCAGCGTCTCAACAACGCTGAAGCTGACGAACTCTCCACAAAAGCTTCAATCGGAGCTCCGGTTCATGACAGAACCTTTGTCCGGAGATTGTCAAGACCAACAGCTCAGCGTGCCGAACTGAGCGAAGGGGGCGAGACCAACACCTCAAAGCTGGCGGTCCCGATGGCCCTGTTACCATGGCGTCCATCAAGGGTCGTAGGTGCTGCAGGAAGCTCTGAGCAACCCAGCACGCAAGACTCAGAAGCTCAAGTTAGCTCTGATGCATGGATCTCGGAGATCCGGAACTACTTAAAAGACAACATCCTTCCTGAAGACAATGTATTTGCTAACCTGATAGTCAGATTGGCTAAAAGATACACACTAGTAGAAGGGGATCTCTACCGATGTGGTGCCAACAACGTCCTAATGCGGTGCATTACAAGGGAAGAAGGCCACGAGCTCCTCGCAGAAATCCATGGAGGCGAGTGTGGGAACCACACGTCTTCCCGCACGTTGGTCGGTAAAGCCTTCCGACATGGTTTTTACTGGCCTACAGCACTCCAGGATGCAACCGAGCTAGTGAAGAAATGCGAAGCATGCCAATTCCATGCAAAGCAAATTCACACACCAGCTCAACCACTACAAATGATACCTCTGACATGGCCATTCGTCGTGTGGGGTAGGGATATTTTGGGACCTTTCCCAAAAGCCGTGGAGGTTACAAGTTCCTATATGTTGCCATCGACAAGTTTACTAAGTGGCCGGAAGCAACTCCAGTTGTGATAATAAACAAGCAATCAACTATCAATTTCTTGCAGTCCATTGTATGCAGATTTGGAGTCTCAAACAAGATCATAACTGGCAACGGGACCCAATTCACAAGCTCTGCATTCCAAGGATATTGCGAAGACCTCGGCATTCAGGTCGGCTACGCTTCCGTAGCTCACCCGACAAGCAATGGCCAAGCTGAGAGAGAAAACGCAGAAATCCTAAAAGGACTCAAGACGTGCACATATGAGCGCCTGAAAAAACATGGATCCAACTGGATTGAAGAGATTCCACCCACCTTGTGGGCAAACAAGACAACTCCAAACCGGTCAACTCGAGAGACACCCTTCTTCTTGTTGTACGAAGCTGAAGCAGACCTTCCTCTGGAAATCACCTTGGGGTCACTCCGGGTCTGAACCTTCGATGAAGTCACGCAGGACCAGCTCCGGCGTGAAGACCTTGACCTTGTTGAAGAGGGAAGGTGTCGAGCAGCTGTTCGAAACGCACGATATCGCCAAGCGCTCCGGCGCTATCACCAAAGGCATGTGCATAACCGATAGCTCGAGGAAGGCGATCTGGTGCTACGGAATATACAAACTCGAGAAGGGTTAAAAAAAATCTCCCCCAGCTGGGAAGGACCCTTCTGAGTGATCAAAGTATCCCGTCCCGGATGCGTTCACTTGGCAACCGAGGATGGGACACCGCTCCCTAATCCTTGGAACATTGAGCACCTCCGTAAGTTCTACGCTTAATATCACGGAGGTGAGTCTGTAATTACATATGATGTATATTATAGCGTCATTGTACAGAGTCGGATAGCTCCTTCGGGAGAACAGCCGGACCTTTCCCGGAAGGTCCGCAAAGTTCAAGCAACACTTGACACAGTCTCAGAACTAAAAGTGTAGCTAGTTACCCTGGGTCAAATGAGAAATGCAACACACTTAGCCTGGTTCCGTACCCTAAGAGTGTACTTGTTTCCCCTGTACCCAAACCTATAATGAAAGACCTCATTATATGAAAACAGACTCCATGTGCATTTATTTTTTACAGGCTCATTCTTTTTTATTTTTCTCTTTCTTGTCTATGACAAAGTTGTGCAATTCCCAAGAAACTTTAGCTCGAACAATTCATATATAATTCAAGTTGCATTGTTAATTCTTTCGGGTCTTAACATTGTTGAATGGCCTACTCGCCTGAACGCCAAGCCAATCTAGGTCCGGAGTGTGCTATCGACTTAGCCTGGTCCTGCACCCTAAGTACGCCACTCTACGTACACCCCGACAGGCCTGAGTAAGGTGAGTCCAGGAAACGATCGGACCTGGATAAAATAAACAAATGCACTTAATTGTGTATAGAATTGTGGTCGACCTAAAAATTTCTTTCGGGAATAGTAAGCCGCAAACGAGTTATAGATAAGAAACGGATTTCACTGTTTTTCTTGACTTCAGTGTGCAGGAAAAATAAAAATCTCATGATGATGGTGGATGATGTCGGGGCTATCAAAGCCTCGACATCCCCTAAGGTGGCCCACCATCGATGTTTTAAACATTGATAGTAGGTGTCGCCGGAGCTATCCAGTTCCGAAAAATCCAGGGGGCCAGCCGTCAACGTGAAGAAAAGATGATGGGAGGACACCCCAATGGGGTCTGCTATCAATGCTCCGCGTGTTGACAGTGGTCGCTGCCGGAGCTACTAAGCTCCGACAACCCCAGAGGACCAACTGTTGATGCTCCACGTGTTGACAAGGGTTACTGTTGGAGCTACTAAGCTCCGACAACCTCAGGGGGCCCCTGCTATCACCGACTTCAGACCTATATTCTACAACTTCGAAGCACTCAAGTATTCAACAAAATGCTACATCCTTTTGGTACATGTTCGCAATCAAATTGTGTACATCTACCAGGGGGCCAAGTGAGATAAAGGTTGAAGACAAAAAATGAAATTCATAAATTTCTTGGATTTCATTCATCTGAAGACAAGAGATTACAAAATTGGAGAAAATAAGAGAAGATACAAGTGGGATCTACAAGGACAAAGTCCTAAATACTATGGAAGAACGAGGCAACCTTCTGCGCAACCTCCGACACGTTGGCCTTGGCGGCATCTCCCTCTCCATCGACGGGACCTTCAAGCACCAGATCTAGTGGGAAATGAGGATCCCGGCTTGTGTAGCACGTCAACATGTATTCTGTGACGTTCTGCGCAAGGGATTTTCCTTCTGTTTCCAACTGGTACGCGATGACATCGCCCATCTTATTGAGCTTGTTGCCCGCCGAGCTCAACGCCTTCAACACCTGGTCCAGCTCCGGCTCCGAATCATCCGGACGCTAGATGCAGCAGAGCTTCAGAGGCAGCAGACAGAGATGCAGCTAGAGATGGCCCGCCAGAGGCGCGAGGACACGGACCGGTTCACGAGTCTGGTGGACCAGATGCACCGGAGGACACTGGACCAGCAGCAGCAGACCCAGCAGGCGATGATGGGTATCCTGGGGTTGATCACCAACCTCTACCAGCAGACCGGGATAGCCCTTCCGCCACAGCACACCGGTCTTAGTCAGCCTCCAGCAGCACCTCCTCTGGCTCCAGCTTCAGTTCCAGCACCGGCGTCGCCGATCCCGAGCTACAGCATGTCTCCACTGCTGGCTTCGACGGTGCCGTTCCAGTTCTCGCCTCTCCCGGCCGTGCTTTCTCCACCAGCAGTTCCAGCTCCAGCAGACCCTCCAGCAGCTCCAGCTCCAGCCACGTCAGCACCTCCGGCCCCTCCCGCTCCAGCACCAGCTCCGGCGACGTCTACCTCGAGCAGCTCCGACACCGCCGACGTCGTCCGCTTCACCGTCGCCCCGAGAGCTCCGGAGTCCTAGGTACTCCTCTTCCCTTTTTGGTGTCTTGATGCCAAAGGGGGAGAAGAGTTAGAGTTAGGGGGAGTGTCTTGGGCTTAGGGGGAGTGCCAGTTATCTATTTGCTTTCAGACTTATTATTTGCTTCTATTTGAGACTTGATTGTTATCATTTGCTACTATTTGTAATTCAGTATGCTACTTCACTCTTTTGCTACTTCACTCTTATGATTTATATTTGATCACTGTTTGAGCCTTCGAGCTCCTTGTAATTCAGTATGCTACTTCATTCTTATGATTTATATTTGATCACTGTTTGAGCCTTCGAGCTCCTTGTGTTGCATGTTGTTCCGATTACATTTCTTTATGAGCATTGCGTTTGCGTTTTCAAATTCCATTACTTTTATGCTCTACTCGTTGTGTTGTCATCAATCACCAAAAAGGGGGAGATTGAAAGCATCTAGGCCCCCACGAGGTACGGTTTCGGTGATTAATGACAACCGTTAATTACCACTAATGAGTTTGTGGATGCAAGGTTTCATGTACAATGAATCAAACGTCGATCAATCACTCATAAATGTCATCTACTGCTCATTGGATGCAAAAGGAGACCCCTCAACGAACTAACCTAAGGGGTTAATCGGAAACAAATGAGGAACTCGTACAACGACGCAACCTTATCAAAATTGGCAACACAAGAAGCTTCATATCCATCAGAAGAGCCATACAAACAAGTGTTCAAGAGGTCACAAGTCCAAAATCCAAAAGATCAGTCCAACTCAACTCGAAGGAAACAAATTGTACACACCGGATCATCCGGTGATCTGAAGAATGACTGCATCGGTCGATTTGGACTCAACAGAAGAAGAAGACCTCAGAATGAAGAACACACCGGATCATCCGATGTGTATCAAGTGAACATCAGATGAATACAACAGTAAGCAAATTTTCTGAAGTGTTCTGAAGGATTGAACACCGGATCATCCGATGTTGAAGGCAGATGCACATCGGTCGATTACAACAGAAGCAAATTATCAACTCAACCAGACTGAAGATCTATTCATCGGATCCTCCGATGATGAAGGAGATGAAGCATCGGTCTAATAACGGTCATTTCTGACAGAATGACGTCAGCTAATCTAATTAGACCGATGCTCATAAAAGGGGGTCATCGGATCATCCGATGTACACAGAAAAAGTAATCAGCCCACTTTTCCAACGGCTAATTCGGTTGGGCTGAGTATTTAACCCCCTCCCACCAGTCATTTCGGAGCGGCTGAACAACAAGAGCACCACTACACATTCCCCAAGTGTCCAAGACTTAGAATACTCATTTTCACACTCTTGTAACCCTTTCACACCTCAAGATATAGGCTAGTTCCTCTTAGAGTTAAGCTTGTGTGCGTCCTCTCTGGGTGAGTGGAGACTCTAGAGTAGGGAGAGCCGTGAGGAAGTGCATTCTTGGTGATTGCACTCACCATTGTATCAAGAGGAGAGTGAAGAGATCGCTCCGGAGCTTGCCGAGACCATTGTGGAAGCCCGGAGGATCGAAGTTGTACAAGGCTTGAGCTCCACCTTGCCAAGGATGGCGAACGGAGGAAGTTAGTGGATTCCCTCGTCTCGGTGACTTGGGAGTGGCGATACCCTTAGGTGGGTGCCACAACGTGGACGTAGGTGGATCCTAGTGATCTCACCGAACCACGGGAAAAATCGACGTGTCCCCGTGTCTTCGAGCGTTTGCATTCCTCCTCCCTACTCCTTTACGATTACGCAATTCTCAATTCCGCACTTATTTCTCTTAATTGCACTGTTGGCTTGCTTAGAGAACTAGATTTCACTTAAGCTTTAAATTGACTTAAAATTTGAAGTAGCCCAATTCACCCCCCCCCCCCTCTTGGGCATTCGATCCCTACAATTGGTATCAGAGCAAGGTTGCTCATTGGATCATTCTAGCTTCACCGCTAGAGAGCAAAAATGGCCAAGAATGGGGGTTCGGTTCCTACCTTCGAGGGCAAGAATTTTGCTTATTGGAAAGCACGCATGCGCGCTTACCTTGAGGCAATTTCTCCCGAAGTGTGGGAAGCGACCCATGCGGGGTTTGGCAACCATGAATATATTGGTGATCAACTAAAATGGGATGCTAAGGCTAGGAATGCTATTTATGAGTGCATTAGTCAAGATGTATTTGCTAGAATTGCTAGTAAGGAGAAAGCTTGTGAAATTTGGGCTTGCTTGATTGAGATCCATGAGGGTTCCTCTCGTGTCAAAGAGCTCAAATATCACTTGCTTAAATCCAAGTATGATGATTTTAAAATGCTTCCTCATGAGAATGTTAATCAAATGTTTTCTCGCTTAAATGTACTCATTGAGGAAATTAATGCTCTTGACATTGCTTCTCTTGGCAAGGGACTCATCAACCGCAAGATCCTCATGCTACTTCCCAAGCCCAAGTACAACATCATCAACTCAATGCTCCAAAAGGAGTCACTTGACAACATTGAGGTTTCGGAGCTCATTGGAGAGATACATGCTCATGAGATGAGTGTGCTTGGAATGATGGAGGAGTCATCATCATCAAAGACCATTGCTCTCAAGGCCTCAACCAAGAAGACACATACCAAGAAGAAGAAAGTGGTTGAGCCTAGCTCAAGTGAGGAAGAACAAGCTACAAGTGAAGATGATGATGATGAGCTTGCATTGATGATGAGGAAGTTTTCACGTCTCAACTCAAAGATTGCCAAGAAGGGATACTCGTTTGATCCCAAGAAGAAAGCCTTCTTGCCAAGGAGAGATGAAAACAAGACGTGCTACAATTGTGGCGATCAAGGCCACATATCATATGATTGTCCAAGACCGGACAAGAGGAAGGACAAGGGCAAGCATCGCAAGCTAGAAGAGAGTGATGATGATGAAGATGCAAAGCCCAAGCGCACCTTTGGAAAGAAGAAACTTGACAAAGGCAAGAAGACCAAGCTCTTTCCAAAGAAGAGAAGAGGACCTCAAAAGGTCTTCATGTGCGAAGCAAATGAGTGGGTCACCGATGAAGAAACAAGTGATGATAGTGAAGATGAGGAAGAAAACTTGGCAAGCCTCGCTATCGTCAACAAGGATGACTCACACCTTCCTCCACCGCCTATGTGCCTCATGGCGAAAGGTAACACAAAGGTATGTGATGACTCAAGTGATGATGAACTTTCTCCCGATGAACTAGCATCTATGATTAATGAATATCATGCCATTATCAAAAGGGAAAAGGCTAAGGTTAAGGCACTTGAGCTAACTCGCGCTAAGCTAGAGGGTGCCAACCTCGATTTGCAAGACAAGTATGTCACCATACTTAATGAGCATGAAACGCTCAAGTCACATGTCAAGCAAATCGAGGAGGAGAAGGCTCAAATCAAGCTTGAGTTCCATGAGCTTGACTTAGCTAACTCGGCACTATTGGCTAAGCATAACGAGTTAGTTCAAGATCATGAGACACTTAGTCTTTCCTATGAAGCAATGGAACTAAAATTGAATAACTTGAAGAAAGAAACTCTTGATGGCAAAACACCCGCTAGTTCACATGCCACTAACAATTTGCATGAGTCTTTGCCATTGAAAGCTAATAGGGAGAAGGAGCTAATGGACGAGATCGAAAGTCTCCGCACTAGTGTGGCTAGACTTTCCAAGGGAGAGGACAAGCACAAGGAGATCCTCTTCCAACAAGCTAAAGGCTTCAACAAGAGGGGACTTGGGACCTTCCCTACGCCCAACAAATGGAAGGTGCCCTCACCGGAGCTTAGGACAAGCTTCATCAAGGAAGTGGGATCCTATTGCCAACATTGTGAGGTCACCGGACATCACACTAGGGAGTGCCCTCTTCCCACTCGTCCTTCTCCAAAATTACCTCCTAACTATTCATCTACTTTCAATGATTGTCACTATCTATTGAGCAAAGTAGGTGGAAAGGTGAAGGCGAAGTTCATTGGCAAAAACATCAAGGGCATGAAGGGGAAGCTCCCCAAGCAACTTTGGGTCCCAAAATCACTTGTATCACACATACAAGGACCTAAGTTGGCTTGGGTTCCTAAACTCAAAAACTAACTTCATGTGTGTAGGTGAACTACAAAGCCGGAGGAAAACATTGGGTACTCGATAGTGGGTGCACTCAACACATGACCGGCAATGATGGTATGTTCACCTCCATAGAAGACCCCGGCAATCATGAACAAGTCACCTTTGGTGATAACTCAAAGGGGAAGGTAATTGGTTTAGGTAAAATTGCAATTTCTAATGACTTGTCCATTTCGAATGTGCTTTACGTTAAGTCTCTTAGCTTTAATTTGCTCTCTATTGCTCAACTTTGTGATCTTGGACTAACGTGCACATTTGACAAAGATGGTGTTGTGGTGTCTAGTGTAGCTAGCAAAGAGCTAATATTCAAGGGCTTTAGGCATGGTCATCTATATTTGGTGGACTTCTCCAACAAGAGTGCAAGCCTAACCACTTGTCTTTTCACCAAGACAAGTTTGGGGTGGCTATGGCATCGGAGGATTGCTCACATAGGAATGAGCAAGCTCAAGAAGTCCTTCAAGCTAGGGATGGTGACCGGCGTAAAGGACGTGACATTTGAAAAGAACAAGCTATGTAGCGCATGTCAAGCCGGGAAGCAAGTGGCTTCGCACCATCCGATGAAGACAATGGTGTGTACCTCCAAGCCGCTCGAACTACTTCACATGGACCTCTTCGGACCGTCCACCTACCAAAGCCTTGGCGGTAATCTCTATTGTCTCGTTATTGTTGATGATTACTCTCGCTATGCTTGGACTTTGTTTTTAGGTGACAAGGGTGAAACTCCGGAAGTCTTCAAGACCTTTGCAAAACGAGCTCAACGGGAATTCCAACTTCCCATCATCAAGGTCCGGAGTGACAACGGCACCGAGTTCAAGAACTACAATATTGGGGAGTGGTGTGACCGTGAAGGAGTCAAGCACGAATTTTCGGCTACATACACCCCTCAACAAAACGGTGTTGTTGAGAGAAAGAACAAGACACTAATCACCCTCGCGAGAGCCATGCTTGATGATTATGGGACGTCGGAGAAGTTTTGGGCGGAAGCGATCAACACGGCATGCCATGCCGCAAATAGAGTCTACCTTCATCGACTTCTCCAAAAGACTCCCTACGAGCTCCTCATTGGGAGAAAGCCCAACATCTCCTACTTCCGGGTCTTCGGATGCAAGTGCTACATCTACCGCAAGAAAAGACTTGGTAAGTTTGAAAGAAGGTGCGATGTTGGTATTTTCCTTGGTTATGCGTCAAACTCAAAGGCATATCGAGTATTCAACCAAACCTCCGGGTTAGTTGAAGAAAGTTGTGACGTTGAGTTTGATGAGACTAATGGCTCCCAAGAGGAGAGTTTTGGTCATGATGATATAGATGATGAGCCTCTACGAGAAGCTATGAAGAACATGACCATAGGAGACATCAAGCCCGAAGTTGAGGAGAGCCATGATCAAGGGGGAGCTTCAAGTCCGAACATCAACACCTCCATGGCGCCTCAAGTGGATGAAGAAGAAGACAAAGATGATCCATTGCCTATGCAAGACCAACAAGCCACACAACACCAAGAAGAAGATGAAGTCCAAGATGAAGTCCAACCACAAGACGAGCAAGATGCTTCACCACCACCAAGTGACTCACAACCGTTGATGAGACATGGGCGCATCTCCAAGGCACATCCAATGGATCAAATCATTGGAAGTCCTTCACGGGGAGTAAGTACTCGTTCACGTCATGTTGCATCTTTTTGTGAGCACTACTCTTTTGTGTCGTGTGTAGAACCCAAAAGCATTGAGGAAGCTCTCCAAGACTCCAATTGGGTGATGGCTATGCAAGAGGAACTCAACAACTTCACCCGCAATGAAGTTTGGGTGTTGGAGGAGCGACCCAAGGACAAGAATGTGATTGGAACGAAGTGGGTCTACCGCAACAAGCAAGATGAGAATGGCGTGGTGGTCCGCAACAAAGCTAGGCTTGTGGCAAAGGGATTTGCTCAAGTTGAAGGTTTGGATTTTGGGGAGACATTCGCCCCGGTAGCACGGTTAGAAGCTATCCGCATACTCCTTGCTTTTGCTTCTCATCATAATATCATGCTTTATCAAATGGATGTTAAGAGTGCATTTCTCAATGGCTATATTAATGAACTTGTGTTTGTTGAGCAACCTCCCGGGTTTGAGGACCCAAGAAACCCTAACCATGTCTATAGGCTAAACAAAGCACTCTATGGACTCAAGCAAGCTCCAAGGGCATGGTACGAGCGCTTAAGGGACTTCCTCGTCATGCAAGGTTTCAAGATTGGGAGGGTGGACACTACACTCTTCACCAAGGACATCGACGGAGACTTATTTCTTTGTCAAATTTATGTCGATGATATTATTTTTGGCTCAACTAACAAAGCTCTTAGCCATGAGTTTGGCAAAATGATGTCTAGGGAATTCGAGATGTCAATGATTGGAGAGCTCAACTTCTTCCTAGGATTTCAAATCAAGCAACTTCAAGAGGGGACCTTCATCCATCAAGAGAAGTACACTAAGGACCTCTTGAAGAAATTTGAGATGGGAGATTGTAGCTCAAGAAGCACTCCAATGGCGACAAATTGTCATCTCGACGCGGACATGGACGGTAAATCTATTGATCAATCTCATTACCGTTCCATGATTGGTTCATTGCTATATCTTACCGCATCTAGGCCCGATATTATGTTTAGTGTGTGCTTGTGTGCTCGCTTTCAAGCGGCACCTAAAGAATCGCACAAGAAGGCGGTCTTTAGGATACTTCGGTATCTCAAGCATACCCCAAGTGTAGGTTTGTGGTACCCCAAAAACGCTAGTTTTCATCTCTTAGGTTACTCGGATTCGGACTTTGCCGGATGCCGTGTAGACCGCAAGAGTACCTCCGGGGGTTGCCACTTACTTGGGCGTTCCCTAGTTTCTTGGTCGAGCAAGAAGCAAAATTCCGTGGCTTTGTCCACCGCGGAGGCGGAGTATATAGCGGCCGGTGCATGTTGTGCCCAAATCCTATATATGAAGCAAACCCTCTTGGACTTTGGAATTAAGTTTGGTTGTGTGCCTCTCCTTTGTGACAATGAAAGTGCGGTTAAGATAGCTAGAAACCCCGTTCAACACTCCCGCACTAAACACATTGATATTCGCCATCACTTCTTGCGGGACCATGAGGCTAAGGGAGAAATCTCTTTGCAAGGTGTTAGGTCCGAAGAACAATTGGCGGATATCTTCACCAAACCACTTGATGAGAAAACTTTTTCTAGGCTTAGAAGTGAGTTAAATGTGCTAGATGCATCTAACGTCATGTAAATTGCCATGTTCATGTAAGGTTGCATGTCATATAGGTCTTGCCTAACTCCCAAAGGATAGGGGCGAGCTAGAAACAGTTTTCCCTGAGTAAGCCTTTGGCAGGCTTAAACTTGGCAAGATAGATTTATTTTATGCCTTGCATGATTCCTGTCATATAAACTTGCATTCATCTAATATTTTGCATTATCTTGTTTGACATTGCATACGGTAGATTGTCACAAAGGGGAACCCACATCATGAGAAGGAGACTTGTTTGAAATGCAATATCTCAACTCATATGATGTGGAAAGAGCAAAATTCTAAAGGAACATGCTTTAATGAGATAGAAGTTTCCATACTCTACCTCACAAAGCATGGGCCTTACATTTTATTTGGATATTTTTCCTCCATTTTTCTTGGTGTTCCGTTTGTGTTAAGGTCTAGCCAAGCTATTGGCATATTAGCTTCTTGAGGGGTAAGGGGTTGCCCAAAAAGTCCTAAGACATGTGTTTCTCCTCAAATTGTTTGTTCGGTCGAAGGACATATATGGGATGTTTTCGTTCTGTTGTCATCGGATTATTCGATGCCCCGTGAAATCCCTCATCGGTCAAATAGGTGTTCAATCCTCAAAGCCCAACTCTGTCAGAACCTCAAATGATCCGACGCGTTCATCCTGGAAAACATCGGTCCATCCGATGTTCACTCTTCTGGAGCTGTAATCCTTTCAACCGATGTCTACCTCCCTCTAACGTCGGATCATCCGGTGTCAATATCACTCGGTTGAACACCCTTACTGTGCTATTCGACCGATGTTCAAAACCCTAATCATCGGTTCATCCGATGTCAACAGCAATTCTTGAATATCCTTACTGTTGCAATTGACCGATGTTCAGTGCATCTATCATCGGTCCATCCGATGTTTGAAAAACGGCTAGGGTTTGGGCCCCACTATTTAAACCCGCGCGCCGGCCCAACCCTTTCTCTCCCCGACACCCCGTGCTCCCGCCGCCGCCGACCACCGCCTCTCCACGCGCCGCCGCCTCTCCCTCGCCTGCAGCGCCGCCGCCGGCCGCCGCCACCGTCCCCTGCTCGCGCCACCGCCGCCGGCCACCTCCGCGCCGCCGCCGCCCGTGCCCGCGCACCGCACCACCTTCGCAGCGCCGCCGCCGCACGCCCGCGCCGCCTCTTCCACCCTCGCGCCCAAACATCACCGCCGCCACTCACCACCGCGCTCAAGCCTCGCCGCCGCCCTTTTCCACCACCAACGTGCGCCATCTCCGGCCATCTCCTCCCCGCTAGGGTTTCTCGGCCCGGTTGATCATCGTCGCTAAGGTGAGCTTCGTGCCGCGCGACGTCTCTCACTGCCTCTCTCGCCGTTCTTCCTTCATCGTCGCTAACCCCACCTCTCCCTTCCATCTAGATGGGTCGTGATCGCAAAGGAAAGGGCAAGGCGATCGCGGAGCCCGCCGCGAAGAAGCGGAAATTATCGAAGGATGAGAAGGAGGCCTTGATGGCCGCTCGCGCCGCCGAGGAGCGTGAGCGCGGCCGTGGGGGGTCCTTGAGGATCCGTGAGGCCCGTCCGAGGCCGCCTCCAGTGGTCGACGACTCCGACGCCGAAGAGGAGCCCGTTGAGCCCCTCGTCCGCCGGCGCTCAGCCCGGACGCGTGGGGGTCATGTCGAGGCTGCTCCTCGTCCGAGACCGACGGCCGCCGACCGTCGTGAGGACAGGGAGGCTGAGAGGGACATCCATGAGATGGACACGGCCGTCCTGGTCCGTGAAGGAGTCCGTCTTGTGGACTACCGGAAGATGAAGGCGAAGCAACTCCGGAAGCTCAGATGGAGTGTTCTTCTTGAGGAGTGGTTCCCACAGCCCCGAGAGCTGCTTGTTGACAGTCGCTTCTGGACTGTCACCCAGGCGTCTCTCTATGAGACCTACAAGCGCTGGGGGCACAAGCTCTTTCAGCACAACCACTTGGACTGGAGGCAGCTTGCAGTGGCAGCGGAGACTGAGATCCGCCCCTTCTTTGAAAGGTACAGAGGCTTGGTAGAGCTACTGGACTATGAGAGGAGTGCCTATGTGGAAGAGTGGGTCCGTGTCTTCTACGCGACCCTATACATCTCAGAGGGCAGAAGATCCATTGCATTCATGTTCAATGGTCAGCACTACCATCTCATGAGGCAGACTTTGGGGCACATCCTTGGCTTGGACCTGCACGACACTAGCATACACGAGAAGGTCTATGGGCAGGCAGATCCACCGAGGAGGCCACTTACTGGAGGGGTAGCACCTCAGCTGGACGAGATCCGCTCCTTGTTTGGCCCCACGTTCTCTCCAGATCAGCCGAGAGTCCCAGCACTCCTGACCCCAGCTGCGCGCATTGTGCACCTCGCCTTGCGCCGCACGCTCCTGCCGAGGTCAGGATACTTGGAGGGGTTCACGAGTCTCCAGCAGACCCTCCTGTTCTACATAATGAACGGGATGGATTTTGATATCATAGACATACTTCTCTGCGAGATGGAGGACGTTATTACAGATGGAGTGGGCATGATGAGGCAGATGGTCTATGGGCACTGGATCAGCTTTATTTGCTCTATGGTGGTGCCAGAGGGACATTCAGCACAGGCCCGGCTTGCTGACGAGAGCGTGACCCGCTTCGGCCACTACCGTGCGTCCGCTCCTGGAGACCGCCGCCTTGGCCGTCCAGTTGAGCGCCAGGTCAGGGCGCGCTTGACTGAGGAGGATTGGTCTGACCTCGAGAAGGAAGATGAGCGTCTGGCTGAGGCAGAAGCTCAAGGTGGAGACTTACAGCACGTCTGGTCCGAGAGCGACACAGACGACAGTGTCGAGGAGTACTTCCCTCCTCCTCCACCTTCACCGAGGCAGCACGACGCCGAGGCCGGAGGATCAGCTGCTCCGCCACCGACACCACCTCCTGTGTCCGAGGCGCAGGTGACGCAGCCGTCTGAGCTGACGTCGCTTCTTCAGCAGATGATCGAGCAGCAGCGCCAGGACAGGCTCGCTGCTGAGCAGGCCAGGGCAGAGCAGGCTGCGCGGCTCGCAGAGCTTCAGAGGCAGCAGACAGAGATGCAGCTAGAGATGGCCCGCCAGAGGCGCGAGGACACGGACCGGTTCACGAGTCTGGTGGACCAGATGCACCGGAGGACACTGGACCAGCAGCAGCAGACCCAGCAGGCGATGATGGGTATCCTGGGGTTGATCACCAACCTCTACCAGCAGACCGGGATAGCCCTTCCGCCACAGCACACCGGTCTTAGTCAGCCTCCAGCAGCACCTCCTCTGGCTCCAGCTTCAGTTCCAGCACCGGCGTCGCCGATCCCGAGCTACAGCATGTCTCCACTGCTGGCTTCGACGGTGCCGTTCCAGTTCTTGCCTCTCCCGGCCGTGCTTTCTCCACCAGCAGTTCCAGCTCCAGCAGACCCTCCAGCAGCTCCAGCTCCAGCCACGTCAGCACCTCCGGCCCCTCCCGCTCCAGCACCAGCTCCGGCGACGTCTACCTCGAGCAGCTCCGACACCGCCGACGTCGTCCGCTTCACCGTCGCCCCGAGAGCTCCGGAGTCCTAGGTACTCCTCTTCCCTTTTTGGTGTCTTGATGCCAAAGGGGGAGAAGAGTTAGAGTTAGGGGGAGTGTCTTGGGCTTAGGGGGAGTGCCAGTTATCTATTTGCTTTCAGACTTATTATTTGCTTCTATTTGAGACTTGATTGTTATCATTTGCTACTATTTGTAATTCAGTATGCTACTTCACTCTTATGATTTATATTTGATCACTGTTTGAGCCTTCGAGCTCCTTGTAATTCAGTATGCTACTTCATTCTTATGATTTATATTTGATCACTGTTTGAGCCTTCGAGCTCCTTGTGTTGCATGTTGTTCCGATTACATTTCTTTATGAGCATTGCGTTTGCGTTTTCAAATTCCATTACTTTTATGCTCTACTCGTTGTGTTGTCATCAATCACCAAAAAGGGGGAGATTGAAAGCATCTAGGCCCCCACGAGGTACGGTTTCGGTGATTAATGACAACCGTTAATTACCACTAATGAGTTTGTGGATGCAAGGTTTCATGTACAATGAATCAAACGTCGATCAATCACTCATAAATGTCATCTACTGCTCATTGGATGCAAAAGGAGACCCCTCAACGAACTAACCTAAGGGGTTAATCGGAAACAAATGAGGAACTCGTACAACGACGCAACCTTATCAAAATTGGCAACACAAGAAGCTTCATATCCATCAGAAGAGCCATACAAACAAGTGTTCAAGAGGTCACAAGTCCAAAATCCAAAAGATCAGTCCAACTCAACTCGAAGGAAACAAATTGTACACACCGGATCATCCGGTGATCTGAAGAATGACTGCATCGGTCGATTTGGACTCAACAGAAGAAGAAGACCTCAGAATGAAGAACACACCGGATCATCCGATGTGTATCAAGTGAACATCAGATGAATACAACAGTAAGCAAATTTTCTGAAGTGTTCTGAAGGATTGAACACCGGATCATCCGATGTTGAAGGCAGATGCACATCGGTCGATTACAACAGAAGCAAATTATCAACTCAACCAGACTGAAGATCTATTCATCGGATCCTCCGATGATGAAGGAGATGAAGCATCGGTCTAATAACGGTCATTTCTGACAGAATGACGTCAGCTAATCTAATTAGACCGATGCTCATAAAAGGGGGTCATCGGATCATCCGATGTACACAGAAAAAGTAATCAGCCCACTTTTCCAACGGCTAATTCGGTTGGGCTGAGTATTTAACCCCCTCCCACCAGTCATTTCGGAGCGGCTGAACAACAAGAGCACCACTACACATTCCCCAAGTGTCCAAGACTTAGAATACTCATTTTCACACTCTTGTAACCCTTTCACACCTCAAGATATAGGCTAGTTCCTCTTAGAGTTAAGCTTGTGTGCGTCCTCTCTGGGTGAGTGGAGACTCTAGAGTAGGGAGAGCCGTGAGGAAGTGCATTCTTGGTGATTGCACTCACCATTGTATCAAGAGGAGAGTGAAGAGATCGCTCCGGAGCTTGCCGAGACCATTGTGGAAGCCCGGAGGATCGAAGTTGTACAAGGCTTGAGCTCCACCTTGCCAAGGATGGCGAACGGAGGAAGTTAGTGGATTCCCTCGTCTCGGTGACTTGGGAGTGGCGATACCCTTAGGTGGGTGCCACAACGTGGACGTAGGTGGATCCTAGTGATCTCACCGAACCACGGGAAAAATCGACGTGTCCCCGTGTCTTCGAGCGTTTGCATTCCTCCTCCCTACTCCTTTACGATTACGCAATTCTCAATTCCGCACTTATTTCTCTTAATTGCACTGTTGGCTTGCTTAGAGAACTAGATTTCACTTAAGCTTTAAATTGACTTAAAATTTGAAGTAGCCCAATTCACCCCCCCCCCTCTTGGGCATTCGATCCCTACACCGGGCTAGGTACCGAAACGGCACCTCCGGACTTAACCCCTGACCGAGAGAAGCTCCGGACCTGACACGTGCCAGGCCACCCCGGAGCTTCCCGCTTCCCACAAGCAAGCTCCGGAGCTGCCACGTGTCCAAACGTCGGAGCTGGCCGCCTCAAACCTCCGGAAGACATTGTAACGACTCCGGATCTTCAAAGGATAGCCGCGGACTTCAAGACCCGATTAATTGTCATTAATTCCATGTTAATGACACTTAATCGGACAATCTTAACACTTGTAACGGCATTGTAGGAGCCCGTTACAGGGTTATTAACAACAATTAATCGTGTATCAATACCAGTAACCACCGGGGCCACATGTCGGGCCAGGCTAATTTGTAACGGTTTGTCCTTGTACTATAAAAGGACAGACCGACGATACACGAAAGGAGGCTCTCGAACGCTCTCAGGCACACACGCATTGACGTGAGCTTTCATACACAAACTAATACAACACCACACACCCGTGGAGTAGGGTATTACGCTCAGGCGGCCCGAACCACGTAAACCACTGTGTCTCTCGTGTCCAATCGTGATTCACCTTCTTGAATCTCCGCGCACCCACACCGAACTACAAACTCCTTCAACACTTTAGTAGTGTCAGGAGATCTGCTGACTCCAACAGTCGACAGTTGGCGCGCCAGGTAGGGGTGCCTGAGATTTTCAAGAATGGTGAATTCTGCGGCTGGATCATCCAACGGGCAACCTGCTGCTCAGGCTGTCGGGGGCAATCCCTCCAACATGCAGCCACCAGCAGGAGCCTCAGCACCAGTAGCAGTATGGTTCTGGTTGCGGAAAGACCGGAACTACCCAATACTCAGGAATCCAAACCCCTTCGGGAGGGTTCGGAGGTTCCTGAAAGCGGGTCTGGGTCCCAGCTCCCAGACTCAAACCCACAAGAAGCCACTTCAGAGGACCCGGACCCCTCTAAGAGGGTCCAGGTCATTTCTGAAGAAGCTCCGGGTTCCTCCACCCAGAACCCGGAGGTCCCCGAAGAGAGTCTGGCCCCCTCCGAGAGGGTCCGGATCAATGAAGAGGAAGCTCCGGACCCCTCCGGGAGGGTCCGGACCATTCAACGCCCGGTATACTTCATCAGTGAAGTGTTACATGATGCCAAGACTCGATACCTAGAGGTGCATAAACTGCTTTATGCAGTTCTTATTGCCTCAAGGAAGCTTCGACACTATTTCCAAGCTCACAAAGTCTCGGTGGTGACCTCATATCCACTTCGAGCGATCCTGCATAATCCCAATTCAACTGGGAATATTGCAAAGTGGGCAGCGGAATTGGCTGAATTCAATCTTGAATTCATTCCGAGACAAGCAATCAAGAGTCAAGCGTTGGCAGATTTCGTGGCAGAATGGACTCCCTCTTCATTAAACTCTGGGGGCCCCAGCGAGCAGAAGACGGAACCTCAAGTTCCAACCTTCACTAAGCCTCACTGGACCCTTTACTTCGACGGCTCCATGCAGAAGCAGGGAGCCGGAGCTGGAATCCTTCTCCTCGCACCAACTGGGGAGAAGGTGAAATACATGGTACACCTTGACTTCAAGGCAACCAACAACATGGCGGAGTATGAAGCACTCATCTATGGATTAAAGGTGGCACTATCATACGGTGTCAAGCAATTGCTGGTCAAAGGAGATTCACAACTCGTCATCAAGCAGGTGAAGGGTGAATGCTCCTGCAATAATCTCCAGCTGGCTGCTTACCTCCTTGAAGTCCAGAGGCTTCAGAAGGACTTCGAAGTCCTAGATCTTCACCATGTTCAGCGTGCTCACAACACTGAAGCTGACGAACTCTCGACCAAGGCGTCAACTGGAGCTCCGGCTCCTGACGGAACCTTTGTCCGGAGGTTGTCAAAACCCACAGTTCAGCCTGCCGAACTGAACGAAGGGGGCGAGATCAGCATCCCGAAGCTGACGGTCCCGATGGCCCTGTTACCATGGCAGCCATCAAGGGTCGTAGGTGCTGCCGGAAGCTCCGAGCAACCCAGCACGCAAGACTCAAATGCTCAAGTCAGTTCCGATGCATGGATCTCGGAGATCTGGAGCTACTTGAAAGACAACATCCTTCCTGACGATGATGTATCCGCTGATTGGGTAGTCAGATTGGCTAAAAGATACACGTTGGTAGAAGGGGATCTCTACCGGCGCGGTGCCAACGGCATCCTAATGCGGTGCATCACAAGGGAAGAAGGCTGCGAGCTCCTCGCAGAAATCCATGGAGGCGAGTGTGGGAACCATGCATCTTCCCGCACGCTGGTCGGAAAAGCCTTTCGGCACGGCTTCTACTGGCCTACAGCGCTCCAGGATGCCACTGAGCTGGTGAAGAAATGCAAAGCATGCCAATTTCATGCAAAGCAAATTCATACACCTGCTCAGTCCTTACAAATGATACCTCCCACATGGCCTTTCGCTGTGTGGGGGATGGACATCTTGGGACCCTTCCCAAGAGCCGTCGGAGGTTACAAGTTCCTGTACGTCGCCATCGACAAGTTCACCAAGTGGCCGGAAGCAACTCCCGTTGTGACGATCAACAAACAATCTGCAATCAATTTTCTACAATCCATCGTGAGCAGATTCGGAGTCCCAAATAAGATCATCACTGATAATGGGACTCAATTCACAAGCTCCGCATTTCAAGGATATTGCGAATACCTCGGCATACAAGTTTGCTACGCTTCCGTAGCTCATCCTGCCAGCAATGGACAAGCCGAGAGAGCAAATGCAGAGATCCTTAAAGGACTCAAAACACGCACTTATGAGCGCTTGAAAAAGCACGGAGCCAATTGGATCGAAGAGCTTCCGCCCACTCTATGGGCCAACAGGACTTCTCCAAGTCGGGCAATCGGAGAAACACCCTTCTTTCTGGTGTACGGAGCTGAAGCGATCCTTCCTCCGGAAATCACCTTGGGTTCCCTCCGAGTCCGGACCTTCGACGAAGCCGCGCAGGACCAGCTCCGGCGTGAAGACCTAGACCTCCTCGAGGAGGGAAGGTGCCAAGCAGCTGTTCGGAATGCCCGATACCGCCAAGCTCTACGGCGCTATCACCAGCGGCATGTACACAACCGACAGCTCGAGGAAGGCGATCTGGTGCTACGGAGAATACTATCCAGAGAAGGGCAAAACAAACTCTCCCCCGGCTGGGAAGGGCCCTTTCGAGTGATCAAAGTATCCCGTCCCGGAAGCGTTCGCTTGGCTACCGAGGATGGGACACCTCTCCCAAATCCTTGGAACATCGAGCACCTCCGTAAGTTCTACGCTTAATTCCACGGAGGTGAGTCTTAAGTAACTTGAAATGTATGTTATAGAGTCATTGTACAGAGTCGGGTAGTTCCTCCGGGAGAGCATCCGGACCTTCCCCGAAAGGTTTGAAAAGCTCATGCAACACTTGACACAGTCTCCGGACTAAAAGTGTGGCTAACTAACCTGGGTCAAACGAGAAAGCAAACACACTTAGCCTGGTTCCGTACCCTAAGAGTGTACTTGTTTCCCCTGTACCCCGGACCTATAATGAAAGACATCTTCATGTGAAATAGACTCCACGTGCATTCATTTTTGCATAGGCTCGACATTTTTATTTTTCTCTTTCTTGTCTATAACAGAAACGTGCAATTCTTAAGAAGTTCTAGTTTGACCGGTTTACATACGATTCGAGTTGAATTGTCAGATTTTTTGGATTTAAATATCGTCTGTGGCCAACTCGCCTGAAAGCCGCCAAGCCATTCTAGGGCCGGAGTGCGCTATCGACTTAGCCTGGTCAAGCACCCTAAGTACGCCACTCTACCTACATCCCGGCAGGCCAAAGTAAGGTGGGTCCATGGACAATTGGATCTAAAAGAAAAGACAATTCATCCAGTCGTATTAAAAATCGTGTTCAACTTAAAATTTTCTTGAGAACCGTAAGCCGCGACGAAGTTATAGACAAGGAACGAATTTTACTATTTTTCTTGGCTTAAGTGTGAAGGAAAAATGAACCCTACGCTGATGGAGAAAAACCGGAGTTAACCAAGCTCCGACTCCCACCAGGGCGTCAACCGTCGGCGTTGACTAAAAGATGGTGAGAAGACCCCGTCACTGGAGTCTGTTGCCAACAAACCAAGTGTGGCAAAGGTCATTGCCGGAGCTGCTAAGCCCCAACACCTTGGAGTATTAACTACCGACGCTCAACGTGTTGATAGAGGCTATTGCCGGAGCTACTAAGCTCCAGCGATGGACAGTGCCGGAGCTTCTAAGCTCCGACAACTTCAGGGGACCTTCACTATCAAAAACTTCGGACCTAAATTCCACAAGTTCGAAGCAAATTCGTCTTCAACAAAACTCAACATCCTTTTGGTACATGTCCACAATCAAATTGTGCACATCTACCAGGGGGCCAAGTGAAGATAAAGATGTTGAAGACAAAAAATGAAATTCGCAAAAAATTGGGGATTTCATTTCATCTGAAGACCGGAGATTACATCTGGAGACAAGGGATTACAAAATTGAGGAAGAAGAGAAGATACAAGTAAAGGCTAAAAGAGACGGTCCTAGACCCTATGGAAGAACTCGGCGACCTTCTGGGCGACCTCCGACACGCGGGCTCGGGTAGCTTCGCCTTCTCCTTCGACGGGGCCTTCAAGCACCGGGTCCAGAGGAAATCGAGGGTTCCGGCTGGTGTAGCACGTCAACACATATTCTGTGACGTTCCTAGCCAGGGATTGCCCCTCGACCTCCAGCTGGTCCGCGATGACGTCGCCCACCTTGGAGAGCTTGCTGCCTGCGGCGCTCAACGCTTGCAACGCAAGGTCCGGCTCCGGCTCCGGATCATCCGGGTGCACGGGGCTGAAACCCATCGGCGTCAGCGCGTCGTCGGCCTTGCTCAGGAACTCCCAAATCTGCAAGGAGTCCGCCTTCCTCAAGTTCTTCATCTCTTCCAGGGATCTCCGGGCCGCCGTCAGCTCCGAATTCTCGCGGGCGAGGCGCTCAACTTCTTTGTCGTTTTGTTGGATCTTCGCAGCAACCCGCTTCTCAAGTCTCCCGAGCTCCTCCTCCCGGAGGTGGATCTTGTTCTGGCGGTCGACCAGGTCCTTCTCTCTAGCCTCCACTTTCTTCTCCCGGGCGACAAGGGCACACTCGTATTCGTAGAGTTCCTGCCCCCGCACCCAGGTCTTCTCCTCTTCCTCGAGGCAGCGCTCTTCCAATTTTTTAGTGCGCTCCTCGAGGCCCTTGTCCGCCAGAGCTGTTTTCTCGGCGAGCTCTTCTTCCCGTCGCAAGACGTCATCCCGTAGCTCTAGGAGTTTTTGCTCCTCATCCTCGAGCCGTCTTTCCCTCCCTTCAAGTGCCTCTCGGCGCTTGATGAGTGCGGTGCTGATGGCCTCGAGCTGATCAAACCAAGCATTGGCCGCGTCGTTAGCAGCCTTAGCTTGGTCGTGGAACTCCCGGGATTGAGCATCGAGGGCGTGAGTCATGCTCTCCCTCTCGTCCAGCAGCTTACCCCAGAGCTCCAGGCGGATCTTCTCCTGCTTGATCCATTCCTTGTCATCCGCAAGCCTCGACTGCGCCAGCTTAGTCTCGGAGTGGAGCCGATTACGCCACCGCCTAAGGGTTTGGCGCTCCTCTTCAAGAGCCTTGCTGTCGTGGAAGAAGGCCAGTTGGACCTGACGTAGACTGGAGCAGGCGTTGTCGATGGACATCGACAGCGAGATGGGCTCCGGACCTGCTGGGATCTCTTCCGCTGGTTCCAGCGGGTCTTCACATACAAAAATTGGGTCCCACTCTACGAGAGTGGAACCCTGAGCTTCCAAAGCGCTAGGGCCTTCCTCCGGGATGACCTCAGTCGCCATCGAAGAAGGTCCCGCCGCCAAGTCTTCATTTGCCGCCTCAGGCTGGGGGCCGGCGACTTCGTTCAGGCACTCTGGCTCTGCCACAGGTACCATCGACGTCGTCGGCTCCGGAGCAGGAGCCGCTACTGGCTCCGGTCGGGACACCTCTTCTGAGGGAGGCTCAAGCTCCCTCGCCTCTTCAGCCGCTGACTCTGCGGTCGGCACTCCAACAATCACCGGCTCTGCGGCCGGTGCTTCGGAAGTAACCGGCTCAACTGCCGGAACTACTTCGACTTCCGGCTCGCATGTCGGGGCTTCAGCCACCTCCGGCTCAATCGCCGGGGCTTCAGCACTTTCCGGCTCTGAAGCCGGGACTGCTACTTCCTCCGACTCAACAGCCGGAGCTTCTACTACTGCAGCACCAAGACCCGGAGCTTCCACTTCCGGGACAGGTGCCGCTGGCGCATCTTCATTCCCGTGGTCCGGCGCTACCACGGGAACTTCCGGAGATGAGTCGAGGTCCATGACCACGACAGCCGGCACCGGAGCTGTCGCAGCCTCCGCTTGGGACGGCACCGGGACTGGAGCAGAAGCCCTCGCAGCCTCAGACACTGTGGCTGAGGGTGGAGCTTCACTCCCCTTCTTGGGAACGCTGCAGATGAAGAACGAAGAAATTGAGCAAACAGACGCTACAATTAAAAAGTTAATCGAGGTAAAAAGAAAAATTACCTTGGGAGGCTCCCGCACCAGCTTGCGTGGAACCTCTTTCCCGGACGATCCGGGCTGGCCACGGTCGGCGTAGGAGCTCCGGGAGGACTCCCAGGACTTGCCACAGCCGCGGGCGTTTCCCGGGTCGGAGCTCTCCCTGATCGGGAGGAACTCCTGGACCTGGAGGCCCTCACCGCTCCAGATGCCGGAGTCGCGCGCCTGGAGCTAGCACCGCAGGAGGGATCCACCGCGGGGACAGTCGCACTCTGGGAGGATCCCACCGCCGGAACAGTAACACTCCGGAAGGACCCCACCACGGGGACAGTCGCCACGGCGGTGGAGGATCTTCCTTCCTGAGGAGGGGGAACCGGGGGAGAAGTGGCAGGCCCGATGGACCTTCCGTCAGCATGTCGCAGCTTCCTCTTCCGGCTCTCCGGCTCCTCCGCCAGCTCCTTGCCCTTGCCGATGACCTCAGCTCTTGGCTGTGGGACAGGGGCGGAGCCGCCTTCGGACAACCCGGGGATCGCCAACCAGGTGGTTGATCTTCTCTCGACGACACCAAGGTCATCAAGCGCGGGCATCTTCCGCCGGAGCTCCCTGCTGAACTCAACTTCCACGTTCAGAGGGAGGAAAGCCGGCGGCGGAGTCAAGTAATCTCCGTCAACGTCGATGCCGTGCTAGAATTTCTTGAGGTGAAACTCCAAGGTCTTCCCCACCATGCTGGACTTCAACCCGGTCTCAACCCGGTTCTCGTCCATCACGCTGTTGAGGGCCCAGGCGAGCTTCTCCCTCCTCTTCAGCGGCGCCCACCTGTTGGACAGGAAGTTGCAGAACACCGCCTGGGGAGTCAATCCTCCCTCCACACATTGGCGGATCCTGGTCAGGACAGGGTCGAAAGCTTCCGCCAGCACTGGAACTTCGCTCCATACCGACGTGTCAATGCCAGGCAGACCGTCTGGCAACTCCAACCGCTCATGCTCCTCCACCCGGACGACTATCCAATCTTTCTTCCAGTCATCCCACTTCCCGGAAGGAAATGACCGGAGGTACTTGAATGGGCACTTCTTGCGCTTCACGAAGTAGTAGAAGCCAAGATACTCATCGCTTCGGTCGGTGGTTTGGACGGTGAAGAAGGTTCGGAAGAGCTCGATGCAGGGAGGGATGCCCACCCACATCTCGCAGAAGTGGACAAAGATGGACACAAGGAGAATGGAGTGAGGGCCAAGGTGGTACAGCTGCAGACCATAGAAGTCCAGCAGCATCAAGAAGAAAGAAGAAAACGGTGGGATCAGCCCCACCATGGCGTACGAGGAAAAGTACACCATCTCGCCAGTGTGCTCCTTTTCAAAGGGGAGCTCTCCGCCGGCGCGGACCGAGCGGTTGAAGAAGTCCGAAGACCACCCCATGAGGGCCCAGACCTTCTTCAGATCGCTGTCAGTCTTCAAGCGACTCTCACGCAAACCCAACTCCATCGCAGCACAGCTAGGCAAGAGAGGAGGAGCAAAGTACGAGTTGGGAGTTTGAGCGCAAGAACAGATGGGAAGCGTAAAGAACTCCCGACGGTGCGCTTTCCTTCTTAAGTAAGCCCTCGCAACGCTTGGATGGAAACTGCAGGGGAGTCAAGGATACTACTCAAGAATTCAACCCTGCCGATGACAAGAGGGCCCGGGACCACCCTGACGATCAAGTCGAGGTTCTTACCCAGGCGAACAGTTGTCATCACGAGGCGGGAAACCCAAAGGCGGCGACCTGACAAGGCGCGTGGAACCGATACGGTTTTCGTATCGGGAACCGGCGACCTTCAATTGCGAGAGATCCGCACGTCAAAGATCTTATCTGCCACCTGAGGTGCGCCACGCGTCGGCATTTAACCGTAAAGCCCCGCCAACGGCACCTCCGAAGACCCTTGAAGACCCAGTTCAAGAGTCGCGAGTATGGACCCACCTCCGACGGAATGACTTCACCCTGGTGACTTTCCCCGGAGGTAGGTCCAGGGGGCCACTGTCGGTACCCTAAAAACCATACACCCCCTGAGGTTACAAAGATCTCAAGGGAAGGACGTCCACTCAAATTGAAGACCCTCGGAGGCCCACTTGTCAGACATAACCGGACCTGCTTCTCCAACATGGTTAACCCCTAGGTTGCCACGTGTACTGCCAGACCGGAGCTACTACCCACAAGGGTGAAGCTCCGGGCTAGGTACCGAAACGGCACCTCCGGACTTAACCCCTGACCGAGAGAAGCTCCGGACCTGACACGTGCCAGGCCACCCCGGAGCTTCCCGCTTCCCACAAGCAAGCTCCGGAGCTGCCACGTGTCCAAACGTCGGAGCTGGCCGCCTCAAACCTCCGGAAGACATTGTAACGACTCCGGATCTTCAAAGGATAGCCGCGGACTTCAAGACCCGATTAATTGTCATTAATTCCATGTTAATGACACTTAATCGGACAATCTTAACACCTGTAACGGCATTGTCGGAGCCCGTTACAGGGTTATTAACAACAATTAATCGTGTATCAATACCAGTAACCGCCGGGGCCACATGTCGGGCCAGGCTAACTTGTAACGGTTTGTCCTTGTACTATAAAAGGACAGACCGACGATACACGAAAGAGGGCTCTCGAACGCTCTCAGGCACACACGCATTGACGTGAGCTTTCATACACAAACTAATACAACACCACACACCCGTGGAGTAGGGTATTACGCTCAGGCGGCCCGAACCACGTAAACCACTGTGTCTCTCGTGTCCAATCGTGATTCACCTTCTTGAATCTCCGCGCACCCACACCGAACTACAAACTCCTTCAACACTTTAGTAGTGTCAGGAGATCTGCCGACTCCAACAGTCGACACACGTCTTGTTCATGTATAGCCCAGGACTGGTTGTCAAGGGATCGCACCATGATTTCCCTCTCATCCAGCAGCTGGCCCCATTACTCCATCCAGGCCTTCTACCTTTTGACCCACTCCTTGTCGTCGGACAGCCTTGTCTGCGCCAGCTTGGTCTCGAATTGGAGCCGGTTGTGCCACCTCCTAAGGGTTTGGTGCTCCTCCTCGAGGGCCTTGCTGTCGTGATAAAAGGCCAACTGGACCTGAAGAAGGCTGGAGCAGGCGTTGTCAATGGATAACGGCAGGGGGGTTGGCTCCGGACCTGCTGGGGTCCTCTCCGCTGGCTCCAGCGGGTTCTCCATAACAAAAATTGGGTCCCACTCTACAAGAGTGGTTGCCTGAACTTCCGCAGCACTAGGGCTGCCCTCCGAGATAGCCTCGGTCGCCGCCGATGAAGGTCCTACAACGGAAGTTTCTACCTCCAGAGTCGGCTCCGAAGGTCCCGTCGCCAGATCGTCAGCAACTGGTCCCTCGGGCGGAGGACCGACCACTTCGTCTTGGCACCCTGGCTCAGGCACGGGTACCTCTGGAACTACCACCTCCGAAGCAGGCGTTGAAGATTCAACCGGAGCTGAGGCCACTTCCGGCTCCAATGCTGGTGCCTCCTCCACCGCCGGTTCAGGCGCTGGTGCTTTGACCTCCACCGGTTTGGGCGACGACACCTCTGCGATAACCGTCTCGGGCGCCGGAACTTCATCAACCACCGGCTCCGCCGTCGGGGCTTCAATAACATCTGGCTCTAAGGCCAGAACTGCAGCTACCTCCGGCTCTGAGGCCGGAGTGTCCGTCATCACAACATCCAAAATAGGAGCTTCAACCTCCGGAGCTAGTGCCGCTTGTACATCTTCATTCCTGTGGTCCAGTGCTACCACGGGTGCATCGGGAGATGAGTCGAGGTAAGGAACCACGACAGCCGGCGCTGGGGCTGTCGCGACCTCAGCCACCACCTGGGGCGGCACTGGGATTGGAGTCGGAGCCTCCACCTGCACATCATCAGCCGCTGTTGCGGGAATCGAAGCTTCAGACCCTTTCTTGGATGCCCTGTGGATGAAGGATAAAGAAGCTCAAAATATGATTACAGCAAAAATGACAAACTGAGATAAAAAATCAAACTTACCTTGGAAGGCTCCCGCTCCAGCTAGCGTGGAACCTCTTCATCGGGCGCTCAGAACCCGACCCAGTCGCAACTGGGGTAGTAGCTCCGGAAGGCTCTATGAAGCTTGCTGCTGCCATCAGCGACATCTCAGTGGGCCCCCCCCCCTCGACTGAGAAGGACCCTCGGACCTAGAGCCCTTAGCTGGCCCTGGTGCCGGAGTCACTCGATCGAAGTTGGCATCCCGGGAAGACACCGATGCTGGAGTTGGTGTCGCCCTTGAAGACCTGCCTCGTCGGGGAGAAGGAGTTTTTGTGGAAGGAGCAGGTCCGACAGACCTCCCGTCAAAGTGCTTCAACTTCCTCTTTCGTCTGGAGGGCTCAGCCAACTCTTTGCCCTTGCCAATGACTTCAACTCTCTATCTCGAGGAAGAAGCAGGGCCACCTTCGGAAGCTCCAGGAATCGCCAACCTGGTGGTCGAACGCCTCTCTACCTCGCTGAGGTCGTCAAGCACCGGCATCTTCCTCCGGAGCTCCCTGCTAAACTCCGCATCCATGTTCAAAGGGAGGAAAGCCGCCGGCGGAGTTAAGTCATCGCCCTCGACGTCGATGCCATGCTGGAACTTCTTGAGATGAAGCTCCAAAGCAGCGCCTTTTAAATTGGACTTCAGACCGGTTTCAATCCGGTCATCGTCCATCACGTTGTTGAGGGCCCAAGCAAGCTTCTCCCTCTTCTTCAGCGGAGCCCACCTGTTGACCAGGAAGTTGCAGAAGACCGTCTGGGGGTCACCCCTCCTTCCACACACTGGCAGATCCTGGTCAAGGCATGGTTGATGGCCTCCGGCAACACAGGGGCCTCACTCCATGCTTCTGTGTCAATATTGGGAAGGCCCTCAGGCAGCTCCAGCCTCTCGTGCTCCTCTGCTGTGACGATAATCCAATCCTTCTTCTAGTCTTCCCACTTGCCGGAAGGAAACGACCTCAAGTACTTGTGGGGGCACTTTTTGCGCTTCACAAAATAGTAGAAGCCAAGGTACTCGTCACTCTTGTCGGTAGTGTGGATGGTGAAGAAGGTGCAGAAAAGCTCAACGCAGGGGGGAATACCCACCCACATCTCGCAGAAGTGGACAAATGTGGACACAATAAGAATGGAGTGAGGGCCAAGGTGGTACAACTGCAGACCATAGAAGTCTAACAGCATCAAGAGGAAAGTGGAGAAAGGTGGGATCAGTCCCACCATGGCGTACGCAGAAAAGTACACCATGTCGTCGGCGCGCTTCTTCTTGAACGGAAGCTTGACGGTGCAGACCAGGTGGTTGAAGGAGTCGCTGGACCACCCCATGTAGGTCCGGACCTTCTTCAAATCATCATTGGTCGTGAGGCGGCTCTTGCGGAGACCCAACTCCATCGCAGCACGACGAGGCGAGAGAGGAAAAGCAAGCGAAAGTTTGGAGGATTCGAGTGCAAGTTCAAATGAAGGCGTAAGGAATCCCCAAATGATGTGTGCTTTCCTTCTTAAGTAAGCCCCCACAACGCTTGAGTGGAAACAGCAGAAGGGCCAAGGTTATAGTTCAAAATTTTCACCCTGCCAATGACAAGGGGGCTCGGGGCCACCTAAACGATCAAGTCGAGGTCCTTACCACAGGCGAACAGTTGTCATTATGAGAGGCGGGAAACCCTAGGGCGGCGGCCTGACAGGACGCACAGAACCGATACAATTTTCATTTTGGGAACCGGCGACCTTCAATTGTGTGAGATCCGCACGCACAGATCTCACCTGCCACGTCCAGAGGATGCCACGAGGCGATGGTTTAATTGCAAACCACCACCTCAACAACACATCCAAAAACCCTTGAAGACACGCCGCAGAAATCGAAAGATGGACCCACCTCCGACAGAATGACTTAATCTAAAAGGTCTCTCCAAGAGGTGGGACCAGGGGGCCACTATCGGTACCCTGCGTACCGGATACCCCTTGGAATTGCGAAGAGTGCAAAGGAACTCCACCTATCAGAGTTGAAGACCTTCGAAGGCCCCACGTGTCACTTGGAACCGGACATGCCTCCCTTCTATGGTTAGTCCCAGTGTCGCCACGTGTATCATAAAACCGGAGCTACATTCCATACATGGGAAAGCTCCAGACTAAATACCTGTGTGGCATCCCCGGACCTAACCCTCGATAGAGGGAAGCTCCGGTACCGACACGTGTACAATAGCACCGGACCTACTCATCCAAGGCAGTAAGCTCTGGAGCTGTCACGCGTCCAACCGTCGGACCTTCAAGCTCAACAGGCAGACCGGTGGACCCCCAATGGCTCGGAGCTTCAAGGAACAATTAAAACTTCCAGAACCAATTATGTGTCATTAATGCTATCTTAATAACACACGATTGGAGGACTCTTAATACCAGTAACGCCGCCATCAAGATGCGTTACCACGCTGTTAAGGGGAATTAAGCACATTAACTGTGTATTAAGCATCAGTAACCGACAGGGCCACATGACGGGCCACGCTGATGATGTAACGGTCAGTCCTTGTACTATAAAAGGACAGACCGAGCGATACACAGGAGAGACTTCCACACTCTGGTCTGAATCACAGGCTCTACACACGTATGCTCAATACAACAACACACACCCGTGGAGTAGGGTATTACGCTCAGGCGGCCCGAACCACGTAAATCCTCGTGTCAAGTCGCCATCTTTCTTTGAATCTGTGCATTCCTACAACCGAACTACAAACTCCGCAGGCTGCCAATGGTAGTACCGGGAGAATTGCGGGAACCACACTCCAACACCTCTAATCATGGAAGTTTTCCAGGTGCTCATAACCGCAAGAGCAGCTATCATGATAGTTTTATTAGACTCTGTAGAGTTTGTACCACTTTATCCATGTGTTCGTGATTTCATCATCTTTTGGTGACTAAGAACCTCCCTTATTCCCATGATTTGTCGTTCACATTACACACTTCCATTGGTGTGTGGCTAAGAGATCACAAAATAGCCTTTACAAAGGGATTACTAGCCTATTTAGACCCCACTGAGGTTTCACCGGTGGCAATGCCTCCAACTGAGCACATCTTCAACCAAGGACCCCCTCTTAAGCCATTCGGATCCCAGGGTAGTCCCACCAATCATCAACAAACCCAATCCGACTATCCCTTCCCCGAGCATCCATAATGGTCTAAATAGAACTAGCAAGGCCCTAATTAATTAGCTACATTGCACCCATACTTGGCCTCGTGGTGGCACTGTAATCCTAGCTTATTCTCGCATGAACCGGTCCTTAGATCTAAAGCAAGAAAACCACCATAACATCCAATCCATCCACATATCAAGCTTGCTTAGATCACCCATTACCATATAATATCGACCAGTTCACATTAACCAGAATATCATTCATGCATAATTAAATGTGTAGTGTTGTTTTCCCATCTCAATTAATTAAGCGAGGCAAAAAGGTAAGAAGCCCTTCTCGACTCTCTATCATAAATTCCAGGTGACAAGAGTGGTTAAACAAAACTAGTAAACTTCCTATCATAGGATTTCCCATCAAAATTGACACAAGCATGCAGTTTTGCAAACAAAACATTTATTTTAAAAATAGGATCAATATGCTTCAAGGACACTTGTCTTGCTCCGACGGATAGGGTTGCTCAAGCGCTTCGAAGTCTTGGTTCTGGAAATCCTCGTACACGACCTCTTGAGCACTTCCCTCTACTCGTGATCACACATACAAGAAAATACATACAAATCAACATGATGCACACATACTAATCAACATGCGATGACATGCATGCAGGCAAAGTTCGATTATTAATTAACTATGGTTGTTTATTGATTAGATGCAACTAGTTCATATGTGTTTATGCGAGTTTACGGGGGTCTTAGCGAGAACTAATGCTGTTGAAAATAGAAAGATGGTGTGGCTACGATCAAATTACGTCTATTAGATCTAATACGTCTCTAAAATTCGCATCGGAAAAACGAATCCTACTGTAGACACGATGGCTTCAAAGATCGCGGGACAATGGCGACGCGTAGACGAAGTGGATGGCGCAACGGTCCTCCGGCGGCACGACGACGGCGGCGCGACGATCTCCGGCGGATGACGATTTCTTCCTCCTTTTCTTCTTCTTCCCCTCCTTTTTTTCCTCTCTTTTTCTCTCTGGCGGCACAACTCTGTTCTTCTTTATTTTTTTTCTACCCGTGGCTAGGGTTTCTCTGGTGTCGAGAAAACACGGAGCGGCCATATTTATAGGCGGCGAGGCAATCGATCCAGAGACCGGCTCGGTCCCTAGCTCAGGAGCGCGGGCGAACGGGCCGCGCGGCCAGGGGCGCGCGCTGGCGCGGGCGAGCGGGGTGGTCGGCTCGGCCAGGAGCTTGCCGGTTGGGCACTATTTGCCCGGAAACTTCCGGAAGTTTCCGGAATCTATTTTTTTCTTCTTTTTTTCTTTCTTTAGGTTTAACAAATATTTATATATATATTATTATATTTGTTTCCTAATACATGTTTTAAATTATAATTTCCTTTTTCTTTTTTGGCTACACATATCTTGTATATGTATATTTTATGTTTTATTATTCTTCTTTTATTCTACTAATGTTTAATGCATGATCATGTATGCAATGCACGATGCAAAAATTGGGGGTGTTACAGTATATTCATTTGTTACTATTCCATCTCATAAATATAGTAGGTAGGTTGGGCAGGTTTTATGCTATAACAAAGCATACTTGCGGACACACTTCTTATTAGCTATAGAAATCAATTCGGAATGGAATATGTCAATTGATCTTTTTTATAAGGAATTATATTCCACTTGCATCTCCAAGGAAAACATTCCAAGGAAACTGAGATCATACGTCCTTACAATCATCGCTCTCTCAAGAGGTTCCACAGAGCCATCACCCTACCAGAGATTACTCGCTACCATAACAACATTTAGAACTAACCAGCTACCTTATAACAGTTTTAGCTACTGATAACTACTGGGATCCCACAAAACCGAGGGTTTTCTAAAAACAAAAAACATGAGCTGATACTTAGTACAAAGTAACTCGACATCTATCGTCCAAAAAGGGGTCTTCCAACGATACTTCCGTCACCACGTGAATCTTTAGTCGCCACCTCACAACAGCACTATGGTTCCTCCACCAGTTATAGTATGGCCTTCCTCTTACCAGCTTTCTGTTGAGCTTCATCTCCCATCTTTTCATCCTGAATGTGTGCCTGCATAGACGCCGAGGATGGAGCACCAAGCCTCATCAGGTGGTTTTGGTACCTCATGGTTCTCACAATCAATTGATCACAACCGCAGTGTTTGCAACGCAAAATATGAAACCCATTCTAGACCAAACCATTATTTCAGAAAAACCAAATTAGTTCAAACCACAAATAGTTTCAAACCAATTCTCACCAAATCTGATCCAGACCAAATATAAATCCATACCGGTTTGAACCCAAACCATCATCAGGTTGTACCAATAGGAGCAATTGAAACGTACATGTGGCACGAACGCGGGCCGACGAGAGGAGGACAATCGAAGGGTGACTTGATCCGGAAGCAGCTCAACTTGCAATCCTTGAACAAGTCATCGTCTGTCACATTTTTCAGCATGTTGATTCACGTATTGATGTTCTTGAACGCAACACATGCACCTCCTTGTGACATGGACTTGGGGATCCTACGCGGGAAGGCTTGCGGGACCTGCAGGTCGAGGAACATGCCATTCCCGTAGCCGACCGCAGTGCATGACCTGCAGGTCGAGGAACATGTCATTCTCGTAGCCGACCGCAGTGCATGTCGTTCATAGCAACCAACCAAATTTTTGTAATAACTTAGCTTAAAAGGGCATGGTTGTCTCATTTTTGTACACTTTGATTTTATAACATCACTGTACGTTGTCCGAAATTTAAACAAACACGGTGATACAAGTTTTAAGTCAAAACCAAGAACACATTCTTACTCTTATGAGTAAACAAACAACTCAAGTGGTATCTAGATAACTACCGTGAAAATTTTCAACTGCATGGAAGAAGAAAAATACTAATGAACTAAGATCACAACCTATATTCTATTTCACATCATATACTGGACATTATCATTAAGTAATTAAGTGTTAATTATTACAGAATCAATATATCAATGCACATTATTTCAATATCTTGTGAAAGAGAAATATTTCAAAGCATAATTATGTAATATATTGATTGGTGCCTCAAGATCCCTTATATACACGAACAGAGGCAACACAAATAGGGAAACGAATACGGAAAATATCTCCTTGTGATACATGTCTAAAATAATATCTATGATTGTCTTGCATGTGTTGTAGTTAAGAAAAATGGACCAGTATAAGCATGTGGTCTCATATTTTTTTTAAAATACTCCAAACTTGTGTGGGTAAAGGAATTAGTGAAAAGCTCATTGATATCGTAGTACACGAAAAATGGATTTTTTTTCCATTTTAGCATCAATTTATAAGGAGTTTACATCGTTAGCTATCAAAATATTTTTTGCCATTCTAACCACCTTACGGTCCACGGTGTGGACGAGTCATGTGGCAGCCTCTGGGACGTCCCTAATTTTCTGAGTAATATTCACTTTTGGACGGCTATTTTAAAAAACCTAGAGACATATTTTGGAAATGTTATTAATAAAAAATTGTAGATCGAAATGTATACTGCAATTTCTTCAATAACAGAATTTCTAAAATATGTCTCTAGATATTTTAAAATAGTCATACAAAAGTGAATAAAACTAAAAAAAATTGAGCTTTAGAGGCAAGTTTGCTGAGTTTAGTTACTTTTGGACAGCTATTTTAGGACACCTAGAAACATATTTCGGAAATATTATTATTTAAGTAAATGTAGAACACAATGTGTACTACATTTACTTCAATAACAACATTTACAAAATATGTCTCTAAGTATTTTAAAATAGCCGTTCAAAAGTGACTAAACTTAGAAAATTTGGGCTATTTGTCAATGGGACGTCCCGAATTTTCTGAGTTTTAGTCACTTTTGAACGGCTATTCTAAAATAGTTAGAGACATATTTTGTAAACGTTATTATTGAAGTAAATGTATTATACATTGTGTTCTACATTTACTTAAATAACAACATTTCTGAAATACGTTTCTAGGTATCCTAAAATATCCGTCTAAAAGTGACTAAATTCAGCAAATTTGTCTCATATTTGATTTAGGGCATATTTGATTCATATACTAAGTTTGTCATCATTTGACATATTTTTTTGTCACACTTGTGGTTATGAACCAAACAATGACTGTTGGTCAAAATTGCATAATCTTAGATGTGGCAAGTTGTGGCTTCCAACCAAACATATGTCCTTAGATGTTTGGAGCAGTTTGTTTGCTTCACGCGGATGATTTGACCACCACATACTCGCGCCATAACAAGTAGTTCATTTTTTACGTCAAATGAAGTTGCAACATTCTGCATATCGATATGTGAAGTTCGGTCTATTATCGTTTCTTTAGCTATTCAATTATCGTCATCTTGTTCTAGGTAATAGGTTTTAGGTTTTTGCATTTGTATTCACTTCTAATAAGATAGAGGAGAAAATTGAGACTTTGTGCATCATTTAAATAATAAGGGTATGTCTATTTGTCAGGTGGGGCACTAGGTCATTAACATCTAATTACTGGCATTAATCATTAATTTTGTAAATAATAATTAACCTTAATTCTATATGCTCATCAATTACAGAATTTTTGTTTGATTATTTTATAATTGACATAATCCTACAAATTTTAGACTAAAATTACAATAAACAAAAATTAACTTCTCCAATTCCGGCCGCTGCCGGCCCCGGCGCATGCTCCGCGCGCCATCCTGCCGTCGATCGCTGTTGTTTGCGCTGAAGCTCTGCATCATTGTCACAAGGTTTGAAGACGACGATCAGATGCACTATATATGTATACCAGGATCAGTTTAACTCATACATATGGTTACGAAAGTGAACTATCATTCTAATAGTGTCATATTCGATTACATCAATTATTACATAAATGACCATTCAGGTCTAAAAGAAAAGTACAAGTAGCGGAATAGTAGATAATCGGGCTCCAAATGCCCAAGCGTTGCTCGGAGGTAGCGCCAACTTAGAATGTCTCGTCCGGATCAGCACAGAAATCTTCATTTTCCACTTCTCCACTATTGTAGATTGAGGAAAGATAAGTACCAAGCAAGTTTGAGTACCAACAATACTCAGCAAATGAGGAAGTTTATGACACGAGGATCACAACAAGGAAGCAAACAGTGGTATAGCACTATAGAAATTACAACCTATAATTACTGTTATTTAGCACCTATCTCTAAGTGATTACCACTCATAATACCAAAATGATCATATAATGTCCAAACTAACCATCAACCATTCAAACCATGTGTGTTAATCATGAATTTTGTCTCAAATTGCTCTTCTCCTTGAGCACGGCTATCTAGACAGTTTGACAAAACTCTGTAGAGTGTGTATCCTCTATCCGCAGTTCGTGATTTCATTCACTATTGCTAGATGGACTAAGTAAATATATCTGTCACTTGTGGCTCGTTGACCACATTACATACTTCCGAAGGTCTGTGACCAGGAGATCACTACAAGTCTTTCTGATGGTTCTTACGACTTTCATTGGCCCTCTGAGGTTCTATCGCTCCGACACCTGGAGTCTATTTTCCCTCTGCCAGAAGAAGCCCCCTCTTGAGCCATGCAGATCCCAAGGCAATACTCTGAACAAATCCCCGACGGTACTGTTTACCAATGCGACATCAGAAGAGACCAAATTACTAAACTAAGTTTTCCCATACACAATTCTATGGTGATAGTGTAGGCTTAGCAACTTCCTTCAAAAACCGATCCTTTGAATCCGATCGGTGTCAATCTCCATACCAAGGTTTCGTTCACGCATGCACCATTACGTCCAAACGACCTATCGAATTCCTACCAACTAGTATCACCATTTCCAACATCTCATTTACTTATTGCATTCAAAATGTATCATGTGATTGATATTTATTCCCATCTCTAAGCATTTCTAAGCATAAGTAAATAATAAAATAACTTCCATCCAACCCTAGCGAAAAGGAATAATATGGAAAAAACTATAAAAATTATATCATGGGATTCAAATTTAAATTTAGCATGTAACTAACTAAAATTTAGTAAAAGGGTGCAAGATGGTTAAGGACACTTGCCTTCGCAGAAGTGTTGGTTGCCGACGTTGAAGTACTTCTCTTGCAAATTAAAAGTCGGGTCAGGAACTGACTCTAACCACGAAGTCGTACGCGCAATAAAATAATAAACATACAATAAGAAACACTCACAGAATTCTAAACATCACAATTTAAATGAGCAACTAATAAAAACTACACATTTACAATGTTACTCCCTCCGTACCAAAAAGTATGCCACTTTTGTAGTTGTAGGGACGATTGTGTGTGGAGGTGAGTGTGTGTGTGTGGGGGGGGTGTGGTGGTTTGAGTGAGTGTATTTACACATGAACGGATATTCCAGTTGTACACAATAGAGAGGTCTTAAAAAAAGTTTCTTGCTTTGTAGTGAAATGAACTACAAAGGGATAAGTTTTCTGAGACGGAGAAAGTACGTGAAATTTACCTATTTCGCATTATACTTCATTTATTAGTGAATATTGTATTGTAATATTATGAGTGAAAATGTGCATTTAAATTTTTATAACATTCCTATATTTTTTAGCTTAAAAATATTTTTAATGTAGTTACATATTCAAAATAGAATTAGAAGTTAATGTCATCGTAAAAGTATGCAGTAAATAAATTTATATCATTTTCATAATTATTTCTATGTCTAAGATAATTTTAGATTTAATATATACTTGAAATACAAATTTATATATAGGTTTCACACTTAATTTACTGAATTTGGACTTTATTATAACTATTTTAGAATTAAAATAATAATTATAGGTAAATACTAATATCAATATTATTAGTAATAAATTTGTAATATTTATTCTAAATTATTTAGAATTTTCTAGAATTATTTTGATATTTTATACACAACATGGGACTTTATTATATTTATTATGCACTAAAATAAATAATAGAAATTATTCAAAGGAATAAAATATTATTATGTTATTGCTCAGGGTTTAGAATATAATTTTATTTTGTGTTAGGGTGTTTAATAAAATTTAGAATTTCAATAAATATATTTTTTACTAAATACAGGGGTTCAGGTGTAATTTTATATTTAAATATAAATACAGTAAAGGTTTCGGTCTATCCGAATTTTTTTTAATGCCTAGGGGTTATCTGTTAAACAATCAAGGGGAAAGTTCTGATTTATTTCTAACTGTTAGATCTAAAATCGATGGCCCATATTTTACTATTTGAAGAGGTATGTTGCTTCTTATTTAAATTTCTAGGATCTAAAGACGAACTCACTCAGGGGGTTCGCCAGCTCCGAAATGGGGGTGAAGAGGCGTCGGCAATGGTGACCGACAGCGAGGCTCGGCGGTGCATGGTGAATTTGATGTCGGGGTGCCAAACCTTCAAACAAATTCGCCCGACGGTCTCGTAGGAACACGGCGAACATGTTATGCAAGAAAAAGCGGTGAAACAATGGTTGAAATGACGGGAATGGCGGTGCCATACCGAGCTCGACGGTGACTAGGTTTTGAGGGAAAGAGGAATGGGGGATGCGCTGCTTGGGATTTAAAGGGCAATGGAGTGGAAACGGATGAGAGCGCGGTGGGGTTCATTTACACGATGAGATGAGTGGGGAAAACGGTCGCATTCATGGCTGGCAATCGTGGGTGGAGCGACGGTCGTTCATGAGCGTGGTTGAGAAGAAGTGTCTGACGGACGGGCCCCGCAGGGAAGAGCGAGAAGAGAGAGAAAGTGGGGGTGCAGTTGGGCCTTGCAAGGAAATGGGCCGGCTAGGGTTTCGGTCCACGAGGGGTTTTTTTCCTTTTCTTTTTGTGTTTGTTTGTATTTTAAAGTAACGAGTTTGAGCGAAAATTCTAGCATTTTAAATTCAAAATTTTCTCACATGCAAACAAAATGTGATACACTTGCCTTAAATAATTTTTATCACAAATTTAATGCACACAATTTCATTTATTTTATTATTTATTATTTTTCCCTTGTTGAAAATGTGGGTGTTACAGCCGTCGTGCTGGACCGCCACCGCGGCGCTAGTCCGCCGACTCCGCCCCACCGACATGCTGGGTAGCCTCCACCGGCGTCGAGCTGCGCGCCACCACCGTCCAGGCTCCGTCGGCATCGGGGTGCGAAACCGCCGCCCGGCCACCGCCTCTGTCGGGAGTTTCCGTGAGTGGTTTAGGGTAGAGGTAGGGAAGAGAGAGAGGATAAATGGGTTCGACATGAATCTTAAAGTGAATCTAATAGCTGCCCGGAGAAAATGTAGATTTCGAACACCTGAAATTTAGTATTTCTCAAAAAATAATATAGCAACTGTGGCGGCGTCGAAGCTAATTGCTTCAAAGTACAGCAGCAGCGCGGGATCGAAGCGATACTACTACACGTACATTTATAATAAGCGATAGGTCTCAAACACAAATATCTAACAATTCTTCAACTCCCAACGCAGATCACGCATTAAGTTCATCTTCTTGCTCCTCTGCTTTTTCTTCTTCCTGTCCTGTTTCTTCTTCCCTTCTTGGACTTCAAAGCTGAAAACCTTCTTGAAGAGCTCGTTGTCTTGGACGTGCCTGAGGAAGCCGCCGCCAAGGTACCTCCTCAAGAAGTGGAGCTGGACCCGCTCGGCACACGTAGACACCTTGAGCACCTGGTAGCTTCCATCGGGCAACTCCCTCGCCGTCACCAACTCCTCGGGGCGCTCGTCGTGGTTCAGGAAGGCGACGATCTGCCTGAACAGGTGCCTCTGATCGCGGAGCATCGTCTTGCTCAAGCCATGGCCGCCGGCCTCGATGGCGAGGTCGCACACCCTGGCCAGTAGCGTTTCCATGTCATTGCGCGGGAAGTACTGGACCAGATTGAGCTCCACGCACACGGCGAGCGCCTCACCGGCGGCCATCCTGACGGTGCGGTTGTCGTCCTCGAGGAGCTCGGCGAGAGACGCGACGGTCGCGTTCCAGGCCGCGTAGTCTGCATTCAGCTCCGCCGGCGTGATGGTGACGAGGAACGTCCACGCGGACACGGCCGCGACCAGCACCAGGGCGGTTGTCGTCGTCGTCTTCCGCCATGATATCTCGGTGGATCTTGAGGCCGGCGGGAAGATCACGGCCCAGATCGCCTTCATCGATAGCTCCACGTCCTTCGCGTCCAGCGCGCAGGCGAAGGTGACGGCGGCGAGGCAGTTGAGCGCGGCGACCAGCGTCGGCGCGTCACCGTCCCGCGCCTCGACCTGGAGCATCTTGGAGAGCAACGGGAACGCGTCGGGTAGGAGGCTCGGAGCGCCGGCGTGGAGAGTGATAGCGAGGAGGCCGACAGCGCGGTACGCGAGGCGGGCCTCCGTGGCGTTGGCGGAGGAGCCTTTCTTGATAGAGACGCCACAGAGAGCGAAGATGGTGAGGCACAGGCTTTCAAGCTCGTCGAGCGGCGGGAGCGCCTCGAGCACGCGGACGAGCTCGACCATGTCCTGCTCACGCGTGGGGCCATGCCTGCGCTTGTCCAGCAACGCCTCGACGCACATGTTGAGCTCGAAGGGGTCCTGCGCCTCGTCCGAGTTGAAAGACGTCGTCTTTGTCTGCTGCAGTGCGGACAGCCCCATCTCCGCAGCCGCCTTCTCGCCGCCGCCCTTAGCGCCTTTCTTTCCCTTCTTACCCATTGCCGGAGCGGGAGCTGCTGATGCTGAGACGCGCGATAACACAAGAAAGTCCGGCCGAGGAAGAGAGATTATCTGTTCGCTCGGTCGTCTAACTAGTAGGGGCAGTGCACTACGGCGTCGGCGAGGTGATGCAGCGATGGCAAGGGTTTATATTATTAGAAGAGCCGGGTGCAGAGGATCGCGGCGAGGTCGAGAGTTAATATAGAGGGAGGTAGGCTGCACGTCAATAGTCGTGCCGTATGGGGTCCGGACTGCACGTAGCTTTGGTAGGGAACCAGTCCAGGTCGGGACGGAAACTGTATGGGGTCCGGACCGCACGTAGCTTTGGTAGGGAAGCAGTCCAGGTCGGGACGGAAACTAATTTGGTAGGGTTTGGAAACGTCTCGCGTTGTTATAAGTAGCAGGGTATGGGCCCGTCTTGTTGGGTTGTACTGTACGGCCTGCCCGTCTCCTTTTAAGACATGTAGACTTGCCTATATACGCAGCAAGAATAACTTATGTCTTAATAAACAGTAGGAAAAAATAAGATGTCACCGCTGGGAAACAAAAGTCTCGAAATCGCGTTCATTTGAAGCCAAAACACTGCATTTTTATTCCTCATAATCATAATCATACAGTCAGCCAGTCCGATTGACACAGAGAGAGCAAGCCCCAACACCTGCACATAAAACCACAAACATAAATACATATAGACGACTGACTGGTACTACTAGCTAACTAGCACGGCCACGCGTGGCACTACGGCAGTGCACGTGTACCGGTGTACGACGCACCAGCTAGGCCGCGCATATGCCGCAGTCCCGCGCTTGCGCTGCATGCCCAAACTGGCTGGACACAACCCGGCCGCTTTATTGGCTCAAGACCCCTGATGCTGCGCCTGGTCGATGCGGTGCTGCGCCGCCTCCTTGATGTCGCGGGCCTTGGACGCAAGCCGCGCCTGGGCGTGGTCCAGCTGGTCAGCACCCGGCGGGTGCTTGCCCGAAAGGTACCTGTACATCCAGGAGAAGACGGACAGCGCGGCCACGCCGAGGCCGCCGGACGTGATGAACCCGGCTGCCAAGAGCGCCAGCGCGATGGCGGCCGGCACGAGCACCGGGCTGAAGATGACCAGCACGGGTGTCGCCACGGTGAGCGCAATCACTGTGCCTGTGAGGATCAGCCCGGACAGCACCAGCATCGACCCGCCGGCAGTCGCGGCCGTCACGGCCTTCAGCGCCGTCATCATGGCCGGCTGCGTCTGCTGCTGCATCTCGCCGCCGTAGCCGCCGCCCATCCCGCCCCCGCGGTGCTGGCCCTCGCCGTAGCCGCCGCCTCCCATCGTGCCTCTGTGCTGATCAGCCATGGCCTCGGGACTAACTACTAAGCTAGCAGTACCGCGTGCGCGCGCTCACTGTTTTAGCGGTGCTATTGCTACTATGATCGCGTGAGGTGGACGGACGAGAGGGCGCCGGAGAGCGCGTTTATAGAAGAATCGCGCTCAGGGTGGGTGCTCGGAGGAGGGAGCTCGCGCGTCCGCGTGGGGCGCATGCGGGACTCGTGTCGGGCTCCGCGCGACACCTGTGGCGGTGTCGCGGCGCGCGGGTTCCGGTTTTTTTTAGGCCTAGGCGATACGTACGACGAGGTTTTGGTCGTCCGCCGGATGGTGGTTCGTCCGAATCTGCCGTGGGCCGAACTGCGGCGGCATCTCGCGTTGTAGAAGTAGCAGGGCCTGGGCCCGTCGCCGTCTTGTTGGGTTGTACTGTACGGCCTGGTGGTGTAGCCCAACAAGCTGACTTTTCTACGCTGCTATAAGTCCAAAAAGACAGATACTGTGCCCATTCAGCCCAACCTCTAAATATTTTTTTTTGTAGCGGAAAACAACAGTTTCCGGTGTCTACTTGTCCACAGACATAGCCTAGTTATTATTACAAAAACTCTTTAGTTACATTTTTTAATAAAACAGAAAACTAAAATAAGAAAATATTATAAAGTCTGTTATTGTATTTTTCTCCATGAAGTGACAAACAACCGAAAATAATATTCCCTCCGATTCCAAAAATAATATTGTTTTGGACATGATTACGCATATCAAGTAGTGATTAATTTTGTCATGATTTACATATTTTTGCTCATAATAAGTACAATAAGTATCGTTGGTTGTTTGGTTGAAACACTATTTAGGCGTAAGGTGTAAATAGTGCGAAGCAGACCATAGACCATGTAGAGGCATATTCGACCAAAATACATTAGAAAGAAAAAAACAACATCTTTTATAAAACTTTGAATAGAAGACTAATAAAACAACATTCTTTTTAGAATCAGATGGAGTAGTCTTCAGCGACAGGCTTGCCATCCAGAGTGCCTCCTTTATCTCCTCTTCATGCTGCAAAAAATACCTAAAATCATGACGAATAGGTTACTTAAAAACAGTTTGAAACAGAACTGAATTTTTGATATTTTAAAAAATTAAATCAATTCAATAACACTAAATTGTCCAACATAGTGCGGCTCACAAAGGTGTTCATTTATTTTCCCCTACAATAGGAAATGCTGGTATGTGCTGATTCCAATGCTGGAGTGGAGTGCAAGGAGACCTTGAAAGCCGAAAAGATCCAAGGATCCTAGGCAAAAGTTCGGGATGCTGGTCAGCTGGTGTTTCTAGGGTGCTCGATTTTCAAGCCGCGGAATGCGGCCAAATTATTGAAGAGGTGGACTGGAGTCAAAAGTTCGTTGGTAGCATCAGGAATCAGGATGCAGTTGGCAATTGCGAAGAGGTAAATACACAAACTTTATCCTCTGGTTTCCCTTTTCTTTCCTTTTCGAAGAAAAAAACAAATAGGATGACTGTACAGCACCTCACTCCGCACGTCAACAATTCAAAAAACAGTATCATACTATCTGCTTGCTGAATGACCTGGACTCAATCAGGTGCCAAGCAAGTTGGCGAGAAGAAATCAGTCTAGTTGGCTGGCAAGTAGGAACGAACATAGCATATGCCTTCACCTTTTGAGCCCCTTTCCACCAAGAATATCGAACAAGATGGCAAGTTGGCAATCGATCTCATACTGTATGAGGCGGTCTGGTATGGTCTGGTATGGCCCATCAATTATCATCGATACATTGTCCTGCTCCTCCATGCAGCTGTTGAACCACACTGCAGCTCTGCTAGATAATACCCTGCTTGGTGTTGGTGGAAGCAGAGCTAAGTTCTCTCGCGTTATGGTTGCTGATCCCGCTTTGCATCACGAATTAGCAAGGGTTTTAGATATTCTTTTAGTATGGATCGTTAGGAGTAAAGGTGAGGGTGATACGTCGCTTGGGATGGGTTGGCGTATGCCTTCTTCTTCTTCCACCTCTCGTCTCCAGCACAATCGCAATGCCGGATGGCGACACGATCCCACTTGCTCCCGAGCTTTCAGCACTCGACGACTTTTCCTTCCTACTTTAAGATGAGGATCAGTTAGTTAATGTTGCTGCCGTGACAGAGGCTTCCGCTACGTGCGAACGCTCGAGTTTGTTTATTGCTCGCCCTGGAGCTGGAGGAAATTTCGATCCACGTCCCCTGTTGCCTGTGGAGCCACCGCTAAGATATTTATCATTGATCATGCCTTATGGCGTGGTCATTGGTTACGAGCCACCTGAACGCAGCACTGACTCTCTGTTACGTACGGCTTACGAACAAAGGTGATCGTTCCTAATCTCATCCACTCACATACAAACTTCTGTACAATTTTACTGAAATCCTCACAAACGCAAGCTCTCACCACGCCCACCACTCTGATGAAAATACTGATTGCGATGATATCTTTTTGCGCCCTGCATTCCCGGACCGCTTCTCCACTTGGGCAAGCTAGTTGCATCGGACAGGAGCACCATCTAGAGCTGAGCTCGTCCTGGACCCCGATCCCAATTGCACCGCCCAATCGGTACGAGCTTATCGCATTCCATCCGGTGCAGCTTTCATCACTGGGCCAATCGCTGGCCGTCGCTTTCGTCGTAGTCCGTCGCGTGCACCGTGCAAGTGCAGAAACCGCTCGTACTGTCGCTGCGCTTGTTGCTCCGGTCAATGGCGCGGAACCCCCGTCGTTGACGTGCTTTGATCGGCGGTGCCTAGCTGACCAGCTGCTCCACGCGAGGCGCCATAGCCACCTGCTCTGCCGGCACGACCGCGAACCACGGTTGGGCCGGCCGACTGAGCTGGGAAGGCGGGGGAATCAGCGGCATGGACATGGTGGCGGCAGCGGCCTCGCCTCGTTTCCGCCTCTTCGGCGAGCCGGAGGAGGATGACGAGGACGAGGAAGAGGAGTTCGACGATGTCGCGGGCTCGGGTGACGGCCGCTTGTCTCCGGCGGCCGCTGCGGCTGCGGCGGTGGCCGCGGCGATCTCCGAGTCGATGCGGAGCGGGAAGTTGAGGAGCGCGCGGGAGCCGCGCATGCGGTACGCGGCGCGGTCATAGGCCAGCGCGGCGTCCTCGGCGGTGTCGTAGGTGCCGAGCCACACGCGCGCGCCGTTCTTGGCCGGGTCCCGGATCTCTGCCGCGAACTTGCCCCACGGCCGCTGCCTGACGCCCCTGTAGTGCTTCCCCATGGCCACCGCCGCCGCGGCCTCCGCCTCCCTCTTGGGCGTCGTTGCCGGCGCAGCCGCCTCGGTGCCCGGCGTCAGCGGCTCCGGCTCCGGGACGCCGAAGCAGGAGCCGTCGTAGTAGGAGCACGAGGAGTCCGGGGACGGCAGCGGCTCGGGCTTGACCGCGGCGAAGGAGCCGTCAGGCAGCCAGCCGTAGGCGAAGGCGTCCCGCAGCGCGCCGAACACGACCATGTCGTCGGAGTCGTCGGTCCGGAACGGCAGCGAGTCGTTCCACTGGGCCGCCACCAGGCTTCCGAAGCTCGCGCTCCGGCGGTACGCCTCGTCTACCACCGCCGGTTCTTCTTCCAGCAGGTGCTGCCGGATGCTGTCTGGCACCAACGCTTCTGATGCCTGGTTCAGCAGCATCCTCCTTCGTTATTAGTGGCCTCTCCTTCTCTGCTCCGAGAACTGACGAGCTCTCTGTTTGGTCTATTGAGCTGACGAACAAGTGGAGTGAGGTGAACGAGTTTGAACGGTAAGAGGGGATGACCGGAGAGGGGGCCTTAAATAGTCGGAGGCGAGTTCACACCGGCGTCGCGGTTCGTTGAACCTTCGTCGTTCGTGCCTGTAAAACCACGTGATGGAATGGGTTTAAACGAGTAAAATAAGCGCTAACTGAGGCCCTGTTAGGCAAAGCTAATGCTAGTGCTAATTCTATTGTTTACTTCACCTCGTCGTTTGCTTCCCGCGCCCGGCTGTTTGTTGCCACTAGATTTGTAGACGTGACGTCAGCGATGATGTCGACGTCTTCCAGGTCCGGTTCATCCCGCCATGGCACCCATCTCTCTCTCTAACTCTCTTGCTTATAGCTATTAAGCTGACGTTGGTATTTGCTAGAAGTGAGCAATGCGTTCCTCTTGCAGCGATTCGGAGAGTCATGACAGCCAGAGCCCAGACATAAACAATGGATCGGTATTGAATGATGTGGCCCTGAAGTTTGCCATCACGAGAAGAAACGGCGTGGAAGCCATGCGGTGCATTGTCTCTGGACCGCCTTGTAGTTTCCTGTCGCGCACGAGAGGATAAAGACGGTTTTCCCTGGGCCCAAAACCCACGAGGAAGACAGGCAGTAGAAACAGAGCACACAACATGGTGTAGCGTGCCATTCACTCGTTAAGGTCTCTGTTACTTCTACATGCCAGCATCTCCCTCTCCTAGGACAAAAACTACTCGATACTAAACTTCATTCTTCTTCTTCCTCTTGCATTGCTGCAGCCCTGCCACGTACGTTGTCTCATGCCGACCCTGCAATCTTATCGCATTCATCATCAACATTGATCTTTTTTTCCGAATATACCCCAGTGTGTTGCGATATACTTCCTTCATTCTAAAAAATCGTCATTTTGTAATATAAAAATAAACTACGAAACAACAAAAATTTCGAACAAAGGTAGCAGTGAGAAGGAGAAATGTCCGGAACATTACAACATCGCACACAGTGCCGCAGCAACAGCATACAACATTACACTAGAGAGACAAAACAGCATCTAAAGTGTAGGAAGGCAGCAGAACCTAGCAAAACTGAGGCAGAAACAGAGAAACAAAGAACAAATAAGAAATTAACTAATTTTATAGTGATGTTGCTTGATGCACGCTATATCCAATGATTAATAAATGTAGGCTAGATGATCATTACTATGGCATCCATGATACTTACAATGTCCAACCTACTATATCTGTTCTCAAATATATAACATTTAGGACAACTAATTTACTTCAAATAAAACTAGATGTTTTATCATAAACAACGTATATTTAAGAACGGAATGAGCAGTCAGGAAAGAACACTTACATGCAGCACTTTACGGCCAGATTCCTAACCGAATTCCGATGTGACGACAGAAGATTAATCAGGTTGCGGAAAGGAATAAGGAATCTCAAAATAGAGGGTTAGGCTGGTCAGTGGTCAAGACGGACTTTGACCGTGGACAAAGAACGAAGCTGTTGGTGCCCTAACCTTGGGCTCGAGAACAGGGCCGAATATTCATAGCGTCGAGATCATGGACACGGGTTTACTGGTCTTGTATTGCGTCGGCCATACGTCAGGGTCCACGTCGTCCTCACAGGTCGGCAGCTTCCCGTCCGGGGTCCTTCCCCGTCGTCCCGTGAACGTAACGGCGAGTACAGAGCTCTCTGCGCCGTCTGCCTCGTCCGATCCGAACGGACGGCCCACGTTTTGTTCAGCTGATATACGGACAAGCAGGTGCACGTCGATCTGTAATACTCTCTCCTTCCTATATTAATTGTCGTTTAGGACAAGAATTTTAGTTCATTTTGAACTAAAATTCTTGACAAATAATATGGGAAGGAGAGAGTAGATAAGTCCAGTTAACAGGACTAGGAGATAGCAACAGCACTGTTTAGCGAGTCTGTAAGAAAACGCTGTCCCATCTTCAGGCCCTTGTTCTCTTCAACGTGCTGAAGACGTTTTCGCTTTTCACCGTGACCGGCAAAATACTCTCTTTATTCTGAAATAATTATCGTTTTAGACAACCAAATAAATTAGAAATGAACTAACAAAGGTTGTCTTAACGACAATTAAAACGAAACGAAGGGAGTATATATTACGTAGTGATTTAGCCAGAGATGAGTGAGTGCATCCTTGTTCAAGGTCTCCCGGTCTTCCCCTAGACTCTGACTGCACTGTAAGTAGTTGATATGCCAAAAGCTTGCAGACCATCGAAGAAAAGTCAGGGGCATGAAAAGGACAGTGTTTCTTAATTCAATGGAATAAACTTTTCCAAGAATCATAGTTGGAATACAGCACTTCCGCTGTTTAGGAAAAGTCGGCACAAGTTTAGGAAAAGCTTCGGATGAAGCTGCTTGGTGCCTTCGACTCTGCACGCTGCCCCTATAGGTTGACGTCTAGTTGACATGGAAAACTGAAGTTGGCTGAAAACAGTAATAATGCGTTGCTTGGTGTACCTTGAATCTTATCTTGACTCCCTGTAAACAGTTGGTCCGCCTATGTGTTATATTGCTGCTCATTGCACTATAGCATGCATGCATACCGCTGAGGTGTCAATGTTTTTGCTACTCCATCTGTCTCGGAAAGTTTGTCGCTTTGTAGTTCAAAAATGAACTACAAAACGACAAACATTCCGGGACGGAGGGAGTACTTCATAATCGGATTTCAGATGTTCCGAATATTATGACACGGAAATTTGTCAGCACAAAACATCTTCATAAAAGCACAAAACTGTCGTGAAAAAAAAAACTTGTTTGAAGAAAACGCTGTACAATGAAAATTCAGTTGACGTAGATACTCTGACGACATAGTCTTCTCATTATGCGATCCATGTGACCTGAAAGTAGTCAAACCACACCTACGACGCCGGAGGGCTTTGCTCTATTCCAGTCTTTAATTTCTGAGCAGTCTTCCGGTCGATCCCGTTTTAGGACGTTTTTTTTTATTTTTGGAATTATCAATTTCCGGTTGGAAAAGAAACGTCGCGACATCTATCAAAACCGTTTTCCTTGTCTTGTGTGTCCTGAACTCCTGATGACTGATGTGTAAACAGAGACTGGCGCGGCTCGAAATGGACGGGTGCATTGAACCAAAACCAGACATGCATGCTGCTTTGCCAAGACTGCGCACAATTTATTAGAGGCGGCTGAAGGGTCGAAATAAAGAAAAGGAATACGCCGCCGTTCTCCAGTACACATGGATACCTCGCACGAGAAATTCCAAGGCATGAAGGTCTACATCAACACCGGGTTTACGCTCCTTCGATGCTGTTTTGCGGTTTTGAAATACTGATCCATGTTTCCACGCTTGCTTGAAATGAAGTGGAATCAACACTTTTCCTATACGGACGGATGCGTGACGCCTTTCCTATCTCTCCCCTCTTCCTCTGTTACTACATCTCAATCCTCTGCTTGTCAGTTCTCATTCAATCGCACCATCGTCTCACGTGCAACCGTGAGAATTTGAGCGAGAGGGGACTAGAAAAGTGCCCAGATAGGATCGACTTCTTTGATCCTTCCTTCCATTAGCGAGCGTGTCATTTCAGGTTCGCGATGCGATGACAGGAAACAACGCACAAGAGCTCCGAGAACTTCATCACCAAACGACCCCACAAATCCGGGGAACGGTTGGGAGTGCCTAGCTGTGGCGTCATGCATACACTGAACCTGGAGCTTAATTACCTGTGCTTCCGACTTTTCAGCCACTTTTATGCTCTGACAACTTTTTCCCATTTGTTTACCTTCTACAAGCGTCATCCATATGCCTCGTGCTCCATGAATTATTGGTGTCCTCGTGCGAGAATTGCATGCAGACTTTGTGGGGGGTAAGGTTGTCGCAATAAATCCATGGATTGGTGCCTAGGAGCGTACGTGCTCGTGCGGGTTTGTGGAATCGACATGGAAAATTGGACAATGCGTCAAGTCAAGTTGGCCACTTGGCCGTCTATTGGTTCATTGCATCCGCCCAGTGTCAGGCCAGAAAATGAAAAACATCGCCAGAGTGGACGGCATTTGGATGCCAAAGTCACGATCGTTCGCCGCTCGTTTGGTACAAGAAACATACTTCTAAGTTGTGCAGACAGTGATCCCTCTACAATAATGCGCGCAATCACTAACACACATGGGTTCCAGCCTACATGTGAATGGCTGCTATTGCACCAGCAGTCCTGCAGAAAATCCCCACCCAAAATTGGTGCTGGTGCCAGCATTATTAACGTACGACTTCCTCTGTTTCGTTTTATTTGTCATCAGTTAGTTCAAAAATGAACTAATCGGTGACAAATAAAACGAAACGGAGGGAGTACATCGAACCAGCAAAACGACATATCCATTCGAGACATGTCATTTCTCTTCTTGCGGTATCATTACCTTTCCAACCGTAGAGAATGCTCTGAGATTCCAGGGAGACGACACAAACGTGCACATTCATGATAATAAATCACACACATAGTAGTCATGCGAGAGAAAAGTGTACCATGCTAGCCACTTGATCACAATTTATAGATGAGGCAACATCTGGTCACTGACCATCAAAGCATCTACTCCTACATGCAACGCACTTTCCAAAAAATAAATTAGGCTGCCCTGCGCCGCTCCGTCTAGATCCATGAACCGTTCTTGATCAGGGTCCAGGTCGGCAGGTCGCCTACGACGCGCGGCGATTTGGTTACCTAGACCGAATGCGTTGAAGCCGGCTGGTACTGGTAGTACGCGCAGCTGCTGATTGGGATGGGTGAGCAGTCTGATCGATCATGCCTACAGAACATGGGATGAAGAGACAGTTAAAAGGAACTTTCACCCATGGGACGCGGCGGGTAGCACGATGCCTGACACTAGAAGACCCGGTTTTTTCTTTCAGTCAAAAGTGTGAGTCCAGATTCTACCTCTCAAATATTGTAAAGGCCTCCTTTTTAAGATCGACTGATATGCACTGGCAAACCATGATAGTTTCAGTAACAGTTCCATTCAAATAGTTTTTTTTTTACAGAAACGTCACTGTATCAGATACTCTCTCTCTCAAAATTTTGTCATGTTATTGTTCAATATGAACTAAGGAGCTGTATAGATTTTAGGTGTCTGAAACAATTTAGCAGCAAATTACTATTATCAACTACAAATCATTTAATTAAACATTAATACTTAATTATATAGATCAATCAATTACAAAATTAGTTTTTTATTATTTTCAATTAACATAATCATCATGATTACGGATTAACAATTAACAGATATAAAAATATTTAATCATCTTCATGCTTCTGTGCTACACGCCCGCGAGTGTGGTGAACCGTCGCCTGATGCTTCAGGCGACTGAAAAATAGGATTTAGACGGAGTACTTCTGAGTTGCCAAAGCTACCAGTGGATCAGAACGTGCTGGACTTCCGGTATTCCTCCGTCCACATAAGGCCCGGTATGCACGACCTGGCGGTTGCAGCCCTTCGGCGTGGCTTCGTTGTTGGCACTTGGCATGCAGACACAGAGGCCCATTTCCAAAGTCTAGAAACGGAACTGGGTTTTACAGAAAGTTTTAGAATTTTGTCCATTTTAATATCATTTTATAATGAATTTACATTGTCAAAAAAAATTGCCTACGGTCGGTGAGGACATATGTCAGCCTCTCGAAATAATTTAGTACAAATGTAGTACACATTGTGTTCTACATTTACTTAAATAACAACATTTCCAAAAGATGTCTCTAGATATTCCAAAATAGTCATCTAAAAGTGACTAAACTCGCAAATTTTCCTCTGCAGCTCAAATTTCTTGAGTTTTATTTACTTTCGTACATCTATTTTAAAATATCTAGAGACATATTTTGGTAATTTTGTTATTGAAGAAAGTGTAGTACACATTTCGTACTATAATTTTCTAAATAATTACATTTCCAAAATATATCTCTAAGTATTTTAAAATAACCATCCAAAAATGAATATGACTCAGCATTTTTGAGATGTCCGAGAGGCTGACACGTGTTCATGGACGCTGTGGATGGTAGGGTGGTTAGAATGGCAAAAAAAGATTTGATAGTTAATGATGTAAATTCATTATAAATTGGTATTAAAATGGAAAAAAAATCAAAGTTTTAGACGATGCTCGGTGGCCTCGGTACAGATTGGCTACAGCCTGAGATCACGTAAATTTGGACATCTTGCAGATCCAGGGACTTGTATGGCATGGCATCGTTCATTCGTTCAGTGTCACGGGGACCGAACATTCTCAGCGCTGAACTGATAAAAAGATCCAAATCAGTTGATGTATGGCATGGCATCTCTCGTTCGTTTCCCGTTCCTTGTTTGCAGCACCTTGGGCTCTCGCATCAGCGCGCACTTCCCATCCGAAACATGGTTTTCTTGCGCTATGAACTCGGGACCTGGCGACCAGGATCAGGAGCTGGCAATCCGGTCAGTAGTTCATGTTTGGCACAGCTTCTGCTGCAGCTTCTTTATAAAAATAATTTGACGTTGTGCTAAACAGGAAAATTCTGTAACAACTTATTAGTTCAGTTGCTTCTCAGAATGAACTAAAAGCAGGACATAAGCAGAAGCTGATTTCCACAAGCTTTTTAAATAAACAGCTTTTGTTATAAGTTACAGCTGTGCCAAACAGAGTCTGACAGCATCCTTGTCGCAGATCTGCCGGTTCCTCAGGATGGATTACGCCCCGCCGTGATTTCATATATAGCGAGCATGTACTTCCATTCCACCTGACAAAAATCTCTCGGTTGGGGACCGGATCACCAGTGTCCTTCGGATTTGCGATGGCGGATTAATCTGTTGGTTGTTGCTGCATGACGCAAACCACGGTCACCTGCCAGGACGTTAGAACGAACTCCTAACCGCCGGTATAGACCGCGCGAACGAATGAAACGTATACAGCTGATATATCATTTCCCGCTTGAAGAGGTCAGTCATCAGGTTGGGGTCGCGTCAGACTTCGTTACGACAGCTGCGACCGTCTCGACACGGTCACGACGAGAGTGGTCGCTCTCCGCCGCACCGATGGCGCCTAGAAAGGTCGCTCGACGTAGACTGGTAGGAAAATTTCTTGGATGCCCATGCCCTGACGTACCCTCCTGCCTCGATCACAGGGCTCTCTCTCTCCCTTGGAATCGGCACTACGTTGCGCGCCTCGTTCTGTGAACTCTGATTCTCTTAACACAACCGGGACGACAAGTGACGCAAAAATTATGTATGCGTTCAAAGCTGCTCCTACTATGCTGCAGTTTTAAATTCGCGTGTAAGTATGGACTCTGTTGCTGCTGCTGCTGTGATTTTACTCTACTGGTCGCCTAGCTGTAGGGCAGTCAACGAGTCGAACTCGAGCGAGCTTGTCTTCGTAAGCTTGAGTTTGATAAAAAATCGAGTCGATCTCGAGTCGAGCTCAGAATTTGTTCGATCTTACGATCAGGCTCAAGCTTGGCTCGTTTAGAATTCGAGTCGAGCTTGAATCGAGCCTATAATGAATCGAACATGAGCGAGTTACGATCCTCAACTTTATTAACAGTCTTCTAATTATCATTCTCATGTAGATACAATAAAATCTACTGAATTTTGATTCACAACTAATGGAGTAAGAAGGTGGACGATGTTACACATCATTTGTTGCTATCATATATAAAAAATATATCTTATAAATTGTTTTTAATAGAATTATATAATTTAGTTAATTATACATATCATATATGGCAACAATAAATGAGCTTATTCGAGCTTTTCGATCTTGAGCTCATCGAGCTTGCGAGCTTGTACGCAAGCTCAAGCTTGGCTCGTTTAGAATTCGAGCCGAGATTGAATCGAGCTTAAAACGAATCGAACACGAGCGAGTTACGATCTTCGAGCTTTATTGACAGCCCTACCTAGCTGTCTATTCAGCCCATGCGCCTAGTGAGTATAACCATGTACTGTAGCTCTCATCCCTGGCTACGGGGTAAATTGACGTCGCAACGGATTGAATTTGAGCTCAGTTCAGAAACTAAGACCACGACTGCTGCGGTCATCTTTTTACTATGAACTTCTCCCGATTCTTTTTATTTGTTACCAGTTAGGGCCTGTTTGGATCAAAGAAAAATTAAAGAAATTTTGAGGGAATATATTCCTAAGGAAGTTTTCCTACACCAGGTGTTTGGAATGAAGGAATGGTGAATTCCTTTCCTAAGGAAAGGTGTATTTCCTTCACAAAATGTAGGAAAGAAAACATGAAGTTGGAGCTAAGGAAAAAATTCCCGTGTTTTGCTGACAATTATAGCTGTTAGGAAGTTAGTACACGAGCACCTATTAGTTTACTGCGGGCATTATAATAATTAAGGTAATAAAATATGGAGTGATCATGAGAAGAATGTGAATAATCAAAGAAGTCAAGGATTATTTAATTGCTTTGAGTGTCATCTGTAATGATAATATGACTATTGTATTTTTAAATTAATTGTAGTACATTTTCTATCTTATGTTATACATTTCTGCGTTTCAAACACATTCAAACCATCATTCCTCTATTTTGAATTCCTGCGGTTTAGACACCTCCTCAATTCTCATGTTTTATTCATTCCTACATTTTTTCCTATTCCTCTATTTTGCAATCATTCGTTCCAAACGGGGCCTGAGTTCATTTTTAAACTAATTGATGATAAATAAAAGAAAACGGAGTGAGTATAGAAATAGACAAATAAAAATTAAAGACGGACATCGAAAGTTTGCGCTACCAATATAAGTGCGCATGTGGCCCCGGTCCCCGGCACTCCAATGGAGATGATAGCGGAATCGTAAGTTAATTGGAAATGCACATCCGGCAGGTGCCTAAGATCGGCGGTTATTTCAGGCACCGCCCTGGCTAGCAGCGTCCAGCGCCGCACACTTGGAGATTGGTGAAAGATTTAGTTAATTTATTAATTGTAATATGTTGATTTGTAAGAATTATGTAAAGAGTAAAACAAAAAATAAATAATTTTGTAATTGATTAACCTATAGAATTAAGGACTGATGATTATTTTAAGGATTAGTGATTAATAACAGTAATTAACTGTTCATTACTCGGTGCCTGTACTTGACTTTTCAAAATGAGTTTTTTTAACAGCTGACCGAATCAGCTCGGGTCGTGGTCAACCCGTCCGTTCGGACGACGTACGAACGTGGTGGCCTGGCCGACCCGGTGCATCGTCGACGTGGCTGCATGCTGCTCTTTCCCGTTGGGTTATACCATCTCCTTCCCTAATTAATTGTCGTTAAGACAAGATTTTCAATTCATAGTTGAACTAAAAACATTGTCCTAACGACAATTATTAGGGAAGGAGGGATTATATATTATCATGATCCGTACGGGCGTTGGTACTAGGCGATTCAAAATACCGTGGAATGCACCCATAGGTTTTGTTAACTGGAAGCGCTTTGTTTGTTAATTGTCTTGTTGGTTTGGTACGTCAACTGTTTGGTACTGGTACCATGCAATTGCATAGAAGCTGACTGACAAGTGTGCATGTACATATATACACACGTTGGTACGGTGTGCATGTGCCACGATGCTACAGTACAAGTTGACGGTGGCTGATGACGACATGTGTATAATTAGTGAGATTTGCTAATTCTCAGTTAACTGAGATTTTATAAATCCCCCAGTCGTATATTTTTTGAACATGTAGAATATACACGTGGAACTTTTATTTTGTGAAGCCAAAATATTTTTGGACTGGAGCTCGAACATGTAGTTGCTATCTGACTGAAATCTGACATATTTTTTTGAAAAGCAGAAATCTATCTGACATATTTCTTGATCGCATTCTATGGAACATATAAAATGCATGTATGGAGCATCATTTTATTTGGGGCTAGAATACATTTTTATTAAAGATGGATAATTTTTTAGACGTGTAGCTGATCTCATTTACAAAAAGAAGGCCGTGCCGCTATCTAATCATTAATCCTACGAGACGTGTAGCTGACAATTCTGTGGGAACAATCACGTCTCATGCAGAGAGAACAATCAAAAGATATACTCCGTATATATGAGCTTGATAGACGCACATAATTGCACCTGAGCGACGTCGATCGACAGCGCGAGTAGAATCAGTAAAAGAGGTAAGTAATCCTGCAACAATTCTAATAAATACTAGAGGAATATTAGTCTTCAGTACTACTTCCTGCATACCAAAATACTAGACTCAGTTCAAAAATAAATTAGATAGCGACAAATATTTTGAGATGTGAGAGTAATATTTTATACTCTTGACTCTGTCTCCAAAATTGGCAACCTCTGATCCCACAGAATCGCACTTCAGATTCTGGATTCAACGCGACGACTTCCGCTAAGACCATCCGCACCAATATACTCTAAACCATACTCTAAAAGTGTGGACCCCGCAGAATTTCCAGCGTCCTTTCCAGCGCACTCTAAATTTCCAGCGCCCTCCTCTGCGCTCATCATACTCTATAACATACTCTATATCAACTAACTTTTCAACATCAACTACCATCCTAATATATATATATATATATATATATTTACATTTGTTTTGTTGCCATAATAAAAAACAATGCCGCTTACAATATTATTATTGTTAATTTTGTTTCTCGGTAAATATTTATGAAAAAATGCAGAACAAATACGATACGTAATAAAGTTGACAATATTTTACAACTACGATACAACTCATAGAAATATTTTACATCGGAGTACAAAAAGTTGAAAACAAATACAACTTGGAAAAAAATATGATAGAACACATACAACTATTACAATATTACAAATCATCGTGCAGTAAATAGATTCCAATTGTGTTCAATAAGGTCTCGTTTAAGCCTAAGGGCTGTCGCTTTGTCTTTAAGCGTATGATGAGTGTTCACAAAGCCGGACCTCGCGGACACACTTCCGAGAGATGGATCCACTAACTGTTCCGGCTCACCTGTTACGGATATGAAGTTTACATCTGTTGAAAGACCTCTTACTTCGCGCTCATCCTCGATGATCATGTTATGTAATATTATACATGTTATCATAATATCATGGAGGTTGTCTCGATTCCAACCGTATGCCGGGCCTCGAACGACCCCCCACCTAGCTTGTAACACTCCGAATGCCCTTTCAATATCCTTCCTCGCACCTTCTTGTACCTGTGCGAAGTGTTGTGACTTCTGATCATATGGATGACTTACAGTTTTAACAAAGGCTGGCCAGTCGGGATATATACCATCAGCAAGAAAATATCCCATGTTGTATGTGTTGCCGTTGACGGTAAATGTCACCTGAGGTCGTTCACCGGCCAAGTAGGTTTGGAACACAGGTGATCGGTTCAACACATTTATATCGTTGCAACTACCTGGCAAACCGAAATACGCGTGCCATATCCACAGGTCATGTGTCGCTACAGCCTCAAGGATCATGGACGCATGCTTACCACGACCTGTGAACATGCCCTTCCAAGCAGCTGGACACTTAAGCCAAGTCCAGTGCATACAATCAATACTGCCTAACATGCCCGGAAACCCGCGTCTCGCATTTGTGTTTAATATTCTAGAAATATCCTGTTCGTTAGGCTCACGTAGGTACGTTCTGCTATAAACTCTAATTATAGTTTTGCAAAACTGAATGAGTGCCTCACGAGCAGTCGTCTCTGCAATTCCAACTGCGTCATCCAAAAAATCTCCAGGAACACCAGCTGCTAGCATTTTCACTGAAGCAACTACCTTTTGAAGAGCAGATAATCCAAGTTTCCCAGATGCATCACACCTCTGTTGGAAGTACGGATTATGAGCTTCTACGTCATGAAGAATACGTTCGAAAACATGTCGGCGCATGCGAAACCTATATATGATGTCACACTATTAGTTATGAGTACGAATAACTATAGTAATTGACTTAATTGAAACGTACCTTCTACGAAACATTTTGTCCGTATACACCGGATTTGGACCAAAGTAGTCTCGACGAATCTTTGCATCATAGTGGGCATGATCTCTTCTACACATTGTTTTAGCATCACTTGTACTCCTACGACGAGAGCTCTCACCCTCTAGCCGTGACATGTGCCACTGAGCAGCCATGTCGAAGTCTTCATCCATCTCCCTAATGTAGGCGTCGGCATCTTCATTTGCTTGTTGATGCCTCTGCCGATTTCTTTTGAAACTTTTGAAGAGTGAGGAACTAGAACCGAAGAAATTCATTGTGGAGATTGGTTTCGTGGAATAGAACCGTCGGCCATCTATATAGCCCGTCGGATCGAATTAGAATAAAACTTTATGTCTAAAAAAGCAAAAGGAATAAACTTTATGTCTCACAAAGCAAATGGAATAAACTTTATGTCTCATAAAGGAAATGGAATAAACTTTATGTCTCATAAAGCAAATGGAATAAACTTTATGTCTCACAAAGCAAATGGAATAATCTTTATGTCCTACACAGCATGATCAGCAAACCATAAAGCAAAGCTAATGGAATAACGATTAAATAATCTTCACTTGCTATTGTAGCGCTCTCGCATAATTGCGGCCTTCCGAAACCTGAGGTACTCTTGACTGCACTCATCAAGCTTGCTTGGGTCCATAAACATGATACGATCATCCTCCGCTAGCTTCCTTGCTTCAATGTCCTCCTTTTGGAGCCGCATCTGTTCCCTCTGCAATTCAGTATTGAGTACCATTGCCTTCTCTTCATTTTCCACACTTCTCTGTTGCCATTTGTTCCTTGCCTCTGTATCCTTCTCCCAGTGGTCCAGCCTCTTCAAATTCAGCTCATGAAATTGTCCTGCAAGACAGTGTTTAAAACCAAAGGTAACACATCATTCAAACATAGAAAAAAGCCTACCACCTCAGATTGTAATAACAAAAACATAAATGGTACTTTTTAGATTGTCCTGCAGTTCAAACATAAATGTATTAAGAAAATATTGCCCTGCAGTTCTGGAAGATCTCAGCTACGACATTCTTGTTGACGTGGGAAGCTAACGGGCAAGAACACTGAACATAGGACAAAAAATTTACAGTCACGCAGGAGTAGTATGTACAGCAGGTTCCCAATTTTCCATCAGGGCATTGTTGGGATTGGGAGGTGTGAACTAAATATTCCAGAACAACTGTCATGTGCAGAAGACAACATATCAAGTATTACACAACTGTGAAGTAGTTGAGACAATTAAGTTGAACTTACCTGCAAATTGTGAAGATTCTGTTGCGTTGCTGCTGGATTTCTTCTTAGCAGCAGCCTTCGAGGAATCCCTCCCAAGCGGCCGCTTCATCCCAGTTGATGGTGGACTCGGCTGTGTCACTCCATCAATTGTGTTAGAGTCAATGTTCACCTACAAAAAATGTGGTGTCATATTAACATAGAAAACAGTCACTTAAAACAAAAACAAAACAGTACATTTCTCACCTCTTCATCAAGGTCAATTGTCTTCGGATCTGCCCATTTTGGTTCGTCTTTCATTATCATCCAACAATGCATAAGTTGGAAAGCTGCAGCCTCATACTTTGCATATTCAGCTAGAGCTCGAGTTGCCTGCACCCAGTAGTGAACATAAGATATGGACAAACTATACAGGGTTGTGAAATGTTGAACACCAATTGTAAACTGTCTTACCGTGTCAACATCTGTGGTACCACTCCGTTTCTTCCTCACCTCCGCGCTGTAGTAGTCGCAGAACTTGGTTACATCTTGCCTAATGTGGTCCCAGCGACTTTGAAGAGATCGCACAGTCCGATCAGGGTATGCACCTCTTTCAGTCGTGTACCTCTGGTGCACTCGTGCCCACATGCTATCGAACCGTTGTCCCGTGTTTATAACAGCATCACAACTAACTTGGAGATATGAGTTAACAAGCAATATGTCCTCACAAGGGTGGAAGTTAGAGTTCTTCACCCGAGATGGCACAACCTTGGCCTTGCCCTTTTTCTGTGCAGGAAGGTTAGAAGGGCCGCTGTTTGGTATAGGTTCATTGCCATGTTGGCCATACATAGGAACCTCTTCCATAGGGTGGGACTGGTAAAAAGCCCCCATGTATTCATGCACAGCAGGGTTGTAATTATAAGGGTTTGTAGGATCCATCCTATGAAAATTTTGGAACATAAGACTTTCATTAATAAGAGCAACTGCAGTACTTAGGACATACACACAAGGACACCTACAACAGCACTTAACTAGAAATTAAGGGAAGAAGGACATGCCTTACATTACACATTTTAAAACCACCTACCATGCCTTAGAAAACAGTACTTATAAGGACATACACACAAGGACTCCTAGAACATGCCCGACTGTTCCGAAGACGCGTTGGAGTCGAAGGAACTTTCAGAGAAAGTGTGTTCCCCCTGTCCAGGAGTTGGAGACCAATCAATTGGAACCAAGTCCTCCGGGGGGACCTTTGTGTCATCAGAGAAGGAGGGTGTCGGTGCCTCGTTGGCGACCTGTTCAGACTCTATAGCCATTATGTGGAGGTCATCAAGCACCTCTGCAAGAGTAGTCATGACATCCCGCACATCTCTTGGAAGGCCGTCGGGGTCATTACTTAAAATGTTCTCAATGGGACCTCTAACTTTGTGGTACGACGAGTCGACGACGTCGGTCAACGAAAGCAATGCTTTCCTAAGCTTCTCAGCTTCACTGGACATTGTAACTATTACCACAAAGGGAAAGCTAATTGGAAAATGGTAGTCCAGAGCAATAACAGTTTAACAAGAACTTGGAACTAATCTACAATATCATTTGGTCTATGAAACAAGAAGTAGAAGGTGCAAGGATGTAAATATACAATAAAATGTAAACACTCTAGGAAACAGAATAGTACAAACATTGTAAACACAACTGCTAGATCTCATGACCCAAGTAATTGATGTATATTTTGTAAAACTGTGAAAAGGTCAGGAAAAAAACATTCTTCACCCATAGCTACATCACAATCAAGTAACATGTTCAAGTAACAAGTAACAGAATAAGAAACATATTAACATACTAAGAATCATAGTAACATGACCAAGCATTTTCAGATTTTTCATATTTGCTCTGACTTATTAAGCACTGTCCGCAGACTGCAGTTGTGTTAAATGGGGACTTCAACATTCCTGGGAAATGGGGACTTCAACATTCCTCCACTTGTCCCAGTACTTCAACATTCCTCCACTCCCAGAACTTGAGATCTTCTTTGTATTTGAACAGGGGACTGCAACATTCCTGGGAACTCAACTCTTCTATACGACATTCTAACATACAATCTAAAAAGACCACATATCTAGTAAAGAAATATGCATCCACATATTAAATCATAGAACCATTTACAAATGAAGGGAGTGACACTTTATGTGTCGCTACTGAAATTTTAACCAAGATTGACGCTGAGATACTTATGCAGTTTCCCTAGAAACCCTAACCCATTTCACCGCCCTCCCCTCCCCTTCACCCTCCCGGCGGAGAGAAAAACCGAGAGGAAAAGGCGGCGCCACCGATGCGGCTTGGATCCGCCGACGGCAGGTGGTCCCCGGCGCTGCCACAGTCCGTCGCCGGTGTGCGCAGGTACACCGTACGGTGCTTGCGTCACTTGGCATGGGCTTGGAGGCCGGAAGCCGAGAGGGAAGCATCGTCACCCTAGCCGGACACTCAAACCCTAACCCTAACAGGAGAAGAAAATAGGGGACTGGAGTCGGAGATGGCCAGACCTGTTCCGAGATGACGCAGTGGAGTCGGAGATGGCCGGCGACGTCGACCGCACCTCCCGCTGTCGCTTTCTTCCTCGGGATCCAACCGGCGACAACCTCTTCGTCGGTGTCAATCCGCCAAGTCGCGCCGACCTCCGCACCCCTACGTCCGTCACCGCCCTCCGCCCCCGACTCCCGCGGCTCCCGTGCCCCGCCGTGATGCCGGCCGGAGGCTACCTCGCTGCAGACGACGAGAGTCGTCTTGCGAGAGAAGCGAACGAGAGAGGGCGAGAGCGAGAGTGTCGGCCGGGGGAAATGTTCCCGTGACTTCCCGATACTTCAGCGGTCGCGTATGGTTTCGCGTACAGCCGCTGCGGGACATTTGCTGGGACCCACCGCTACCGATGGCGTCGCGTATGCTTTCGCGTACACCGGTGCGGACGGTCTAAACTTCCACACCGGACGGAGCTTCGTGGGACCTGCGATCCCCACATGGCTGACGGTGTGGGTGTACACGTAAAGGCCCGTACGTCAGGACCCTGTAGCTGCATGTCTCAGCTACCAGCCTAGTACCACATATGCTGCACATGCGCGCAATGGACGTGCGCGTATGTACCCGAACTGCTAATTACACAGAATCAAATTTACATTGTCAATTGAGTTATATAGTCCAATCAATTGTTTTGCTTGTTTGCCTGACAATATGGGGGAGCGGAACGGAAGAGTTTTTGACCAAGCTGAGAGATCTATACCCCAGCTCTTAAGCGACATCTCGGAGGCGATTCAACAATAGTCGATGGTAAGGGCGAAGGAACTTAGATCTAATTTACTTTGCTTGTAATTTTCAATTTGTAGGATGTATCTGTGATGCGAGGGTGTTAGTGTTTTGTAGGTTGTGTGCACCACCGTGATAAATCGTGTAGTAGATTAAACTTTTTCGTACATGCATGTGTGTGTTTCTTTAAGCTACATGCATGTGTGACGGAGTCGCGGTTAGCATCTTACTTGAGTGCACATGCAGCTTCTAAGCACGTCAGCAAGTCAAAATGGTTTTTAATGGCATCTAGAATAACTGTGTGTTTAGCGCGTGATGCCCGGTGCTTACATCATAGTGATGACGAACAGTAACAGCACATGATCAAGTGTCTATTAACGGAGGAGTACTGTACAGACACATGTCAATCCCAGCCGTTGGAGATAAAAAAAATCTAGCCATGGATCGATAACCACTAGTGCCAAGTCATCCACCTCTCAAGTAGCCAAGTGGCATGGATCAGTGCTCATGGCCATTTGAAGCGGGTGACAGACCTGGTCCGCCAGATCGCAACTGCACGGCTAGTTGGCCACGAGCTCGGTTCACCACCTTTCGTGAGTCCGTCAACCAGGCGCGTCGCCGTGTAAATAGTACTCCCTCGGTTCATTTTTGAACTACAAAACGACAAGTTTATGAGGACGGAGGGAGTAACACAGACCCTGCGCCAGGCGGAAGCAACTTGCTAGCTGCTGCTCATGTGAGCGATTTTCGTTAACACGTGTTCTCTGTTACTCTCATGCAAAACCGAGAGTTTACCTCCATGATATGGCCCTGCTGTCGTTAGGCACAAACTCCAGCTCCAAAGTCCACGCGTACGGAATCGAAGTTGGAGTTTAATTAAAACATAATATAAAGTTTTTTGAATTTATATGAGCAGCTTACAAAACAATGAAATAAGACAATAATTGGAATTATAAGAAAACAAGTCAAAAAAAAGTTTTCCTTCGCCACAGTTCCTGTGTTGAAACTAGATAGCTGTAAAGCAAAATGACTTATGGCAAGCTGCACCGTCCGGACCGGACCTGAAGTATATATGGTATGGATCACCGATAGATTTTTTTCACGGAGTCGTACAAAATCAGCACTGTGCGCCCAGCAAATTTCACCTACAAAATCTTGTGATGGTCGGATCACTAGCCAGAATAGCGGCCCTTCGATGACACGCCTCCGGCGAAATGACAAGACAATGTGTATTAGATACTCCCCGTATCCTTTAAGACCGCAAGATAGGAGAGGGTAAATTTCTCTGGCCACCCTAATTATTATTCATTACTGCCGATCCAAACACATGAAAATCGAAACTTTGACAAAGTACAGTAATATTTTCCGGCTCTGATACGGCTTAGGGTACGCGTATCTCTCGCTTCGACAGTGATCCAAGGATAGCGCTTCGTATCATTTTCCTTCCATTGAACTCGAGGACACGCAGTATTCCAGAAAGGAGCAGGGGAACAGTTCAACAACAACAGCCGCGTAGAATCATTCCCAGCCCGCCATCGCAACTGAAAGGTTCATATATCCAAGACAGCAGAACGCCACTTGCTTGAGCATGCAAATTGCATACACATGTCAGATCTTTGAAACTATGGTGGCTGTAAAACCGGAAATCCCATCGAGTCGTAGCTCATTCTCCACCGAGAGAGATCGAGTTAAATGAGGCCATTACGACCAAAAGGCTAGAGCGACTCTACTATTTTTGGGAAAAAAAAAGAGTAATCCGCTAAGCTTTCAAGTTCCAACAGTCTTCTCTTCTCGCACCCTCTTCTCCTCTCTCTTCCCTGCCTATAAAAGTACCGGCTCCAGCCAAAATTTGTCCTCGGAGCAGCCAGTAGCCAGCCACTCGACAACACAAGCGCCCATACACACGGGACACCTCTTAGCCGCTGAGAGCTCGAGTTCTCGTGACGCGTGTTGTGTCTTCTTCTCTCCTTAGCCTGCACTATTGATCACCACTATCAAGATAGAACCCCGCGAGCCGCGTATTCCGACATGGACTTCGCCAACGACGTTGACAACTTTGCCCTCGACTTCATCTACGACCACCTTCTCGGCGGTGGCAGCGACGTCTCCGTGGCCAGCCCGGTAGTCTCCGACGACGCCAGCTTCCCCGATGAGCAGCCTCCTCTCCCGACCGAATCGGCGTTCCAGCCCATGGCCTTCTTGCCTCAGCAGCAGCACTACCAGCAAGACTACATAAACATGGAGCACGACTACATGGGCTCTGCGCAGGAACCGGCGCCGCCGGCGGTGATGATAGAGTTTGTGAGCGAGCCCTCGTCCCCCGTAGGCAGCCACTCACCGTCTCCGTACCGCCGAGCTCGTACGACTGGGCGGCGACAGGCCCTGCTGCCGCGCCGGTCGAGGACTTCCGCAAGTACCGTGGCGTGCGGCAGCGCCCGTGGGGCAAGTACGCGGCGGAGATCCGCGACCCGAAGCGCCGGGGCTCGCGCGTGTGGCTCGGCACGTACGACATTCCCGTCGAGGCGGCGCGCGCCTACGACCGCGCCGCCTTCCGCATGCGGGGCGCTAAGGCTATCCTCAACTTCCCGAACGAGGTCGGCTCCCGCGGGGCCGACCTGTTGGCCCCGCCGCCAGCTCCGACGACGCAGAAAGGCACCGTGAACAAGAGTAAACGACAGCAGGAGGATCCCGACGTCGAGGTGGTCAGGGTGGTGAACAAGGCGCCGAAGACTGATGTGCCCTCGTCCACGTCGTCCCAGGTATGCTCCACGTCGTCGCCGTCGTCCAGGTCGACGCACGAGACCATAGTCACCACGTCGTCGACGGTGATATCCACAGCGACGACGGAGGCCAACGCAGGTGCTGAAGAGCTCCCTGTGACGCCGTCGAGCTGGAGCTGGGAGCAGTACTGGGAGGCGTTGCTCGGTGGTCTGCCGCCGCTCTCGCCGCGCTCACCGTCAGTTGAATGATTAGTCAAGGTGGGTTGGCTAATAACACGGTGTTTGGATAGGCAAAGGGTTTGCCCTAATCCTCTTGGATCGTTTTTTCGAAAAGGAACCATTTATTAGAAGTTAACGTCGTCTGTCTTGGGCCCATGCTTTTTGGAGATTTTCTTTAGAAAACGCACTCTTTGGAGATTAATGAATTAGGAACCTGTGTATAACTGAAGAGACAAGGTGGTAACAATTCAATCATGTAGTAGTACTAGATTATGAAGAAACATATAGAGAAGTAGTGCAGGTCATTTGACACACTTATAAAGAATAAGCAGATGGTGTGAGTTTAATAAAAGTTCCTTGGATTTTACTCTGTTGTATTTTTACTGTATATCGCTCTTTTTATTGCTGTCCTTCTACAAGCTACCTTCTTACCTGCTTAATTATAATTAATTATCAATCACTTTAGATGGTGAGTCGTAAAGTTATTAATTATTGCTATGTACAACCCCTACATGGATCTCTTTGTTTCAACATAAATATGTTTCAAATGGAATATGCTATTTTTAGATAAAGGGAAATTCTATTTCATCGAGCAAATTACAATATGCTTACTGTTGTAAGGTTTTGTAGAATTTTCGACAAAAGTTTTTATTGATGAAGAAAATGATTTATGTTGTGAATGATGTAATAAAAGAGAACCTGCTTATTCTCTTCATGATAAATGGATGTACACAAGCATACATGAAAGGGAACCTGTTTATTTTCATTAACTTTGGTAAAATAGCATATAAATGAACCATGTGCTTTTCACGTTCAAAAGTGGAAGCAACCTTCTAGCTCCTGTGGACGTCGATGCATCTTGGATTCCAGTAATAATCCAGGGTCATCAACAAAACGCTACGATTTGACGCGCCACGAATCTTTCGCACGGCAAAGGTTTTCGGCGTATCCATAGGTTGTGCGGTTTCTGCATGTGCTGCTAGTAGTACTACACTTCTACAGTTCACCGCTGACGGTTTGGCCGGTCAACGCTGGCCTCTGGCCGTTTAGCTCGAGTAGGATCGAGCTATAGCTTTGAACGGTAGTAGGTCGTCGCGGTCAAATTACGATGTGATCGTATCTACCACAAATGTATCTCACCCACAGGATTCGTTTTGGGTTTTCCCATGGGTGCGCGCATGGCAGGATACGGTTTTTCTTCGAAATGGCTGTAGCGTGTACAAGTGCAGGCAGCTGGGCCCGTCGACCGGATCGGGCTTGAGCTTGACCCACAGCGTGCTCTACGTTTGCAACAACGCACATGCCACAATGGAAGACGGTCCATGCCAAAGTCGAATGCGTGTTGCAAGAAATAGTAGGCATACTCCGTAGAGAGCAACGCCTAGGCGCCTAGCTAGCTGGCATACACCAAATATCACTTATATAGTCAGAAATCATTGTATCTGGACTGGACAGGACGACGTGATCGAACCAGGACCGTATCCTCGATCGATCGTAGCTAGGCTGTATTACCCGTCGTATCTCTGACTTATACATCAGTCAGAGACGCTAGTCGTCGTCGTGGTCAATCGACAATCGGTTCGTGTACGTGTGACCGACGCGGCACGGCACGGCACGCACCGCGTGGCATCATGGGGCTTGCGTTGCTTCGATATGGTCAGTCATCTCGTTGCGGCCGGCCGGCCAGGCATGGCAGCTTCACAGGCAGACTTGGATTGTTGGACAGGAGTCAACAGATGTGGAGGAAACCTCGCGCTCGAGAACACTAGCTCCGGGTGGATTGACGCGTGGCCGTCCACGATGAGCAGATAGGATGCTTTCGTGCCCACGGGACCGTTCAATTAGAAATTGGCTCTGTCGTTTGATTAATGAGGAGAGGCATTTCCGCCCCCGCCCCCCCCCCCCCCCCCCCCCCCCCCCACAAACGTTTGCTCCGCGACGATGCAGCGTACAAACGTATGCTCCATGACAACAGTGAGCAGACTTTTATTTTTGAGAAACAGTGAGCAAGCTTTTCAACGTGGCAAGTGTATTGTTTATTATCCTATCCGCCAGACATGTGTATGACCAGGACGTACGCGCACGGCAAGTGTCAAGGCCCAAGCGCATTGCGAGCAACTTGCTGGGCGCGTCCAGAGCTCGTCGCGCGGAACAGGAGGCAGCACGGGCCTTCGTATGGGCCACAAAGCCTATTAGCTCAGCTTGTGTGACGGAGCCTTGTTGCGGGCCTTGTACCGTTCAATTCAGATAATCAGGTTGTTTGGATTCTGATTTTTAAAGTACTCTCATGTCAACTTTATTCATTGGTTTGGTCAAATCTACCTTTAACTATCTTCCTACTTTTTAAAAATTTGTATTGCTAGTTTTAAAAACTGGACAAAAAATGATCTGTTTAGATCTCTTATATCTATTAAAAAAATAGTTTCTCGAAATCAAAATAAAATATCGAAACAAGACCTAAGAATTCAAATTTTCCGAGCGGCTACAACGGTCCAAGATTTGCGTGCGCTATGTACGGCCAGCATGAGGATTTCCAGAGTCCTGTGCGGGAGCAGGCAAACAGCGTCGCGAAACAATCGTCGATGCCGCGCAGCGCGCTGCCTTTCTCTGCTCTAGAATCACGTGGGAAACTCGGAGCCCCGCCGCGCACCTTGCTGCTCGGCAGCCGCGAGCTGCGAGCGAGTCCCACGCGCCGGGCGCCTCCGCGCGCAACGCGTTCGACGCGGGCAGCTCCTTCCATATGTTCCTGGACCGTAGGAGTCCGAGCGGTTCCCACGTGTTGCCGCGCACGTCGCCTTCTCGAACAAGTCCGGCGCCGTACCTTTCTCATGTCCCGCACCCGCAGGCCACGCGGCGCGGCTTGTTCCCACGTATACTCCACACGGAACGCGCAATGAGAGGCACACGAATCACCTCCCGTCCTATCCGCACAACACGGCACGGCAGGGCTCCATCGAACACGTGCTCCCCTCTGCAACAGCTTCGATCGCTTTCGCTTCCGGTCCGGATGAGAAGGACGCCGGTGGTGGGGTCTCGTTTCGTAAAAATCTTCTAGTAGGACACTGTTTTACATGCCGCTTTCACGTCGTGTGAGCCGTGGCTCGGAGCACGAGCACATGACAGGGAAAAAGCAGGGACAAGCCTGCCCGCCTCGACCTAATCGCGGCCACTAGCCCACTACTAATCCGAATGGTAAATGATAATGCTGCCATGATGATGAGTAACCTAACATCTGATCAGTAATCACGCCCGGATATAAGGAGCGGCGATGATGCGTCCCGCATTGCGCCGTCACTGTCACTTACCACCGGCCAAACAGGCGACAGCATTTCTGGTAATCCACATGTGTTTGGATGATGCATGGCGCCTAGCGATTGGGATAAGAGCTAATGCAATCCCCTTGTTAGTAGTGACATGAAGGGCCCCCGCACCGCTGTCAAGTTACGGTATGATATTTGCTTTCGTTATTTTTAACTACTTCCACTGGGTTCGTCTTTCATTAGCTGGTGCATCTGCGACGCACTCCATGTCGTATGCAGTGAGACGCGGGTGAGATGCCAATGTGCGAATGGTATCTCTAGTAGTCTGAGCCAGAGCGCGCACGGGAGCGCGGGATCTTTGCCCGCTCCGGACCGCGACAATCCCCACGCCCTCGGCGTGTCCCGGCCCCTCGTCCTCGTGTCTCGTGACACTGACGGGGACCCTCTTCGCGATTTTTTTATAAGCTGCCGGGTGGAGCTCAGCCATTCGAGCATCCGAGATCCTGAGTCGAGTGAGCGAGCGAAGCGGCGCCACGGCGGTATCGCATCACGGCAGCGCGTCTTCTGAGCTCTGTTTCCGGCATCTTCCACGACCGTTAGTCGAGAGTGTCCAGCGATGGAGCGCGGCCTGATCGACACGGCTGCTGCCAGCAGTCTCTGCCCGGTGCCGGCCGGGCGCCGCCGCGCCGGAGGCGCCGCAAGTTTCTTGAACCCCGCGTGTTCCTCCAGAGGTACGTGAGACACTCCGTCACCAGCTCTCGCAGTTCTGGGTATTGTAATTCGACTCTTCGTTTCAATCGTCGGCCAGTCCGACATTCTGTCGACGGAGCTGCTCAAGCTGTGTTTTGGGTGTTACTTCAGACTTGAGAGTGAGGGCGTCCTACTCCATCGGCCGGATGCTGAGCGGGGTGAGGTCGGCGGCGCGCAAGAAGCTGTTCAGGAGCGAGCCGGCCGACCTGCTGGGAATCAGCAACTGGTCGGAGTCGTCGGACTCCACCGGCACCGGGCACCAGCACTGGTGGACGGCGCTGGAGAACAACTTCGTGCTAGAGGCCTCTGAGGACGAGTACGGCGGGGTCGTCGTCGACGCTGATAGGCTGCCGGCCGACAAGGGCGCCTTCGCGTGGTCGCTCGCGGCGTCGCTCTCCTACTGGAAGTCCGTGGTACGCGCAACCTTCCTCATTCGGCTCTGCATCTGCTTTGCAGTCCAGCCAGAGCCAGATGCAACCGAAATGCTATCAGTTTTTCGAGTTTAGCGGTTCACTTCACTCCCTCCCACACTGGTCGGTAGTTTATCTGATTTACGATTTTTGATTGTACAGGGGAAGAAGGGGGTATGGTTGAAATTACCTGTGGATCGTGCCGAGTTCGTCCCCCTGGCAGTAAAGGTGAGACTGTTCGTCAGAAGCTCAGTCTTCTCAATACCTGCAATGGGTTCCTCATGTGCAATTTCGATTCCTAAAAGAAACTCAAGAGCGTTCACTCACAGTCTTTTCTGAACTCCATGTGCAGGAAGGTTTCAAGTACCACCATGCAGAGGAGGCGTACCTGATGCTCACATACTGGATCCCTGACGAGCCATGTATGCTCCCGGCAAATGCTTCTCATCAGGTTGGGGTTGGCGGCTTTGCGATCAATGATCAAATGGAGGTACTATATCACACGACTTTCTGCATAGTGTGCTCTCGTTTTAACGGGAACAGCTAACTGAACAGCAAATGCGGTTCTCAATTCTGATCCCATTCGTCTGAGCAATTCTAACAGGTTCTAGTGGTGCAAGAGAAGTATTGCGGTTCGTCCTTGGACGGTGCTTGGAAGCTCCCCACAGGGTTTATTCTTGCTGTAAGGATAATCGCTGGCATTATATTTGTCGATGTATACTAGGCATGTGTGTGTGTCAGCTGTTACTGAACATACATTTTATATGCAGTCCGAGGAAATATATACAGGAGCTATCAGAGAGGTGAAAGAGGAAACCGGGGTAAGTAATGGAACTCCCCAAAATCTAGTACAAAATTTTCATTTATATATTTTCCCCGTGAGGATCGATTCTGAAGGTAATTTAATTTCGGTGGACTATACAGGTTGACACTGAATTTGTGGACGTGGTTGCTTTCAGGTGAGCATAAGATCCTGGCTCCAGCATCCAGCAATCACCCAAATTAATTTATAGTACCCTAAATCTGTAATCTGAACTTGCCCTATCTCTGTCAGGCACGCACACGAGGTAGCATTTCAGAAGTCAGACCTGTTCTTCATCTGCATGCTGAGGCCTGTATCGAACGAGATAAAGATCGACGAGACCGAGATTCAGGCCGCCAAGGTATGCCGTTCCTCTCTCGCGGCTGCGAAAACGCTAGATAAATTGACGAGAATTCCAACTTGCTAGCTACATCCTTCTGAAACAATTTTTTTTTTCACTTGCGCTCCGTGGTTTTACAGTGGATGCCGCTGGAGGAGTTTGTGAAGCAGCCGTTCATCCAGGAGGACCACATGTTCCAGAAGATCATGGACATCTGCATCCAGCGGCTTAGGAAGTGCTACTGCGGCCTGATGCCGCATCATGTCGTCTCCAAGTTCGACGGCAGGACGTCGACGCTGTACTACAACGTCGCCGAGCCGGAGGACGTGAACTGCAGCGCCGGTTGACGGACGGACGTACGGATGCATCGCCGGGCCTCGCCGGCCTATGCTCCTGCACCGCCAAGTTCTCGGAGCTAGGAAGTGTTAAGTAACGCGGCCGCTGAGACGATCGATGATCCCTGTAAATATGTGTAGCAAGACTGTTTCTAGTAGCAGATTAGAACAGTTCGGCAGCTCCATCATCATCGTAAATATGTGTAGCAAGACTGTTTCCTAGCTCATCGATGGAGACGATTGGATATGGAGTACCTTGATTCTAATCTTGTGGAATAAATAAGCCAAGGCAATGCTCCTGATGTGTTAGTGTAGTACACACTGCATGTGTTTTCGAACACAACCAAAGAAGTCTGGAGTGAAACCGGAACCTGACCAGGGTATTCCGGCGCCGCATGACCAGGGTATCCCTCAGACTCCACGCTGACAGGAGAAGTCAATAGTCGTCGTTTCTCTTCTCGCGCGGACCCACATGTCAGAACAAGTCCAACGCAGCGCGCGCGCCTTTGTGACGCCCCACTAATAAACCAGCAACCCCGCTCTAAACCGAACAGCTTTCTCCATCACTTTTCGCTTAATAATAAAGACTTGCAATCCGCACGACCTGGGACTTCACTGACGACATGGACCCACATAAATGGGACCACATGTCAATTAAACAACGGAACGTAGTTGCCGACGCCAGCGCGTACTAAATAATATCTTTACAGGTAAAGGTGGGAAGTGTACGAGCTGTGTGCCCCCTGATTAATTTCTGCTCTTTCCCTTCCTTGCTTAACCAAATCGGAGCAGCGGAACGAAAGATTCCTCGCCTTCGCCGCTCCGATTCGACCACGCGCTGACCGGACGACTAATGCCGTGCCCGCCGCGAGATCTGTAGCGGCACTGCGCTTCACCGGCGGCGCGGCGCGGCGCTGGTATGGCGGCGCAGGACGGCGGCGGCCGGGCAGGGACGCCGGTGGTGCTAAACGTGTACGACCTGACGCCCATGAACAACTACCTCTACTGGTTCGGCCTCGGCATCTTCCACTCCGGGATCGAAGGTGCCGACGCGCTAACTTCTTACCTTACCTACCGGAATTCCGTTTTTGTTACTTGCTCTATTCATGCTGTACTGGCTCTCGTTTGTCGTGCTGCACTTACCTGTTTGCAGAACCTTGTGAGCTGTGATCTGTGATTTATGGTTACAGTATAATGGACTGTAGTTTAGTGATGGGAATTAAAAACAATTACGTATGAAGAGAAGGGGCGTAGTTGGGTTGAAGAGAAGAGACTGGGGAATTTGTGCTACATTTGTTTCTGAATATGCTGGATGCTACAAGCTTCAAGTGCTATTGAGCAGCAACAAATTCAACTTGTGTTCTTTTTCCGGTGATGGAGATAACTGCATAACTTTGTTATTCTGGGATCAGTTTGTTCCGGATATATCGTTACCTAGTGATGAAGTTCTAGGGAAATAATATGCTCAACTAAGTGAGAACAACTGTGGAAAGAAAGGAACAACTAATAAGGAGAGAGGATGAACTTTGTGGCTAGATAGGTATATCGTATATGTATTGGCAACGGTTGTAATAAAATTTCGTTCGAGTTTAGTTGTAGTGTTGTTACTTGTCTCAGGTAGAAAAGGTAAATGTATTTCTGTTGCCAATCTGGTTGATACGGTTACGCTCTGGTCATCTAGTCTGTGATATGCTCACCGTAACATTCACTTGTCTAAAGTGCTTTACCCTGTGCTATTCGTTTTCCTTATTTGCTGTTTGCCAAACTGGTTAACATATAACTATGCTCTGGTCATCTAGTCATGCATAATACGTGCACCATAGTGCCTGCTTGTCTTCAGTACTTTACTCTGGTCTATTTGCTTGTAAGGTTGCACCTTGGGATAGGCTTTCCTTCCACTCAACTTGCATTTGGTATCTCGTGCCGTGCTCGCTAACTGATCGTATGAGCTTAAAATCAAATATTGTTGTGCTTTTTAATTGAACAAACAGTTCATGGCATGGAGTACGGATTTGGAGCACATGAGTTCCCAGCAAGTGGAGTGTTTGAGGTGGAGCCAAAAAGCTGCCCTGGCTTTGTCTATAGAAGATCAGTTTTGATGGGCACCACAAACATGTCTCGGGCAGAGTTTCGATCATTCATTGAAAATCTTGCTGGAAAGTACAATGGTAATTCATATCATTTGATTTCAAAGAATTGCAACCATTTTACAGATGACGTCTGTAAGAACTTAACCAGAAAATCGGTCCCTGGATGGGTGAATCGGCTAGCAAGAGTGGGTTGGTATCGTCAGTTTAATTTCTCCTTATTCTGATTTGCTTGCCTATTCAGTTAGCTAATTGTATTTCATGTGATCTTAGGTTCCTTTTTCAATTGTCTTCTACCAGAAAGCATTCGAGTTTCTACTGTAAGACATGTCCCTACTCATCCTGCATTTTCTGGTGAGTTAATGCCTGAATTTTACTTGGAATAATTTTGTGACCAGTCTGATGTTTCTACTGATCTGCATGCAATTGTTAGAGCTTCTTTTTATGTTTCACATTTTAGCTGCCTTGCAATGCATCAACATATTATGATATTAAAAAACCATTTGGCTGTGGTATTGTTTGGTTTAACTTTTGAGTGATGGGCCATCCCAGATCTTTTACTAGCAAGTAAGTGATGGCCTTTGGTTCTTTGCAACATGATCTTCTGCCTAATAACAAATCTTTTCGGTCTCCTTTCACTTGGCACACTTTCTTCTTCATGGCAGACCAATCAGAGTTTCGTGGGTAACATGTATGGTTCATAAGAGGTGGCAAAAGGATTGTTAGTGGTTATTCTATACTTGGCAACTTAGATAGGGTTGATTCAAACAACACCAGTGATTTTCGGTTTCTAGGAATTCAGTTTCTTCAGCTCCATATATTTTACTACTATCTTTTGTATACCACTTAAGATTTTAACTGAGTTTTGGGAACTTGCAGATGCTTATATGTACTGCATAATTTTGTTCATTTGGTTGACTGTTTATTGACATTAAGATGCTCATTTTTTTCTCCTCTCGTAGATGATGATATGGATTCGGCATGTTCATCGATTATTGGGGATAGTGATATGGAGGTGTTGGACCAACACCTGCTGCCATCAACAACTGATGTTCATTCTATAGACGTACCGCCAAAGCTAGCAAAAGATCTTCTTTGAACTATTCCACCCTTTTGGATTTCATGCAGCAGTATAACTTGAACAGCTGCAGCTGGGATTCATGAAGTTGGGTGGTATCATTGTATAGATGAATGCTACTGATTGAGTCGATTCTTTGCACCTGAGTTTGCGGCATACACAAATACCGCTCAACGAAAATGATATGATTTCTAATTCTGTCTTTTGCTGATCTTATAGTAACTTGGTCGCCTGGTATTGTGGAGTGCTGTTAGGTTCTGTCTTATTATCTCAGTTATGGTGGCACTGGCCTGGCAAATAGCGATAATAGTGAATCATATGTATCTCAATGCAGTCTGGGCAAAATTTTTTGTAACATATTAGTACCCATTGAATCTTGCGTTTGTAACGTTTGAGCCATGGCTGGTTGTTTCCTGTTTTGCTGCACTTCGTGTGGTTTTCGTACTTCTTGAATATATACAGAACGCAAATCTACAAAAAATTATGTTCTTCACACATGCCTCTTTTATTCCGCTGCAGTGCATTCATGATCATTTGGTCTATACAGAGCAAGGCAACACATTTGGCCCCTAGTGCAAGAGGCACTAACTTTCTTTTTCTTTTAGAAACCTTCTAAACAACTTTTGGTAAATCCTTCTCAGTAACTTCGCTTCAAACTTCCTCCAAAAAATGACGTAAAATTTGACCTAACTTTCCATATAATTTTTTAATGAAAGATTCCCTCCTCAAATTAATTGCCGTTAGGACAAGTTTTCTAGTTCAAAATTGAACTAAAAGACTTGTCTTAACGACAAATAATTTGGAAAGGAGGGAGGATCTATCAGAAGTTTTAATCAAATTGTTTTTGCTGCAGTAGCAGAAGGCACAACACACGCGCTTGCACCAAAAGTTTTGAACCAAGCAGGCCCTCAATCCAATTTTCAAGAAATTCATGCAATTAGAGAGGGTGATCTTGGGCGGACTTGTGGAAGACAGCGGGCCCGCTATATGGGTCTCATTCACCCCTCTGCAGCCCACTATGATACGACCACAAAACCCGCCACTTGCGTTGTTGCATCGTCTCTCTTCCGACCCGTTCCCCGCTGCCGCCGCCTCTCTCCCGCCGCGCAGGGTTTAGGGTTCAGCTGCGGCGACGCTAGCTCCTACCCCTTCGCGAGCACCGCGAGACAGGCAAGTTGCCCGCGATGTCGTCGATCGCGTCGCAGCTGAAGGCCATCAAGTCGGCCGTCGGCGCTGCACCGGAGCCGGCTCGGCGGCCCATCACACGGCCGTCCGTGCTTTTCGACGCGAAGGAGGCCGCCGACATCGACCTCCGCGCCATCCTCCCCATTGCTCGCTCTGGTGCCTAACTGCGTGTCCATAACCTCTCATCCGAACATGCTGCTGCCTTGTTTGCTTTGCCTTTTTAGAATACGCACAATTTTATCGAACAACAGTGTTTGACGAAATGTTTGGCTAGCTCGAGCGCTTTAGAACCTTGTTTTCCCGTTTACGATCTGCTTGTTTGGCTCTAATTTGTGCTTTCCAACTAGTCCAATCATTATCCTGCCAGAGTTCCTTAGGGAATTTCGTTGCTATTGCTATTTGTTGGTCGTTACTCCCAATTACATACTCTGGCAGTTATTCCTGCTTCCTGGCATTGGGAGACTTTATTACTATCGCAAAATTGAACTATGTTAGTTCGATCCACTTGCATCACGGTTCTCTTCTGTTCCATGTTTTTAATCAAATTGTGTTGTAGGGTTGGAGCACCTTACTACCTTGGACGAGAGATTTGCGAGGTACAGCAACACTCTCTTCAGTGAGACTAGCCTTGAGGTGAACCGTGAGCAGCTATCTCCCAAGGAGAATGACAAGATCAACAAGTCCATCTCCACCTACCTTCGCCTTCTAGCTGGCTATCTGCAGTTTCCAGCTGCCCTCAAAACCCTTGAATACCTTATCCGCCGATACCTGTACGAACAAAACTCAACTACTTTTTTCATGATCTGTAGGATGTGCAGCTCATTCTTTTGTTGCTGGTGCAAATGTTTTATGTAGGGTGCATGTATACAACTTGGACGAGTTGCTGCTGAGTGCACTACCGTACCATGATACACATGCATTTGTCCGGATTGTGCAGTTGGTCAACTTGGGGTGAGTATTTTGTCTCTGAATTTGCACCTATTTTTCTCCTTTTGTCTTGTGTTTACTAAATGTTTGCTTGATCATGTATTTTCAGGAATAGTAAGTGGTCATTTCTAGATGGCGTGAAGACCTCAGGTGCACCACCTCCCAGGAGTTTTCTAGTGCAGCAGTGCATCCGTGATAAAGCGGTGCTGGAGACTCTCTGCAACTATGTAACTCCACAAGTTACTTTTTTCCGTTGTATACTGCTGCAATGCTTTATGAGTGTTCCAATTAATGATTCTGTTTATGTCCAGGTTACGCCAACAAAGGATTTCAATCACTCAAGGACGGTTGTCTGCTTTTGCACTGCAGTAATTGTAGAATGCTTGGGTGCTGTCCCTAAGCTTGACACAGATATAGTGCAGAGGGTATTGGGATTTGTGTTTGACTCACTTAATCCTGCTGTGACGAGAGACCAAGATTATAAGGTTAGCATAATTTATAACTGTTGCTCATTTTCTTTTTGAACATATTGGAAATCCGGACCCAAAATCAACTCAAAAATTTTAATACTAATCTGTTTAATCTGGCCGGGGGGCACACAGCTGTAAATAAAGGCCCCTTACAGATGGAAAACACCTACAAACTGTTTTGGACTCTCCTAAAACACTTGGACTTAAACTCTAACTCGTACATAATTTGGACTCTTCTAATCCAATTATCTTCTAGAAACATGATTAACTCAACAATCACCCCCTTAATCATGTTTTTTAGGACACACTCACACCAATGTAGGATGAAAACACATATTCCATCCTACACACACTTAGGGTGGACACGACACCCCCAGAATGATCACTTCATCTTGCACACATTAAGGGATGGGCGGCACTACATCCCTCGAGATGGGCACTACATCTTGGACACAAGTTTGAGTTGGGCACTACAACCCGGGTTGGGCACTACAACCCTTTGAGGTGGGCACTACACCTCGAGGATGAACACATCATCCAACACGACTTTGGGACGAACACATCATCCAACACGACTTTGGGACGAACACATCATCTCCGGAACGAATACATCATCCCGTACACTGACACCTTTGAGACGAACACATCATCTCTGGGACGAACATATCATATCCTCGAAACGAACACATCATCTCGAGCACAAATTTAAGTGGGATGAACACATCATCCCAAACACTCTACTTTGCACGGACACCTCTGTTGCCGCGATCCATCTCTACCACATTGGTCTGAATTCGTACTTGACCTTCATTGACCCTTTCCAGATCCAACTCGACTCACCAAGCCCGGCCGGCCTTTTGCTCCTCCTCTGTTTGCTGTTAACAGCAGCCCATAAAAGCACAAAAGAGAAATATTACTGCAGCCTACCAAAACATATCAGCTCACATGTCTTGCATCCTTTTCTCTGGATCAGCATGCAACCGGACGGCCACATGTAAGCCTTTTCGTCTAGTACGTGGCCAACACCAAGGGCAGAGCCAGCTGCTCACAGCACCACCTTGGTCCTCCCATGTATTTGAAAACCAGCCGCGTGACACCGCTGCTGCTTGCCAGCTCAGGCCACATTCTCTGCACGTGTCTCTTCCTTTCACACATTCAATCAACAGAAAAGCATAGCACACCCAACTGCTGACAGCACCCATGTGTATCCTGCTTCTGGGACAGCGACACACATGGCCAGCAGCACCACACATGCCTGGGTCCGCGCGCTGCGCAACAGGCTCAGCTCCGCCTCACCCTTCTGTCTGCAAGCGTGAAGCGTCGACTTAAAGCGCACCACCGCCGAGCACCTTCTGCTCACATGTTGGGTTAGCCGCCTTGGCGCGCCGGAAGCCCGCTCGAGCGACAAATCTGTTCTCGCCAAGCGAGCGCGCGTCTGTGCAACCTGCCCGATTCCCGCTGAATCAGCCTGGGTTTCTCCGACTTTGGCGCCAACATGCCCGTGGATTCCCACGCGAGTCCCACGATCTCCCGCCGATTTAGTGACACCGTCGAACCCGCGTTGGGCCTCCAATTTCCTCCGCGATTTCCTCGCTTGATTCCGCCTTGCCGAAACTCGTTGCCTCCACGACGACGGATCCGCGCCTACACTACCTGCTTCGACTGCGCCCCCTCCAGCACGCCTGCCAGCAGCTGTCACCCCCGAGAGCACGTTCTCCCGGGGGCAGCGGTGGATCTACAACCTCCTTCGGCTCTGATGCCAATTGTTGGAAATCCGAACTCAAAATCAAACCGAAAACTGTAATACTAATCTGCTTAATCTGGCGGCGGAGGGGGGCACACAGTTGTATATAATGGCCCCTTACAGATAAAAAGCACTTACAAACTGTTTCTGCCTCTCCCTAAAACACTTGGACTCTAACTCTAACTCGTACCTAGTTTGGACTATCCTAATCCAATTATCTCTAGAAATATGATTAACGCAACAGAACATATGACTTGTTAAGTTTCTTCCCCTTTCTTAAACCTGGTATGTCTGATGGAGATGTGCGGGTATCTGTCATGTACCACATTATGGACCTTTTATTGTTTTTACTGGATTCGTAATTTCGTATCTACTTGACCCTAAGCATAATGATTCACCTGATACTTTCTATGCGAAGTTGTAGTAATATTGTGTGATTGGTTCTTTATGATCAGGCTGGCGCTCTGATGATTGTTGGAATATTGGCAACCCGGGCGACTTTAGCACCTAAACTCGTTCAAAATTTGATTTTCTTTGTTGCAAGGACTGCCCAAAATGATGCATTTGAGTCAGTTGACTTGCCATGGCTTCGTGTCACAATGATGGCTATAATAAGTCTCGTTCAGGTTTGATGTAACTTCTTGTCATTTTTTTAAAGCTGGCCTTTTGTGTAAATACTGAACCCAATAGAGCTGATACTTATCTGGAAAGATTAATGACTGTATATTCATTTTCCAGTCACAGTCGGTCCATGACCTGCCTAAGAAGCCCTTAATGATTCTAAAAGACATAAGGTCGACCTCTGCTCTTTCTTTTACCTTATTCTTTTTCGACCTCTCTTCTGCTCGCGTTAAGCATTGTTTTATTATGTTAACTTTTCAGGGATCTTTCTGGCGTGCTATCTGTATTATCTAATGAGTACAATATCGAAAAATTCATTAGGCTTTATGTTGAAGCATTGATTGGCTATAGGTGATAACCTTTTGTGTTTATTTTTCCCACTTCTATCTTTGTGGCACTGTATGGGTGGTTGACTTTTAATATGTTGACAGTACCGCTAATGATTCTTGCTGCACACACCTGATTGAAACTATTGAGACTCTACCGCTGAAAATTTTTGTTGAAAGGATTGTGTTCAAGGTTCTTGGCAGCTGTGTCAAGGTGTCACGGGCCACAGATAACCCAGATATGAAGCACACAGGTATGACACCTGCTTTGAATTGTTTTATATAGTACGTTTTATTTTTTCTTTTTGTGCATACATTGGTTTCGGACATATCGTGCAATCCTTCATAGTTTGTATTTATTTGTACCATGTCATCTGTGACATGATCTTTCCCGCTGAACTGAGTGATTTATTGTTCTTCAGGAATGTGGGCTAGGAGAATCTTGAGCACAATTGGAAGAAAATATCCACTGGATCTGCGTGATGCTATTCGTAAATTTCTTGAGGTACAAGATGAAAAACTTGTCATATATCTGAGACTTAATGTTTCATGCCATTGTTTTCCCTTTTTTTGTTATCCATGATTGAAACTGTGATTCATTTCATATCACTGATATCAGAACTCAGAAATTAACCCAATGGGAGGGGGTTTTATGTCGGAGGTGTTCGGCTTAGTGTTTAATGAGAGCGAGAGCACACCAGCTGAAATATCCGATTCCAACATTTGGTTCAGTCTGGAGCATCCAAAGGTACAATGTGATATGGAGTTACTTGGTGTGAACTTTACTACTTGATAGATACTTTGGTCATCTTTATCAGTATTTATATTCTTGACTAATTACTTGTCCTGTTCACATCAGATTTGTTAAATCATAAGTAATTACTACACTTAGTCATTTTGGCTGAATTAGTTTCTGTCTTATTATCTTTTCTGCTTTACGAAGATGTGCAATTTCTTACATGATGCAGGCAATGGTCCGTCAGCATGCTCTGTCGAAAATCGCTACATCCGGCCTTTTTAACAACAGTACTCCAAATCAGCAGGTAAGTCTCGGCATTGTTGCATATGTTCTTGATGTGTTATATGTTCTTGTTGTTTGAAGCTTTTCTGAATTGATGATCTGGTGGCTTATGTTGTTTTATTTCCGTTTACTATAGAAGTTTATCAACATGCAAGATGCAATATTGCGCAGTCTGTATGACGATGATCTTAGTGTCGTCCAAGCTGCCTTATCTATCGAAAGACTAGCTGCTGTCATGAATCCTGATAGCCTTCTAAAAGCATTTAACGATTTGCTGAACAGATGCATCAAAATAATTACCAAAGGTGTGCAATATTTCTTGAATGTCTTCTTTTTTACAGTTCTTTTGGGTGAGTTGGTTTGTGACATTGTATGTGTCTGCAGAAATCATCTAGCCTATGCCTACCCCAACGTGCTTGGGACAAAGGCTTTGTTGTTGTTGTTGTTAGTTCCTATCAGTGTTTATCACAAAAGGTGTCGTAGCTAGAATGATATGTACCCTTTCATATAAAATGCTGGAAACTAACAGTAAGGCATTCATGTAATATCCTAAAATACCAGTTCGAGATTGATATACAAGTACAGATAGTAATGATTCTTAGTTTGGACCATGGCAGAAAACTAAATATAGAAGTACAATAAACAATTGTGCCCGTAAGAGCTCTGTATATTCGTAATGTAAGTTTCTGCTAGTTGATAGAAAACTAAATATAAGCTACATTTAACCTTGGTGCGTTTTTTTTGTTGAGTTGTACCATGCCAAGGATTAGCCTTAAGTCTTTACATCTTTTCCTTAGTGATGGATGAGGTGTCGAAGGATATACAAGGGGATATCCCTTGGTGTATGCTCTTTGCTGATGATGTAGTGTTGGTAGATGAAACTAGGGATGGTGTTGATAGAAAATTGGAGCTATGGAGGCGGACCTTAGAGTCTAAGAGGTTTAGACTTATTAGAACCAAGACCGAGTATATGAGATGCGACTTTAGTGATGTCGGGTGCGAGGATGGTAATGTTAGTTTACAAGGACAAGTAGTACCTAGAAGAGACACATTTCGATATTTAGGATCAATATTACAAAGCAATGGTGATATTGACAAATATGTTTGCCACAGGATCAAGATTGCGTGGATGAAGTGGCGACAAGCATCTGAAATCTTATGTGATAAGAAAGTTCCACAAAAATTGAAAGGAAAATTCTATAGGACGGTGATCAGACCTGCGATGTTGTATGGAGCAGAATGTTGGCCAACTAAATGGCAACATGTCCAACAAATGAGTGTTGCGGAGATGCGCATGCTACGGTGGATGTGCGATCATACAAGAAGAGACAAAATTAGGAACGAGGTGATACGTGATAGGGTAGGGGTGACACCGATTGAGGAGAAACTAGTCCAACATTGCCTACGATGGTTTGGGCATATCCAGCGGAGACCTCCAGAAGCACCGGTTAACAGTGGGATTATAAAGAGTAGAGAAAATTTTAGGAGGGGTAGAGGTCGACCAAGGTTGACATGGCAGGAGGTGGTGAAACGAGACTTAAAGGAGTGAGACATACTTAGAAATTTGGCTCATGATAGGACTGTTGAAGTTAATCACGTATTCTAGAATAAATTAGAGATTAGGAGGTGTCCATATCCGGATACACCATATTAGGGATAGAGTCCAAGTCGGATTTAAAAGAAGAGTCCTAGTCACCATATTAGGGATAGAGTCCAAGTCGGATTTAAAAGAAGAGTCCTAGTTTGAGTCACATGTAAGGGGCCAATATATAGCCGACGTAGCCCCCCCCCCCCCCCGGTTGAATCGATGGAAGCAAGACATTAACCACGGAATCCCAACAATTGGTATCAAAGCGAGAACGATCTTGCGGACGTACCTCGTCGGATCGTGACCCCGGTGTGGCGCAACCCGGCGTGCCCAACGCGGATCTCATAGAAGGCGACCGAATCCGGTGTGAAGTTGGCGGAGATCCGGCGGCGGACGTCGATTTCGGTCGGCGGAGATCCGGGCGGCAGTGCGTTGGGGGAAGGGAAGCAATGTCAGCAAGGGGGCACAACTGTGCTCAGATCCGGCGGCATTGCGGCTCGGCGAGGCTGGGCGTCGCGAGCGCTCTCGACCGGTGGGAAAAGAAGGGGGCGCCGAACCCTAGTCACGGCGGTCAAGTCTGCGGACTAGGCCGTATATTCATGGTCTGTCTGCTCCTTCAAGTCCACGTTCCCTGAGGAAGAAAATTCAACAATTGGGCCTTGACCATTGGGCTGGCACAAGAGATTGAAGAGAGTCATATCTGACTCTTGGGCCTATTTGATTTGTGGGTCAGTCTAAAGAATATGGAGAATAAAATGGCGCTTCAATATCCCCTACTTACGAAGATCAATTATACAGCATGGGCCATCAAGATGAAAATATTTTTGAAGATGCAGGGGGTATGGGAAGCCGTGGAGGGGACAGACAAAGTTGATCCAAAACAAGATCAGTTGGCTCTTGCGGCCATCTATCATGCTATTGACGAAGACACTCTCATGCGAATTTTCGAGCAAGAGACGGCAAAAGACGCTTGGGAGATGATCAAGACCAAGTTTTGGGGAGAAGAACATGTGATGGAAGCAAGAATTCAAACTCTTCAGAATGAGTTGGATATGATGCATATGAGCGGAGGAGACTCTATCGACGACTTTGCCACAAGGGTGATGATCATCGTCACAAAATCCGTGGTCTCGGGGGTGAAGTTAAAGAAAGTTATATCGTGAAGAAGTTGCTATGTGCTCTGCCTTCGAAATTCCTCCACATTGCATCTACTATTGAACAATTTGTTGATTTGAAGACGATGACTGTGGAGGAGCTCGTTGACAGACTCAAGGCACATGAGGAACGAGTGCATGGTTTCAACAACCAAGAACATGAAGAAAGACTCTACTTAACAAGGGAGGAGTGAAAAGCAAGAGAGACGAAGGATGGTGAGAAACTTCTGACAAGAGAAGAGTGGAAAGCTGAAGAAGCAAAAAGTGGTCAAAAGAAGAAGAAAGTTGACAAGACAAAGATTCAGTGCTACACTTGTCGGAAGCGTGGACACTTTGCCAGTGAGTGTCCTAAGAACAAGGAAGAAGAGAAGGCGCTTTTCGCGTCGGAAGGAGAATTGTTTTGATCTTGCATGGAAGAGTGCTCGGGATGATGTGTTCATCTTGAGAGGGTGATGTGTTCACCTCAAATTTGTGTCCGGGACGATGTGTTCGTTCCAGTGGATGATGTGTTCATCCAGAGATGATGTGTTCGTCTCATAGGTGTTAGTGTACGAGATGATTTGTTCGTCTCAGGGGTGATGTGTTCGTCCCATGGTCATCCAAGATGATGTGTTCGTCTTGGGGGGTGTAGTGTGTCTACATCCTAAATTAGTGAGTCCTCGAAAACGTGATTAAGGGGGTGTGTTGAAGTTAATCACGTATTCTAGAATAAATTAGAGATTAGGAGGTGTCCATATCCGGATACACCATATTAGGGATTAGGGATAGAGTCCAAGTCGGATTTAAAAGAAGAGTCCTAGTTTGAGTCACATGTAAGGGGCCAATATATAGCCGGCCTAGCCCCCCCGGTTGAATCGATGGAAGCAAGGAATTAACCACGGAATCCCAACAAGGACTACATGGAAATTAGCAATTCATGTGCCAAAATCTTAGTTTATTCGTAATTTGTTACTCTTATCTTCTTTCTTATTAACCCATTTCTAAAATAAATAAAATGTAGAATCTTATTTTATTGTATTTTTTATTATTATTATTGTTTTTTTACTTTCATCTTATTTTCTATTACATTTCTTCAAAATTGTTGGGTTTCATTTCTAGCCAACCCCAACTTGTTTGGGACAAAGGCTTGGTTGTTGTTGTACCATGCCAAGATAGGTTCTGCACCTTCTCATCATCTCGTGTATGTTCCTTTGTGGAGGGCTATATATTTTTTATTTTATGTTGCTCCAGGAGGTTCAAAAGCATCAAAGGCTTCTGATATTGCTGTTTCATGCCTGGAAAAAATGGTTGTGGAATACCAATCACATCACACGGAGCATGCCAAGGACGTAGCCTTAGTAGTATTTCCTCTCCTTATTGTTCATCCAAAGGTTTGCTACTTCTCTTTTATTACTATCTCCTGATTCTTTTTATTTTTTTTGCATTTATTCTCATTTCCACTGCTGAAATGGAAATGCAGACCTTTAGAATAAATGTGAAGGCCTTAGAGCTAGCCAAAAAAATACAATGGGAATTCTACAGAAGTAGTTCTCTTGTATACGACGAGTTCAGTGCTGATAAAACAAAGGTAAGTTTTGTACTAGTAGCTATGTTATGTAGATATTTAGTGTAAGCCTATCAAGTTAGCACAGTTGGCTCAGTTGTCGACAATCTTGGTATTCATATAGACGTCTTAATCTCCATCATTTATACAATTAGATATCTTAGGATTCACTTCTCATGAATCAAAGATTTATTATTTGGACATTTTAATCAAAACAATCTGATTTAGTTCTGTTGTTTATTTGTTTATGTAATTATTGTGCTCATTATGTTGCAGAACTTGGATCTCGACTCCATTGCTTCAATTAACATGAAGAACGTTAGAGCTTTTGCTGAAACTTTCTTAGCAGACCCAAATAAGCATTTGGAGTGGTTGATTAACTCAGGGAATGGAAATAGATTTTCTAGAACCTTATTTCTACTCATAGTTTTGCAAACACTTGCTGCTCCTTCTGAAGGTATGTTCATTTTTTCTATAACATTGAGGCAGTACTTGTGAAGGTTGCAATGCCGAATGTGTGGTATTTATAGACCTATTTTGGTCACTGAGTGCTTTTATTTGTTGCTTGTTACATCTGCAATGTCTAAAAAATGGCCTATCTATTCTTTCAAGTCGTCTATAGTTATGATATCGTACTCTTGACTACTTAGTACCTCCTGATGTTCAGTAATTCAGACATATCTCACTTAACCTGGTGGCATTTGCTGCTGTGCTATCACAATCACGTGGAATGACTTTCTTGTTCTTTTTAAGTTTTGGACAAGCAAGTTAGTCTCTGCCAAGCTTGTTTGCCAGCTCTGAAGGATGAATGGTGTCACATGCAGCCCAAAGATAATGGTGCTGGAAATGAGGTATGCTCGTTTAATTTTCTATTCTGTGTTGAAATATCAAATGAGTGCACCATGTTCTTCAGTCCTTTTTTTTTTGCTTTACAGATAAGCACTGAAAAGCTTGAGAAGTGCAGCATGGAATTGGTGAAGCATATTTTCAACAGCGACTCAGAAGCATTAAATTCTAGAATCCTTCTGTGCATATTTTGGGGTATTTTAAGGGTGCACTCATCTTACATTAAGCAGGATTCTGTGGTATGCAACTTTTAAGCAATAAAAGCACCAGACATTCTTATTACTTCACTTCTGAGTGTATGTCATGCTCTGTGCCCTACTTATTATACTCAGGTGTGCAGTGGTGGAAATACAGTGCTTGGTGATTTGTTTCTCTTCTTCATCACATCGTGGGGCAATAATATCTTTCGGAACCTCCTCCAGTATCTCATTGTTAACTGCACAGGAGCACCATTTCAATTTATTTCGATGTACTTTCTGGATGAAGGTTTGCTACGTTCTATCTAGTGTCTACTAAGTTTGTTCTGCTACTCTGCAACAACAAAGCATGCTAGATGAAAACAATTGTCTTTTTTCTTCTTCTTGTTTTGGTGTTGTGCTATTGCCTAACCTCAATGTTATCCATCAGCTTTGTTTTCTGTTGGTCTAATTTATCAACGGTTTTGGTCATCCAACTTTTGTTTTTATAGTGGTTGATTTTATTAGATTATGATCATGAATCTTCTCTTCTAGAAATCAGATAGGGCCATGAGTGACCACATGCCCATCTACAGAAGGTGCAGGATGAGTTGTCCCCCCGCCCCCACCCAAAAAAACAGAAAGAAAATACCAAAACATCCACAATTGTTGTTCATGTATTGTGTTGGTTGCCATTAAATAAGCTACCTGAAAAGCAGGGAATTTTTTTGGATGAAGGTTTGCTACGTTCTATCTAGTGTCTACTAAGTTCTTTTTTTTTTTTTTGATTTTTGGATGTAAGCCAAGTTTCATGGGAGTGCACATTGTGCCTTTATTATTGTGATATTACACTGCCAACTTTGCTGGTGTCCCTGGGTGAGTTTTAGTGTGACAAGCATTTCATCCCTGCCACTGCTGCGGAGTCTTTTATAGTATAGTTTGTTTACGGCCACCGATTTGGCATGATATTATATACGTGCTCTTCTAATCTTTAATTTTATATCATTATGCCCTTCGAGAAGCTAACCAATCTCTTCAACTTCATCTCTTTGCTAAATTTTATGACTCTTGTATTTGCTGTAGATTTATCTGATGAAGTTCAAAGGGAGAGTCTTCTTTTGCTTGCTTCTATTTGCTCTAAATGCGCTTCCTCTGAAAATAGTACCTTGGATGAAAGCACATGCATGCAGCTTCTACTTGGGTTTCCTTCTGTAATACTCCCACTTGCTCATAGTAACAAGGTATGAAGGTTGCCCCATAGTAATTTTATTAACTGGAAATCTATGACCTTGCTCCTTTCTTGTGCTGTGTTATTCAACACATTTATACTCTTGTGTTGTAGGATATAAGGTCCTCTGCTGTTAAATGTATTGAGGGGCTATCTTTAATTTGGCAACGCATGAGCACTTCCCTACAAAGAAATGGTACGTTAGCCTTTATTTTCTTATTGTTTCAACTAGAGCAACCTGATGTGTATCATTGTGACCTAATTTTACTATCTGCAGGAAACAACATCAAAGTGCCTCAATGTATGTCATCTCCGGCCTTTGGTATGTTCCTAGAGTCATTGGTTAACCAAAAGACAATGATCTCATCGGATGCAAGATTTCTACCTGCATATATGTCGTCTATGCTAAGCCCGCATAAAGACATGATGGTTCCTGACAACCTTCATGAAAGGTGATAGTGACTTCTTCTAGAATACATTTTTGCTATGTATTACCTATTAATTGGATGTAAACCAACTTGTACTCCTATTTTCAGATTTGACCAGCCAACAAAAGATACTCTCCTTCATTTCATCTTGCGCTCTGCTATGAAGCTCTCACCTTATGGGAAGGTCAGTATTTCAGTAATCTTTACACTGAGTCACTAAGACAGTCCAGGCCACAAACTGTGCTCGCGTGTTACCATTCACTTGTCTTAGCTAGCAAAAAAGCAAGACAAATGCATATGCGATGAAGCTTGATGCCTGTTTAGGATGGTAGTTGATATCTTTGAAACATGTTGCAGTTCATGGCTCTGTCAGTCCTGAAAGGTGTAGGAAGCATATTATTTAAGGTGGAAGATGTGAGATCAGTTTTCTTCGATCTTCTTGACCGCCGTGATCAGTATTGGAATACGCATTATTCTGTGCCGATCCTATCCACCTATGAAATGCAAATCTTGTGTTTGCTTTTGGAGGTAAACATTACTATGCTTTCCTTGTATGCCCATGCAAGCTTTTTTGACATGTCGTCCAATTTGATAGCTATTACACATTTGCTGCCTATGTGTCAACGTCCTATGGTCTGCAGGTTTTGTTTTCAATGTCAGATCGTGCAAATATTGATCTCAAAATGTTCAAAGCCTTACTGAGAGCTTTAAGGGTGAGAAAACTTCAGCTTATTTTTAAAAACCAAAATTATATTTTGGAATTAACTCTGACTGTATGAAACTTTAGGTTGATGCTTTGTCATCTGATGACCCTATTGTTGTAATGCCATGTCTTACTGTCCTGCAAACTCTTCAACCAGTGTTTTTCGATGATTTGAAGACCGATATAAAGGTTTGTTTTAGAATACAATGCGCTTATGCTAATAGATAGTCATTTCTTTTTCAAAAAATTATGTTCCTTGTTGTGCTCTAGAACATTGCTACAAGTACCTGAATTTCATTTTACATGGCCATTTCTGCCATGTTTCTGCTCCAGCTATTAGATTAGGTAACATGAACAACGTAAATGTTGTACTTAACTCGATCATGCGGTTCTGCAGGAAAAAGTTTTTGGGCGCCTTATTTCCTTTTTTCGCAATGAGAACTTCGAAATTCGAAATGCCACACGGGATGCTCTGCTACGTATTAATGTTTGTATCTATACCCTCTTCTCGTTTTGTTTCTTGCTTAGTGCACGCAACATCATGGTCCAGAAGACTAGATGCATCAATTTCTACGTTTCTAAAATGTTTAATCGAGACAAGGAAATCTTGCAGGCTTTCATTTACATCCTTGTGATTAATTTTTCTCATTGTCTTCCTAATTGTACTTCTGTACTTTCTTTCATTATTTTTTGTGATTCATGCTAAGCTGTAAGTTGTAACCCCGTATGAGTTACTAGGGTTTGCTAGCTTCACGATAATGCTATTAATTGATTACGAAAGGAGAACTGCTCATAGAGCAGACGGTTAAAGGCTCCAGGTGAGAGCCTGCTGGCCAGGGTTGGATCCCTGGTTCTCACAAGGTGTGGTAAAATCACTAGCATTGAAGTTCGCCCCTGGGGTAGTGTGGGTGAAAAATTGAATAGGAAAGACAATTGGCTTATATTTTTGCTTTTTAGTATCTATTTGTATAAAAACATAAAATAAGATTTATTAATATGTGAGTACTACCGTCTTTTGGTTGGTGCTTACTTTGCTCCGCACGTACAGGTTCATGCTTCCACTGTAGTCAAATTTATTGACTTAATTGTAGCATTCAACGGTACAAAAGGACATTCAAAAAGAGTAAAGAGAATGGAGGACCAGAATGAGGACACATTTAACAATTTTGAAGAATTCTTTGGAGAAAATGCTGTAGCTTCTATTCTGGTTTCTCTTTTAGATATTCTATTTCTTAAGAAAGATGTAAATCAAAGGTGGGGTGCCATATAATCATTTTCTTGTAGTTCCTTATGTCATATGTGGCTGACATGGCACCCTGCATGCAGATCAAGTTTGTTACAACCACTTTTCCAGATTCTATCTAAGCTCCTTTCTGATCAATGGGTATCTGGGATAGTTTGCCAGCATACTGAACAACATGACACCTCTTATGAAATGCCTGATTTTTCCAGTTCCATAAAAGAAGCTCAGCAGTTGGTACTTCTGGTCCTCAAAGATATAACGGATACACTACAAGCGGGTCACAATGTACTTTTTCTATGTTTATTGTTAACTGCTTAATCTAACTTTTTTTGGGGTGGGGGCTGCTTTTTTTTTTGTTTGGATTCATGAATTATATGTCTATCTGCAGGATGCAAGGTTCAACAACTCAAATATAGAATTGCTTATCAGTTGTGTTCGGTCGGTCAAGGATGTAGGAACTCGGAACCATGGATTTTCTTTGATTGCTTCTGTGGCAAAGGCTTGCCCAGATCTAGTTTCAGAAAGCATTGTTGATTTATTTGTTGCTATTGGGGATGCTATAAAACAGGTCTGTATAATCTTCTAGTAGCTGACAAAGTTAATGAAGTTTGTGGGCCATATACCTTCATTTTGTAGGACAAGGAGTTCCCTTTTAAATTGTTAGTTTCACATTTATTATTATCAGTTTTACAGACTTATTGATAAAGTGTTACCAATCAATTCTTAGTACAACACTCAGAAGAATACATCCAGTATTTTAAAATTCTTCGCATAACAATTCTATCTTTTGATTTCCTTGTGAAGTTATTGCCACCCAGATCTGTTTTGCTTCTTTGTGATGCCTTTAGTATCTTTCTGCTTTCTTGTTTGTCATTGCTGCAGGATGACAGCCATTCACAACGTGTATTGGAGGATTTGTTATCTGTTGTAGTCCCATGTTGGTTATCAAGGAGCACAAGTATTGAAAAGCTTCTTCAGGTTTGACGCTCCCTGTCTTGTTTTGTTCTTGACCATGAAGCATTAAGTTAGTAAACTTCTCACTAATGCTATTTGTTACTTCAGATATTCATTAAAGCTTTGGTGGACATTCCTGAACATAGGCGATTGACGCTCATAGTTTACCTCTTGAGGTTTTTTTTCTATATAAATTTCATCAGCATCCCCTTATTTGTACAATGTTCAGTTACTAAATTCGTTATGCTGTTTTCAGGACCTTAGGAATGGAAACTAGTTTGAGTACTGTGATCATGCATTTGTTCCACTCGGTGGTGGAGCGGATTTCACACCCTTCCTTGACTACCTTGTCACGAGAGTGGGAATATGGATTGGCAGTCAGTGTGACGGACCAGTATTCCTATAAATTATGGTTTCCTTGTTTGAGCAAGCTGCTAAAAGAAATCAGGTTGCATAGGAGACAAGGTCTGTCTCGAATGCTGCATTTGGCAATGAGGTTTATTCTGTTAAAGCTGGAAGATACAGAGTTGAATTTTGAGCTTGAATCCAAGCAAGCTGCTGATTTTATCCAGGTATTTCTTTTGGTGAAATTATTGCTGTATTAATGTTTTGATCTATGTTCTGTTCTATTTCACTCTAGCTAGTCTAGCTAGTAAAAATGGGGTTGATTTAATTCATTCGACTCTTCTAGGGATCACTTGGAGCACTTATGGAGGAAGTTATATTGTGTACTGTATTTACCAAAGACAAGAAAAGTGACGGTTCTGGTGATATTATAAAAGAAGTCAGAGACTATGCAAATACAGTGCTCAAAATAATTACAGTATGGATGAATGCTTCCACATATTTTAGAGGAATTACTCAGTTGTTGGATCATTCAGACAGTGCTGTTAAAAGAAAGGTATGTTTCGTCAAAAAGCATAAAAAAATCAACTACTTTAGTTCCTTAAAATTATCTTCTGTTTCATGCTATTACAATTGATCTAAATTTAAACCAGACACTTGGAATATTGTCTGAAACTGCAAGAAGTAACAGCTTGGTACAGAACAAACAAATGATGGCAAGAAAACTGAAGCATAGTTCTCTTACCGCTTCCATTAAAGTGGACCAGAACTCTGGCCCTTGTTTCAGCGACTTGTGCTTAAAGATTCTGATGTTGATTGACAGAGTGGCTGATTCGGACTCTTCAGTGAAAATTGCTACTATTTCTGCACTTGAAACACTAGCGAAAGAATACCCCTCGGATAATCCTACATATAGCAATTGCCTCGCAACAATAATCGATCACACTGGCTCTGGTGATACAGTTACTTTTGCTGCATCAGTTCGTACTGCAGGCGCTCTGATAAATGTGCTTGGATCAAAAGCATTACCGCAGCTACCATTAATCATGAAAAATATACTTCTGGGGTCACATCAGGTGTCATGCTGCCCTAGTGGAAATTATGCTGATGGTTGCACCAGAACATCTACTAGGCTATCTAAACAAACTATAAGTACGCTACTATCTGTACTGACAACAATTGAGGTGATTGTGGAAAAGCTTGGTGAATTCGTTAATCCATATTTAGCGGAGATTCTCGATCTTGTGATATTGCATCCTGAATGCGGTTCTCATATGGATGCTAAATTAGATGCCAAAGCAGCAGATGTCCGGAATCTCCTGACAGAGAAAGTTCCTGTATGTTCCCCCTTGATTTATTTGATTTTTTTTCGGACAGGTGATGAACCATGAATTCAGCTGCTATTTATTGATCCTATTTACATTGCAGGTCCGGCTTATCCTTCCACCTTTACTCAATATGTATTCTGTTGCTGCAAAATGCAATGAAGCAAGCGTTTCATTAGCATTCCAAATGCTTGCAAATCTAATTGGTACAATGGATCGACCTGCTATAGGAACATACCATTCAAAAATATATGAACACTGTTTAACAGCACTTGATCTCCGTCACCAACAGCTTGACACTTTGAAGAATATAAATATGGTGGAGCAAAGTATTATCCATGCCATAATCGCTCTAACTATGAAGCTTACTGAGGCCACTTTTAGGCCTCTTTTCCTTCGTACACTGGAATGGGCAGAGTCTGAAGTTGATCAGTTCTCATCAAAGAGAAATATGGACCGTGTGATTGTTTTCTACAAGTTGGTGAACAAACTTGCTGAACAACACAGGTATCACTATGACCATACTGAGCTATCGTCAATGTCCCAGCATATAGATTGTTAAATTGTATCTGTGTGTCTGGTCCAGCCCATGTAGGGCTGTCAGCTGTCTGGGCCTATCCCATGTAGGGCTGTCAGCTGTCTGGGCCTATCCCATGTAGGGCTGTATCACATAGATGGATGACAATCTCTTGAAGCTTGATTTGGCCATTTTGCCAGTCTATTGTTTTATTATAGCTTTTGTTCTTTGACCCGTAACTAAATCATGCTATGGTTCACTATCAACTGTGGCATTTTTTTGTTGATCAACAATTTAATCTTTCTGTGAAGGTCCTTATTTACACCTTACTTCAAGTACCTACTCAAGGGATCTGTTCAGTATCTATCAGAGGATGGTGCTTTGGCCAATTCCAAGCAAAAGAAGAAGAGGGCCAAACTTGAAAGTGCTCAAGTTGAAGAGAAGGATAAATTATTGGTGCCAAAACTCTGGAATTTAAGAGCTCTTATATTGAATTCCTTACACAAGTGTTTCCTTTATGATAATGACCAGAAGATCCTCGATTCCTCTAATTTCCAAGTCAGTTCCTTGTTCCCTTTATAATTGCTAGCATGCTTTTGCAAGTCACCACGGAATCACTGTTCCTGCACTGGACCATGCATCCTTCATTTTTTAAATTTACATGCATTTTGTTCTCTCTATTTCTTACTATATTTGGTGCTTTTGCAGGTTCTTTTGAAACCCATTGTTTCCCAGTTCGTTGTGGAGCCACCAGAATCCACTGAATCAGTTCTGGATATTCCAACAGTGGAAGAAGTAGATGAAACTCTTGTTTTGTGCTTAGGGCAAATGGCAGTTACTGCACGGTCTGATGTTCTGTGGAAGTCTCTTAACCACGAGGTTGGAACTTATACATACACCAGTAACAATACCTTTTGAATTAGATGACTAGGATAACTCGTTGACTATTCACATAATCAAATTACCCATGAACTAGAAATGTCTTACAAACTATAAACATTGTATATAACCCCATAGCCTTACATCTTAATCTTAAAATTGCAGGTGCTGATGCAGACTAGGAGTGAAGAGATACGCCCGAAAATGCTTGGCCTAAAGGTTGTCAGGTACATGGTCCAACATCTGAAGGAGGAGTATGTCGTCCTTCTCCCGGAGACCATTCCATTCCTTGGTGAGCTATTGGAGGACGTGGAGCTGCCTGTAAAGACACTGTCCCAGGAGATTTTGAAAGAGATGGAAACCCTCAGCGGTGAGAGCCTCCGGCAGTATCTGTAATGCGGATGCTCCTTTACAAAGAACTCCTTGTGCTGAAGAGTTTTAGAACAAGATATGCATGCCCTATTTGTTGATCTGGTCTAATGTATGTATCTTATATGCTTATTCAAGTTACACTTAATGGTCTGGAAAACACAATTGATGTATGCAAGTCTAGTCTGATGTTGCTTTTTATGTTGGTATCTTTCTAATGTTTTCACGTTGCTTATTTGCACTGCCGTGAGAAAATCACGTGTACAGTGGATGTTGAACGATCACCGCAAATCTGGCCTTGCTGTGTGTGTTTCTTGGGCTGTCCAGACTGGCTGGCTCTGCCTCCGTGACTTGGTCGGATCTGCATCGTGCACGATGTGAGCTCGTGCCGGGAACAACAGCACATGGGGAATTTAAAGGCTTCTGTAAATCTGGGTTTCTTTATTAGTTCTTTCGAGACTTAAGGAAATCTTGGTTTTTTTATTATTTACCATTCTCCTCAATATATCTATCTCTCATCCCCATCTTTCGTTGTTTACTGTGCATCATATCTTTTTGACTTTTTATTTTCTTTGCTCAGAGTCAAGATTATACTCTTTTTGTTTCTTTTTATTTGTTATGGGTTAGTTCAAGCTGGTGACAAACAAAAAGAAAAGAAGAGAGTAACTAAATTCAGATGGAGAGATATATTTTTGCAAGCATTGGCAACTTGGAAAGGCATGGAGCCTTGCTAGGGTAAATTTTAGCATTGCGTTAGTCGTGCTACTGACGGCGACATGTATGGGACCGCAAAGAAATGTTGTCTCGAGGTCAGCAGTCTAGTTAGCAGAGTAAAAGAAACGTTGAAAGGATGTCACTGGTTGGTGCCTCCAAAAGGGCCGACGTAGCAAATCGTAGTCACGGAGGCCTGTGCATCTTTTGACCTCGTTCCCATTAGTACGAGAGCACGCATGATTGCTGTCACTGTCTTGTTCCTTCTTTTCGCGAGGACACATACTCATACTTTATTTCACGTTCAGCACAGCATTTAACTATATACTGTCTGTCTGATGCGATGCAGGTAAGCAGACAAACGCAATCAAGCAAATCATCAGGTAACATAGATGCGATTAACATAAATATTATAGAAATTCCCACGACGAAAACACCCACATTATGTGTTCAGAGGAGTTCCTCTGCGATTACGTGGAAACTATACTCTATACAACGTTTGTTTTGCCCCTAAATTACCATACTCACCAAACGCCTCAATACAAACTGTGTTGTATCCTTCGGTGCAATAAATAAGTAACCGGCAATACACTTACAGATCTAAAGCTATCCTGCTATAACACCACACTCCACCGCACAACCTTATCTTGCTATGTCTTCAAGCCTTTTAAGTATCTCCTTTGTGTCCGGTCTCAAGGACGGTGATGGGTTACAGCAAGCCGTTGCCAATTCGAAGTATGCGTTAAGATTCTCCTCCTTTCCGGAATTCTTGCTTTGCTTGATAAGATCGGAACTGAATGCATCAGATATCTTCCTCTCGAGAACCAGATCTTTGAAAGAGGCAGGCAAATGGATGTCACGGGTATTGAGCTTTTGATCATTTGGCACCTCCTTTTGAGCAAGCATCTCAAGCATAATTACCCCAAGGCTGTAGATGTCGCTCTCCCTGCTGACGTCCCTCATCTTTATCAGCTCTGGAGCCTTGTACCCCTGCACTGCAGATGTCTCTAGCATCTCTTGCGCAGCAGCAGGATTCAGCAGGAGATGGAGGCCAAAATCTGATATCCTGGGCTGGAAATCAGCGTCAAGCATGATGTTATTGGTTTTGAGGTTGCCGTGGATGATTGGTTTCTGCGATGCTGTGTGGAGGTGGTCTAATCCCTTGACAATACCAATCGATAGCTTGCATATTATCTCCCATCTTTGTGAATCATTGATTCCTTCTGCAGGAATTGGAACAACAAAAGATCAGAACACACAAAATGAAACAAGTATATTTCATGATTGAAGAACTCAAAGACCACCTCCATGGTTTTCTTTTTAAGAAGAGCTCAAGAAGTGCCCCCCCCCCCCCCCCCCCCCCCCCCCCCCCGGCCCCGGGAAAACTGTCCACTTCAGGCCCAACATAATATCATAAAACAAAACTGCACACATTGTTTAATGCAAAAAAAAAAAAAAAACTGCTCATCACACAAGTCTTTTTCTACGCGACAAATTGATGGTTCAACGTATCTATATTTCATCAAGGAATATGATTCAACAACAACTCTGAAAACGAGAGCTGGCAGATGCAGGAAAGCGTAAACACAGTATGGAAGTATCAGGAACATAATGCCCAGAAAGAAGTCATGAAAAACAGGCTAGGTTTTTTGTCTCCTATAATAAGCAGAAAAAACCTGCAAAGTACTCTTTTACACAAGGCCTTGATTCGATAGATTACCATGTTATCTGAATTATAAAGGCAACAATTAAAAGCTTGAAAGTGTTAGACCATCCGCAGTGGTATGCTGTAAAGCATACTGGATACACTGTTTTGCAGTGTAATTTAGAGTACATACTGTAAAAGCTGAAGGAGAATAGTGTATAGAGTATGCTTTAGAGTATGCTGGTGCGGATGGTCTTATACCATTAAAAGTTAAATTTATAAGGTGTCCCTTGTAGGTAACGACAAGAGGACGAAGTGTAACAGTGAAGACACATGACCAAAAGTAACAAAAAGCACCCTTGCAATGCTGTAACGTTGTACCCACCACAACGATTTGCTCAATTCTTACAGCATCATAGCACGCACCGCTGCAAATCGGAAGAGAAAAGTAACAAATCATCTGCACTCGAGTGGAAATTTAAAGTGTATTAAAATTCCAAGCAATGGCGCGTGTAACGTGTAGTGGTAACGTATAGTGCTAGCAAGGCTTGGCAATCCTCGAGTAAACGTTTAGAGTATATGAATCATTTCGCATGAGTAGCTTTGCTGAAAGCCAACTTGGTTCGAACGCAAACGACGTAAGATGAGCACAATTAACAGACCTTGCAGGAAGCGGCGGAGCGAGCCGGCGGCGTAGAAGGGGTGCACGAGGAGCTTCTCCCCGCGCGGGCCGACGTAAAGCGCGCGGATCGGGACGAGGTTGGCGTGGCGCGCCGCGGCGCCGAGCGCCCGCGCGGCGGCCACGGCCTCGTCGGCGGGCGCGGCGCAGGCCGGGCGCACGAAGCGAAGCAGCGCGACGGCCTCCCCGGCGCTGAGCCCTGCGCGGTACAGCGTGCTGTGCGCCGACTTGGCGACCACCTCCCCGGGCGCCTCGAGGATCGCGGCGACCGTGAGCGCCTCGCCGCCGGGGAACCGCACCAGCGCCTCGTCCCCGCCCGCCGCCGCCGCCGCCTGGTACCGGTCCGCCCGCGCGCCGACGCCGCCGCGGGAGGGCAGCACGCCGCCGCCGCGGCGGCGGCGGCATCGGCGGAGGAAGTAGAGGAGGGTTAGTGCGGCGACGACGGCGAGCGCCGGGAAGAGGACGGCGTTGACGAGTGCTGCCCTGCGCATTGCGCGAGTTCCTTCTTCCAGATCGGAAGCAAGGACGGACGGGGTTTGGAGCTTGGTGGGATGGGAGAAAGGAAGGCTTTGGTTGTTGGGGTAGGCGGGCAGCTCTGCTCTTGCTTTGCCGTGCCGTGCCGTGCCCCTCGGCCTCGGCAATCCTTTCCGTTGGGACGGTGGTCACCTTCAGATTCGTCTCGTTTTTCAGAGGAAAGTTCAGTGTGGAAAGTGAGAATGTGGGGATGGATGTTTTCTTTCCTTCTGGGGTTGGTTTAGTAGTTTGGACTTTGGACTGCTCACATCAGTACATCTAACGTTTTCTGTATACATGTAGTGGAAGAACAAAGACTCCGTTGTATTAAACGCCACGAGAGTTTGGAGTCGGACTATACATGTGTAGTCCCTGACATTGTTTGACTCGCACCTACCACAAAGTTGCTCTCTGGAACGGCACCAAATGGCGAATGGAGAGCGAGTATTTTGATGGTGTAATCCTCGGTAGACAAGACTTGATGTAAGGTTAGTTCGGTTAGTTGAGATGTGCACGTTGCACGTGATCGTTTCTAAATCTTGGAAGTTGTGACCGATTTGTTTGTTGGTAGTACTCTCAGAGATTATATGGTGAGAGCGGAGCGGCGGACGGACGGGACGGGTTGGATCTTCTCCTCTTCATTAAAAGCGTTGAATGTGGGGGAGCATCTTCATTTTAATCAAACCAATACCGACTTAACAATACTTGACCGGAGTAGTAGTACTACATCGAACAGGTATGTCTACATTTTCATTATGAAAAATGTCTCAAATTTATTACTCTATCCGTACCTAATCCTAATGGATGGTGTGATACGTCGACGGTCATCACCGACTCCCCAAGCACGCGTGGATGCACGTTAATGCGTGCGCCGTGCGGTGCGCCGGCGAATGCACGTGAACCGGAGACCGATAGTACACACGAGCCGCGACCGCTTTGAGCGTTAACGCCAACTGCGCCGCGCCGGCGGGAGCGTCGAAGCGCGCGCGGACGTTGTTCACCTTCACCACGGCAGCCGCTTTGCATCGCACGTAAACCGGAGCACCTTTCACTTTGGGGCCTTTCGGCTGCGGCTATAGGAAGAATCCGTATGATTCGCGCGCAGCCGCCGTTGGGCGCACGGTTTGCTCCGGCGTGGAGCGTGCGGAGCGGCGAGAGAGACGCGTCGCGCGGAGTTCGGGAGCGCCGCGCCGGACAGATGTCGCGGAGCACGAGGAACGCTAACGCTTCGTGGCGGGGATGGGTGATGGGTCGCACGGGCCCGTGCGTGCGTATCCGGGTGGGTTCCAAAAAAACTAAAGAGGCTACAAGCTGAAGACTTGGGAGATGGGCCAGACGCGTGGAAAAGCTCTCTATTTCTTGGGCCAAGCCCGCTCTAGAAAGAAAAGGTTCTTGGTCTGGGCTGTCAATTTAGGCGAACTGGATGATCGACCGTTTGAAGCGCTCGAAAATGAAGGGCGTGGTATTTAGAAGGTACATGTAGTAACTGTATCCAATTCCAGAGGCTTAAAAAGAGTTCAAAAGATGTAAAAAAAGTCAAACACACCAACTGATCGAACAACGATCATGTGATAGCAACCGTAAGCCCCGTCTCCATCTGTTTACATTCAGATCCTAATTACTACATCCGTTTCTTTTTATTTGTTACCGGTTAGTTCATTTTTGAACTAATCAGTGATAAATAAAAGAAACAAATGGAGTACATCGGAAGTTCATAATACGCACAAGAAAATAAAAGGAAAATCCATCATTTGTGAAGTCAAAGTACCTGCATCATCTAAGATAACTTGATCTCTTAAAGAGCTCTATTGAAACACTTCCTGAAGATATAAGTATGAAAAAAATTGAATATTTCTGGTTGCAGGAGTCTTGTTCAGCTTCCAAAGGAAATGAAGTACATGACTACCCTCCGTCATGCACCTTTACACTCATGGTTGTTCAAGCTTGAAGATGATGCCTCCTGAACTAAGATGGCTCATTGGCTCACTTCTCTACGGATGTTAACTTACTTTATAGTAGGTACACCTGGTCCTAGCTGCAGTGGGGTAGCAGAGTTGGGACCGTTAGATGATCTTGGTGGCCGGCTAAAAGTACATAAGCTAGAAAATGTGACAGAAACAGATGTGCAAGCAGCAAATCTTAGAAATAAGAAGAGACTCACCGAATTGATTTTAAATTGGTTAGGCCGTAACAAGGATCTACTACAACATGATTATAATAAGATTGTGGAAGGTATGAAGCCTCATGATGGGATCAAGACCCTAAAGTTACATTCGTATGGTGGCAACATCTGTCCAACATGGATGAATACTTTGCATCACGTAGTGGAGCTTGTTCTTTCTGAATGCAAGAAAATCGAAAAGCTTCCTCTACTGTGGCGGTTACCAACTCTACAGGTTCTTTACATGAGAGGAATGGAAAATGTGCATTTTTTTGTGGTAGTGACCCCCCCCCCCCCCCTCCTACATTTAAGGAAATGAGGAAGCTTGAATTGAATATGATGCTGGAGAAATGGTGGCCTCGGGACATAAATGAGGTACAAGAACAAGAGCTAATATTTCTTTTTTTAATGATGGGTAAAGTCTTGAGCTTCCACTTTAAGGAGGTTATGATCAATTTACTATAAACGAGTACAAATGCAGACACTCACATCCTATTATCTAGAACAAGATAATGATAACGGGATAACTAAGCTTATGACTATGGATCAGACTTTGTAGGTCAATATTACGGCACGTTCATCCCTTCACATTTTCCGTAAGTGCGCCCCATATCAAACATACTTTTTCTGTAGAGTATCTGCATTTAGTACTGTGGAATTCATCCTGAAATTCGCTCCTACCAGAAATCGAATTCAGAACTTGAGTGGTGCTACTCAGAGTACTTAACCACTAAGCTAAGTCTTTTTTCACAAAGCTTGAGATTTTGTCAATTCAGGATTGTCAAAAGCTGACTGAAGTACCAAAAGCGTCAGTGATTAAAGAATGATCAGGGAGGTTGGTTAATACTACAGTGTGGCGATCAGCATGTCCAGCACTGAAGGAACTAATATTAATGAATCTGACAGCCTTGGAGAGATGGGAAGCAGCTGAAGTAACTCTAGACCAGCATATAATGATATTTCCGTTGTTTGAGAAGCTACTAATTCTTGACTGCTCTAAAAGCTGATTACTCTGCCCGAAGCACCAAAGCTGAATGTATTAGAGGTTTTACGACATTGCAGTGAGCAAATAGTGCTGCATGTAGCAAAAAGGTATATTACTTTACTGTCCATATTGGAGTTGTCACACACAAAAGAAAATAGTTTGATTGAACCGGTGAATGATGAGAAGTGGAGTACTAGTGAATCCTCTGCTCTAAGGCCCCCTTTAGCACAGCTTATAGCTCCTGATTCTCATCGAGAATCAGTGAAGTTGTGCCAAACAAAACTTTTTGGTACCTGATTCATGTGTGAAGTGGGGTAAATCGATTTTTTTTATGAACAAATCGTGAAGCTGAAAAAACCTGCTTCACCGCAGCCCAAAACAGCTTCTCAGCACACCAAATATGAACCTAACCCTGAACTTTAAGTGAAATTACCCGCAATGCCACTCAACAAAACCCTCAGAAAAGGGCGACCAGCGCCCGCAGCCCGTACACCTTCTCCCTCTCAGTTCCTTCTCACCCGACGCCCACCAATAGCGACTGCGGCGGCTCCCTAGGGTTTGCTCGACCAGTCGTCCAATCCTCGCTGAAGCTTCGCCGGCGCTTCTCTCCTTCTTCTTCTTTCGTCAGCTGGAGCATCCCCTTCCGATTCCCTGCTCCGCGTGGCCCTGAAGCGACGGTCGAGCCCCGGCGGCGCCCGGTTGGGCTTCCACGCGCTTCGCCCAAGCGAACGGATTTCGGCCTCTTCTGATCTCTCGGTAAATCTTCTCCACCGACCTCCTGTTGGTTCCCTAATCCTCATTTTCCTCTTCAAATCATTCTCACAATTCATATCATCTTGCACAGGCATACCCATCCCTACCGGTTGATATCCAACCGGTTCTAATCGAAGGTAATATGTGATCTGTGAATTTTTTGATGCAATATTGGTTGCTAGATGCACCTTGTAAATGCTTGTATCATTGCTGAAATTTTGAGACTATTGTCAGTGTCTTATGTGGTGAATCTTGTGACATGTTGCATAGAGCTTTTGTGGTGAATACCATTTTTTGTGGACAGCAAGATGGGAGATAAAGTTGATAGTGCAAATTGGAATGAGGAGAACACTAGGATAGTTTGTGAGTTGTTTGCTGAATAAGTTCTATCACATAATCGTTCTGGCACCCACCTTAATAGGACCGGGTATCAAAATGTGATAGACAAGTTTAAGGAGAGGACAGGGTTGACATATACAAAAATGCAGCTAAAGAATAAGTGGGATAAGTTAAGAAAAGATTATAGTCATTGGAGGAGGTTGGAGAAGGAAACTGGTATAGGATGAGACCCTGTAAAGAAAACATACCAAGCACCTAATGACTGGTGGAAGAAGGCAAATAAGGTAACTGTCGGTACCTTGCGTACCGGATATCCCTTGGAACTGCAAAGAGTGCAAAGGAACTCCACCTATCTGAGTTGAAGACCCCCGAAGGCCCCACGTGTCACTCAGAATCGGACCTTCCTCCCTCGTATGGTTAGTTCCAATGCCGCCACGTGTATCATAAAACCGGAGCTACATTCCATACATGGGAAAGCTCCGGACTAGATACCTGTGTGGCACCCCCGGACCTAACCCCCGACATAGGGAAGCTCTGGTACCGACACGTGTACAATAGCACCAGACCTACTCGTCCAAGACGGTAAGCTCCAGAGCTGCCACGCGTCCAACCGCCGAACCTTCAACCTCAACAGGCAGATTGGTGGACCTCCAACAGCTCGGGCCTTCAAGGAACATTAAAGACTTCAAGACCTGATTATGTGTCATTAATGCTATCTTAATGACACACGATCGGAGGACTCTTAATACCAGTAACGCCACCATTAAGGGGCATTACCACACTATTAAGGGGAATTAAGCACATTTAACTGTGTATTAGGCATTAGTAACCGCCAGGGCCACATGTCGGGTCAGTCTAATGATGTAACGGCCAACCCTTGTACTATAAAAGGACCGGGCAAGCGATACACGAGAGGACTTTTTTGGTCTCTCTCTCTCACTAGAGCTCATACGCTCAATACAACAACAACACACACCCCTGGAGTAGGGTATTACGCTCAGGCGGCCCGAACCACGTAAATCCTCATGTCAAATCGCCACTTGTTTTGAATCTCCATGCGCTCCAACCGAACTAAGAAACTCCTCGGTCTATTAAAAGTAGTGCCAGGAGAATTGCCGGAACCAGACTCCGACAGTTGGCGCGCCAGGTAGGGGGCGCCTCAAATTCCAAGATGGTGAATTCTGTTGCTGGATCATCCAACGGTAACCATGCCGTGCAACCTGCTGGAGTTAATCCCTCCAACATGCAGCAGCCATTAGGTGCTGTAGCTCCAGCAGGAATCATGCCATCGCCGCCACCATCCGCTCCGGCGAATCAAGCTGGACGTCGAGATGGGGCGTCCGCATCAATCACTGCATCGGCGAACAACAACCCCGAACACACACTTAATGCTGCGCATGCTCTTCTTCAACGTCCACCACCTCCAGGAGCACCCCAGGGTGCAATGGAGCAGTGGAGATCTGATGTGATCATCTTGTTGCGGCAGCAGCCGATGACATCAACAATCAAGGTCCTCCCCCCTTGGGGCGGGCCACTTCACAACATCGGACCTTGTCGGGTAGACTCGATCCGCAAACTTCGCAGCACAGGAGGCGTGCTGCATATCAACAGGCGACGTCGCTGCCTTTCGGGGCGCGACGTACTAACACCATAACAAGGCTTTCGACTCACGACCTCTGAGCGGAGCTCGATCGTTGTTACCGGCAACAAGACGTCCGCGTCCACATCGAGCGTGCTCACGAGAGGCGAGAGGCTCGGGATAGTCCTGCTCCTAAGGGAGTAGGAGGAGGCTGTTCTGCCTTGGCCATGCACCTACGCATTGTCAGATGGCCGCAGAAGTTCCAGCCTCACTTGCTGGAGAAATTTGACGGGACTGTTAACCCTGTCGAATTTCTTCAAATCTACTCCACCGCTATGCTTGCGGCTGGGGGCAATGAGGCTGTGATGGCCAATTATTTTCTTGTGGCTTTGACTGGGACCTCCAGGTCTTGGTTCATGAGCCTTCCGCCTGACTCCATCAATAGTTGGGCAGAGTTGTGCCAATAGTTTACCGCCAATTTCGGGAGCTCATACACCCGACCACGCACAAAACTGGATCTTTTTGCTGTCAAGCAAAAAGGGGGAGAGTCCTTGCGATCTTTCATCCAGAGGTTCTCCAAGGTACGAAATATCATTCCTTCTATCTCAAGTGCTTCTGTTATTGTATCATTCAGGAAGGGCGTTCGAGATAAGAAAATGCTGGAGAAGCTGGCGACCAAGGAAGTCACCAGCATCACAGAACTCTTCAGCTTGGCAGACAAGTGCGCCAAGGCTGCGGAGGGCCGTGAAATGCACTCCCAACCACCTCCGGAGGCCAACAAAAAATCCTCCAAGGGTGAAGCCAGTACCTCTAGGAGTGGCAAGAGGAAGAAAAAGTCCAACAGCAAGAAGAAGCCGTTAGTCGACACACCTACTGCAGCTGCCGCAGCTCCGGGTGGCCGGGGGCCACGCCCCGAGAAACGACCTCGGCCGTCGTTTTGGAGACGGTGTCAGTTTCAAGATGTGGTATCCCATACACAAGACGGATAGGCACAACCTGGAAAACTGCCAAGAAGTCTAGAACCTTGCCGAGTGCTACAACAAGCGTCGGGAAGAAGCTCCTTTCTGTCAAAGGGAAGGAAAACAAAAAGTCGACAAAACTCCAGCTGAAGAGGAGTTAGGCTTTCAGGACCCTAAAAAGGTCTTGAAGGCTGTTTACACCTCCGTTGACGATGACTCTGACATCTCCGACAATGAGCGCCAGAAGACCATGAACACCATCTTTGGTGGTTCGTGGGACATTACTTCTCGCCGTGTCCTCAAGACAATGCGGCGTGACATGGCCTCGGTAGCTCCCATTGCCAGGGCGGAGCCTCATCGGAAGTGGATGGATACTGCCATGACCTTCGATGCTTTAGATTGCCCTCGAAACATGATCGAAGTTGGCCAACTTCCACTGATGGTATCTCCGACCATAAATAACATCCAGCTCCACCATGTAATGGTGGACAGAGGTTCGGTGCTGAACCTCATAAGCTTCAAAGACTTCGTCAAGCTTCAGCTCCGACCTTCAGATCTTCGCCCCTCCCGACCTTTCTCAGGAGTAGGTCCGGGGGACATAACTCCACTCGATGCCATTACTCTCCCGGTGACCTTTGGAACTCGGGAGAATTACAGGATCGAGAAGGTGGTCTTTGACGTGGCGCAGATCAACTTGCCATTCAATGCCATCTTGGGCAGGCCAACTTTATACAAATTCATGGCTGCTGCTCATTATGGCTACTTGGTGTTGAAGATGCCAACACCCTAAGGCGTTCTTCGGATCCGCGGACCCTTGCCTCCCCGCCGAGGCGAGCTCCAGGGCTGCCACGTGGTCGGCAGAACCGGACTCTCACCTCCCCGCCGAGGCGGACTCCAGGGCTGCCACGTAGCCATTGGAACCCCCGGGACCAGGCCCGTCCCCTTGCAGGGAAGGGTTCCTGAACTACCACATGGTCCGCAGGGCTGAGCCTCCGCCCTTCCGTGGAGTTGGGCTCCGAAGGCGCCACATAGCCTGTACAGCCGGGCGCACAACTCCCCACAGGGGCAGGCTCCGATGCGACCACGTGGCGGAGGACCAACTCAATGCGGTAGGAGGCCACAGTAAAGGAAAGAGTGCGCTGCTCAGATAGGCATTAAGTACACGCGCCTTCCCCAGGCGAAGCGGAGTCGCGCATGCGAACGTCAAGGCTCCAGTGTCCTGTCTTGTCCAAGTAGCCGGTACAGACCCACTGCGTAAGACGGACGAGTGAGCCGCGGGGACAAGACAGCGGGACATGCCCTGCCATCATCAACAACTATGTGTAGCCCTGGTGCACGACGCGGCGGGACAACACATTGAAGCCCCTAACAAAGGGAAGTAGATAGCATTTAATCCTAGATCTTGTATAGGATTTGGCTCTCCCCAGGACCACTTGTCGGGCCCCAGGGCCCACCTTGTGACTGTAGAGTCCTTGGACTATAAAAGGACTCGGCAGGCGACCTTCACAGGGATCGATGAATCAAAACTCATACACGCTCAAGCAAGGCAATACACAAACACTCCTGTGGACATAGGGTGTTACGCTCTGGCGGCCCAAACCACATAAACCCTCTGTGTTCATCATCTCGCTGCGCTGAATCTCCTGAGACTAGCCCTCGTGAATCCAAAGAACCTCCGCGGGTTGCTCTCTAAGTAGGTCCGAGGGAAGTGTCGTTTAAGACCTTTGACATTTGGCGCGCCATGTAGGGGGCTTTTTCCCTGTGAAGACTTCCACCAGCAGCAATGGTGAACGTTCATTCCACCGCCGGTTCGTCCAGGCCGCAGTCACGGCGACAGGCAGTAGCTGAGGACCAGACATTATCTCGCTCTAGTGCAGGATCCCGCTGTAGAGCAACAAGGTTGGGACCTTTGCATCGCCATGCTGCCACCTCTCTAGCTGCAGGCCGGCATGCCACACCACAGTGTACTCCAGCCGTGACGGCAGCTACGGCGCCGCCGGCTGCAAGCCCGGAGAGTGCGCTCGCAGCAGCGCGCGCGCTACTCCACAACCTACCTGCTGGGGATGCTCCTCGGGGAGCAGCTCAACAGTGGATCAACGATGTCGACTACTCGTCACCACTACGCTCAATGCACCTCCACCAAGGGAGACACATGCCCAACCGATGCATGTGTCGTTGTCACGGACTCCAACAGTCGATCGATGGATGACAGACTCGCGCTCGACCAGGATCTCGACAACAGACCTGAGAACCGGGCTGCAGCACCGCAGGTCGGGAGAAGACTGCCGAGTCACCATCGAGCGACAAAGGGAGCGACGGCGCAACCTCGAGGCTGATTATGGTGCGCCAGGCCATGAGCCCCAGGCTCGCGCCGTGCCTCCACCATACCAGGCGTACATCGCGCCTCCACCTCCACAGGCGTACGCTGCACCACCCCAGCCTCAGGTGTACGCATGCCCACCTGCTCACCAGGGGTATGCAGTGCCATGACCGGCACCAACCAGCCCCACCCAAGGGTGCGCAGCTCTGGCACCTCACCTACGTTTAGTGGTCTGGCCACGAAAGTTCTGGCCACATATGTCGGAGAAGTATGACGGGAGCATCAACCCGAGCGAGTTCCTGCAGATCCACTCCACCGCGATACTAACTGCAGGAGGCGACGAGGCCATCATGGCTAACTACTTCCCTGTCGTCCTGACCGGCCCAGCCCGGTCATGGCTCATGAACCTGCCCTCGGGGGTCCATAACCTCCTGGGATGAGCTGTGCTGACAGTTCGTGGCGAACTTTGGCAGTTCCTACAAGCGCTCCGACACAGAGTGTAACAACCTGATTTTCGAGTTTCGGCAAATTAAAAATTTAAATGAGAATTTAGAGTTAATAATGGGAGGAAATTGTTTTTATAAGTAAAAATATAAAATATATGCATCTCATATTGCATTTTGCATTCATCCTCATGTATTGAAAATTTATTACCAAAATATATAAGCTAAAAGAAATTTGTTTACCAGAGTAGGCACATTAAAATAAATTAAATTAGCATAACGAATATGGGAGAAAAGAAATAAAAAATAAAAGGAAAAGAAATAAATCGTCTATGCACATGCATTCATATTTAGATGTATAAAATGAGTAACTAGATCTATTAAAATCAAAATAGAAATTTTATACTATAGAAAAGTAATTGGAAAAGAAAATTATAGGAGAAGATGAATAATAATAATAATAAAAGATGGAGCATATATACAAAATATGTATAGCAAAAGAAGAAAAAGAAAATAATAATTATAGCCTAAAACTTGTAATAGGGAATAAGCATAAGAATAATAATAAATATATATATATATATAATATACATAATAATCATATATAAAAAAATATAAATAATAAAATATATAATAATAAAAAAGAAGAAAGTATAAAAGAAAAAAAAAGAAAAAAAACAAACCAAAGCAGCCCCGCCGGCCAGGCCGATGGCCCAGCGGCCGAGCCGCTCGCCCGACCCCGCAACACCGCGCCTCGGCCTTCCCAGGCGCTAGCACCGACTCGCCCGACTAGCCCCACGCACCGAGCCGCTCGCCTGCGCCCCCGCCCGATTCCCGCGCTCCCGCGCCCTCACGCACCGCGCTCCCACCCACGCGCTTGGGCCCCGCACCGCCATCCTGGCCCCACCAGCGCCCATGTGCCTTAACCCGCCGTCGCGCTCCCGCGTTGACCTTGAGCCGGCACGCGCCAGCGCACCCCCGCAGCCCCGCACTCCCACGCAACCCGCGCATCGCGCGTAGCGCCCGACTGAGCCCGCGTTGCTCCGCGCGCCCACGCGCCCCGCATGGCCCACCCCGCACCGACGCCCCGCCTGCTCCCGGCCTCGCCCGACGCGCGACCCCCGTGCGCCGGCCCTAGCACCGCCTGCCGCCCGACTATAAAAAGCCACGAAGGCTTCGTAATCCCCCGATCCCGGGAACCCTAGCCGCCAGGAAACACCGCCGGTTATAAAAGGGACCGAGGCCCTCGTTTTTTCGACGCCAGAGACAAAGCAGCCGCCAGGGACGCCCAGAAGAGAAGACCTAGCCGCTGGTAGAGGAAAAGAGAAGAACAGAGGCGCCACAGGGAAGAAAAGGAAGAAAAAGGAGGGGAAGAAGAGGAGAGCGCCGTCGTCCGCCGGAGATCGTCGTCGCCATCGCGTCGCCGTCGTCGTGCCGCCGGAGGACCTTGCGCATCTACTTCGTCTACGCATCGTCCCCATCCCGCGATCATCGAAGCCATCGCATCTACGGTAGGCCATGTTTCCGATGCGAATTTTAGCGACCATATTGAATCTAATAGACGTAAATTGATCGAAATTGCGTCGTCTTTTTATTTTCAGCCGCATTAATTCTTGCTAAAACCCCCGTAAACTCATATGAACACGTATGAACTAGTTGCATCTAATTAATAAACAACCGTAGTTAATCAATTATTGTACTTTGCATGCATGCATATCATCGCATGTTGATTAATGTGTGTGCATCATGTTGATTTGTATGTATTTTCTTGTATGTGTGATCACGCGTAGAGGAACGTGCTCAAGAGGCCGTAAACGAGGATTTCCAAAATCAAGACTTTGAAGCGTTTGAGCAACCCCATCCGTCGGAGCAAGGCAAGTGTCCTTGAAGCATATTGATCCTGTTTTAAAATAAATGCTTTGTTTGTAAAACTGCACGTTGTGTCAATTTGATGGGAATCCTATGGTAGCAAGTTTACTAGATTTGTTAAACCACCCTTGTCACCTGGAATATATGGTAGAGAGTCGGGAAGGGTTTTTACCTTTTTGCTTCGCTTAATTGATTGGGATGGCAAACAACACTACACATTTAATTATGCATCAATGATATTATGGTTAATGTGAACTGGTCAATACGATGGGTGATCTAAGCAAGCCTGATATGTGGATGGGTTGGATGTTATGGTGGTTTGCTTGCTTTAGATCTAAGGACCGGTTCATGCGAGAATATGCCAGGTCAACAGTGCCACCACAAGGCCAAGTATGGGTGCGGCGTAGCTGAATAATTAGGAGCGCTGCTAGTATTGTATGGACCATTGGATGGCGCGGGGAATGGGAGTCGAGGAGGACTGCCCTTGGATCCGCATGGCACACGAGGGGGCCCGTGGGTGGGAGAATGGAGATTCAAGCCTGCCGGTGAAACCTTAGTGGGCCCGTACATACTAGTAGTCCCTTTTGAAAGGCTATTTTGTGATCTCTTGGCCGCACACCTACGGAAGTGTGAGACGGCATAATGGAGGTTTCTTAGTCACTGAAAGGTGATGAAATCACGAACATGTGGGTAAAGTGGTACAACCTCTGCAGAGTGTAAAACTATCATGATAGCCGTGCTCCCGGTTATGAGCGCCTGGATGACCTACATGATTAGAGGGAAATTGGGATTTGGGATGGTTATGGTTTGGCAATGGTTATGGTTGATATTATGGTTTGACAATGGTTATGGTTGATATTATGGTTATGGTTATGGTTATGGGATGGAATCATGGTTTATGACATTGATTATGGTTATTGGCAATGGTGAATTATGGACTGGTATTATGGTTACATGGTTTATGATGGGTTTACTTCACATAAATATGATTCATTGCTTTTCCAAATGGTTTTACTGTACTTTTCAGCACTTAGCTATTATTATTGTCGTCATTTGAATCAGCCACATGTCATACTTTCCATACTTGCTGAGTACGACATGTACTCACCCTTGCAATCCCCCCCACAGCTACTGGAGACAATTGGGAGTACCCTAAGGATCACGCAGAGTACTAGGTTGCGTACCGCCGTCAATTGCCTGTGGAATGGAGTCGTGCTGCTTAGTTTATTTTCCGCTGCATTATTTAGAGTTTTATTATTTGTGAACTATTGGATTATTGTAATAAAGTACTTATTTAATAGTTAAGACGTGGTTAAATTCTGTATATCGTTTGTAATGCAACCGTATATGTGTGATGAACTTCCTGGGCACACATATGCGTTATGCTTGGTTCATATTCGGAACCGGGTGTCACAGATTGGTATCAGAGCCAGGTTGACCGTATGACGCAGCCTAGATAGAATGGACACTTTAGAGCACATAGGAGCACTCAGGAATCGATTTGATTTTGTTGGCTTGCTGTTTGCTAAATATATTGTTTGCTTGTGTGCTTAATAAAGGATTTTGGGATGCTTTAGCATTGCCATGTCCACCTAGGCTAGTGTAGCTAGTTGTTTAGTTTTATATCCCTTGATGCATGCATATAGGTTGGGATTCCTTCTATCTTCATTCCTGTCTCTACTTCCGTGGAAGATTGTCACTACAAGAAGATTCATGACCCCGGATGAAGCTACATGAAAGCGTGAAGATGTTATCAAGGATGTTTCTCATCTCTTCTTTAATCCGTCCGAATCTCGAGGGCGAGATTCCTTTAAGTGGGGTAGGTTCGTAACATCCCAAAAAATTCAAACTTGTCTAATTTCAATATAAAAGGGGATTCAAAATTTTTATTTCCAAATCTTTTCTTCAGCCCATCCGAATCTCGAGGGCGAGATTCATTTTAAGGGGGGTAGAATTGTAACACCCTGATTTTCGAGTTTCGGCAAATTAAAAATTTAAATGAGAATTTAGAGTTAATAATGGGAGGAAATTGTTTTTATAAGTAAAAATATAAAATATATGCATCTCATATTGCATTTTGCATTCATCCTCATGTATTGAAAATTTATTACCAAAATATATAAGCTAAAAGAAATTTGTTTACCAGAGTAAGTACATTAAAATAAATTAAATTAGCATAACGAATATGGGAGAAAAGAAATAAAAAAGAAAAGGAAAAGAAATAAATCGTCTATGCACATGCATTCATATTTAGATGTATAAAATGAGTAACTAGATCTATTAAAATCAAAATAGAAATTTTATACTATAGAAAAGTAATTGGAAAAGAAAATTATAGGAGAAAATGAATAATAATAATAATAAAAATGGAGCATATATACAAAATATGTATAGCAAAAGAAGAAAAAGAAAATAATAATTATAGCCTAAAACTTGTAAAAGAGAATAAGCATAAGAATAATAATAAATATATATATATATATATAATATATATAATAATCATATATAAAAAATATAAATAATAAAATATATAATAATAAAAAAGAAGAAAGTATAAAAGAAAAAAAGAAAAAAAAACAAACCAAAGTAGCACCGCCGGCCAGGCCGATGCCCAGCGGCCGAGCCGCTTGCCGGGCCCCGCAGCACCGCGCCCCGGCCTTCCCGCGCGCTAGCACCGACTCGCCCGACTGGCCCCACGCGCCGAGCCGCTCGCCTGCGCCCCCGCCCGATTCCCGCGCTCCCGCCCACGCGCCTGGGCCCCGCACCGCCGTCCTGGCCCCACCAGTGCCCGTGCGCCTTACCCCGTCGCCGCGCTCCCGCATTGACCCTGAGCCGGCACGCGCCAGCGCACCCCCGCAGCCCCGCACTCCCACGCAACCTGCGCATCGCGCGTAGCGCCCGACCGAGCCCGCGTTGCTCCGCGTGCCCACGTGCCCCGCATGGCCCACCCCGCACCGACGCCCCGCCTGCTCCCGGCCTCGCCCGACGCGCGACCCCCGTGCGCCGGCCCTAGCACCGCCTGCCGCCCGACTATAAAAAGCCACGAAGGCTTCGTAATCCCCCGATCCCGGGAACCCTAGCCGCCAAGAAACGCCGCCGGTTATAAAAGGGACCGAGGCCCTCATTTTTTCGACGCCAGAGACAAAGCAATCGCCAGGGACGCCCAGAAGAGAAGACCTAGCCGCCGGTAGAAGAAAAGAGAAGAACAGAGGTGTCGCAGGGAAGAAAAGGAAGAAAAAGGAGGGGAAGAAGAGGAGAGCGCCGTCGTCCGCCGGAGATCGTCGTCGCCATCGCATCGCCGTCGTCGTGCCGCCGGAGGACCTTGCGCATCTACTTCGTCTACGCATCGTCCCCATCCCGTGATCATCGAGGCCATCGCATCTACGATAGGCCATGTTACCGATGCGAATTTTAGCGACCATATTGAATCTAATAGACGTAAATTGATCGTAGTTGCGTCGTCTTTTTATTTTCAGCCGCATTAATTCTTGCTAAAACCCCCGTAAACTCATATGAACACGTATGAACTAGTTGCATCTAATTAATAAACAACCGTAGTTAATCAATTATTGTACTTTGCATGCATGCATATCATCGCATGTTGATTAATGTGTGTGCATCATGTTGATTTGTATGTATTTTCTTGTATGTGTGATCACGCGTAGAGGAACGTGCTCAAGAGGCCGTATACGAGGATTTCCAAAATCAAGACTTTGAAGCGTTTGAGCAACCCCATCCGTCAGAGCAAGGCAAGTGTCCTTGAAGCATATTGATCCTGTTTTAAAATAAATGCTTTGTTTGTAAAACTGCATGTTGTGTCAATTTGATGGGAATCCTACGGTAAGAAGTTTACTAGATTTGTTAAACCACCCTTGTCACCTGGAATATATGGTAGAGAGTCGGGAAGGGTTTTTACCTTTTTTCTTCGCTTAATTGATTGGGATGGCAAACAACACTACACATTTAATTATGCATCAATGATATTATGGTTAATGTGAACTGGTCAATACGATGGGTGATCTAAGCAAGCCTGATATGTGGATGGGTTGGATGTTGTGGTGGTTTGCTTGCTTTAGATCTAAGGACCGGTTCATGCGAGAATATGCCAGGTCAACAGTGCCACCACAAGGCCAAGTATGGGTGCGGCGTAGCTGAATAATTAGGAGCGCTGCTAGTATTGTATGGACCATTGGATGGCACGGGGAATGGGAGTCGAGGAGGACTGCCCTGGGATCCGCATGGCACACGAGGGGGCCCGTGGGTGGGAGAATGGAGATTCAAGCCTGCCGGTGAAACCTTAGTGGGCCCGTACATACTAGTAGTCCCTTTTGAAAGGCTATTTTGTGATCTCTTGGCCGCACACCTACGGAAGTGTGAGACGGCATAATGGAGGTTTCTTAGTCACTGAAAGGTGATGAAATCACGAACATGTGGGTGAAGTGGTACAACCTCTGCAGAGTGTAAAACTATCATGATAGCCGTGCTCATGGTTATGAGCGCCTGGATGACCTACATGATTAGAGGGAAATTGGGATTTGGGATGGTTATGGTTTGGCAATGGTTATGGTTGATATTATGGTTTGGCAATGGTTATGGTTGATATTATGGTTATGGTTATGGTTATGGGATGGAATCATGGTTTATGACATTGATCATGGTTATTGGCAATGGTGAATTATGGACTGGTATTATGGTTACATGGTTTATGATGGGTTTACTTCACATAAATATGATTCATTGCTTTTCCAAATGGTTTTACTGTACTTTTCAGCACTTAGCTATTATTATTGTCATCATTTGAATCAGCCACATGTCATACTTTCCACACTTGCTGAGTACGACATGTACTCACCCTTGCAATCCCCCCCCCCCCCCACAGCTCCTGGAGACAATTGGGAGTACCCTGAGGATCACGCAGAGTACTAGGTTGCGTACCGCCGTCAATTGCCTGTGGAATGGAGTCGTGCTGCTTAGTTTATTTTCCGCTGTATTATTTAGAGTTTTATTATTTGTGAACTATTGGATTATTGTAATAAAGTACTTATTTAATAGTTAAGACATGGTTAAATTCTGTATATCGTTTGTGATGCAACCGTATATGTGTGATGAACTTCCTGGGCACACATATGCGTTACGCTTGGTTCATATTCGGAACCGGGTGTCACAAATTGGTATCAGAGCCAGGTTGATCGTAGGATGCAGCCTAGATAGAATGGACACTTTAGAGCACATAGGAGCACTCAGGAATCGATTTGATTTTGTTGGCTTGCTGTTTGCTAAATATATTGTTTGCTTGTGTGCTTAATAGAGGATTTTGGGATGCTTTAGCATTGCCATGTCATGGAGCAAAGAAGAACATGGCGGGAGCAGGCGTACTCCCGTTGCTGGTGTCCCCGACCATCGCTAACGTGAAGGTCTTTCAAGTGCTGATTGATGGTGGGGAAGGCCTCAACCTCATCTCCACGGCGGCCTTCCGGAAGCTGCAGCTGCCAATGTCCCGACTCACACCTTCTAGCCCGTTCTCAGGTGTCGGACCGGGGCAAATCCTCCCGTACGGTAACATTCACCTCCCGGTGACCTTTGGGACCCCGGAGAATTACCGTATGGAGAGCATTTTGTTCGACGTGGAGGACGTCGACCTCCCCTTCAACGCAATCATCGGAAGACCGGCGCTTTACAAGTTCATGGCCGTAGCCCACTACAGCTACCTCGTACTGAAGATGCGACGCCTTCCGGCGTCCTTAGGGTCAGAGGGGACTGCTCAGCTGCAGTATCCGCCTTGGAGAAGCTCCAGGCGCTCGCAGCGGGGAGGGCTTCGGCTCCAGGGGGCGCGAAGGGGAGCCAACCAGAACAGGGTCCGACGCAGCGGGCCTCCACTTCTGCATCCCACGTGCGACCATTCGACAACGACGTCCCGGTAAAGGTCGTCAGGATTGGCTCCGAGACTGCCCAGACAACCCGCATCGCAGGGAACCTGGACAGCAAATAGGAACTCGTGCTCGTCACCTTCCTCCGGGACAACGTTGATGTGTTTGCATGGAAACCATCACAAATGCCCGGGATCCCTAGGGAGGTGATTGAGCACCATCTGAAGATCTATCCCGACGCCCGACCGGTGCAATAGAAGCCCAGGAAATAGTCCATCGAGCGGCAGAACTTCATACGTGAAGAAATCAAGAAGCTGCTCGATGTTGGTTTCATCCTCGAGGTCCACCACCCACGGTGGTTGGCCAACCTTGTTGTCGTCCCCAAGGCTGGCGGGAAACTCCGGATGTGCATCGACTACACCAACCTCAATAAGGCATGCCCAAAGGATCCATTCCCTCTTACTAGGATAGGTCAAATAGTAGACTCAACATCAGGCTGTGCTCTTCTGTGTTTCCTAGATGCATATTCTAGTTTCCACCAATACCAATGTCTAGGGAAGATGAGGAACACACTGCTTTCATAACAATAGATGGCCTGTATTGTTATGTCTCCATGCCTTATGGACTTAAGAATGCTCTCCCCACCTTTGTACGTGCAATGCATAAAACATTTGGGGACCTCATTAGAGATCTGGTAGAGGTGTATGTTGATGACATCATGGTAAAGATTAGAGCCCACACATGCTTATTGGACAACCTAGCCCAAGTCTTCAGCAAGCTGCGCATAACACGCACGATGCTGAACCCCGACAAGTGCGTCTTTGGGGTTTCTGGGAGGAAGCTCCTTGGTTTCTTGGTTTCGCACCGAGGAATTGAGGCTAACCCAAAGAAGATTAAGGCAATAGAACTGATGCGGCCGCCGACCCGCATCAAGGATGTGCAGAAGCTTGTAGGGTGTTTGGCAGCCCTCAGCCGGTTCATCTCAAGACTGGCTGAGCGAGCACTGCCCTTCTTCAAGATTCTACGGAAGTCAGGTCCCTTTGTGTGGACCGAGGAAGTGGAAGCGGCGTTCTAGGAGCTCAAGAAGCACCTGACGACGCTACCCATTATGGTGGCGCCAGAACCCGGCGAACCACTCCTGCTGTACATCACCGCAACAATGGAGGTGGTCAGCATGGTCTTGGTTGCAGAGCGGCTGGAGCTACTGCTGTAGCAAGCACCCGAGGGAGCCCCTGAGGAGGAAGCTGAGCCTCAGGGCCGGGACCCAGCATAGGACCCCCTCGCTGTGTGCTCCAGTGACCAAGTGCCCTCCGGGTCCCAGCCCCCGGAGGTCCGACTAGATCCTGGGGGCCACATTCCCCAGGACACAGACGCATTGCAAGGAGCTTCGGACCCCCCAGGGAGGGTTCAGACCTCCCAACGGTCGGTCTACTACATCAGTGAGGTCCTCCATGAAGCAAAAATGAGATATCTAGAAGTACAGAAACTGTTGTATGCAGTGCTCATAGCATTGAGGAAGCTCCGACATTACTTCCAGGCTCACCGGGTTTCAGTGGTCACCTCTTTTCCACTAAATACCGTACTCCACAGCTCCAACTCGACTGGCAACGTCGCCAAGTGGGCAGCGGAGCTGGCGGAGTTCGAGCTGGAGTTCTTACCTCGACATGCAGTCAAGAGCCAAGCACTGGCAGACTTCTAGGCAGAATGGACTCCATCGCCAAGCAACCCAGGGGGCCCGGACAACAGAGAAACGGTGCCCAAGGCCCCAGTTTTCACCGAAACCCCCTGGACACTCTACTTCGACGGCTCCTCGCGAAAGCAGGGGGCCGGGGCTGGGGTCCTGCTCCTCACCCCGACTGGGGAGCAGTTCAAATACATGGTGCGCCTTGACTTCAAGGCGATTAACAACATGGCGGAATACGAGGCCCTAATCTTTGGGCTGAAAACTGCCCTGACTCTTAATGTCCGTCAACTTCTGGCTAAAGGTGATTCTCAGCTGATCATCAAGCAAGATAAAGGGGAGTGCAGCTGCAACGACCCTCAGCTGGCAGCATACTTGCTGCATGTCCGGAAGCTGGAGAAAGACTTTGAAATCTTGGACCTGTGCCATGTACCCCAAGCCGACAACTCAATCCCAGACGACCTGTCAACGAAGGCCTCCACAGGGGCCCCCATGCCCGAAGGAGTCTTTGCAAGGACGTTACTGCGACCAACCGCCTGGGCAGCCGAACCGGGCGAAGGGGGCGAGCCCAACACCTCAAAGCTGGCAGTCCCGGCGGCCCTTCTACCATGGAGTCCGCCAAGGATCGTATGCGCCACCGGGGGCTCTGAGCTACCGGGCGCCCAAGATCCAGAGGCTCAAGCAAGTCCCGATGCATGGATCTCGGAGGTCTGGGACTACTTGAAAGACAACATCCTTCCTGAAGAACATGCCCTGGCAGAAAGGATAGTCCGCATGGCTAAGAGTTACACGCTGGTGGAAGGGGATCTCTACCGGCGTTGCGCCAACGACATCCTGCTGCGATGCATTACCCGGGAGGAGGGCTGTGACTTGCTCGCAGAGATCCATGGAGGCGAGTGTGGGAACCACGTGTCATCCCGCACGCTGGTCGGTAAAGCCTTTCGGCATGGCTTTTATTGGCCGACAGCACTCTAGGATGCTGCCGAGATGGTCAGGAGATGCAAGGCATGCCAGTTCCATGCCAAGAAGATCCACACACCAGCTCAGGCGCTGCAGATGATCCCTCCCTCATGGACATTTGCTGTGTGGGGGTTGGATATCCTGGGACCCTTTCCTAGAGCCATCGGAGGATTCCGGCACCTCTACGTCGCCGTAGACAAGTTCACCAAGTGGCCGGAAGACGCCCCAGTTGTCACCATCAATAAGTAGTCAGCAGTCAAATTCATCAAGTCGATTGTCTGCCGGTTCGGGGTCCCGAACAGAATCATCACTGATAACGGGACCCAGTTCACAAGTGCAGTGTTCCAGGAATACTGCGAGGACCTTGGGATCCAAGTCTGCTATGCATCTGTTGCTCATTCAGAGAGCAATGGACAGGTCGAGAGGGCCAATGCAGAGATCCTCAAGGGCCTCAAGACTCGCACATTCTCACACCTTGAGAAGCATGGTGCAAATTGGGTAGATGAGCTTCCGTGTGCGCTGTGGGCTAGCCGGACATCAACCAGCCGGGCTACGGGGGAAACGCCTTTCTTCCTGGTATACGGGGCTATAACACCCTCATTTTCATGCATCATGCCCTACATACACTCATATACACGTTTAACATTAACCCACAACAAGAGGAACAAGTTTAAAATTGAATTGGAGCAAAACCGCACTTAAAATGCAGGAAAGTGCGGACTTGTTCAATTTTGCTGAGGACTAGTCCGATTTCTCTCTGGCTAAAAACGGACTTGTCCGTTTTTTGCTGCGGACTAATCCGGTTTTTGGCACTGGAAACTTTCGTACTTGTCTGATTTTGTGCGGACTAGTCCAATATTCCATGAATCCTTGAAAAATTGCTGAGTCCTTGGACTTTTCCGGACTAGTCCGGTGTTACAGTGGACTTGTCCATTTTCCTCTCTGTTTAAAGTCGGACTTGTGCGATCTTTGGCCAGACTTGTCCGATTTTCTCTCTGGACGACTTCGAACTAGTTCGGTCCTTTCCGGACTTGTCCGATATTTCACGACTCCGAGTTGATCTTTTGTTTTACGACTTGAATCTTGGTTTTCACGTTAAGTGGGCCTAGGGACGTCGTGCCTAACTCTTTTAGAGCCCATGAGGGACTCTAAATGGGCCTCTACTCATCCCAAACTCGAAATCCATCTAACGCTAGCCTCCACCTCTATATAAACAACCCGACCCCTTGGTTTGACATCTATTTGCCACTTTTCCACCCACCCAAACCCTAGTTCGTGGGGAGCCACCATCAAGGAGGGAGGAGAAGATCCCAAGCAAGAAGAAGAAGAGGAGGAAACAAAAGAGGATCAAGATCTCCACCAAGTTTTCGTTCTTCACCACTAATTCATCCCCAAGTTCATCACCAACCCTAGATCATCAAGATCCAAGTGTTACCTCCAAGTTTCTTGATTCCTTGGAGTTCTAAACACCTGGTATACCTTCTATTCTCTTTTCCTTACGAGAATTCAACCCCTAATCTCCGAATTTACGTCGATCTAGAAACCCCTAATATGCTGATCTCGCAGAGTGCGGACTTGTCCGGTCCCTAGCGGACTAGTCCGATCTTTCTGGTTAAATTGTGTTGAATTGATTCTAAAATTTGATCTAATCGAATCCAAACCTGTATAAACTTGTTAAAAGCTATTAGAACTAGTTAGTTATCATTAAAAGCAATCTATTAACAAGTTCTACCTTGCATTTGCATTAATCATGCATGTCATGTCATATTGAGTAATATTTGTGCACTTTTTTATTGTGTTTCTTGTCTTGTATGTTTATTGTGTGGATTAGACGGATTTGCGCTAGAGAGTGCCGCAGAGGATCTCCAACACCAAGAGTTTGAAGGCTTTGATCCTAATCAATAGCAAGAGCAAGGCAAGTGTCCTTGAAGCATATTGATCCTATTTTTAAATAAATGTTTTGTTTGCAAAATTGCATGCTTGTGTCAATTTGATGGGAATCCTACGATAGGAAGTTTACTAGAATTGTTTAACCACCCTTGTCACCTGGAATTCATGGTAGAGAGTCGGGAAGGGCTTTTTGCCTTTTGCTTCGCTTAATCAATTGGGATGGGAAACCAACTATACCACTCAATTTAATTATGCATGAATGAGACTATGGTTAACATGAACTGGTTAAATATGATATGGTAATGGGTGATCTAAGAAAGCCTGGTATGTGGATGGGTTGGATGTATGGTGGTTGCTTGCTTTAGATCTAAGGACCGGTTCATGCGAGAATAAGCCAGGATTACAGTGCCACCACGAGGCCAAGTATGGGTGCGGCATAGCTGATTAATTAGGGCTTTGCTAGTACTGTTTGGACCATTGTGGATGCTCGGAGAAGGGGTAGTCAGATTGGGTTTGTTGATGATTGGTGGGACTACCCTGGGATCCGAATGGCTCAAGAGGGGGCCCTTGGTTGAAGATGTGCTCTGTAGGATACATCGCCACCGGTGAACCTTAGTGGGGTCTGAATAGGCTAGTAATCCCTTTGCAAAGGCTATTTTGTGATCTCTTGGCCATACACCAAAGGAAGTGTAATTGGTATAAGAGAGGTTTCTTTAGTCGCCGACGGGTGATGAAATCACAAACACGTGGGTAAAGTGGTACAAACTCTGCAGAGTGTGTCTAAAACTATCATAATAGCCGTGCTCCCGGTTATGAGCACCTGGACAACTTCCATGATTAGAGGGTACTCGGTATTGGGATGGTATTTGGGATGGTTATGGTTGGTATTATGGTTATGGATTAATTTCTGGTATTGAATATGGTTATTGGTAATGGTGAAATCTGGAATTATTGATGATGGTAGCGAATTCAGATTGGTATTATGGTATTATTTATGCTTATGATGGGTTTACTTCACATCCATATAATATATTGCTTTTCAAATGTTTTTATGTGCTTTTTAACACTTTGCCATTATTATTGTCGTCATTTGAATCAGCCACATGTCATACTTTCTACACTTGCTGAGTACGACATGTACTCACTCTTGTAATCCCCCACCCAACAGTTGCAGGTCAGGATTGGGAGTTTAATGGTGATAATGCGGAGTTCTAGGCCGTGTCTACCGTCAGCTTTGCCTCTGGTGTTGATTGGAGCTGCGCTATACCCTATTGCTTATGCTGCCTAGCTGTTTAGTTTGCTTATTTAGTCTATTTCCGCTGCATTAGTTGGACTTGTCACAAATATTCATTAGAGCATGTATTCGAGGATAATCTAGTTTGTGTAATAAAACTTGGTTAATTAATCTTGTTCTGTGGTAATTTTCTGTATACTCTTTTGTGGTTGCACTCGTGTATGTGTGTTGAACATCCTGGGCACACATATGCGTTAGCTTGGTTCATTTTTTGGAACCAGGCGTCACAGATTGGTATCAGAGCCACAAGTTGACCGTAGGATGCAGCCTAGATAGAATAGACACTTTAGAGCACATAGGAGCACTCAGGAATCGATGTGTTTTTGCTTGGAGTGCTGTTTGCTATATATATTGCTTGCTTGTGTGCTTAATAGAGGATTTTGGGATGCCTTAGCATTGCCATGTCCACCCAGGCTAGTATAGCTAGTTGGTTAGCTTCATATCCCTTGATGCATATAGTTGGGGACGTTCTCTAATTCTTACCTATTGCTTTTCTTCAGATGGTGAGGACTCGCAACCACAGGGATGGCAATGATGAGGAGGAGAATAATGGAGTGCCTCAGAACAACAATGGGCAAGGACCTTCCCATGGAGCTATCAACATTGAGCAGCTTTTGGCTATGCAAAACCAGCTCATGCAGACCATGATACAGACTATGGGACAGCTGCAGGCTGGCAACATCAACAATTAGCCCCACATGCCTCCACCGCCACCCCCGCCTCCTCATAACCGGTTGGGAGAGTTTATGAGGACTAGGCCGCTGACCTTTGCTCAAGCTGCTGACCCTATGGATGCGGACGACTGGCTCAAGTCCGTGGAGAAGAAACTTGCTATTGTCCAATGCAGTGACCGGGAGAAGGTGCTATTTGCCTCTCATCAACTCGTTGGAGCAGCTGCGGATTGGTGGAATGCTTATTGCAATGCTCATGAGAACCAAGAGAGGATTACTTGGGCCGAATTCAAGGAGAATTTTCGTTCTCATTATGTGCTGGAAGGAGTTATGATTTTGAAGAGGCAAGAATTTGAAAACTTGAGGCAAGGAAGATTTAGCGTGAGTGAATATCTCAACAAGTTCACTCAACTCTCAAGGTATGCGCCTAAGGATGTTAGCCGGGACAGCCGGAAACAATACTTGTTCATGAGGGGATTGAACAATGAGATCCAAGTGCAACTACTCAATTGTGACTATGCAAATTTTCAGAAGCTTGTGGACAAAGCAATTGTGGTTGAGAACAAGGTCCATGAGATGGAGCAAGAAAACAAGAGGAAGGCTCCATATCAAGGACAACAACAAGGAAGTAATGTGCGCCCTCGCCTTGCCCCACCCAATGCACCATATTACAACTCTTCTATTCCTGCTCAACGCCCTAGTTATGCACCACGCCCAACTCAGTTTGTGCAGCAGCGCCCTGTCATGCAAGCACCTAGGCCTCCAATGCCTTATGCACCTCGCACTAATTTTCCTGGTGCGAATATTCAAAACCAAGCTCGTCCCAATAATTCCGATGGAGTTAAGAAGTGTTATACTTGTGGAGAAGCTGGACACTTTGCACATCAATGTCCTAAGTCAGGCCTTGGTCAATGAAGCAATGCGCCGAGGCAAAACCCAAGACCCAATGGAGGACAACCACAAGGGAACCGTGGACAGCAGGATTTTACTCGTGGCAATGTGAACCATGTCTCTACGGAGGATGATCAACAAGCGGATGACGTGGTCATTGGTATGTTTCTCGCCAACTCCAACCCCGCGACTATGTTATTTGATTCTGGAGAATCGCATTCATTCATTGCATCGAAATATGTTGCCAAGTATAGTCTTCCTATCTCTCATATGAAATTTACTCTATTGGTTAAGTCTCCTGGAGGAGAGATGAGGACAAATATAGTATGTACAAAAGTAAGCCTTAGAATAAGGGGGGTAGACTTCTCCGCCAACCTCATTGTTTTGGATTCTCAAGGATTGGACATTATACTTGGTATGGACTGGTTAAGGAAGCACAATGGAGTTATTGAGTGTGCCACGAAAACGGTGAAGTTGACCAACGAAGAAGGGATCACTATAGAATTTGAAGCATCTCAAACCGCACCGAAGCAATTGGAGTTGAATCATATGGACGGTGCCGCAATTGAGGAGATTCCAGTGGTGTGTGAATTTTTGGATGTTTTTCCGGACGAGTTGCCAGGTATGCCACCCGATCGAGACATTGAGTTTGTTATTGATTTAATACCCGGAACTGCACCTATAGCTAAGAGGCCGTATAGGATGCCTCCTTTGGAATTGGCGGAGCTCAAGAAGCAAATTCAAGAGCAATTAGAGAAGGGTTTTATTCGCCCTAGCTCTTCACCTTGGAGAGCGCCCGTGCTGTTTGTGGACAAGAAGGATGGATCCCAAAGGATGTGCGTAGATTACCGAGCTCTCAACGAGGTAACAATCAAGAACAAGTACAACTTGCCACGTATAGAGGACTTGTTTGATCAGATGAAGTGTGCTTGTGTCTTCTCTAAGATTGATTTGAGGTTGGGATACTTTCAAATGAAGATTAGACCATCAGACATACCCAAGACAACTTTTAGGACACAGTATGGATCTTATGAGTACACCGTGATGTCTTTCGGATTGACAAATGCACCTGCGTACTTTATGTACCTCATGAATAAGGTATTCATGGAGTACTTGGACAAGTTCGTCGTGGTGTTTATTGATGACATTATGATCTACTCGAAGGATGAGAAAGAACATGAGAAACACTTGAGGCTTACGCTGCAGAAATTAAGAGAGCATCGATTGTATGCCAAGTTCAACAAGTGTCAGTTTTGGTTGAGAGAGGTGTCATTTTTGGGTCATATCATCTCAGGAGGAGGAGTATCGGTTGACCCCGGAAAAGTGAGAGACGTGTTGAAGTGGGAACCGCCGCAAAATGTAAAGGAAATAAGGATTTTTCTTGGGATGGCTGGATATTACCGTAGGTTCATCAAGGACTTTTCCAAGATAGCCAAGCCCATGACGGAGTTGCTAATGAAGGGAAAGGCTTTCCAATGGACTCAAGCTTGTCAAAATAGTTTTGAGGAGTTGAAGAAGAGGTTGAAAACAACTCCAGTTTTGGTATTGCCGGATGTGAGCAAAAGTTTTGACATTTATTGCGACGCATCGAGACAAGGACTTTGATGTGTATTGATGCAAGAAGGTCAAGTGGTCGCCTATTCATCAAGAGAATTGAAGAAACATGAGCAGAATTACCCAACACATGATTTAGAACTTGCAGCCGTGGTACATGCATTGAAGATTTGGAGGCACTATATTCTTGGACATAGGTGTGAAATTTATACGGATCATAAGAGTTTGAAGTATATTTTCACACAAACGTATCTGAACTTGAGGCAACGGAGATGGTTGGAGCTCATCAAAGATTATGATTTGGGAATCAACTATCATCCGGGAAAAGCCAACGTAGTGGCTGATGCTTTGAGTAGAAAGGGAGTAAGTCATCAACTCACAGTTCGAGAGTTACCATTCGAGTTATACAAGGAGTTTGAACGGTTGAACCTCAGGTTTGTAAATGAGATGGAGATGATGGAGTTAAACCCAACCTTGGAGCAAGAAATTCGAGAGGCACAAACCGCAGATGAGGAAATCAAGGAAATCAAGGACAGGACCGAAGAAGGGAGAGAATTCAGATTTGATGAAGACGAATATGGTACCTTATGGCTTGGAAAGAGAATCGTTGTGCCTAATGTAAAGCATATTCGGGAGACAATATTAAAGGAGGCACATGACTCACCTTACTCAATTCATCCTGGTTGTACGAAGATGTACAGAGACTTGAAGACTTGCTATTGGTGGGATAGCATGAAAAAGGACATAGCTGAACACGTAGCATTGTGTGATGTGTGCCAACGAGTCAAGGCGGAACATCAAAGACCAGTGAGATTATTGCAGCCGTTGAAGATTCCGGAATGGAAGTGGGAAGAAATTGGAATGGACTTCATAGTTGGGTTACCACGTACTCAGTCCGGGTATGACTCAATTTGGGTAATTGTGGATCGCTTAACCAAGTCAGCTCATTTTGCCCTTGTGAAGACCAAATATACAGCTGCCCAATTGGCCGAAATATACATGGAGCATATTGTGTGTCGACATGGAGTCCCTAAGAAGATAGTCTCGGATAGAGGTTCTCAATTTACCTCCAGATTTTGGCAAAAATTGCATGAAGCTTTGGGAACGAGGTTGAATTTTAGTTCAACATATCATCCTCAAACGGATGGACAAACCGAGAGGACCAATCAGATTTTGGAGTACATGTTAAGAGCTTGTGCTTTAAAGCATGGGAAAAGTTGGGACAAAAGCTTGCCATACGCGGAATTTTCATACAACAATAGTTACCAAGCAAGCTTGAAAATGTCACCGTATGAAGCGCTTTATGGAAGGAAGTGTAGGGCACCTTTATTCTGGAATGAGGCAGGAGAAACTCAAGTATTTGGACCAGATGTGTTGCAAGAAGCCGAAAAGTAAGTCCAAATAATTCGTAAAAACTTGAGGGCTGCCCAATCAAGGCAAAAAGGCTATGCGGACAATAGGAGAAGGAAATTAGCCTTTGAAATAGGGGATTTTGTTTACCTCAAGGTGTCACCAATGAGAGGTCATAAGAGGTTTAACATAAGAGGCAAGCTCGCACCTCGTTATATTGGACTATTCAAGATTTTGGACAAAAGAGGAGAAGTAGCGTATAAATTGGAGATGCCAGCTCATCTTTCAGACGTACATGATGTCTTTCATGTTTCCCAGCTCAAGAAGTGCTTGAGAGTACCGGAAGAACAAGTGCCAATGGAAGAATTGGAACTAGAGGAAGATTTGACTTATGCCGAACAACCGGTCAAAATCTTGGAAACCAAGGAGAGAGTCACAAGGAACAAGGTTATTAGATGGTGTAAGATTCAATGGAAACACCACACAGAAAAAGAAGCAACGTGGGAATTGGAAGATGATCTCAAGAAGGACTTTCCCTATCTTTTCTCTTCCGCGTCGAATCTCGAGGGCGAGATTCATTTTAAGGGGGGGTAGGTTTGTAACACCCTCATTTTCATGCATCATGCCCTACATACACTCATATACACGTTTAACATTAACCCACAACAAGAGGAACAAGTTTAAAATTGAATTGGAGCAAAACCGCACTTAAAATGCAGGAAAGTGCGGACTAGTCCGATTTTGCTGAGGACTAGTCCGATTTCTCTCTGGCTAAAAACGGACTTGTCCGTTTTTGCTGCGGACTAATCCGATTTTTGGCACTGGAAACTTTCGAACTTGTTCGATTTTGTGCGGACTAGTTCGATATTCCATGAATCCTTGAAAAATTGCTAAGTCCTTGGACTTTTCCGGACTAGTCCGGTGTTACAGCGGACTTGTCTGTTTTCCTCTCTGTATAAAGTCGGACTTGTCCGATCTTTGGCCAGACTTGTCTGATTTTCTCTCTGGACGACTTCGGACTAGTCCGATATTTCGCGACTCCGAGTTGATCTTTTGTTTTACGACTTGAATCTTGGGTTTCACGTTAAGTGGGCCTAGGGACGTCGTGCCTAACTCTTTTAGAGCCCATGAGGGACTCTAAACAGGCCTCTACTCATCCCAAACTCGAAATCCATCTAACCCTAGCCTCCACCTCTATATAAACAACCCCACCCCTTGGTTTGACATCTATTTGTCACTTTTCCACCCACCCATACCGTAGTTCGTGGGGAGCCACCATCAAGGAGGGAGGAGAAGATCCCAAGCAAGAAGAAGAAGAGGAGGAAACGAAAGAGGATCAAGATCTCCACCAAGTTTTCGTTCTTCACCACCAATTCATCCCCAAGTTCATCACCAACCCTAGATCATCAAGATCCAAGTGCTACCTCCAAGTTTCTTGATTCCTTGGAGTTCTAAACACCTGGTATACCTTCTATTCTCTTTTCCTTACGAGAATTCAACCCCTAATCTCCGAATTTACGTCGATCTAGAAAAACCTAATCTGCTGATCTCGCAGAGTGCGGACTTGTCCGGTCCCTAGCAGACTAGTCCGATCTTTCTGGTTAAATTGTGTTGAATTGATTCTAAAATTTGATCTAATCGAATCCAAACCTGTATAAACTTGTTAAAAGCTATTAGAACTAGTTAGTTATCATTAAAAGCAATCTATTAACAAGTTCCACCTTGCATTTGCATTAATCATGCATGTTATGTCATATTGAGTAATATTTGTGCACTTTTTGATTGTGTTTCTTGTCTTGTATGTTTATTGTGTGGATTAGACGGATTTGCACTAGAGAGTGCCGCGGAGGATCTCCAGCTCCAAGAGTTTGAAGGCTTTGATCCTAATCAACAGCAAGAGCAAGGCAAGTGTCCTTGAAGCATATTGATCCTATTTTTAAATAAATGTTTTGTTTGCAAAATTGCATGCTTGTGTCAATTTGATGGGAATCCTATAATAGGAAGTTTACTAGAATTGTTTAACCACCCTTGTCACCTGGAATTCATGGTAGAGAGTCGGGAAGGTCTTTTTGCCTTTTGCTTCGCTTAATCAATTGGGATGGGAAACCAACTATACCACTCAATTTAATTATGCATGAATGAGACTATGGTTAACATGAACTGGTTAAATATGATATGGTAATGGGTTATCTAAGAAAGCCTGGTATGTGGATGGGTTGGATGTATGGTGGTTGCTTGCTTTAGATCTAAGGACCGGTTCATGCGAGAATAAGCCAGGATTACAGTGCCACCACAAGGCCAAGTATGGGTGCGACATAGCTGATTAATTAGGGCTTTGCTAGTACTGTTTGGACCATTGTGGATGCTCGGGGAAGGGGTAGTCGGATTGGGTTTGTTGATGATTGGTGGGACTACCCTGGGATCCGAATGGCTCAAGAGGGGGCCCTTGGTTGAAGATGTGCTCTGTAGGAGACATCGCCACCAGTGAAACCTCAGTGGGGTCTGAATAGGCTAGTAATCCCTTTGTAAAGGCTATTTTGTGATCTCTTGGCCATACACCAAAGGAAGTGTAATTGGCATAAGAGAGGTTTCTTTAGTCGCCGACGGGTGATGAAATCACAAACACGTGGGTAAAATGGTACAAACTCTGCAGAGTGTGTCTAAAACTATCATGATAGCCGTGCTCCCAGTTATGAGCACCTGGACAACTTCCATGATTAGAGGGTACTCGATATTGGGATGGTATTTGGGATGGTTATGGTTGGTATTATGGTTATGGATTAATTTCTGGTATTGAATATGGTTATTGGCAATGGTGAAATCTGGAATTATTGATGATGGTAGCGAATTCAGATTGGTATTATGGTATTATTTATGCTTATGATGGGTTTACTTCACATACATATAATATATTGCTTTTCAAATGTTTTTATGTGCTTTTCAGCACTTTGCCATTATTATTGTCGTCATTTGAATCAGCCACATGTCATACTTTCTACACTTGCTGAGTACGACATGTACTCACTCTTGCAATCCCCCACCCAACAGTTGCAGGTCAGGATTGGGAGTTTAATGGTGATAATGCGGAGTTCTAGGCCGTGTCTACCGTCAGCTTTGCCTGTGGTGTTGATTGGAGCTGCGCTATACCCTATTGCTTATGCTGCCTAGCTGTTTAGTTTGCTTATTTAGTCTATTTCTGCCGCATTAGTTGGACTTGGCACAAATATTCATTAGAGCATGTATTCGAGGATAACCTGGTTTGTGTAATAAAACTTGGTTAATTAATCTTGTTCTGTGGTAATTTTCTGTATACTCTTTTGTGATTGCACTCGTGTATGTGTGTTGAACATCCTGGGCACACATATGCGTTAGCTTGGTTCATTTTTCGGAACCGAGCGTCACAGGGGTAGAGGCCGTCCTCCCCCCCAGAAATTACCAGGGGCTCCCCCCATGTTCGGGTGTACGATGAAGCCGCACAGGACTAGCTCCGGCGTGAAGACGTGGACCTCGTCGATGAGGGACGAGTGAGAGCGGCTCTCCGAAATGCACGGTACAAGCAGGCGCTCCGGTGCTACCACCAGAGGACCGTGCGGAGTAGGGAGCTAAAGGTAGACGACCTGCTGCTACGTCGCATACTCTCCCAGGAAGGGGCTAACAAACTCTCCCCCAGATGGGAGGGCCCCTTCCGGGTTACGGAGGTATGCCGCCCAGGGTGTGTCCGCCTAGCTATGGAGGATGGAGAGCGACTGCCGAACCCCTGGAACATCGAGCACCTTGTAAGTTCTACCCCTAGACCAGTGTTAGGACAATTTTCTTTCATTGTAAAAGGTACATAGTGCCTAGGAACAGTACTTAGGGTAACTAAGGCTATGGAGATGGGGCTCTGAGTGCACATTTCGCTTATCCTGGTCCAGAACCCTAAGTAGGTGCACTCGACTTCCTTTATCGCCCGGGCCGGGTCGTTCCCCTTGTAAAGTCTGTCCCATCTTACGGGAAACCGCAATGAAAGAATGTTGTCCTGCCCTGTATAGGGTTTGTCATTCAAAAAATTATCTTTATTTTTTTATGATATTGCTGTACGTTCGCCGTAGCTCGTGATCTATCATGGGCGCTGTCATTTTTTCCCTGCTTTAGCAATAGTGGGAGCCTTGCTGTCTGGTTGCAGGTGGGGTTGCTTGAGGTACCTGCAATGTGCCTGGGGCCTCAGATGTTCCCATACTCGGGGGTCTGTGCCTCCAGACGGTCTCCCCTGGGAAAGGCTTACGCCGAGCGGGAGGTCCAGGGGAACAACCTTCTTAGCCTGGTCCTGTACCCTAAGCCTGTGTGCCCTGCCTCCCCAGCGCTGTAGCTGAGTACTGGGGGCTAGATGGACCACCCTTAAGTAGTATGGATAGCAAGCCCTAGGTGCAGATGCATTGAATTACCCAAGCTCCATGAGTCAGCCCAAGATCGTAAGTCAAGCGACACTAAAAAAGAGCAGAGAAGAAATGACCAACAGACAAAATTACTTCTCCTATTTTTGATCTATATGCAGGTCTTAAAGGAGTTATCTCGGTGATAACCGTCAGAGTACCCACAAAGATGGCGGGCACCGCTGGACTGAAGCTCCGGTGGCACCCCCAGGGGGCCCACCGTCGACGTTTCACCGAAGATGGTGGGCACCGCCGGACTGAGGCTCCAGTGGCACCCCCAGGGGGACCGCCATCGACGTTTCACCGGAGATGGTGGGCACCGCCGGACCAAAGCTCCGGCGGCACCCCCAGGGGGCCCGCCGTCGACATTTCACCGAAGATGGTGGGCACCGCCAAACTGAGGCTCTGGTGGCACCCCCAGGGAGCCCGCCGTCAATGTTTCACTGGAGATGGTGGGCACCGCCGGACCGAAGCTCTGGCGGCACCCCCAGGGGGCCCGCCGTCGACGTTTAACCGAAGATGGTGGGCACCGCCAGACTAAGGCTCTGGTGGCACCCCCAGGGGGCCCACTGTCGACGTTTCACCGAAGATGGTGGGCACCGCCGGACTGAGGCTCCGGTGGCACCCCCAGGGGGCCCGCCGTCGATGTTTCACCGAAAATGGTGGGCACCGCCGGACTGAAGCTCCAGCGGCACCCCAGGGGGCCCGCCGTCGACATCCCTGCATACTCAGTTACAACAATGCTACCTACACATCCTAAGCTCCCCTGCAACCGTCTGCCCTAAGTTCTAGGTATTTGACAGGTGTTCCCATAACAACTGGCCACACCTGCCAGGGGGCCACACTCCGGGGGACGGCAGGTCCTGGAAGCTAAGGAACAATAGGCAACTAGAATATATTTCTGAAAAGTAAAACATGCTAAGTATGAGGGGCACTCCAAGCAGATTTTTCGTTCTAAAATAAAGGTCTGTCATCACAAACAACTACAAAGAAAAACTAAAAGAAACACAAGATACAAGCAGCGCATGGGGAGCCCTCAGCCGCTCCGCTGGAATCTCGAGGAGATGAGCGCCATGACATCTGAGACTTCAGATTTGGCGGCCTCCTCCCTCTAGGCAATGGTCCCCTCGAGGACCGGTTGAAGAGGGACATCAGGGTATCAGCTCCGGTAGCAGGACAGGATGTGCGTCGCCACCTCCTTCACCAGCATCTTCCCTTCTGCCTTCAGCTGGTTGTCGATGATGGCCCCCAGTGAACGCATCCTCGAGTTGGTGGAGTCAAGGGCTGGGAACACCTGACTCACCTCCTGTGCTGGTTCCTCCACGTGCACCGGGCTGAAGCCGAGCGGCACCAGAGCTAAGTCGACACCACCCAGGAACTCCCAGACCTTCAGGGCCTCAGCAGAACACGACGCCCGGAGCTCCTGCACCTCCTGTTGGGCCGCCGCCAGCGCCCGGGGGCTGCCGTCCAGGAACCGCTCCTTCCTGGCTTCCAGGGCCCTCTCGCGCTCGCTTACCTCCCTCTCGCGGCAGCTCAAGTCACCCTCCTTGAGGGTGATGTTGAACTCTCGGCCCAGGAGAGCCTGGCGCTCAGCGAACTGGGCTTGCTCCACCTCAGCCAGGGCAACATCCCGGCGGTCTAGCCCGGCGGCACGGACTCTCGCCCCTTCCTGCTGGAGGATGAGCCGGTGGGAGGTCGCCTCCACCTCAGCCTTCTTCGCCTCCAACTCCTGCTCCCGTTCGGCAAGAGCAGCCTCCCGGCGAGATAACAACTGCTGGAGCTCCTCGCAGGACTGGAGGCGGGAGCTGGCCTCAGCATGGATTGCTGCAGCGTCTGCCTTCAGCTTCTGGGTGATGGCGTCTAGACGAGCGATAAGCTCGCGCTCCTGGTCGAGGATTTTCATCTCCTCCCGGACAACCGCCTCCCGCTGCGCCACCCGTATCTTCGCCAATCGGGTCTGGTCTTCCAGGGTCCTCGCCCATTCCCGGAGTCGGTCCTCCTCGTCCTCAAGCCTCCCCCTCTCCCGGTCGAGGGCCGCCCATGCCTGCCGAAAGGCGGAGTAGGCTACGGCCATGGCTTCAGACAGGGGGAGGGGCTCCACCGTAGTCGCGGGTCCCTGCCTCCCCACCTCTCCAATATCGTCCTCCATTTGGAGGACCACCGGGGAGACGGGGACCAGAGCTCCCCCAGTCGGAGAAGGTGGGGGGGGGGAACCACCCCTGGAAGCAGGCACGTCGTCTCCAGGGGCCCCCTCCCCATCGGAGGCCCCAACACTGCTGCCGGTGGCTCCTAAGCCGGCTCCGGGTGCTCCACCCGGGGCGGTGGCGCCAGCCGACGTAGCAGTGTCAGTCGGTATGGTAGCATCGGCCGGTGCGGAGCAGCCGGTGGATGCGGAGTCATTGGCGGGCGCGGCACCAATCGCTGGCGCACGCTGCAGACCCTCAGCAGCTGCTGTAGGGGCCTCAGGCATGAAGGCCCGAGGCACCTCGGCGGCAGCAGCCCGGTGCGCCCAAGCAGGGTCTGAGGCTGTAGAGGAGCCCCGTGAGCTAGCTGGAGCATCATGCCCACCAGCGAAAGGGCGCGCGGGTGGAGGTGTCGTCGTGGTTGCACTGAAAACAGACAAACCCGAATCAAAAGGATATTACAGGGTGAGCACACAACAAAGAACATCCAAGATGAAATTTATGCAGACTTACCGGGGGACGCTGAAGCTCCACTGCTTCCCGAAAGGGTTGGGGGGGGGGTCCGGACCCCCCAGACCCGCGGCAGGGGCCACTGCGTGTGATGGGGGCCCCTTAGATGGAGGAGTCGGCAGCGTCCCCGAAGTCTGGCGCTCCTCCGGACGGCGAGGGAACGCTGGGGTCCCATCGGCGTTGATGAGCCTTCCCTTCTTGCGCATCGAGGACTCGGGCGGCAAAGTGGTGCCACTGGCACCCCCTGACACCGAGTACAGCGGCGACCGGGCGTGCTTCTTGGGGGTTGGGTCCGACACCGGCACTGGTGCTTTCCCTTTCCCCATATCAGCAGAGGTGCCGACGCCTCCCCGCTGACAGAGCTGGAGCCCACTTGAGGGGTCATCACTCGAGGGATCTTCATCGCTTGAGGGATCTCCGCCTCCCTCAGCGTCGTCAGCAATGTCGACCCCCTCGGCATTGTTGGCAATCTCGACCCCCCGAAACGGGTCTCCAATCTGGCGCTGCGCCAGCCCGGACTCGTCGAGCGTCGTCATCGCCTTCAGTAGCCGCCTCTTCAACTCGGAGTCTGAGCACAGGGGGCGGCAGGCCGCCGGAAGGGCCAGTCCCTCAAGGGAAACGTCGTCGGGGTAGACCCGAACCAGCATATCGTGCAGCAACTGCTCGTCCAAGTTGGAGTCGGAGCCGGTCTCGAGCCGGTTGCAGTCCATTGGACCGATGTACATCCATGCCGGGCAGACACGACGCTGGAGCGGAGCCATGCATCAGGACATGAAATCCCTCAACACTATCGCAGACGTCAGCCCGTGGCCCGCCAACATCTGGATCCTCTCCAACACTGGGTCGAACGCCCTCTCCAGCTCTGGGCGCTCCTCCCAGAATGACCGCTCGGAGTAGGGGCTCCCGGTGGGGAGGCACATCCGGTCGTGAGCCTCGACCTTGGCGATCATCCAATCTTCATGCCATTGCTCCCATCGTGCAGAGCTGAAGGAAGCAATGTACCTAGAGGGGACCTTGGTTCAGCGCTGGAAGTAATAGGCGCCGAGCTGATCCTTCGAGCTTTTGCCGGTGGCCCTCAGTACAAAGAAGTACCTGAAGAGCTTCACCGACGACATCACCCCCACGAACATCTCGCAGAGGTGAGCAAAGACCGCCAGCAAGGCGATCGATTTCGGCGGGAGGTGGTGGAGTTGGAGGCCGAAGGTCTCCAGAAGCATTACCAAGAAGGCGGATGCTGGTGGAACGAAGCCGGCCAGCACGTACGACGAGAACAGCACCATCTCCCCATCGGTGAGGTTCATTGGGAGCTCCCCGCGACGGAGCCACTTCTCCTGCTCAGGGGCTTGCCAGCCGAGCAGCCGACGCACGGGGGCCAGATCGGCAGACCTGGACAGCCGGTACCTGGGCAGGATGCTCGCCATGAGATTGAAGGAGGAGGCTCCGGAAGGGTAGATCGGGAGCTAGAGCGCAAGAACTAGGCTTGGGGCAAGAGGCACGAGCGCAAGGATGCAGAAGCAGAAGAAATGACCCTTAGGGGGGAATGTCTCTTTCTATTCACCTCTGCAAGCCAACAGATGCGGCGTGTGAATCACCACATCCTCGGTAGAAGAGCAACAGACCCGCATAGGCAATGACATGAGGGCCCAAGTCACTCGACAAAGAAGACGAGCCGGGTGGCCAACTATGCGGGAGGTAACTCGACGGTTTCTGAAAAGGCAAAAGCAGTGGAAGTGCATGAGTGAATGTGGCCTAGAGGGGGGTTAATAGGCCTTTTGAATTTCCTGCACACTTAATAGAATCGTCAAAACTTGGTTGGCTGGACTAGTCCGGTCGTGTGGGCAGACTTGTCCGGTGTGCTAGAAATATGTGTGTTGATCAGGTGTTATTTGGGAAACTAAATTTCTTTAGCAGCGGAAATGGGAACAACTGATATTTTTGTTTGAGATTAATGTAAGAATGCAAGTGAAAACTTATAATTGCCTTAGATTTATGTTTAGCACTCAAGTGATTAATGAACAAAATGTAAAGGAAATAAGGCGCAAGACACACGAATTTTTCCCGAGGTTCGATCTCACCACGAGATCTACGTCCTCATTGAGGAAGCTCACGCAGAGCCGGGTCTCCAACCCTTTCCCTCTTCAAGTCACCACGAAGGCCGACTTGATTCGACTATCACGGGTAATCACCAAGTTTGTGGGGCAACCTCACACGTTGAGGGATCCCATGAGAATTACAACGAAAGAAGTGATCAAATACACTCAAAAGTATTACAATGCAGAGTTTGAGTGTAGAAATATCAAACCGCAAGAGCTCGCAATGAAGGAACGATGATCTCCCAATCCCGAATCTAAGTGTTCAATTGATTTCACTCTTTTTGCACTTTAGATGTGATGTGTTTTGGGCTCTTGGGATGAAGTGGCGGCACTAGGGTTTGTGTATGCAGCAGTATATGTCATGTGTATCTTTTGGAAGGCCGTGGATTCTCTATTTATAGGGTTTCCAAAAAGTAACCGTTGAAAAACTCTAACACCGGACTAGTCCAGTGCAAGTCCGGACTTGTCCGGTCTTAGTGTACTTTGAAGTCCAGAAAATCTGCCGGACTAGTCCGGTCCAAGCTCGGACTAGTCTGATGCTGTGTGAAGGTGAACTCCAGAAAGTTCAACGGACTAGTCCGATCTCCACAGAAGGGATACTCCAGAAAGATCAACGGACTAGTCTGGTGAACACACAGACTAGTCCGGTCTCTCAATATGAGAGACTACAGAAAGTTCAACGGACTAGTCCGGTGGACTCACGGACTAGTCCAGTCTCCCAATTTGAGAGATTCCAGAGAGTTAAACGGACTAGTCCGGTCCATGATCGGACTAGTCCGGTGCATTGTGAATTTTAGGTTAATTTTAAGCCCTTACCCCAGCACAAAGTTGTGAGATCTTGAAGTGTGTCTTTCATACACTCCCTATACATTCAAAATCTAATTTTGATCTTCCAAGCTCCATCAAAGTATCCCTCTTTGGACACCACTCCATTTTCACCTTTTTGTGTGCACCGAGCTGTTTCACTTATCTGTTCTGCAGTCATCTCAATAGTTTCATTAGGATCTCATATGTTTGTCATCAATTAGCCAAAACCCACAAGGGATATCCTAGATGCACTTACAATCTCCCCCTTTTTGGTGATTGATGACAACCATTTGAGATATCACAATTGAGAAAAAAAACTTGATTTTCATAAGGTGTGCACATATGAGAATAACGATGAATCCACAGAAAGCTTCTCACATATGCACACACCTTATGGTGGGGTGCCTAACAGGTGTGTGATCAACAAGGTGTGATGAAGTAAAGGTAATCAATAATGAGCATAGAGATAATCATTCAAGCAACAATAAGCGTCACACATAAGAAAATAAATAGTGCATTACAAGGTTTTAAAAATAAGTACATGTCCTTGATCACAAAAACATAAAGACACCAACTAGAGATGTGTGACGCCCGGTTCCGAAAAATGAACCAAGCTAACGCATATGTGTGCCCAGGATGTTCATCACACATACACGAGTGCAATCACAAAAGAGTATACAGAAAATTACCACAGAACAAGATTAATTAACCAAATTTTATTACACAACCAGATTATTCTCGAATACAAGCTCTAATGAATATTTATGACAAGCTCAACTAGTGCAGTGGAAATAAACTAATTAAGCAAACTAAACAGCTAGGCGGCATAAGCAATATGGTATAACGCAGCTCCAAAAACACCACAGGCAAAGCTGACGGTAGACACGGCCTAGAACTCCGCATTATCGCCATTAAACTCCCAATCCTGACCTGCAACTGTTGGAAGGAATTGCAAGAGTGAGTACATGTTGTACTCAGCAAGTGTGGAAAGTATGACATGTGGCTGATTCAAATGACGACAGTAATAATGGCTAAGTGCTAAAAAGTACATTAAAATATTTAAAAAGCAATATATTACATGTATGTGAAGTAAACCCATCATAATCATAAGTAATATCATAATACCGGTCTGAATTCACTACCATCATCAATAATTCCAGATTTCACCATTGCCAGTAACCATATTCCATACCAGAAATAAATCCATAACCAGCCATACCCATTACCAAACCATAACCAATTTCCAATTTTCATCCCAATACCAAGTACCCTCTAATCATGGAAGTTGTCCAGGTGCTCATAACCGGGAGCACGGCTATCATGATAGTTTTATTTATCTCTGCAGAGTTTGTACCACTTTACCCACGTGTTTGTGATTTCATCACCTCTCGGTGACTACGAACCTCCCTTATGCCCATGACCCGTCGGTCATATTACACACTTCTGCTGATGTGTGGCCAAGAGATCACAAAATAGCCTTTACAAAGGGATTACTAGCCTATTTAGACCCCACTGAGGTTTCACCGGTGGCGATGTCTCCCGCAGAGCACATCTTCAACCAAGGGCCCCCTCTTGAGCCATTCGGATCCCAGGGTAGTCCCACCAATCATCAACAAACCCAATCTGACTACCCCTTCCTCGAGCATCCTTAATGGTCCAAATAGCACTGGCAAAGCCCTAATTAATCAGCTACACCGCACCCATACTTGGCCTCGTGGTGGCACTGTAGTCCTGGCTTATTCTCGCATGAACCGGTCCTTAGATCTAAAGCAAGCAAACCACCATAACATCCAACCCATCCACATATCAGGCTTGCTTAGATCACCCATTATCATACCATATTAACCAGTTCATGTTAACCATGATCTCATCCATGCATAATTAAATTGAGTGGTATAGTTGTTTCCCATCCCACTTGATTAAGCGAAGCAAAAGGTAAAAAGCCCTTCCCGACTCTCTACCATAAATCCCAAGCGACAAGGGTGGTCAACAAAACTAGTAAACTTCCTACCATAGGATTCCCATCAAAATTGACATAAGCATGCAGTTTGCAAACAAAACATTTATTTTAAAAATAGGATCAATATACTTCAAGGACACTTGCCTTGATCTTGCTGTTGATTAGGATCAAAGCCTTCAAACTCTTGGTGCTGTAGATCCTCCATAGCACTTTCTAGCGCAAATCCGTCTAATCCGCACAATAAACATACAAGACAAGAAACACAATCAAAGAGTGCACAAATATTACTCAATATGACATGACATGCATGATTGATGCAAATGCAAGGTAGAACTTGTTACTAGATTGCTTTTAATGATCACTAACTAGTTCTAATAGCTTTTAACAAGTTATTACAGGTTTGGAGTTGATTAGATCAAATTTTAGAATTAATTCAACACAATATAACCAGAAAGATCGGACTAGTCCGCTAGGGACCGGACAAGTTGTAAGACCTATGTGTGCTGAATACATTGGCTTGTAGTGAATATACTTGCTTTGATGATAAAAGTTTTGAATATCACCAAAACACCTTTTTATCAAGGTCCGACTCTAGCTCCGAGCTACAGCAAAGTCCGACTAGCTTTGGTCAGCTTCGGTGAAGTTTTGTCTTTAGCTCCGGCATGTCTTTGATAGCTCCGACATGTTTTTGATAGCTCCGCCGTGTTTTTGCTAAGCTCCGAAGTTGATTTTTCTAGCTCCGGCTTTTGGGATTACTAGTTCCGACTAGTTCTGGTTAGCTCCAGCGCTAGGTCCTGCTAGTTTTGTAAGCTCCGGCGGGAGCTTGGTTGTACTAATTTTGGTAAGCTTCGGCGCTAGGTTCTACTAGCTTTTGTTAGCTCCGGCTCAAGGTCCGGGTTGCCCTGGCAAGGTCCGGAACTTGACCGTAGTGCTTCTGCTTTTCATTTGCAATGTTTCGTACTTGCTTTACATTATTGGAAAGATTGCTTAGTATTCATTTGCTAAGTTTTTGGTGCGTTTTGGTTTATATGGATGATATCGTGTTACTGTGGTTTTGCAACATGCTTATGTGAGGTTCTCACGTAGGGTGTTGTGTTCGGAACTAACTTGAGTCAAGTCGAGGACTTGGGCTCGTATGGATTGGTTGTTTATTCATGTGCAGGTGTTGCTTGAGTTCAAGACATGGCTGGTGACGGGATCCATTGGACTAGTCTCAGGGAGGAGATGAGGTTCCAACAACCAAATTCAGGAGGAATTGTGGTTGAGCTGATCAGGAGGTTGCGCAACATGATTGAATCAAGAACAATTCATATGAAGGTATTGTGGACATCATTGGAAGATGTTTGCACGTGTGCAAGCAGTGCATGGACGTGGCTACATGGTTCCGAGACGTGATGAAGAGATGTGGACGTAAAGAGTTGGTCAGAAAGGTCCAACCGACTAGGTTATGGACTCAGGCTGCGGCTGAGTCAGGTTTGACTCAAATATGAAAAGATTTGAGTTGGTTATGATAGGATTTCATGTGGGTTACGAATTTGAGTTTTTTAGGAATGTGGGATACGTTCCTAAGGTGTTTGGAAGTATTAAGATTGCTTCTATCTGCGTATGGAAGGATCTTGAGCAGTTATGAAAAGTTATGATTTGTGATCTGAGTAGGATTGGAGTCCTAGTTGATATTGGGTTGGCCTAAGGGCTAGTTATATAAGCAAGGGAGCCCAGAGCTCGTGGTGCACGACTTTGGGTCTGTTCCTCTTGTGTTCTATTGAATAAAATTCATAGTTTGAAGGAACTTTTGTGCCTTGTTCGTCCGACTTGTTCCAGACAAGTTTTACTCGTCGAGTTTCTGGACAGCACTACCTTTCGTCGGTGGTTTTATCATAACTCGAGTTTTACAGATACAATTGACGTGATTCTTTTTGGGTTGTATTCACAACTTGATTATATATCATATGTCAAAATTTCACGGTCATTGGATTTGTGGTTTCTGATCTACACGAGTTTCTTTGCAGCATTCCAGATCTGTTTTTTCTCGGGTAGGGCAGATTGACCTTGTTTGATCTTTCGATCATAGCTTGAGTTTTTCTTGACGGATTTGAGTGATTCCTTTTGTGTTGTCTTCGTGACTTGATTCTCTCTGATATCCATCACTCTTGTCACGGTGAAACACATTTAGATTAGTCTCACACACGATTTTTTTAAGAGATCATTTTTCTGCCGAAGGGGTTGGGGTTTAATTGTTTCCGCCGCGTAAGGTTTTTAAATCTACCATTCACCCCCCTCTGGTAGCTTTTCACGTGCTCTTCAATCCTACAATTGGTATCAGAGCCATGGTGCTGTAATCTTTGTGATTTGCGCGTGTTTTTGACTAATCATCATGGAGAAGTACTCCGCCAAACCTTGTGTGTTTGCTGGTATTGATTTTCAGGTTTGGAAGGCACGCATGGAGGCTTTCATCCAGGCACAAGGATTTGCAATATGGGAGAAGGTATACAAGCCTTACGAAGTGCCATCAAACGATCAAGTTACAGCTACAAATCTGAGAGATGTCGACAACAACAACAAGGCTCAGAACTTGATCATACAAGGATTAACACAAAGCGACTTCGATCGTGTTGCACACCTCCGATCTGCATACGATGTGTGGAAAGCACTTTGTGACTACCACGAAGGATCCAACACGATCAAAGAGGTAAGGCAAGACATGTTCAAGAAAGAATACATGCGTTTCGAGATGCAACCCGGTGAGTCTATTGATGACCTTTTTGCTCGCTTTAATAAGATTCTCAGCAACTTGCGTAGTGTCAATGTTAATTTTTCAGATGCTGAAAATGCTAGGCAATTGCTAAGTGCATTAGATATGTCAATTTGGGAGATGAAAGTCACATCTATTCGTGAATCTACTGCCATGAGTTCACTTACTTTAGATGTGCTATATTCCAAGTTAAAAACTCATGAAATTGACATAATCTCACGTAAGAACCCCAATAAGTCTATTGCATTTGTTTCACAACGTGATATGTCTAGCTCCGGCCAATCATCATCCTGCAATACTCTTGCTTTGTTGTCCTCACTAACCCTGGAGCAGATCGAAGAATTTCCAGAAGAGGAGTTGGCACTCATCTCTACTAGATTCTCAAAAGCATTGCAAAATGTGAGAACTAGAAGGAGAGGAAGCTCCGGACCTCAACGCTGTTTTGAATGTGGTAAATCAGGACACTTTTGTACAGAATGCCCTAACCTTTCAGGTCCGACCACCCGGAAAGAAAAACAAAGCAAGGTTCGGACCTCCTCTGGAAATTCCAACAACAAGAAAGGTACCATAGGATGCAAGATGATCAACAGTTTCATCACCGCGCTTCAAGAGTTCAGTTCAAGCGACGTGGACATTGGAAGTGATGAAGATGAAGATGATTTGGCAAACTTGTGCTTTATGGCGGGCAAGTCAAGATCAAGTATGGAGGAGGCAGAACACAACAGTGACAATGAAGAGGTATGTCCTACTTGCGAAGAAATGTGTGATGCCATTTCTCGTGCCACTATTATTGTTAAGAAAAAGGACAAAAAGCTTAGGGATAGTGCTGCTAAAATTGAATCACTAGAATCTGAAATCAACCGTTTAAAAACTTTGATTCCTAGTGATGATGCATGTTCCTCATGTGATTTAATATATGAACAATTGTCCTCATTAAGAAGTGCGCACACCTCCACACTTGATAAACTTGAGTTAGAAATTGAAAAGAACAAAGAGCTTGCTGCACTTAATGATAAAAACTTGAAAGATGCTAGCTGTTCTACAATTGATTTGCATTGTTCTACTTCTGATGATCTTGATAAGAAACTACAGGATGATATGAATGAAATTTCTATATTGAACAATGCTTTACGTTCTCATGAAGTTAAATTTTGTTCCAATTGCAAACAAAAAGGAAAAACTTCATTTGAAAATTGCCTTGATCTGTCCAATAAACTTGATGACATGCATAGGACATTAGATCGGTTTTGTAATGGGAATAAGAACCTAAACTTACTGCTGAATTCTTCCAAGTCTTGCAATGATAAAGATGGTTTAGGTTTTGATTCTCATGCTCATGCTAAGGCACATTCACCTAAAATTGTAAAGTCATTAGGAAGTGGTTTGATTCAAACAGTTCCTAAACAAAAAAGAGTGGTTTTCAAATCTGCAGGAGTTTTGCCGCATTCGGTTTCAAATAAAAATATTGCTTGCTCATCTAGACATGAACACAAAGTTAAATTTCATTGTACCTTCTGTGGTAGAGATGGTCATGTCATAGATTTTTGTTATAGACTAGCTAAACAACAGAAAAGGGAAAGAATGGTTGCTAGATCTCATAACTTTCATGCAAAATTTGCTGCACACATTGAACCGAATGTACAACCTGCTGTTTTGAGTCAAAAACATTCAAAGTTTACCTCCGGACCTTCTGTTTTTGCCTCCAGAGCTACTGATTTTTATGCTACACAAGTAACACCTTATAGGTCAGTAGTCAAGAATAAAAAATCTCAAACTTTGACTCATAAACCTGCTGTTTGTCTTAGCTTTCGCGTGTTTTTCCTGCTGCACGTCGCGTGACTCAGTACTGGATTCCTAAATGCCTTTTGACTAACCCCAGTATTGAGTCATCAACATATTGTGCTTTTATGTAGGTTACACGTTTGAGGAAGGAGAACATTTGTATTGTGGATTCAGGTTGCTCACGTCACATGACCGGTAACAAAGATTGGTTCTCCTCCCTCTCTTTTGTGTCACGTGTAGAGAATGTTCCTTTTGCCGATAATTCTTCAACTCCTATATTTGCTAAGGGTTCGGTTAGAGTAAATGATCACTACACTTTGAAGGATGTGGCACTTGTCAAAAATTTGAAATACAACTTGCTTTCTGTTTCACAATTGCTAGAGAAAATCTAGAAATTATTTTCAATAAAAACTGCTGCAAAGTTGTAGGTTCAAATAGTGAGCTTATGTTTAACATGTCTCGGTTTGGAAGAGTTTTTAAAGCTGATTTTGATATGTCTTCCTCTAAGCATAGGTGTCTAGTTGCTAATGATTCAAAGGACTTATATTTTTGGCATCGTAGACTTGGTCACGTAGGCTTTGATCACCTAACGCGTGTTAGTGCTCTTGATCGCATACGTGGGCTGCCTAAGCTTAAAGGGGACAAAGAAATTGTGTGCTCTTCTTGTAGACATGCTAAGATAGTTGCAGGCTCACATACTCCTCTCACAATGATCATGACAACTGAACCATGTCAACTTTTGCATCTTGACACCGTAGGACCTTCACGTGTTCAATCCTTCGAAGGTAAATGGTATGTTATTGTTATCGTTGATGATTATTCTAGATACTCTTGGGTTTACTTTATGACGTCTAAGAATGAAGTTTTTAGTCACTTTAGAACTTTATTTCTTAGATTATCAATTGATTACCCAGGATCTTTAAAAGCAATTAGAAGTGATAATGGAACTGAATTTAAAAATCAATCTTTTGATCACGTTTGTGCTGAAAATAGAATAGATCATCAATTCTCTTCACCATATGTACCTCAACAAAACGGTGTTGTAGAAAGAAAGAACAGAACCTTAGTTGAGATGGCTAGGACTATGCTTGATGAATATCAAACTCCTAGGAAATTTTGGGATGATGCGTTAACAACCGCTTGTTATGTCTCAAATCGTGTTTTCTTGCGTGCTAAGCTAGGTAAAACACCATATGAGCTCCAGTTTGGACATAGGCGTAGTGTTACACACTTTCGGGTCTTTGGTTGCAAATGCTTTGTTAAGAAACATGGTAATCTTGATAAATTTTAACCTAGATCCTTTGATGGCATGTTTCTTGGTTATCCATCTCATACTAGAGGCTACCGTGTGCTTTTACTTGACACTAACAAAATTGTGGAGACTTGTGAAGTGTCTTTTGATGAAGCTAGCCTAGGTACTAGCTCCGGTGTTGCAGGACCAGATCCGTATCCTCAGGGGGAGGGTATTTTCGAAGATGAAGAAGAGCCGGTGATACTGCCTGGTAGTTCTGGAGTTGACACGTGTCCAGCTCCGAACATTGAACAAGCTCCGGCTATCACCTATGCTGGTCCTGATTGTCCACAAGTCACAAGCTCATCAATCTACGATGAACCTAATGAAGAAGAAGCTTGTGAGACATCTGTTCCCCTACGTTTTTACAAAGATCATTCCCCACAACAGATGATTGGAAGCTTGCACGAACGAGTCACACGATCCAGGTTTTGCGATCCAAACTCTCATGCTCATTCTGCTTTTGTTGCGTCTTTTGAACCCAAAGATATATCACACACACTCACTAATGAATCTTGGATTATTGCCATGCAAGAAGAGTTAGAAAATTTTGAAAGAAATAATGTTTGGAAACTTGTACCTCCACCTCTAGGTCACACTTTAATTGGAACTAAATGGGTATATAAAAATAAACAAAGTGAGGATGGGGTTGTGGTTAGGAATAAGGCTAGGTTGGTTGCTCAAGGTTTCACTCAAGTTGAAGGTCTAGATTTTGATGAAACTTTTGCTCCTGTCGCTAGATTAGAAGCCATAAGAATTTTGTTAGCTTTTGCAGCATCTAAAGGTTTTAAGCTATATCAAATGGATGTTAAAAGTGCTTTTCTTAATGGCTATATAGATGAGGAAGTTTATGTCAAACAACCACCGGGTTTTGAAAATCCAGATTTTCCTAATCATGTTTACAAACTGTCCAAAGCCTTATACGGTCTCAAACAAGCCCCTAGAGCATGGCATGATAGGCTAAAAACATTCTTACTTGAAAAGGGGTTTACCATGGGCAAGGTTGATAAAACTCTTTTTGTGCTTAAACATGGCAATGACTCATTATTCGTTCAAGTGTATGTGGATGATATTATCTTTGGTTGTGCTTCTCATGATCTTGTGTCCAAGTTTTCAGCAATGATGAGTTACGAATTTGAAATGAGTATGATGGGTGAACTCACTTACTTTTTGGGGCTGCAAATCAAGCAAACCAAGGAGGGTACCTTTGTGCATCAAACGAAGTATACCAAAGACCTCCTAAGGCGCTTCAACATGGACAAAAGCAAGCCTCTTCGGACACCAATGGGAACAGCAATAACACTTGAACTTGATGAAGATGGTGAATCTGTGAATCAAAAAGAATATAGAAGCATAATCAGATCACTTTTGTACCTTACGGCATCAAGACCGGACATACAATTCAACGTATGTCTTTGTGCACGGTTTCAAGCCTCCCCACGTGTTTCACATCGTCAAGCCGTCAAAAGGATTCTCAGGTACTTACATGGAACTCAAGAATTTGACATTTTTCTTCCTTCTTCCTCAACCGTTACTTTGAAAGCTTTTTCGGATGCTGATTTTGGGGGTTGTAGGATTGATAGGAAAAGTACTTCCGGTGCTTGTCATTTTCTTGATAATTCTCTTGTTGCTTGGTCCTCTAGAAAACAAAATTCAGTTGCACAATCCACAGCCGAATCTGAATATGTAGCTGCTGCTAGTGCTTGCTCACAAATTCTTTGGATTGTTCAAACACTTAAGGACTATGGAGTTGATCTAGATAGTGTTCCACTGTTTTGTGATAACACTAGTGCCATTTGCATTGCTAAAAACCCCGTGCAACATTCTAGAACTAAGCACATTGATATTAGGTATCACTTTCTCCGTGATAATGTTGAAAAAGGAAATATTGTGCTTCACCATGTAGATACCGAACAACAATTGGCTGACATTTTTACAAAACCTTTGGATTTCACTCGTTTTTGTTACATTCGTAGTGAAATAGGGGTTATGCATCCTCATGGCTTAAATTGAGGGGGAGTTTTTGAAACTTGGGAAGTCTATGTGTGAATCTAAAATTAAAATAATATGATCATAGTATTTCATACATATATGACTTTGTGATTCCTTTTACATGCTGAAAGTTCTTACTACATTACTCATGTTATACATTTTGTAGTTTTTGCCATGTCTAGTACTTGGAATAATTACTTACACTAAAACTGGTCATGGTCGAACTTTCTTGCTGTTTTGAACTTGTTACATGTTCACAAGTGCTTTTAATCATTAAGAATTAATCAAGTAATCAACTCACATGTTGAGTTTTTATGAACAAATATAAATTGAGAAAAGATCAAGAGAATATGCATGAATCACACTTCTTCTTTTGAGATGGCTTATCATTGTACTTAGATATGAACTTGGAAGAAGTTGTGTATGACTAAAACCATGTCCTTAAGCTTCTGATTGTCAAATGACATAGGCTTGGCTTGGTTGGTTAGAATAAGGCATATGCACATATAATCTCTTGCAAATATCATATGATCTAAATTTATACTTTGAAAAATAATAAAATGCAGCAACTAGTGTCATGCATTTAGGTTTTGAAATAGTTAAGTTTGTGAGATCATGACTTGATTAAATTGAAAATTACATTTGATCTCTAGCATGGCTTACACTACTTTATGTATTTCATTGATGTGATAATGTAAGGTACTTGATAGTATGACTTGGATGAGCTTTGTTTATATGTATATGTTATAATATGCTTATAACAACTAAAGGGGGAGAGATAATTTTTTTATATGTTCATGACTTGCTGAATACATTGTCAAAGGGGGAGAGATAAGCATGAAGAGAAAGAGAATATGTGCATAAGGAGAGATAATAAAGGGTGAGAGATAATATGGGATATTTTTTCTTCTCATTTTGCTTTTGATTTACAAAGGGGGAGAAATTGCCTTCAAACCTTTTATGTGAATAAGCCAATGTTCGGATTTTAAATGGTGTTGCCAATGCATTCATCAAGGGGGAGATTGTAAGACCTATGTGTGCTGAATACATTGGCTTGTAGTGAATATACTTGCTTTGATGATAAAAGTTTTGAATATCACCAAAACACCTTTTTATCAAGGTCCGACTCTAGCTCCGAGCTACAGCAAAGTCCGACTAGCTTTGGTCAGCTTCGGTGAAGTTTTGACTTTAGCTCCGGCATGTCTTTGATAGCTCCGACATGTTTTTGATAGCTCCGCCGTGTTTTTGCTAAGCTCCAAAGTTGATTTTTCTAGCTCCGGCTTTTGAGATTACTAGTTCCGACTAGTTCTGGTTAGCTCCGGCGCTAGGTCCTGCTAGTTTTGTAAGCTCCGGCGGGAGCTTGGTTGTACTAGTTTTGGTAAGCTCCGGCGCTAGGTTCTACTAGCTTTTGTTAGCTCTGGCTCAAGGTCCGGGTTGCCCTGGCAAGGTCCGGAACTTGACCGTAGTGCTTCTGCTTTTCATTTGCAATGTTTCGTACTTGCTTTACATTGTTGGAAAGATTGCTTAGTATTCATTTGCTAAGTTTTTGGTGCGTTTTGGTTGATATGGATGATATCTTGTTACTGTGGTTTTGCAACATGCTTATGTGAGGTTCTCACGTAGGGTGTTGTGTTCGGAACTAACTTGAGTCAAGTCGAGGACTTGGGCTCGTATGGATTGGTTGTTTATTCATGTGCAGGTGTTGCTTGAGTTCAAGACATGGCTGGTGACAGGATCCATTGGACTAGTCTCAGGGAGTAGATGAGGTTCCAACAACCAAATTCAGGAGGAATTGTGGTTGAGCTGATCAGGAGGTTGCACAACATGATTGAATCAAGAACAATGCATATGAAGGTATTGTGGACGTCATTGGAAGATGTTTGCACGTGTGCAAGGAGTGCATGGACGTGGCTACATGGTTCCGAGACGTGATGAAGAGATGTGGACGTAAAGAGTTGGTCAGAAAGGTCCAACCGACTAGGTTATGGACTCAGGCTGCGGCTGAGTCGGGTTTGACTCAAATATGGAAAGATTTGAGTTGGTTATGATAGGATTTCGTGTGGGTCACGAATTTGAGTTGTTTAGGAATGTGAGATACGTTCCTAAGGTGTTTGGAAGTCTTAAGATTGCTTCTATCTGCGTATGGAAGAATCTTGAGCAGTTATGGAAAGTTACGATTTGTGATCTGAGTAGGATTGGAGTCCTAGTTGATATTGGGTTGGCCTAAGGGCTGGTTATATAAGCAAGGGAGCCCAGAGCTCGTGGTGCACGACTTTGGGGCTGTTCCTCTTGTGTTCTATTGAATAAAATTCATAGTTTGAAGGAACTTTTGTGCCTTGTTCGTCCGACTTGTTCCAGACAAGTTTTACTCATCGAGTTTCTGGACAGCACTACCTTTCGTGGGTGGTTTTATCATAACTCGAGTTTTACAGATCCAATTGACGTGATTATTTTTGGGTTGTCTTCACAACTTGATTATCTATCATATGTCAAAATTTCACGGTCATTGGATTTATGGTTTCTGATCTACACGAGTTTCTTTGCAGCATTCCAGATCTGTTTTTTCTCGGGTAGGGCAGATTGACCTTGTTTGATCTTTAGATCATAGCTTGAGTTTTTCTCGACGGATTTGAGTGATTCCTTTTGTGTTGTCTTTGTGACTTGATTCTCTCTGATATCCATCACTTTTGTCACGGTGAAACACATTTAGATTAGTCTCACACACGATTTTTTTAAGAGATCGTTTTTCTGCAGAAGGGGTTGGGGTTTAATTGTTTCCGCTGCGTAAGATTTTTAAATCTACCATTCACCCCCCTCTGGTAGCTTTTCACGTGCTCTTCGATCCTACACAAGTCCGCACTCTTTGAGATCAGCGGATTAGGGGTTTTCTAGATCGACATGAATTTGGAGATTAGGGGTTGAATTCCCGTAAGGAAAAGAGAATAGAAGGTATACCAGGTGTTTAGAACTCCAATGAATCAAGAAACTTGGAGGTAGCACTTGGATCTTGGTGATCTTGGGTTGGTGATGAACTTGGGGATGAATTGGTGATGAAGAACGAAACTTGGTGGAGATCTTGATCCTCTTTCGTTTCCTCCTCTTCTTCTTCTTGCTCGGGATCTTCTCCTCCCTCCTTGGTGGTGGCTCTCCACGGACTAGGTTTTCGGTGGGGTGGAAAAGTGACAAATAGATGTCAAGCAAAGGGGTGGGGTTGTTTATATAGAGGTGGAGGCTAGGGTTAGATGGATTTTGAGTTTGGGATGAGTAGATGCCGATTTAGAGTCCCACATGGGCTCTAAAAGAGTTAGGCACGACATCCCTAGGCCCACTTAACGTGAAACCCAAGAAACAAGTCGTAAAACAAAAGATCAACTCGGAGTCGCGAAATATCGGACAAGTCCGAAAAGGACCGGACTAGTCCGAAGTCGTCCAGAGAGAAAATCGGACAAGTCTGGCCAAAAATCGGACAAGTCCGACTTTAAACAGAGAGGAAAACGGACAAGTCCGCTGGAACACCGGACTAGTCCGGAAAAGTCCAGGGACTTAGCAAATTTTCAAGGATTCATGGAATATCGGACTAGTCCGCACAAAATCGGATAAGTCTGAAAGTTTCCAGTGCCAAAAATCGGACTAGTCCGCAGCAAAAACGGACAAGTCCGTTTTTAGCCAGAGAGAAATTGGACTAGTCCTCAGCAAAATCAGACTAGTCCGCACTTTCCTGCATTTTAAGTGTGGTTTTGCTCCAAATCAATTTTAAATGCTCCGAATCAATTTTAAACTCATTCCTCTTATTGTGGGTTAATGTTAAACATGTATATGAGTGTGTGTAGGGCAGGATGCATGAAAATGAGGCTGTTACAAACCTAACCCCCTTAAAATGAATCTCGCCCTCGAGATTCGACGCGAAAGAGAAGAGATAGGGAAATTCCTTCTTGAGATTATCTTCCAATTCCCACGTTGCTTCTTTTTCGGTGTGGTGCTTCCATTGAACTTTACACCATCTAATAACCTTGTTCCTTGTGACCCTCTCCTTAGTTTCCAAGATTTTGACCGGTTGCTCGGCATAAGTCAAATCTTCCTCTAATTCCAATCCTTCCATTGGCACTTCTTCTTCCGGTACTCTTAAGCACTTCTTGAGCTGGGAGACATGAAAGGCATCATGGACATTCGAAAGATGAGCTGGCATCTCCAACTTATACGCTACTTCTCCTCTTTTGTCCAAAATCTTGAATGGTCCAATATAGCGAGGTGCTAGCTTTCCTATTATGTTAAACCTCTTATGACCCCTCATTGGTGACACCTTGAGGTAAACAAAATCTCCCACTTCAAAGGCTAGTTTCCTTCTTCTATTATCCGCATAGCCTTTTTGCCTTGATTGGGCAGCCCTCAAGTTTTCACGAATTATTTGGACTTGCTTTTCGGCTTCTTGCAACACATCCGAACCAAATACTTGAGTTTCTCCTGCCTCGTTCCAGAATAAAGGTGTCCTACACTTCCTCCCATAAAGCGCTTCATATGGTGACATCTTCAAACTTGCTTGGTAACTATTGTTGTACAAAAATTCTGCGTATGGCAAGCTTTTGTCCCAACTTTTCCCATGCTTTAAAGCGCAAGCTCTTAACATGTCCTCCAAAATCTGATTGGTCCTCTCGGTTTGTCCATCCGTTTGAGGATGATATGCTGAACTAAAATTTAACCTCGTTCCCAAAGCTTCATGCAATTTTTGCCAAAATCTGGAGGTAAATTGAGAACCTCTATCCGAGACTATCTTCTTCAGTACTCTGTGTCGACACACAATATGCTCCATGTATATTTCGGCCAATCGTGCAACTGTATATTTGGTCTTCACAGGGACAAAATGAGCTGACTTGGTTAAGCGATCCACAATTACCCAAATTGAGTCATACCAGGACTGAGTACGTGGTAACCCAACTATGAAGTCCATTCCAATTTCTTCCCACTTCCATTCGGGAATCTTCAATGGTTGCAATAATTCGGCCGGCCTCTGATGTTCCGCCTTGACTCGTTGGCACACATCACACAATGCTACGTATTCAGCTATGTCCTTTTTCATGCTATCCCACCAATAGCAAGTCTTCAAGTCTTTGTACATCTTTGTACAACCAGGGTGAATTGAGTAAGGCGAGTCATGTGCCTCTTTTAATATCGTCTCCCGAATGTGCTTTACATTAGGCACGACAATCCTTTTTCCAAGCCATAAGGTACCATGTTCATCCTCGTCAAATCTGAATTCTCTCCCTTCTTCGGTCCTTTCATTGATTTCCTTGATCTCCTCATCCGCGGTTTGTGCCTCTCGAATTTCTTGCTCCAAGGTTGGGTTTAACTCCATCATCTCCATCCCATTTGCAAACCCGAGGTTCAACCGTTCAAACTCCTTGCATAACTCGGATGGTAACTCTCGAACTGTGAGTTGATGACTTACTCCCTTTCTACTCAAAGCATCGGCCACTACATTGGCCTTTCACGGATGATAGTTGATTCCCAAATCATAATCTTTGATAAGCTCCAACCATCTTTGTTGTCTCAAGTTCAGATCCGTTTGTGTGAAAATATACTTCAAACTGTTATGATCCGTATAAATTTCACACCTATGTCCAAGAATGTAGTGTCTCCAAATCTTCAATGCGTGTACCACGGCCGTGAGTCTAAATCATGTGTTGGGTAATTCTGCTCATGTTTCTTCAATTTTCTTGATGCATAGGCGACCACTTGACCTTCTTGCATCAATACACATCCAAGTCCTTTTCTCGATGCATTGCACAAATCCAAACTTCTTGCTCACGTCTGGTAATACCAGCATCGGTGCAGTTATAAATCTCTTCTTCACCTTCTCAATGTCGTCCTAGCAAGATAGAGTCCATTTGAGAAGCTTTCCCCTTGTTAGCAACTCAGTCATGCGCTTCACTACGTTGGAGTAGTCCTTGATGATTGGTTAGCTTTGACATTTATTGCGATGCATCAACTCCAATGCTGACTTCCTTATCACCTGTCGATTGCTTTGTCCTTGTGGCATACTGGACCACTCCATTATGCTTATGTAGTCAATCCATTCCAAGCGTCATGTCCGATCCTTGTGAATCCAAAACAATAAGGTTGGTGAAGGATTCTACCCCCCTTATTTTAAAACTTGCTCTTGGACACACCATCTTTGTTCTCATCTTCCATACAGCTTCGTCTAAGACTGTGGATCTTCTGGTTGTGTCCTTCTTCCATTGAAGTAGAGATCGAGCGAGAAAGAAAAGAGAGGTAGAACGAATTCCCAACTATATGCATCAAGGAATATGAAACTAAACAACTAACTAGCCTATGTGGACATGGCAATGCTAAAGCACCCCAAAAATCCTCTATTAAGCACACAAGCAAGCAATATATAGCAAACAACACACCAACCAAGACACATCATTTCCTGAGTGCCCCTATGTTCTCTAAAGTGTCCATTCTATCTAGGCTGCATCCTACGGTCAACCTGTGGCTCTGATACCAATTTGTGATGCCCGGTTCCGAAAAATGAACCAAGCTAATGCATATGTGTGCCCAGGATGTTCATCACACATACACGAGTGCAATCACAAAAGAGTATACAGAAAATTACCACAGAACAAGATTAATTAACCAAATTTTATTACACAACCAGATTATTCTCGAATACAAGCTCTAATGAATATTTATGACAAGCTAAACTAGTGCAGCGGAAATAAACTAATTAAGCAAACTAAACAGCTAGGCGGCATAAGCAATAGGGTATAGCGCATCTCCAAAAACGCTACAGGAAAAGCTGACGGTAGACACGGCCTATAACTCCGCATTATCGCCATTAAACTCCCAATCCTGACCTGCAACTGTTGGGGGGAATTGCAAGAGTGAGTACATGTCGTACTCAGCAAGTGTGGAAAGTATGACATGTGGCTGATTCAAATGACGACAATAATAATGGCTAAATGCTGAAAAGTACATTAAAACATTTAAAAAGCAATATATTACATGTATGTGAAGTAAACCCATCATAATCATAAGTAATATCATAATACCGGTCTGAATTCACTACCATCATCAATAATTCCAGATTTCACCATTGCCAGTAACCATATTCAATACCAGAAATAAATCCATAACCAACCATAACCATTACCAAACCATAACCAATTTCCAATTTCCATCCTAATACCAAGTACCCTCTAATCATGAAAGTTGTCCAGGTGCTCATAACCGGGAGCACGGCTATCATGATAGTTTTATTTAACTCTGCAGAGTTTGTACCACTTTACCCATGTGTTTGTGATTTCATCACCTCTCGGTGACTAAGAACCTCCCTTATGCCCATGATCCGTCGGTCATATTACACACTTCCGTTGATGTGTGGCCAAGAGATCACAAAATAGCCTTTACAAAGGGATTACTAGCCTATTTAGACCCCACTAAGGTTTCACCGGTGGCGATGTCTCCCGCAGAGCACATCTTCAACCAAGGGCCCCCTCTAGAGCCATTCGGATCCCAGGGTAGTCCCACCAATCATCAACAAACTCAATCCGACTACCCCTTCCCCGAGCATCCTTAATGGTCCAAATAGCACTAGCAAAGCCCTAATTAATCAGCTACGCCACACCCATACTTGGCCTCGTGGTGGCACTGTAGTCCTGGCTTATTCTCGCATGAACCGGTCCTTAGATCTAAAGCAAGCAAACCACCATAACATCCAACCCATCCACATACCAGGCTTGCTTAGATCACCCATTACCATACCATATTAACCAGTTCATGTTAACCATGATCTCATCCATGCATAACTAAATTGAGTGGTATAGTTGTTTCCCATCCCAGTTGATTAAGCGAAGCAAAAGGTAAAAAGCCCTTCCCGAATCTCTATCATAAATCCCAGGCGACAAGGGTGGTCAGCAAAACTAGTAAACTTCCTACCATAGGATTCCCATCAAAATTGACATAAGCATGCAGTTTGCAAACAACACATTTATTTTAAAAACAGGATCAATATGCTTCAAGGACACTTGCCTTGCTCTTGCCGTTGATTAGGATCAAAGCCTTCAAACTCTTGGTGCTGTAGATCCTCCGCGGCACTTTCTAGCGGAAATCCATCTAATCCGCACAATAAACATACAAGACAAGAAACACAATCAAAGAGTGCACAAATATTACTCAATATGACATGACATGCATGATTGATGCAAATGCAAGGTAGAACTTGTTACTAGATTGCTTTTAATGATCACTAACTAGTTCTAATAGCTTTTAACAAGTTATTATAGGTTTAGAGTTGATTAGATCAAATTTTAGAATTAATTCAACACAATTTAACCAGAAAGATCGGACTAGTCCACTAGGGACCGAACAAGTCCCCACTCTGCGAGATCAGCGGATTAGGGGTTTTCTAGATCGACGTGAATTTGGAGATTAGGGGTTGAATTCTCGTAAGGAAAAGAGAATAGAAGGTATACCAAGTGTTTAGAACTCCAATGAATCAAGAAACTTGGAGGTAGCACTTGGATCTTGGTGATCTAGGGTTGGTGATGAACTTGGGGATGAATTGGTGATGAAGAACGAAACTTGGTGGAGATCTTGATCCTCTTTCATTTCCTCTTCTTCTTCTTCTTGCTCGGGATCTTCTCCTCCCTCCTTGGTGGTGACTCTCCACGAACTAGGTTTTGGGTGGGGTGGGAAAGTGGCAAATAAATGTCAAGCAAAGGGGTGGGGTTGTTTATATAGAGGTGGAGTCTAGGGTTAGATGGATTTCGAGTTTGGGATGAGTAGAGGCCGGTTTAGAGTCCCACATGGGCTCTAAAAGAGTTAGGCACGACATCCCTATGCCCACTTAACGTGAAACCTAAGAAACAAGTCGTAAAACAAAAGATCAACTCGGAGTCACGAAATGTCGAACAATTCCAAAAAGGACCGGACTAGTCCAAAGTCGTCTAGAGAGAAAATCGGATAAGTTTGGCCAAAAATCGAACAAGTCTGACTTTAAACAGAGAGGAAAACGGACAAGTCCGCTGGAACACCGGACTTGTCCGGAAAAGTCCAGGGACTTAGCAAATTTTCAAGGATTCATTGATTATCGGACTAGTCCGCACAAAATCGGACAAGTCCAAAAGTTTCCAGTGCCAAAAATCGAACTAGTCCGCAGCAAAAACGGACAAGTCCGTTTTTAGCTAGAGAGAAATCGGACTAGTCCTCAGCAAAATCGGACTAGTCCGCACTTTCCTACATTTTAAGTGCGGTTTTGCTCCAAATCAATTTTAAATGCTCTGAATCAATTTTAAACTCGTTCATCTTGTTGTGGGTTAATGTTAAACATGTATATGAGTGTATGTAGGGCAGGATGCATGAAAATGAGGGTGTTACAAGATGGTCTCAAACTACTAGTCTCAATCTCTCCCCCTTTGGCATCAAGGCACCAAAAAGAGAAAAATTGAGGGGAATCACTCATCACCACTCTCTTCTTCAGTCTCGATCCAGTCCTCATCTTCACCACCATCATCATCATCCGCCGGAGCAGACTCTTCCTCGGAGTCCTCAAAGGCGGGCGGGGATCCCACCGGCTCAATCTCCAGCTTGTCACAAATAGCTTTGATGTTGGCATTGACATATTGTTGATGCTTCTTCTGCCTGACTTCAATCTTGCGGCAGCAGGCAGAGATAGAGGTGAGCATTTTGAGCACACCACCAGAGGGTTCATGGGTAGGTGCAGAGCTAGGAGGAGCAGCTGAAGATCTTGTGGAATTCACATACCGAGTTTGTTTAGTCCACCTTTCAGCTTCAGGGGAGGGAGGTGCATCAGGAGCTAAGGGTAGAGTGTACTCGGTGGGCTTTTGCGGTTTCAACCCCGTATGATGAACATCCTTGACAAACTCAAGTCCAATCACTTTCTCAATCATGTACATGATGTACGGGGCATACCCGCAAGATCTGTTTGGAGTGATTGAGATGTTCACAATGTCATTGTAGATGTATTCAAAGATATTGAACGGTCTCCTCCCACCAATGAACTTCATTAGGGTCCTCAAAGTTCCTTGAATAGTCCCCCCATCTCCATCTTTCGGGGCTATTGTCTTCTTCAAAATTCTGTTGAGGACCACATAGAAGGGCTTCAAATACTTGATAGTGGGAGGGACATATGGCATCCTTGTGTCATAGAGAAATTTGAGCTCATCCTTCTCCAAGGGTTGCAGATTGTGGATGACAAGATCATGATCCAAAGTGTGCTAAAGGTGGAGGATCCTTGCAAATTCATCATAAGTGACACTGTACTTGGAACCATGAGTCATCCAAGTAAGACTGTCTCCATCACCACGAGCAAAGTAGAGGGTAGAGTAGAATTGGGTGATGACCTCATTGTTCCAGTCACACTCAAAGGCAAACATATCCTTCAAGTTGTGCCTCTCCAAGGCCTCAACCACCTCACGAAAGGCAGGATATCTCTTCGACTGTAAGTATCCAACATTCACCCATTGACTCTCTACCACGGGATTCTTCATCTTCATGTACACATGCTCGTAGTAGTCGGCATGGAAGTTGCTCCAAAATCTTGGGTATGAGCATTGCCGAGGTTGATCATACACATTAACCTGCTTGAAGCTATCGGCAAGCTCACCCCCTTTTTCGGTGAAATCCTTACTCGAGCGCTGCCTGTTGTGGTGACTTGGGTTCTTCATCTTCAGGGGTCCGATGGGACCACTAGCAAGCCCCTTTACTTTGTTGGGAGTCCTCTTTGGCCCTGAGGAGCTCTCGCCAGCTTTTCCTTGGGCCTTCTTAACAATCACCTTTCTTTTCTTGGGCAAATTGGTGTTGGAGGATGGAGAGTGCACATTGACATCATGTCTTTTCTTCATGTACCTCTCCTTGGCTCTCTTCACTTTTTCACGCTCAACTTCTTTATTAACGTGGAAGGAGATGTCATCTGAGCTTGAATACATCGTGCCTAATAAAGAGTTCATGGGTTAGACGAGAAAGAACCAAGAATTTATAGAGATGTGAGGATTCAAATGTCAGATACCGGACATGTCCGGTTTCAGAGTGCGGACTTGTCCGGTGCACCGGACTAGTCCGTATCTGGGAGCCGGACTAGTCCGGCATTGCATAAGAACCCTAACAACACCTATGAATCACAGCTTCTATCTAAGGATGCAAGAGGGCATGAAAGAGATAGGAATACATTTCTGAAGCTAATGTACTGTCTTGGAATCAAGGGAAACTAGCTAGAACTAGAAGAGTTGAGAGTTTGATTTTAGGGAGAAATTTACCGATATTTGAAGATTCGTGTTGAAGGAGCACAAATCTGTCTGGATGAGTTCGAAGTGGAGTATCAACTCGTTGAGGGGAGGATTTCCCACGGAGAAAACTTGGATTTTGAGGGCTCAACTCGAAAATCACTTTTGGGGGCTAGGGTTTGAGAGGTGAGGGCTCAACTCAAAGTGGAGGGAGGTTTGAAATATGGGTCGGCCAGCTGCTTATATACGCGGCCGATCGGACTAGTCCGGTCAGAGGACGGACTAGTCCAGTGCCCCTGGAAAACCTAGGAAAGAGGGACTGTCCGGACTAGTCCGGTGGCAAACCTGACTAGTTCGGTGTCACTGGAAAAACTAAGTATGTAGAGATAACTAATAGTGATCCAAGGACAAGTTTTGCAAATAATCTTGGTACTTATGACCAGAAGGCAATCAACAATGAAAAGTGGTCATAAACTCCAAGATTTCTTCATTAAAATTAGTTTTCTTAGAAGAAAAAGAGGTTAGGGGCAGTTTTAGCAATAAAATGTAACATTTGAAGTATCAACCAGATGTGCAACGTTTCAAGCCACATTTCGAGAGTCAAGAATATTAAGTTCGTTTCTAAGCTCACAAAACCTTTTCTCATCCAATGGTTTGGTAAAAATATCAGCAAGTTGTTTTTTAGTCCTAACATGTGAAATAGCAATGTCACCTTTTAATGAATGATCTCTAAGAAAATGATGACGGATATCTATGTGCTTAGTTCTTGAGTGCTCTACAGGGTTATGTGCAATTTTTATAGCACTTTCATTGTCACATAGAAGCGGGATATGGTTAAGATTGTAGCCGTAGTCCCTAAGGGTTTGTCGCATCCAAAGTAGTTGTGCGCAACAACTACCGGCTGCAACATATTCTGTTTCTGCTGTGGAAAGAGCAATGGAGTTTTGCTTTTTAGATGACCAAGAAACTAGGGACCTACCAAGAAATTGACAAGTCCCTGACGTGCTCTTTCTATCGACTTTGCATCCTGCATAGTCGGCGTCAGAATACCCTATCAAGTTAAATTTGGATCCTTTGGGATACCAAAGGCCCAAGTTGGGTGTGTGCACAAGGTACCTTAAGATTTTTTTTACCACAATTAAGTGACACTGTTTAGGTGCGGCTTGGAACCTTGCACACAAGCAAACACTAAGCATAATATCTGGCCTAGATGCACATAAATAAAGTAAGGAGCCGATCATGGACCGATATACCTTTTGGTCCACATTTGGACCGTCTTCATTGAGGTCGAGATGTTCGTTAGTGGCCATGGGTGTCTTGATGGGCTTGGCTTTGTGCATATTGAATTTCTTGAGAATGTCCTGTGTATATTTGGTTTGGCTTATAAATGTACCTTCTCTTAATTGCTTCACTTGGAATCCCAAGAAGAACTTCAATTCGCCCATCATTGACATCTCGAACCTATCTGTCATAATTTTGCTAAATTCTTCACAGAAAGATTTGTTAGTGGATCCAAAGATAATGCCATCAACATAAATTTGACATACGAATAGGCGATCATCACAATGTTTAGTGAAAAGTGTATAGTCAGCTTTACCAATTTTGAATCCATTTTGAATTAGAAAATCTCTAAGACACTCATACCAAGCTCGAGGAGCTTGTTTGAGGCCATAGAGAGCCTTACATAGTTTGTAGACATCGTTGGGATACTTTTGGTCTTCGAATCCTGGTGGCTGCTCCACATAAACTTCCTCTTTGATTGGACCGTTTAAGAAAGCGCTTTTGACGTCCATTTGATACAGCTTAAAATTATGGTGAGTAGCATATGCCAATAAAATACGAATGGACTCAAGTCTAGCTACAGGAGCGAAAGTTTCATCGAAGTCCAAACCTTTGACCTGAGAATAACCTTTGGCCACCAATCTTGCTTTATTTCTTGTTACTACTCCATGTTCATCTTGCTTGTTCCGAAAGACCCATTTGGTTCCAACTGTGTTCACCTTTGGTCTCTCCACCAGCTCCCACACTTCATTTCTCTTGAAGTTGTTCAGCTCCTCTTGAATTGCAATCACCCAGTCTGGATCCCTTAATGCTTCTTCTACCCTGTATGTTTCCAGAAAAGACACAAAAGAATAGTATTCACAGAAATTTGCAACTCGAGATCTAGTAGTTACTCCCTTAGCAATATCTCCAATGATATTGTTGACAGGTTGGTCTCTTTGCACGCTCTGGTGTACTCTTGGGTGTGGAGCTTGTGTAGTTGCTTGTTCTTCATCATCTTCATGTGCATTGTCTCCCCCTAGATCATTGCTTCCGTGATTGTCCTGATCTTCTTAATCTTCCTCCTCTTGATCTTGTGCAAGAGCTCCCCCTTTATCATTGCCTCCGTGTTGAGGTTCATCTTGTGCATTTGAGTCGAATGTTTGCTCTTGTGGTAAGATATCACCAAGTCACATTTTCTTCAGTGCTTCATATGGAGCTTCCTCTTTATCTAGCACACACTTATCAACTTGCTCCACTTGTGAGCTGTTAGATTCATTGAACACTACGTCACATGCTACTTCAACAAGGCCGGACACCTTGTTTTAGACACGATAGGGATAGGCATTCAATTCATAACCGAGCAAGAATCCTTCATCGAACTTCGAAGCGAACTTCGAGGCCCTCTGTTTCTTGTTCAGAATAAAACATTTGCAACCAAAAACTTTAAAATAAGAAACATTAGGCTTTTTACCGGTAAGGAGCTCATATGGAGTTTTCTTCAGTAGTCGATGGAGGTACAGTCGATTCGTGACGTGACAAGCGGTGTTCACCACATCTGACCAAAATCGATCTGACATCTTGTATTCATCCAACATAGTTCTGGCCATTTCGATCAATGTTCTGTTTTTTCTTTCGGCCACTCCATTTTGTTGAGGGGAGTAGGGTGCCAAGAAGTCATGCTTTATCCCTTCTTCATTGAGAAACTCTTCAACTTGGAGGTTCTTGAATTCTATCCCGTTGTCACTTCTGATGTTCTTTATGGTTGATGCGAATTCATTCTGAGCTCTTTTCAAGAACTTCTTGAGGATCCCCTGAGTTTCTGATTTATCATACAAGAAAAATACCCAGGTAAATCTTGAAAAATCATCAACAATTACTAAACTGTATTTGTTACCGCCGATGCTGATGTAAGAAATTGGACCAAAGAGATCCATGTGGAGGAGTTCCAGCGGTCTTGCGGTAGTCATCACATTCTTGGCGGGGTGTGGTGCTCCGACTTGTTTTCCTGCTTGACAAGCGCTGCACGGCCTGTCTTTTTCAAAAACCACATCCTTAAGACCACGGATGTGACCACCTTTTAGAAGTTTCTGCAGATTTCTCATCCCAACATGGGCTAGCCGTCTATGCCACAACCATCCCATGTTGGTCTTAGCAACCAAGCAAGTGTTGAGTTCGGCTTTATCTATGTTGAAGTCAACATGATAGAGCTTTCCCTCCAACATTCCCTTGAATACAATCGAGCCATCGCTTCTTCTAAAAACGGTCACACCCTCATTAGTGAATAAACAGTTGTAACCTTTGTCGCATAGTTGGGATATTGACAAAAGGTTATAATCTAGAGAATCTACATGTAAAACATTGGATAATGTGTGTTGATCGGATATTTCAATGTTACCGCTACCAAGGACATTTCCTTGGCTGTTGTCTCCGAAGTATATGCATTCACTTGGATCCTTGTTATATTCGTACTCCACAAACATACCTCTCTCTCCGGTCATGTGATTTGTGCATCCGCTATCTAGCACCCATTTAGACCCACCGGAGGAATAAGCCTGCAAAAAAGAATTATTCCTTGGTTTTAGGTACCCAAGCTTTCTTGGGTCCTCTCAGGTTAGTCACAAGAGTCTTGGGCACCCACACACAAGTTTTAAGTTCTTGTGGAGTGGCCCTGTATATTTAGCAATGACTTTTCCATGTTTGGCTTTCATAAGAACATAGGAAGCATCAAATGTACGAAACAGTATTTGTAAATCAGATTCATGGGATTTTTCCTTAACAAAGACAATTCCATTCTTAGCATGTTTGGGAGTAGACATGTGTTTGTTCTAGTCAAAACCAAGGCCATCTTTGACATTAGGAGGTCTAGTGACCATATATGCACTGCGTGCATATTTGATCTTCTCCTTATCAAAGATGCCGCTTGGAGGGGCATGCATATTATGAGAAGTTGAAGTATTAGAAATAACATTCTTCTTACTATAGCAAGTGCAAGTTCCGATTGTTGTCGAACTCATATCTTTGGAGGAAGAGCTCTTGGAGGAAGAGGAGTCACTTTGCTTGAGCAACTCAACTTGCACCTCAAGGATCTTGTTAACTTTTGACAAGTTAGCAAGTTCTTCCTTGATTGCAATATGCGAGTCTTCTAGCTTTGAGTAAGTTTCCTTACTCAAGGATAGCTCAACCTCAAGCGACTCGTTCTTCTCTCTTTCAAGCTCAAGAAGCTTTTCAACTTCTTGATATCTCTTCCTTTCACGGATGAGCATATCTTCTTGTCGGTTAAGAAGTTCCTCTTTTTCAAAGATTTCGTTCGACAACATTTCCATTTTCTTTAGAGCAATTTTACTTAGTTCTCTAAACATTTATTCATTATCACTAGAGCTATCAAAGTCATCAATAGAGGAATTTAGCGTAGGAGGAGTGAGTCGTACCTTTTTCTTTTCTTGCCTTCCTTAGCCATAAAGCAAGTGTGGTTGTTCATATCCCATCCTTCCATGTTTGGGAAGAGTGTGGCCTTCATAGTAGGTTTCTTGATTGCGATAGTGGCAATCTCTTCTTTTTCATCGGAGGAGGACTCGTCGTTTGAGTCCCACTCCTTGCCAATGTGAGCTTGATGGGCTTGTCTTCTCTTTCTGAAATTCTTATTTTCTTGAGGTCTTGTTTCCTTCTTCCTTTTGTTTTCTTCATAAGGGAAGTCCATCATGAAGTGACCATACTCTCCGCAGTTGTAGCAAGTGCGTCGAGCCTTGGATTTTCCTTTATCCTTGCTTTTGCCTTCATTTGAGTTATTGCCGTGTCTTCTTTTCATCATTCGCTTGAACTTCTTGATAAAGAGTACCATTTTTTCATCATCAAGATCGGTGCTCTCGTCGCTTGTATGCCCATCGTCTTGATATTCACGAGTTTCCTTGAGTTTGGGTCGGCATGTTGCTTTGAGAGCAACCTCTTTCTTTTTAGAGGAAGTGAGTTCGGCCAAGTCTTTGACGTATTGTGCCTCTTTATCCATCATTTCATGATTTATGATCTTCCCCAACAACTCATCGGGAGTCATTTTGTGAAACCCGGGGCTTTCTCTAATCATTAAGCAAAGTGTGACATTTCTTGGCATGAAGGCTCTAATCATTCTCTTGACCACCTCGTGATCCGTCCATTTCTTACTTCCATAGGCACGAATTTTGTTGATGAGTGCCTTCATCCGGTTGTACATGTCTTGTGGTGATTCGACTTCTTCAATAGCAAATCTCCCCAACTCTCCTTCAAGCATCTCGATTTTAGCTTCACGAACCGACCTATTTCCTTCGTGAGCTGTCTTGAGTGTATCCCATATTTCCTTTGCACTTTCTAAGCCATCGATCTTGGTGAATTCCTCTCTGCTTAGTGATGATGTGATCACGGCGACGGCTTGTGCATTTCTGTGAATCTCTTGTTCTTGTTCTGGGGTGAGTTCTTCATTCGTAACCGGGATATCTATGCCAGTGCAAACAATGCGCCACAGACTAGGATTTAGGGATATTAGATGCATCTTCATGTTGTACTTCCACATGGTATAGTCCCTTCCGTCAAACTGTGGAGGTTTTCCCATAGGAATGGAAAGATAGTGATTGTTTGAATTGAGACGGTTGTAGTTGTAAGGATGTTGGGAGTAGTCGTGATGACCACTCCCCGTCATCTTCTCTTCTTCTTTTCCCTTTTGTACTAGCAGTTTCTTTCTCAGGAGTGCCTTTAGTTGTCGCACTTCTTCATAATCGCGTGGGCTCTCTTTCAGCACATCAAAGGCTTTAGTTTCTTGTTCCTCCACATTAATGTTCATCTTCGATATATCGTTGTTCTTCTCAGAGGCCATTGATCTCTCCGAGATGTGAGTCTCGTTAGAGGAGAACCTTGCTCTGATACCAATTGAATGTGGCCTAGAGGGGGGGGGGGGGTGAATAGGCCTTTTGAATTTCCTGCACACTTAATAGAATCGTCAAAACTTGGTTGGCCGGACTAGTCCGGTCGTGTGGGCGGACTTGTCCGGTGTGCTAGAAATATGTGTGTTGATCAGGTTTTATTTGGGAAACTAAATTTCTTTAGCAGCGAAAATGAGAACAACTGATATTTTTGTTTAAGTTTAATGTAAGAATGCAAGTGAAAACTTATAATTGCCTTAGATTGATGTTTAGCACTCAAGTGATCTAATGAACAAAATGTAAAGGAAATAAGGCGCAAGACACACGAATTTTCCCGAGGTTCGATCTCACCACGAGATCTACGTCCTCGTTGAGGAAGCTCACACAGAGCCGGGTCTCCAACCCTTTCCCTCTTCAAGTCACCACGAAGGCCGACTTGATTCCACTATCACGGGTAATCATCAAGTTCGTGGGGCAACCTCACACGTTGAGGGCTCCCACAAGAATTACAACGAAAGAAGTGATCAAATACACTCAAAAGTATTACAATGCAGAGTATGAGTGTAGAAAGATCAAACTCCAAAAGCTCGCAATGAAGGAACGACGATCTCGCAATCCCGAATCCAAGTGTTCAATTGATTTCACTCTTTTTGCACTTTAGATGTGTGGGGAGATGTGTTTTGGGCTCTTGGGACGAAGCGGCGGCACTAGGGTTTGTGTATGCAGCAGTATATGTCATGTGTATCTTTTGGAAGGCTGTGGATTCTCTATTTATAGGGTTTCCAAAAAGTAACTCTTGAAAAACCCTAACACCGGACTAGTCCGGTGCAAGTCCGGACTTGTCCGGTCTCAGTGTACTTTGAAGTCCAGAAAGTCTGTCGGACTAGTCCGGTCCAAGCTCGGACTAGTCCGGTGCTGTGTGAAGGTGAACTCCAGAAAGTTCAACGGACTAGTCCGCGGACTGGTCCGATCTCCACAGAAGGGAGACTCCAGAAAGATCAACGGACTAGTCCGGTGAACACACGGACTAGTCCGGTCTCTCAATATGAGAGACTACAGAAAATTCAACGGACTAGTCCGGTGGACACACGGACTAGTCCGGTCTCCCAATTTGAGAGATTCCAGAGAGTTAAACGGACTAGTCCGGTCCATGATCGGACTAGTCCGGTGCATTGTGAATTTTAGGTTAATTTTAAGCCCCTACCCCAACGCAAAGTTGTGAGCTCTTGAAGTGTGTCTTTCATACACTCCCTATAAATTCAAAATCTAATTTTGATCTTCCAAGCTCCATCAAAGTATCCCTCTTTGGACACCACTCCATTTTTCACCTTTTTGTATGCACCAAGCTGTTTCACTTATTTGTCCTACAGTCAACTCAATAGTTTCATTAGGATCTCATATGTTTGTCATCAATTAGCCAAAACCCACAAGGGATATCCTAGATGCACTTACAAGGAGCCACCTTGGGAACCACCACAATTAAAGCACGATTGAAAGCAGAAGTCATGTCGAGCGGCGCACGTCCTGCGCCTCCGCTTACCAGAGGGAGACGTGTCGCCACGATGACAGGAATGTGCCGCCTGGGGAACTGCCCCGAATTGGAATCGAAAGAGTTGCACGGGAAGATAAGCGAGAAGACCCCACCTGCGGTATCGACGACTCTCCCGAGGTGGGCTCGGGGGCCACTGTTGTTACCCCGCAGACCGGGTACCCCCACACACAAGGAGAAAACGACTAAGGACTCGACCTCTACTTGGAGGCAGAGTCCGAGGCTGCCACGTCATGGAGGGAAGGACCAGATCCTACCTCCCCACCGGAGTGGGCTCCCGCGCTGCTACGTGGCCGGCAGGACCGGACCCTCACCTCCCCGCCGAGGCGAGCTCTGGGGCTGCCACGTGGCCAGTAGAACCGGACTCTCGCCTCCCCACCGAGGCGGGCTCCGGGGCTGCCACGTAGCCATTGGAACCCCTGGGACCAGGCCTGCCCCCCGCAGGGAAGGGCTACTGAACTACCATGTGGCCCACAGGGCCGAGCCTCCTCTCTTCCGCGGAGGTGGGCTCTGGAGGCACCACGTGGCCTGTACAGCTGGGTGCACAACTCCCCGCAGGGGCAGGCTCCGGTGCGAACACGTGGCGGAGGACCAACTCAATGTGGTAGGAGGCCGCAGTAAAGGAAAGAGTGTGCTGCTCAGACAGACATTAAGTACACGCACCTTCCCCAGGCGAAGCGGAGTCGCGCATGCGAAAGTCAAGGCTCCAGTGTCCTGTCTTGTCCAAGTAGCCAGTACAGACCCACTGCGTAAGACGGATGAGTGAGCCACGGGGACAAGACAGCGGGACATGCCCTGCCATCATCAACAACTATGTGTAGCCCTGGCGCACGACGCAGCAGGACGACACATTGAAGCCCCTGAAAAAGGGAAGTAGATAGCATTTAATCCTAGATCTTGTATAGGATTTGGCTCTCCCCGGTACCACCTGTCGGGCCCCGGGGCCCACCTTGTGACTGCAGAGTCCTTGGACTATAAAAGGACTCGGCAGTCGACCTTCACAAGGATCGATGAATCGAAACTCATACACGCTCAAGCAAGGCAATACACAAACACTCCCATGGACGTAGGGTGTTACGCTCCGGCGGTCCGAACCACGTGAACCCTCTGTGTTCATCATCCCGCTGCGCTGAATCTCCTGGGACTAGCCCTCGTGAATCCAAAGAAACTCTGCGGGCTGCTCTCTAAGCAGGTCCAGGGGAAGTGTCGTTTAAGACCTTCGACAGTCGTCCAAATTGGTTCTGACGCTGCTCAGACCACCTGTATATCGGGAGGTCTGAACGACAAATAGGAACTCGCGCTCATCACTTTCCTCTGGGATAATGTCGACATGTTTGCCTGGCAACCGTCACAAATGCTTGGGATCCCTAGGGAGGTGATTGAGCACAATCTGAAGATTTATCCTGATGCTCGGCCTGTACATTAGAAGCCTCAGAAGCAATCAGTAGAGCGACATAACTTTATACGTCAAGAAGTGAAGAAGTTGCTCGAAGCTGGATTCATCCGGGAAGTCTTCCATTACAAATGGCTGGCAAACCCAGTCGTTGTACCCAAGGCTGGTGGGAAGCTTCGTATGTGTATTGACTACACAACACTGAATAAGGCATGCCCAAAGGATCCATTTCCACTACCTAGAATAGATCAGATAGTGGATTCCACCTCCGGGTGTGAACTACTGTGTTTCCTAGACGCATATTTTGAGTATCATCAAATCAGAATGTCTAGGGAAGATGAAGAGCATACTTCCTTCATCACAGTAGATGGATTGTACTATTACAATGCCATGCCATTCGGTCTCAAAAATGCCGCTTCAACGTTTGTGCGAGCTATGTACAAAACTTTTGGAGAGCTCATTAGATATGTAGTGGAAGTGTACGTCGATGACATCGTTGTCAAGATCAAGAACAAGGAGTCATTTCTTGACACCTTGCAAGCTGTCTTCAACAAGTTGCAAATCACACGCACAAAGCTGAACCTAGAAAAGTGTGTATTTGGGGTTAGCTCCAGAAAGCTTCTTGTATTCTTGGTGAACCACCGAGGAATAGAAGCAAATCCGACAAAGATTAAAGCTATTGAAGACATGCAGCCACCAGCTCGTATCAAGGATGTCCAGAAGCTAACTGGGTGTCTACCTGCCCTCAGCCGGTTCATCTCAAGACTAGCGGAACGGGCACTACCCTTCTTCAAATTATTGAGGAAGTCCGGACCATTCCAATGGTCTGAAGAAGCAAAAAAGGCATTCCAAGAGCTGAAGCAACTCCTTACCACTCTACCAACTTTGGTAGCTCCGAATCCTGGTGAGCCACTTCTGCTTTACATTTCAGCAACTAACGAAGTTGTCAGCATGGTCCTAGTTGCGGAAAGACCAGATCCATCCCCAGTTCAGGAATCTAGACCCCTCCGGGAAGGTCCGGAGCTACCTGAAGGCGAGTCTGGGGGCTGGACCCGGATCCTCGAGGTGAGACGCCAGAGGATCAACCTCCTTCAAATGAAGGAGTTACTGTTGCTGAACAAGAAGATTCGGACCCTTCTGGGAAGGTCCGGGTCACTTCAGAAGAAGCTCCGGGTTCCTCTAGCAAGAACCTGAAGGTCCCTGAAGAAGGTCCGGACCCCTCCGGGAGGGTCCGAGTTGATGAGGAGGAAGCACCGGGCCCCTCCGGGAGGGTCCGGACAGTCCAGCGCCCAGTGTACTTCATCAGCGAGGTACTTCATGACGCCAAGACTTGGTACCTAGAGGTGCATAAGCTGCTCTACGCATTTCTTATCGCCTCTAAGAAGCTTCGTCACTACTTCCAAGCTCACAAGATTTCAGTGGTAACCTCTTATCCACCGCGTGCAATCTTGCATAACCCCAACTCTACTGAGAACATTGCAAAGTGGGCAGCGGAATTGGCTGAGTTCAATCTTGAATTCATCCCAAGACAAGCAATCAAGAGTCAAGCATTGGCAGACTTTGTGGCGGAATGGACCCCCTCTCCATCAAATCCTGGGGGCCCTAGTGAGCAGAAACCAGAACCTAAGGTTCCAGTCTTCACTGAGCCTCACTGGACTCTCTACTTCGACGGCTCTATGCAGAAGCAGGGGGCCAGAGCTGGAATCCTTCTCCTTGCTCCGACCGGGGAGAGGGTCAAATACATGGTTCACCTTGACTTCAAGGCGACCAACAACATGGCAGAGTATGAAGCACTAATCTATGGGCTCAAGGTGGCACTATCATATGGTGTCAAGCAGCTGTTGGTAAAGGGTGATTCACAGCTCATTATAAAACAAGTTAAAGGTGAATGCTGCTGCAACAACCCTCAACTAGCTGCATATCTACTTGAAGTCCAGAAGCGTCAGAAGGATTTCGAAGTCCTGGATCTTTGCCATGTCCAGCGTCTCAACAACGATGAAGCTAACGAACTCTCGACGAAAGCTTCAACCGGAGCTCCGACTCCCAACAGAACCTTCGTCTGGAGATCGTCAAGACCAACAGCTCAGCCTGCCGAACTGAGTGAAGGGGGCGAGACCGGCACCTCGAAGCTGGCGGTCCCGATGGCCCTGTTACCATGGCGTCCATCAAGGGCCATAGGTGCTGCAGGAAGCTCCGAGCAACCCAACACGCAAGACTCAAAATCTCAAGTTAGCTCCGATGCATGGATCTCGGAGATCCGGAGCTACTTGAAAGACAACATCCTTCCTGAAGACATTGTATCTGCTGATCAGATAGTATGATTGGCTAAAAGATACACACTGGTAGAAGGGGATCTCTACCGGCGTGGTGCCAACGGCGTCCTAATGCGGTGCATTACAAGGGAAGAAGGCCGCGAGATCCTCGCGGAAATCCACGAAGGCGAGTGTGGGAACCACGTGTATTACCGCACGTTGGTCGGTAAAGCCTTCTGGCATGGTTTTTACTGGCATACAACACTCCAGGATGCAACCGAGCTAGTGAAGAAATGTGAAGCATGCCAGTTCCATGCGAAGCAAATTCACACACCAGCTCAACCACTACAAAGTATACCTCCAACATGGCCATTCGCCGTGTGGGGTATGGATATTTTGGGACCTTTCGCAAAAGTCATCAGAGGTTACAAGTACCTGTATGTCGCTATCGACAAGTTCACAAAGTGGCCGGAAGCAACTCCAGTTGTGATAATAAACAAGCAATTAGCTATCAATTTCTTGCAGTCCATAGTATGCAGATTTGGAGTCCCAAACAAGATCATAACTAACAACAGGACCCAATTCACAAGCTCTGCATTCCAAGGATATTGCGAAGACCTCGGCATTCAAGTCGGCTACGCTTCCGTAGCTCACCCGACAAGCAATGGCCAAGCTGAGAGAGCAAATGCAGAAATCCTAAAAGGACTCAATACGCGCACATATGGGCGCCTGAAAAAACATGGAGCCAACTGGATTGAAGAGCTTCCGCCCACCTTGTTAGCAAACATGACAACTCCAAACCGGTCAACTGGAGAGACACCTTTCTTCCTGGTGTACGGAGCTGAAGCAGTCCTTCCTCCGGAAATAACCTTGGGGTCGCTCCGGGTCCAGACCTTCAACGCAGCCACGCAGGACCAGCTCTGGCGTGAAGACGTTGACCTCGTTGAAGAGGGAAGGTGCCGAGCAGCTGTTCGAAATGCACGATACCGCCAAGCACTCTGGCGCTATCACCAAAGGCATGTGCATAACCGACAGCTTGAGGAAGGCGATCTAGTGCTACGGAGAATACAAACTCGAGAAGGGTTAAAAAAACTTTCCCCTAGCTGGGAAGGACCCTTTCGAGTGATCAAAGTATCTCGTCCTGGATGTGTTCGCTTGGCAACTGAGGATGGGACACCGCTCCCTAATCCTTGGAATATTGAGCACCTCCATAAGTTCTACGCTTAATATCACGGAGGTGAGTGTGTAGTTACATTTGATGTATGTTATAGCGTCATTGTACAGAGTCGAGTAGCTCCTCTGAAAGGACAGCCGGACCTTTCCTGGAAGGTCCGCAAAGTTCAAGCAACACTTGACACAGTCTCAGAACTAAAAGTGTAGCTAGTTACCCTGGGTCAAACAAGAAATGCAACACACTTAGCCTGGTTCCGTACCCTAAGAGTGTACTTGTCTCCCCTGTACCCCGGACCTATAATGAAAGATATCATTATGTGAAAACATACTTCACATGCATTTATTTTGTACAGGCTCATTCTTTTTTATTTTTCTCTTTCTTGTCTATAACAAAGTTGTGCAATTCTCAAGAAACTTTAGCTCGAACAATTCATATATAATTTAAGTTGCATTGTTAATTATTTCGGTTCTTAACATTGTTGAATGGCCTACTCACCCGAACGCCAAGCTAATCTAGGTCTGGAGTGTGCTATCGACTTAGTCTGGTCCTGCACCCTAAGTACGCCACTCTACCTACACCCGGCAGGTCTGAGTAAGGTGAGTCCAAAAAACGATCAGACCTAGAGAAAATAAACAAATGCACTTGATTGTATATAGAATTGCGGTCGACCTAAAAATTTCTTTCGGAATAGTAAGCTGAAAATGAGTTATAGATAAGAAATGGATTTTACTATTTTTCTTGACTTCAGTATGCAGGAAAAATAAAAATCTCATGATGATGGTGGATGATGCCGGAGCTATCAAAGCTTCGACATCCCCTAAGGTGGCCCGTTGCCGATGTTTTAAACACTGATAGTAGGCGTCACCGGAGCTACCAAGTTCCAACAAATCCAGGAGGCCAACCGTCAATGTGAAGAAAATATGGTAGAAGGACACCCCAATGGGGTCCGCTATCGACGCTCTACGTGTTGGCAGTGGTCACTGCCGGAGCTACTAAGCTCCGACAACCTCCCTCAAAGACTTCGGACCAATACTCTACAATTTCGAAGCACTCAAGTCTTCAACAAAATGCTACATCCTTTTAGTACATGTTCGCAATCAAATTGTGTACATCTACCAGGGGGCCAAGTGAGACAAAGGTTGAAGACAAAAAATGAAATTCATAAATTTCTTGGATTTCATTCATCTGAAGACAAGAGATTACAAAATTGGAGAAAAGAAGAGAAGATACAAGTGGGAGCTACAAGGAGAAAGTCCTAAATTCTAAGGAAGAATGAGGCGACCTTCTGGGCAACCTCCGACACGCTGGTCTTGGCGGCATCTCCCTCTCCGTCGATGGGACCTTCAAGCACCGAATTTAGTGGGAAGTGAGGATCTCGACTTGTTTAGCACGTCAGCATGTACTCTGCGACGTTCTTTGCCAGGGATTTTCCTCCAGTTTCCAACTGATCTGCGATGACATCGCCCATCTTGTTGAGTTTGTTGCCAGCCGAGCTCAGCGCCTTCAACGCATGGTCCAGCTCTGGATTGTCCGGACGCACGGGACTAAAACCCAACGACGTCAGTGCATCATTGGCTTTGCGCAAGAAGTCCCATACTTGTTGGGACTCTGCATCCCTTGAGCCTCGAATCTCTTCCAAGGACCTCTTGCCGCCGCAAGCTCTGAACCCTCCCGCGCAAGGCGCTCAACCTCCTTGGCGTGCTGCTGAATACCCTCAGCAACTTGCTTTTTAAGGTTGGCAAGCTCCTTCTCCCGGACGTGGATCTTGTTCCGGCGGTCAACCAGGTCTTTCTCCCGGCCCCGCACCTTCTTCTCTCTGGCAGAGACTTCGACCTCCCTTTTGGTAAGGTCTTGTCCCCGCTGCCATACCTTCTCCTCCTCATTCTTGCAGCGCTCCTCCAACTTTTGGGTGTGCTCCGCAGGGCTCTTGTCACCCAGAGCTAGCCTTTGGGTGAGCTCCTCCTCCCTCTTCACGAGGTCATCCCTCAACTCCAGGAGTTTTTGCTCTTCATCTTCGAGCTTTTTCTCTCACTCCTCAAGAACCTCCCGGCGCTTGACGAGGCTTTTGTGGATGGTACTGAGCTTCTTCTGGCGATCATTCGCCACATCATTAGCAACCAGGGCTTGTTCATATATATCCCAGGACTGATTGTCGAGGGATCGCACCATGCTTTCCCTCTCATCCAGCAGCTGGACCTAGTACTCCATCTGAGCCTTCTCCCTTTTGACCCACTCCTTGTCGTCGGCCAGCCTTGTTTGCGCCAGCTTGGTCTCGAATTGGAGCCGGTTGCGCCACCTCCTAAGGGTTTGGTGCTCCTCCTCGAGGGCCTTACTGTCGTGATAAAAGGCAACCTGGACCCGACAAAGGCTGGGGCAGGCGTTGTCGATGGATAACGACAGGGGGATTGGCTCCGGACCTGCCTGTAACACCCTAATTTTCATGCATCATGCCTTGCATACACTCATATACATGTTTAACATTAACCCAAATCAAGAGGAACAAGTTTAAAATTGATTCGGAGCATTTAAAATCGATTTGGAGCAAAACCGCACTTAAAACACAAGAAAGTGCGGACTAGTCCGATTTTACTGAGGACTAGTCCGATTTCTCTCTGACTAAAAATGGACTTGTCCGTTTTTGCTGCGGATTAGTCCGATTTTTGGCACTGGAAACTTTCGAACTTGTCCGATTTTGTGCGGACTAGTCCGATATTCCAAGAATCCTTGAAAAATTGCTAAGTCCCTGGACTTTTCTGGACTAGTCCGGTGTTCCAATGGACTTGTCCGTTTTCCTTTCTGTTCAAATGCAGACTTGTCCGATGTTTGGCCAGACTTGTCCGATTTTCTCTCTGGACGACTTCGGACTAGTCCGGTTCTTTCCGGACTTGTCCGATATTTTGCGACTCCGAGTTGATCTTTTGTTTTTTGACTTGTTTCTTGGGTTTCACGTTAAGTGGGCCTAGGGACGTCGTGCCTAACTCTTTTAGAGCCTATGTGGGACTCAAAACCGGCCTCTACTCATCCCAAAACTCGAAATCCATCTAACCCTAGCCTCCACCTCTATATAAATAGCCCCACCCCTTGGTTTGACATCTATTTGCCACTTTTCCACCCACCCAAACCCTAGTTCGTGGGGAGCCACCATCAAGGAGGGAGTATAAGATCCCAAGCAAGAAGAATAAGAGGAGGGAACGAAGGAGGATCAAGATCTCCACCAAGTTTCGTCCTTCACCACCAATTCCTCCCCAAGTTCATCACCAACCCTAGATCACCAAGATCCAAGTGCTACCTCCATGTTTCTTGATACATTGGAGTTCTAAACACCTGGTATACCTTCTATTCTCTTTTCCTTACGTGAATTCAACACCTAATCTCGAAATTTACATCGATCTAGAAAACCCTAATCTGCTGATCTCGCAGAGGGCGGACTTGTCCGGTCTCTAGCGGACTAGTCTGATTTTTCTAGTTAAATTGTGTTGAATTAATTCTAAAATTTGATCTAATCGAATCCAAACCTGTATAAACTTGTTAAAAGATATTAGAACTAGTTAGTGATCATTAAAAGCAATATATTAACAAGTTCTACCTTTCATTTGCATCAATCATGCATGTCATGTCATATTGATTTATATTTGTGCACTCTTTGATTGTGTTTCTTGTCTTGTATGTTTATTGTGTGGATTAGACGGATTTGCGCTAGAAAGTGCCGCGGAGGATCTACAGCACCAAGAGTTTGAAGGCTTTGACCCTAATCAACAGCAAGAGCAAGGCAAGTGTCCTTGAAGCATATTGATCCTATTTTTAAAATAAATGCTTTGTTTGCAAAACTGCATGCTTGTGTCAATTTGATGGGAATCCTATGGTAGGAAGTTTACTAGCGTTGTTTGACCACCCTTGTCACCTGGAATTTATGGTAGAGAGTCGGGAATGGTTTTTTACCTTTTGCTTCGCTTAATCAACTAGGATGGGAAAACAACTATACCACTCAATTTAATTATGCATGAATGAGACTATGGTTAACATGAATTGGTTAAATATGATATGGTAATGGGTGATCTAAGCAAGCCTGGTATGTGGATGGGTTGGATGTTATGGTGGTTTGCTTGCTTTAGATCTAAGGACCGGTTCATGCGAGAACAAGCCAGGACTACAGTGCCATCACGAGGCCAAGTATGGGTGCGGCGTAGCTGATTAATTAGGGCTTTGCTAGTGCTGTTTGGACCATTGTGGATTCTCGGGGAAGGGGTAGTCGGATTGGGTTTGTTGATGATTGGTGGGACTACCCTGGGATTCGAATGGCTCAAGAGGGGGCCCTTGGTGGAAGATGTGCTCTGCGGGAGACATTGCCACCGGTGAAACCTCAGTAGGGTCTAAATAGGCTAGTAATTCCTTTGTAAAGACTATTTTGTGATCTCTTGGCCATACACCAAAGGAAGTGTAATTGACATGAGGGAGGTTCTTTAGTCGCCGACGGGTGATGAAATCACAAACACATGGGTAAAGAGGTACAAACTCTGCAGAGTCTAAATAAAACTATCATGATAGTCGTGCTCCCGGTTATGAGCGCCTGGACAACTTCCATGATTAGAGGGAAATTGGAATTTGAGATGGTTATGGTTTGGTAATGGTTATGGATGGTTATGGATTAATTTCTGGTATTGAATATGGTTATTGACAATGGTGAAATCTGGAATTATTGATGATGGTAGTGAATTCAGATTGGTATTATGGTATTACTTATGATTATGATGGGTTTACTTCACATACATATAATATATATATTGCTTTTCAAATGTTTTACTCTACTTTTCAGCACTTTGCCATTATTATTGTCGTCATTTGAATCAGCCACATGTCATACTTTCCACACTTGCTGAGTACGACATGTACTCACTCTTGCAATCCCCCCCAACAGTTGCGGGTCAGGATTGGGAGTTTAATGACGATAATGCGAAGTTCTAGGCCGTGTCTACCGTCAGCTTTGCCTGTGGTGTTGATTGGAGCTGCGCATATATACCTTATGCTTAGTTGCTTAGTTTGCTTAATTAGTTTATTTCCTCTGCATTAGTTGAACTTGTCATTAATATTCATTAGAGCTTGTATTCGAGGATAATCTAGTTTGTGTAATAAAATTTGGTTAATTAATCTTGTTCTGTGGTAATTTTATGTATACTCTTTTGTGATTGCACTCGTGTATGTGTGATGAACATCCTGGGCACACATATGCGTTAGCTTGGTTCATTTTCTGGAACCGGGCGTCACAGATTGGTATCAGAGCCACAGGTTGACCGTAGGACGCAGCCTAGATAGAATGGACACTTTAGAGCACAAAGGAGCACTCAGGAATCGATGTGTTTTTGCTTGGAGTGCTGTTTGCTATATATATTGCTTGCTTGTGTGCTTAATAGAGGATTTTGGGATGCCTTAGCATTGCCATGTCCACCTAGGCTAGTGTAGCTAGCTGTTTAGTTTCGTATCCCTTGATGCATATAGTTGGGGACGTTTTCTAATTCTTACCTATTGCTTTTCTTCAGATGGTGAGGACTCGCAACCAGAGGGATGGCAATGACGAGGAGGAGAACAATGGAGTGCCTTAGAACAACAATGGGCAAGGATCTACTCAGGGAGCTATCAACATTGAGCAGCTATTGGCTATGCAAAACCAGCTCATGCAGACCATGATACAAACTATGGGACAGCTGCAGGCTGGCAACATCAACAATCAGCCCCACATGCCTCCACCGCCACCCCCACCCCCTCATAACCGATTGGGAGAGTTTATGAGGACTAGGCCGCCAACCTTTGCTCAAGCCGCCGACCCTATGAATGCGGATGATTGGCTCAAGTCCGTGGAGAAGAAGCTAGCTATTGTCCAATGCAGTGACTAGGAGAAGGTGCTATTTGCTTCACATCAACTAGTTGGAGTAGCTGCGGATTGGTGGGATGCTTATTGCAATGCTCATGAGAACCAAGAGAGAATTACTTGGGCCGAATTCAAGGAGAATTTCCGTTCTCATTATGTGCCCGAGGGTGTTATGATTTTGAAGAGGCAAGAATTTGAGAATTTAAGGCAAGGAAAATCAAGCGTGAGTGAATATCTCAACAAGTTCACTCAACTCTCAAGATATGCGCCTGAGGATGTTAGTTGGGACAGCCGAAAGCAATATTTGTTCATGAGAGGCCTCAACAATGAGATCCAAGTGCAACTACTCAACTGCGATTATGCCAATTTTCAGAAGCTCGTGGACAAAGCAATTGTGGTGGAGAACAAGATTCGCGAGATGGAGCAAGAAATCAAGAGGAAGGTGCCATATCAGGGACAACAACAAGGAAGTAATGTGCGCCCTCGCTTTGCGCCGCCCAATGCGCCATACTACAACTCCTCTGCTCCTATACAGCGCCCTGATTATGCATCACGCCCAACTCAGTTTGTGCAACAGCGCCCTGTTATGCAAGCACCTAGGCCTCCGATGCCATATGCGCCTCGTGCTGATTTTCCTGGAGCCAATGCTCAAAAACAAGCTCGTCCCAACAATTTTGGTGGAGTTAAGAAGTGTTATACTTGTGGAGAAGCTGGACACTTTGCGCATTAATGTCCTAAGTCAGGCCTTGGTCAAGGAAGCAATGCACCGAGGCAAAACCCAAGACCAAATGGAGGACAACCACAAGGGAACCATGGACAGCAGAATTTCGCTCGTGGCAACATGAATGATGTCTCTACGGAGGATGCTCAACAAGCGGATGATGTGGTCATTGGTATGTTTCTCGCCAACTCCAACCCCACGACTTTGTTATTTGATTCTGGAGCATCGCATTCATTCATTGCATCGAAGTATGTTGCCAAGTATAGTTTGCCTATCTCTCATATGAAGTTTACTCTGTTGGTTAAGTCTCCTGAGGGAGAGATGAGGACAAATATAGTATGTCCAAAAGTAAGCCTTAGAATAAGGGGGGTAGACTTCTCCGCCAACCTCATTGTTTTAGATTCTCAAGGGTTGGATATTATACTTGGTATGGACTGGTTGAGGAAGCACAATGGAGTTATTGAGTGTGCCACAAAGACGGTGAAGTTGACCAACAAAGAAGGGATCACCATAGAATTTGAAGCATCTCAAACCGCACCAAAGCAATTGGAGTTGAATCATATGGACGGTGCCACAATTGAGGAGATTCCGGTGGCGTGTGAATTTTTGGATGTTTTTCCGGACGAGTTGCCAGGTATGCCACCCGATCGAGACATTGAGTTTGTTATCGATTTAATACCTGGAACTGCACCTATAGCTAAGAGGCCGCATAGGATGCCTCCTATGGAATTAGCGGAGCTCAAGAAGAAAATTCAAGAGCAATTATAGAAGGGTTTTATTCACCCTAGCTCTTCACCTTGGGGAGCGCCCGTGCTGTTCGTGGACAAGAAGGATGGATCCCAAAGGATGTGCGTGGATTACCGAGCTCTCAACAAGGTAACAATCAAGAACGAGTACACCTTGCCCCGTATAGATGATTTGTTTGATCAGATGAAGGGTGCTTGTGTCTTCTCTAAGATTGACTTGAGGTCGGGATACTTTCAAATGAAGATTAGACCACCAGACATACCCAAGACAACTTTTACGACGCGGTATGGATCTTATGAGTACACCGTGATGTCTTTCGGATTGACAAATGCGCCTGCCTACTTTATGTACCTCATGAATAAAGTCTTCATGGAGTACTTGGATTAGTTCGTTGTGGTGTTTATTGATGACATTATGGTCTACTCGAAGGATGAGAAGGAGCATGAGGAACACTTGAGGCTTTTGTTGCAGAGATTGAGGGAGCATCGATTGTATGCCAAGCTCAACAAGTGTCAATTTTGGTTGAAAGAGGTGTCGTTTTTGGGTCATATAATCTCAGGAGGAGGAGTATCGGTTGACCCCGGAAATGTGAGAGACGTGTTGAAGTGGGAACCGTCGCAAAATGTCAAGGAAATAAGGAGTTTTCTTGGGATGGCTGGATATTACCGTAGATTCATCAAGGACTTTTCCAAGATAGCCAAGCCTATGACGAAGTTGCTAACGAAGGGAAAGGCTTTCCAATGGACTCAAGCTTGTCAAAATAGTTTTGAGGAGTTGAAGAAGAGGTTAACAACAGCTCAAGTTTTGGTATTGTCGGATGTAAGCAAGAGTTTTGACATTTATTGCGACGCATCGAGACAAGGACTTGGATGTGTGCTTATGCAAGAAGGTCAAGTGGTCGCCTATGCGTCAAGACAATTGAAGAAACATGAGCAGAATTACCCCACGCACGATTTAGAACTTGCAGCCGTGGTACATGCATTGAAGATTTGGAGACACTATATTCTTGGACATAGGTGTGAAATTTATACGGATCATAAGAGTTTGAAGTATATTTTCACACAAACGGATCTGAACTTGAGGCAATGAGGATGGTTGGAGCTCATCAAAGATTATGATTTGGGGATCAACTATCATCCGGGAAAGGCCAATGTAGTAGCCGATGCTTTGAGTAGAAAGGGAATAAGTCACCAACTCACAGTTCGAGAATTACCATCCGAGTTATGTAAGGAGTTTGAAAGGTTGAACCTCGGGTTTGTAAATGAGATGGAGATGATGGAGTTAAACCCAACCTTGGAGCAAGAAATTCGAGAGACACAAACCACAGATGAGGAGATCAAGGAAATCAAGGACAGGACCGAAGAAGGGAGATAATTCAAATTTGATAAAGACGAGCATGGTACCTTATGGCTTGGAAAGAGGATCGTTGTGCCTAATGTAAAGCATATTCGGGAGACAATATTAAAGGAGGCACATGACTCAACTTACTCAATTCACCCTGGTTGTACAAAGATGTACAAAGACTTGAAGGCTTGCTATTGGTGGGATAGCATGAAAAAGGACATAGCTGAATATGTGGCATTGTGTGATGTGTGTCAACGAGTCAAGGCGGAACATCAAAGGCCAGCTGGACTATTACAACCATTAAAAATTCCGGAATGGAAGTGGGAAGAAATTGGAATGGACTTCATAGTTGGGTTACCACGTACTCAGTCCGGGTATGACTCAATTTGGGTAATTTTGGATCGCTTAACCAAGTCGGCTCATTTTGTCCGTGTGAAGACCAAATATACAGCTGCACAATTGGCCGAGATATACATGGAGCATATTGTGTGTCGACGCGGAGTCCTGAAGAAGATCGTGTCGGATAGAGGTTCTCAATTTACCTCCAGATTTTGGCAAAAATTGCATGAAGCTTTGAGAACGAGGTTGAACTTTAGTTCAGCATATCATCCTCAAACGGATGGACAAACCGAGAGGACCAATCAGATTTTGGAGGACATGTTAAGAGCTTGTGCTTTAAAGCATGGGAAAAGTTGGGACAAAAGCTTGCCATACGCGGAATTTTCATACAACAATAGTTACCAAGCAAGCTTGAAAATGTCACCATATGAAGCGCTTTACGGGAGGAAGTGTAGGACACCTTTATTCTGGAATGAGGCAGGAGAAACTCAAGTATTTTGTCCGGATGTGTTGCATGAAGCCGAAAAGCAAGTCCAAATAATTCATGAAAACATGAGGGCTGCCCAATCAAGGCAAAAGGCTATGCGGACAATAGGAGAAGGAAGTTAGCCTTTGAAATAGGAGATTTTGTTTACCTCAAGGTGTCACCAATGAGAGGTCATAAGAGGTTTAACATAAGAGGCAAGCTCGCACCTCGTTATATTGGACCATTCAAGATTTTGGACAAAAGAGGAGAAGTAGCATATAAGTTGGAGATGCCAGCTCATCTTTCAGACGTACATGATGTCTTTCAGGTTTCCCAGCTCAAGAAGTGTTTGAGAGTACCGGAAGAGCAAGTGCCAATGGAAGAATTGGAACTAGAGGAAGATTTGACTTATGCCGAGCAACCGATCAAAATCTTGGAAACCAAGGAGAGAGTCATAAGGAACAAGGTTATTAGATGGTGTAAAGTTCAATGGAAGCACCACACAGAAAAAGAAGCGACGTGGGAATTGGAGAATGGTCTCAAGAAGGATTTTCCCTATCTCTTCTCTTCCGCGTTGAATCTCGAGGGCGAGATTCATTTTTAAGGGGGGTAGGTTTGTAACACCCTCATTTTCATGCATCATGCCTTGCATACACTCATATACATGTTTAACATTAACCCAAATCAAAAGGAACAAGTTTAAAATTGATTCGGAGCATTTAAAATCGATTTGGAGCAAAACTGCACTTAAAACACAGGAAAGTGCGGACTAGTCCGATTTTACTGAGGACTAGTCCGATTTCTCTCTGACTAAAAATGGACTTTTCCGTTTTTGCTGCAGATTAGTCCGATTTTTGGCACTGGAAACTTTCGGACTTGTCCGATTTTGTGCGGACTAGTTCGATATTTCAAGAATCCTTGAAAAATTGCTAAGTCCCTGGACTTTTTCCGGACTAGTCTGGTGTTCCAGCGGACTTGTCCTTTTTCCTTTCTGTTCAAATGCGAACTTGTCCGATGTTTGGCCACACTTGTCCGATTTTCTCTCTGGACGACTTCGGACTAGTCCGGTCCTTTCCGGACTTGTCCGATATTTCGCGACTCCGAGTTGATCTTTTGTTTTACAACTTGTTTCTTGGGTTTCACGTTAAGTGGGCCTAGGGACGTCATGCCTAACTCTTTTAGAGCCTATGTGGGACTCTAAACCGGCCTCTACTCATCCCAAAACTCGAAATCCATCTAACCCTAGCCTCCACCTCTATATAAAAAGCCCCACTCCTTGGTTTGACATCTATTTGCCATTTTTCCACCCACACAAACCCTAGTTCGTGGGGAGCCACCATCAAGGAGGGAGGAGAAGATCCCAAGCAAGAAGAAGAAGAGGAGGGAACGAAGGAGGATCAAGATCTCCACCAAGTTTCATCCTTCACCACCAATTCCTCCCCAAGTTCATCACCAACCCTAGATGACCAAGATCCAAGTGCTACCTCCAAGTTTCTTGATACATTGGAGCTCTAAACACCTGCTATACCTTCTATTATCTTTTCCTTACGTGAATTCAACACCTAATCTCCAAATTTACATCGATCTAGAAAACCCTAATCTGCTGATCTCGCAGAGGGCGGACTTGTCCGGTCTCTAGCGGACTAGTCCGATCTTTCTGGTTAAATTGTGTTGAATTAATTCTAAAATTTGATCTAATCGAATCCAAACCTGTATAAACTTGTTAAAAGCTATTAGAACTAGTTAGTGATCATTAAAAGCAATTTATTAACAAGTTCTACCTTGCATTTGCATCAATCATGCATGTCATGTCATATTGAGTAATATTTGTGCACTCTTTGATTGTGTTTCTTGTCTTGTATGTTTATTGTGTGGATTAGACGGATTTGTGCTAGAAAGTGCCGCGGAGGATCTACAGCACCAAGAGTTTGAAGGCTTTGACCCTAATCAACAGCAAGAGCAAGGCAAGTGTCCTTGAAGCATATTGATCCTGTTTTTAAAATAAATGCTTTGTTTGCAAAAGTGCATGCTTGTGTCAATTTGATGGGAATCCTATGGTAGGAAGTTTACTAGCGTTGTTTGACCACCCTTGTCACCTGGAATTTATGGTAGAGAGTCGGGAAAGGCTTTTTACCTTTTGCTTCGCTTAATCAACTGGGATGGGAAAACAACTATACCACTCAATTTAATTATGCATGAATGAGACTATGGTTAACATGAATTGGTTAAATATGATATGGTAATGGGTGATCTAAGCAAGCCTGGTATGTGGATGGGTTGGATGTTATGGTGGTTTGCTTGCTTTAGATCTAAGGACCGGTTCATGCGAGAATAAGCCAGGACTACAGTGCCACCACGAGGCCAAGTATGGGTGCAGCGTAGATGATTAATTAGGGCTTTGCTAGTGCTGTTTGGACCATTGTGGATGATCGGGGAAGGGGTAGTCGGATTGGGTTTGTTGATGATTGGTGGGACTACCCTGGGATCCGAATGGCTCAAGAGGGGGCCCTTGGTTGAAAATGTGCTCTGCGGGAGACATCGCCACCGGTGAAACCTCAGTGGGGTCTAAATATGCTAGTAATCCCTTTATAAAGGCTATTTTGTGATCTCTTGGCCATACACCAAAGGAAGTGTAATTGGCATGAGGGAGGTTCTTTAGTCGCCGACGGGTGATGAAATCACAAACACGTGGGTAAAGAGGTATAAACTCTGCAGAGTCTATATAAAACTATCATGATAGCCGTGCTCCCGGTTATGAGCGCGTGGACAACTTTCATGATTAGAGGGAAATTGGAATTTGGGATGTTTATGGTTTGGTAATGGTTATGGATGGTTATGGATTAGTTTTTGGTATTGAATATGGTTATTGACAATGGTGAAATCTGGAATTATTGATGATGGTAGTGAATTCAGATTGGTATTATGGCATTACTTATGATTATGATGGGTTTACTTCACATACATATAATATATATATATATATTGATTTTCATATGTTTTACTGTACTATTCAGCACTTTGCCATTATTATTGTTGTCATTTGAATCAGCCACATATCATACTTTCCACACTTGCTGAGTATGACATGTACTCACTCTTGCAATCCCCCCAACAATTGCAGGTCAGGATTGGGAGTTTAATAGCAATAATGCGGAGTTCTAGGCCGTGTCTACCGTCAGCTTTTCCTGTGGTGTTGATTGGAGCTGCGCATATATACCTTATGCTTAGTTGCTTAGTTTACTTAATTAGTTTATTTCGGCTGCATTAGTTGAACTTGCCATTAATATTCATTAGAGCTTGTATTCGAGGATAATCTGGTTTGTGTAATAAAATTTTGTTAATTAATCTTGTTCTTCGGTAATTTTCTATATACTCTTTTGTGATTGTACTCGTGTATGTGTGATGAACATCCTGGGCACACATATGCGTTAGCTTGGTTCATTTTCCGGAACCGGGCGTCACACTGCCGGGGTCCTCTGCACTGATGCCAGCGGGTTCTCCATAACAAAAATTGGGTCCCACTCTACAAGAGTGGTCCCTTGAGCTTCCGTGGCACTAGGTCCGCTCTCCGGGAGTGCCTTAGTCGTCGCCAGGAAGGTCTGACAATGAGAGCTTCTACCTCCGGAGTTAGCTCCGAAGGTCCCGCCGCTAGGTCATCGGCAACTGGTCCCTCAGGCAGAGGACCGGTCACTTCGTCTTGGCACCCTGGCTCAGGCATGAGTACCTCCGGAACTACCACCTCCGAGGAAGGAATTGAAGACTCGGCTAGAGCTGAGGCTACCTCCGGCTCCGACGCTGGTGCCTCCTCCACTACCGGTTCAGGCGCCAGTGCTTCAACCTTCACCGGTTCGAGTGCCGGCACCTCCACGACAACCGGCTCAGGCGCCAGAACTTCATGAACCACCGGCTCCGCTGCCGGGGCTTCAATAACATCCAACCCTAAGGCTAGAACTGTGGCTACCTCCGGCTCTAAGGCCGGAGCATCCATCATCGCAGTATCCAAAACTAGAGCTTCAGCCTCCGGAGCTGGTGCCGCCGGTACGTCTTCATTCCTATGGTCTGGCGCTACCATGGGAACTTCGGGAGATGAGTCGAGGTCCAGAACCACGACAACTGGTGCCAGAGCTGCCGCAACCTCAGCCACCACCTCGGGCGGCGCTGGAATTGGAGCCGGAGCCTCCGCCTGCACAACATCAGTTGCTGTCACAGGAATCGGAGCTTCAACCCCTTTTTTGGATGCCCTGTGGATGAAGGATAAAGAAGATAAAAATATGGTTACAACGAAATTAACAAACTGAGGTAAAAAATCAAATTTACCTTGGAAGGCTTCTGCTCCAGCTAGCGCGGAACATCTTCGCCGGACGCTCAGAGCCTGACCCAGTCGCAACTGGTGAAGGAACTCCAGAAGGCTCTCCGGAGCTTGCTGCTGCCGTCAGCGATGCCTCGGTGGGGGCCCCCCTTGACTGAGAAAGGCCCTCGGACCTAGAGCCCTTAGCTGGCCCTAGTGCCAGAGTCACACGGTCGGAGCTGGCGTCCCGGGGAGACGCTGATGCTGGAGTTGGTGTCGCTATCGAAGACGTCCTCCGCCAGGGAGAAGGAGCTGTTGTGGAAGGAGCAGGTCTGACGGACCTCCCGTCAGAGTGCTTCAACTTCCTCTTTCGGCTGGAGGGCTCAGCCAACTCTTTGCCCTTGCCTATGACTTCAGCTCTTTGGCTAGGGGCGGAAGGGGGACCACCCTCGGAAGCTCCGGGCATCACTAATCTGGTGGTCGGACGCCTCTCTACCTCACCGAGGTCGTCAAGCAGTGGCATGCTCCTCCGAAGCTCCCTGCTGAACTCTGCCACCATGTTTAGAGGGAGGAAAGTCGCCGACGGAGTTAAGTCGTCGCCCTCGAAGTCAATGCCATGCTGGAACTTCTTGAGATGAAGCTCTAAAGTAGCGCCTTCCAAATTGGACTTCATACCGGTTTCAATCCAGTCACCATCCATCACGCTGTTGAGGGCCCAGGCAAGCTTCTCGCTCTTCTTCAAAGGAGCCCACCTACTGACCAGGAAGTTGAAGAAGACCATCTGGGGGGGTCACCCCTCCTTCCACACATTTGCGGATCCTGGTCAAGGCAGGATTGAAGGCCTCTAACAGCACCGGAACCACACTCGATGCGTCAGTGTCAACATTTGGAAGACCTTCAGGCAGCTCCAACTTATCGTGCTCCTCTGACGTGACGATAATCCAATCCTTCTCCCAGTCGTCCCACTTGCCGGAAGGAAACGACCTCAAGTACTTGTGGGGGCATTTCTTGCGCTTCACAAAATAGTAGAAGCCAAGATACTCAGAACTCTTGCCGGTGGTGTGGATGGTGAAGAAGGTACGGAAAAGCTCGACGCAGAGGGGAATACCCACCCACATCTTGCAGAAGTGGACAAATGTTGACACAAGAAGAATAGAGTGGGGGCCAAGGTGGTACAGCTGCAGACCATAGAAGTCTAACAACATCAAGTGGAAGGTTGAGAAAGGTGGGATCAACCCCACCATAGCGTAAGCAGAGAAGTACACCATGTCACCACCGCGCCTCTTCTTGAACGGAAGCTTGCTGGTGCGGACCAGATGGTTGAAGGAGTCGCTAGACCACCCCATGTAGGTCCGGACCTTCTTCAGATCGTCATCGCTTGTGAGACGGCTCTGGCGGAGACCCAACTCCATCGCTGCAAAGTGGAGCAAAGTATGGAAAGTTAGGCGGAGGATGAGAGGCTCTGAGCGCAAAGATGATCAAAGGCGTAAAGAGTCTTCAACCCATGCGCACTTTCCTCCTTAAGTAAGCCTCCGCAATGCTTGGATGGAAATCGCAAAAGGGCCAAGGATACATTTCAAAAATTTCACCCTGCCAATGACAAAGGGGCCCGGGCCACCCAGACGATCAAGTCGAGGTCCTTACCCCAGGTGAACAGTTGTCATGATGAGAGGCGGGAAACCCAAGGGCGGCGGCCTGACAGGGCGCACGGAACTGATACGATTTTCTTATTGTGAACCAATGACCTTCAATTGCGTGAGATTCGCATGCGCAAATCTCACGTGCCACATCCTGAAGATGCCACGTGGCGATGGTTTAACTGCGAAGCATCACCTCAATGGTACATCCAAAAACCCTTGAAGACATGACACATAAATCGAAAGATGGACCCACCTCTAGCAGAATGACTTAATCCAAAAGGTGTCTCCCAGATGTGGGCCCAGGGGGGCCACTGTCGGTACCCTGCGTACCAGATACCCCTTGGAAATGCAAAGAGTGCAAAGGAACTCCACCTATCTGAGTTGAAGACCCCCTAAGGCCCCACGTGTCACTCGGAATCGGACATGCCTCCCTCGTATGTTTAGTTCTAGTGCCGCCACGTGTATCATAAAACCGGAGCTACATTCCATACATGGGAAAGCTCCGGACTAGATACCTGTGTGGCACCCCCAGACCTAACCCCCGACAGAGGGAAGCTCCCGTACCGACACGTGTACAACAGCATCGGACCTACTCGTCCAAGACGGTAAGCTCCGGAGCTGCCACGCGTCCAACTGCCAGACCTTCAACCTCAACAGACAGATTGGTGGACCTCCAACGGCTCGGACCTTGAAGGAACATTGAAGACTTCAAAACCTGATTATGTGTCATTAATGCTATCTTAATGACACACAATCGGAGGACTCTTAATACCAGTAACGCCACCATTAAGGGGCGTTACCACACTATTAAGGGGAATTAAGCACATTTAACTGTGTATTAGGCATCAGTAACCGCCAGGACCACATGTCGGGTCAGGCTAATGATGTAACAGCCAACCCTTGTACTATAAAAGGACTGGCCAAGCGATACACGGGAGGACTTTTTTGGTCTCTCTCTCTCACTAGAGCTCATACGCTCAATACAACAACAACACACACCCGTGGAGTAGGTATTACGCTCAGGCGGCCCGAACCACATAAATCCTCATGTCAAATCGCCATCTTGTTCTGAATCTCCACGCGCCCCAACCAAACTAAGAAACTCCTCGGTCTATTAACAGTAGTGCCAGGAGAATTGCCGGAACTAGACTCCAACAATAACTAATAAATATGTTACATATGTGCTATATTTTTGTTTTATATGTCTAACATTTCATTTTCTTTATGTAATGCAGCAATACAAATGCATTGCCAAGTTCAAAGATGGACCACTTGCCCATGAAGAACAAATGACTATCATGTTTGAAGATATTAGAAACACTGGAGATGATCATTGGGCACCTTCAAGTGATGTTTTACCTAAACCGGTAGAGGTTGAGAATGCAAATGATGATAATGATCAGGATGAAGATTATGTAGCTAGTGATGATTGTTCTGAAATCACACCTTCTGTTGTGAAAGCGAAGTGTCTTGCATGGGTTGCCCAAAAGGACAAGGGTAAAAAACCTAAGAACTCAGGAGGACATTGGCTTCAAGACCAAGTTACCAAACTTGTGTCATGTAGTGAGAAAACAACTTGGGTAATGGAAGCATTGAACACGCCCGGTGAGTCATACAACATTTTCAGAATGGAACTAACATTATTTTATAAATTGCATGATGAGTTGGTGAATGTATATGGTCTCACTTCAACTGTTCATATGAGTTCTATGGAATCACTTGGATTATTTATTGTCATATGCGGTCATTGTTGGTCCAACTCAGCTGTCATGAAGGATTTTAAACATTCTAGCGAGACAATTAGTAGAAAGTTCATTGAAGTCTTAAAATGTATGGTGGCAATGTCTTCAAAATACATACAACCAAAAGATCCTAATTTCCACACTGTGCACAGTTGGATTACAAATGATCAAAGGATGTGGCCTCACTTTAAAGATTGTGTCGGTACCCTACATACCAAGTACCCCGCGATACCACAAGAAGTGCAAGGAAGTTCCACCCGTCAGAGTCGAAGGCCCTTTCAGGTCCCACATGTCATGTTACACTGGATCTGCTCCCCTCGTAAGGCTAACTCCCAGATTAACACATGTAAAAGAGGACCAGAACTGAACTCCTAACCAAGGGAAGCTCCGACGACTACACGTGTACAACAGCCTTGGATCTAGCCCCCGTTAGAGAGGAGCTCCGGTGCCGACACGTATACAACAGCCCCGGACCTACCCTCCTGCAAGAGAAAGCGCCGGAGCTGCCACGTGTGGAGCCTCCGGACCTTCATTGCCAACAAAAATACAAGCAGATCATGTCCATTAAAAATATTCAAGGACAGTTAAAGAGGCAATTACAAGGCCTGATAATGTGTCATTAATGCCGTATTAATGACACACGATCAGTGCACCGTTAATAGGGTAATGCTGCCATGAAAGCACGTTATCATACTATTAATGATACTTAATACCCTTGGACAGTGTATTAGGTCATTAAACACACGAGGACCACATGTCAGGCTAGACAAGCTTTATAACAGTCAGTTCTTAGAACTATAAAAGGGCTGCACCGCACGAACATGGGGGGCGGATGGAATCTGACCCCAGCCAACCAACTCACAATACAACAACACAAAACCCCGTGGAGTAGGGTGTTACACTCAGGTGGCCCGAACCACGTAAATCTCTAAGGTCACCATCTTGATCTTGATCTTAGTGTTCCCCAACCATAAAAGAACCTCCGTGGGATGCTTCTCAGCGGGTCTGGGGGAAGTGTCGTATCACACACTTCGACATTTGGCGCGCCAGGTAAGGGGACACAACCCCAATATCGCAAGATGGTGAATTCAACTGCTGGATCCTCCAATGGCAACTACGCTGGACAACCTGCCGGAGGCAATCCCTCAAATGTCCAACAACCAGCGGGTGCCATTGTTCCAGCAGGCATTGTGGCACCACAACCACCATCTGTTCTAGCAAACAATGCTGGTCAACAAGATGGAGCATCTTCGTCGATCACTACATCGACAAATAACAACCCCGAGCACGCGCTTATTGCTGCGCGAGCTCTTTTACAATGCCCACCGCCTCCAGGTGCACCCCAGGGTGCTATGGAACAGTGGAGGGCTGATGTTGACTATCTGGTCGTAGCTGCGGCTGCAGGCATCAGCAACCAAGGTCCTCCCCCTTTAAGACGAGCACCTTCACAACGACGGACCTTGTCCGACCAACTTGGTCCACAAGTCTCACAATAGAGGATACATGTTGCATCTCAGCAGGTGACTTTGTTGCCTCCCGGGGCACGACGCACCCATACAATTACCAGGATTCCGACTCATGACCTGCGGTCGGAACTGGATCGCCATTATCGGCAACAGGACGGTCGTGTCCACATTGAGCGCGCTCGTGAAAGACGAGAAGCTTGGGACAACCCTGCTCCTCAGGGAGTAGGGGGAGGCTGTTCTGCCCTGGCCATGAACTTACGTATGGTTAGGTGGCCACAAAAGTTCCGGCAACACTTATCGGAGAAATTCGACGGGACTGTCAACCCCGCTCAATTTCTTCAAATTTACTCTACTGCCATACTGGCAGCGGGGGGTGATGAGGTTGTAAAGGCCAATTACTTCCCGGTGGCTTTAACTGGGACTGCAAGGTCCTGGTTCATGAGTCTTTCACCCAACTCCATTAATAGTTGGGCGGAGCTGTGCCAACAATTCACTGCCAACTTCGAGAGCTCCTATACCTGGCCCGACACTGAATTAGACCTGTTTGCTGTAAAGCAAACATCGGGGGAATCGCTACAGTCCTTTATCCAGCGGTTCTCTCAGGTACGAAACACCATTCCTTCAATCTCGAGCTCCTCTGTTATTGTTGCATTCAGACAGAGTGTTCGAGATAAGAAGATGCTAGAGAAGCTGGCCATTAAAGAAGTTACTAGCATCACATAACTCTTCAGCCTAGGCGACAAATGTGCTAGAGCTGCAGAGGGCCATGAAATGCACTCTAAGCCAACTCCAGAGGTCAACCAGAAGTCCTCCAAAACTGAAGCCGCTACCTCCGGTAGTGGCAAAATAAAAAGAAGCCCAACGGCAAAAATAAGCCGTTAGCAAGCGCCCCAGCTGCTGCTGCCGCAGCTCCTAGAAGTCGGGGGCCATGCCCCAAAAAGCGACCTCGACCTTCATCAGAGGATGACAACAGTTCCAAAGCATGGTGTCCGATTCACAAGACGAATCGACACAACTTCAAAGAGTGTCGGTAGGTCCAGAACCTTGCCGAGCGCTACAACAAGTGCTGGGAAGAAGCTCCTTTCCGTCAAAGGGAAGGAAAACAAAAAGTCGACGAAGCTCCGGCTAAAGAGGAGCTAGGTTTCCAGGACCCTAAAAAGGTCTTGAAAGCCGTTTACAACACTGTGGACGACGACTCCGACGCCTCTGACAACGAACGTCGAAAGACCTTGAACACCATCTATGGTGGTTCTTGGGACATCACCTCTCGTCGCATCCTCAAGACAATGCAGCGGGACATGGCTATGGTAGCTCCTGTTGCTAAGGCAGAACCACATCAGAAGTGGATGGACACACCCATCATTTTCGATGCTTCAGACTGCCCCCGAAACATGATCAGGGCTGGTCAACTCCCGTTGATGGTGTCACCCACCATTAACAATATTCAAATCCACCATGTAATGGTGGACGGAGGTTCATGGCTAAACCTCATAAGCTTCGAAGCTTTCGTTAAGCTTCAGCTCTAACCTTCGGACCTTCGCCCATCCTGACCTTTCTCCAGAGTAGGTCTGGGAACCATTACTCCTCTTGGTTCCATTACACTCCCAGTGACCTTCGAGACCCAGGATAACTACAGAACCGAGAAACTGGTTTTCAACGTTGCGCAGATCAGTCCGCCCTTCAATGCCATTTTGGGTAGACCAGCTTTATACAAGTTTATGGCTGCTTCCCATTATGGTTACTTGGTGTTGAATATGCCAACACCCATGGGCGTTCTCCGGATCCGCGGAGACCGTACCGCAGGAATTACTGCACTGGAAGAATTCTATGCGCTTACCATAGCGCAAGAGGAAGCATCCGGTAAGGAGCCAACTTCGAATCCTCCAAGCATTCATCACAAAGGCTCTACCTCCGCACCTCGTGTGAAACCAAGCGGCAATGCCGACATTCCCTTCAAAGTCGTCCAAATTGGTTCCAATGCTGCTCAGACTACCCGTATATCGGGGGGGTCTGAACAACAAATAGGAACTCACACTCATCACTTTCCTCCGAGCTAATGTCGACGTGTTTGCCTGGCAACCGTCACAAATGCTTGGGATCCCTAGGGAGGTGATTGAGCACAATCTGAAGATTTACCCAGACGCTCGACCTGTACATCAGAAGCCCCAGAAGCAATCAATCGAGCAACAAAACTTCATCCGACAGGAAATCAAGAAGTTGCTTGAAGCTGGATTCATCTGGGAAGTCTTCCATACAAAATGGCTGGCAAACCCAATTGTTGTACCCAAGGCCGGTGGGAAGCTTCGGATGTGTATCGACTACACCTCCTTAAATAAGGCATGTCCAAAGGACCCATTTCCACTACCTAGAATAGATCAGATAGTGGACTCCACCTCCAGGTGTGAGCTACTATATTTCTCAGATGTATATTCTAGATATCATCAAATCCAAATGTCTAAGGTAGATGAAGAGCACACTGCCTTCATAACAGTAGATGGATTGTATTGTTATACTACCATGCATGCCATTTGGTCTTAAAAAATGCTGCTTCAACATTTGTGCGAGCTATGTACAAAACATTTGGAGAGCTAATTAGAGACTTGGTAGAGGTGTATGTTGATGACATCGTCGTGAAGATCAAAAACAAGGAGTCACTCCTTGACAACTTACAAGCCGTCTTCGATAAGTTGCGCACCACGCGCACCAAGCTGAACCCGGACAAGTGTGTCTTCGGGGTTAGCTCTGGGAAGCTTCTGGGATTCTTGGTAACCCACCGAGGAATTGAAGCAAATCCGAAAAAGATCAAGGCTATAGAAGATATGCGGCCACCAACCCACATTAAAGATGTCCAAAAGCTAACTGGATGCCTAGCTGCGCTCAGCCGGTTTATCTCAAGACTGGCAGAACGGGCACTACCCTTCTTCAAACTCCTGAGGAAGTCCGGACCATTTCATTGGTCTGAAGAAGCAGAAAAGGCCTTCCAAGAGTTGAAACAACTCCTCACCACACTACCAATTTTGGTAGCTCCGAATCCTTGTGAGCCTTTACTGCTTTACATTTCGGCAACCACCGAAGTTGTCAGTGTGGTCCTGGTTGCGTAAAGACCAGAGCCACATCTGATTCAGGCGTACGGACCCCACCGGGAGGGTCTGGAACCAACTGAAGATGTGACTGGGTCTGAGCTCCTAGATACGTAACTTTGAAACAAAGTGCTAGGAGATCAATCTCAATCATCGGAGGAGGTTCGCCTGGCTAAAAAAAATGATCTGGATCTTCCCAGTGAGATCTGGGTTGAACAAGAAGGAATTTTGGACCCCTCCGGGAGGGTCCAAGAAGCACAACTTGAAGGTCCGGGACCCTCCAGCAAGGTTCGGATCGATGGAGAGGAAGCTTCGGGCCCTTCTGAAAGAGACCGGACCATCCAACGCCCTGTGTACTTCATCAGCGAAGTACTCCATGATGCCAAGACAAGATACATTGATATGCATAAACTGCTTTACGCATTTCTTATTGCCTTAAGAAAGCTTCGTCATTACTTTCAATCTCACAAAATCTCAGTGGTAACTTCTTTTCCACTGCGTACAATTTCGCATAACCCTAATTCTACTGGGAACATTGCAAAGTGGGCAGCGGAGCTGGCAGAATTCGATCTAGAATTCGTGTAACACCCTGATTTTCAAGTTTTGGCAAATTGAAAACTTAAATGAAAACTTAGAGTTAATATTGGGAAGGAATTTGTTTTTACAAAGAAAAATATAAAATATATGCATCTTATCTTGCATTTTGCATTCATTCTCATATATTGAAAATTTATTACCAAAATAAATAAGCTAAAAATAATTTATTTACTAGAATAAATACATTGAAAGCAATTAAATTGCCATAACGAATATGAAAAAAATATAGAAAACTAGAAACGAAAATAAAAATAATAAAAAAGAAAGATATAATAAACTCCTGAAAAGTATAACAATAAGTAAATTAAATAAAAAATAAGGCATTAGTAAATAATAAGTAAAAATAAATACTAATAATAATAAAAATAAATATATAAATATAAATATATAATACAAAATAAATAAATAAAATGAATAATAATAAAAGGAAAAAATATATAAAATAAAAATAATACAAAATATGAACAGATAAAGAATAAATAAAAAATAATATATATAAAAACAACAACAACCTTATATAAAAAAGAAAAAAAAAGAAAAAAAAGGAAAGGCACCGCTGCCCGGGCCGAGCGGTTGGCCTGCTCCCGCGCGATGCCCTGCTCACACCGCGCCCGGCCCTGCCCGCACGCACGCGCCAGCGCGCCTGTCCCCATGCGCCAGCGCGCCCAGCGCTACACCGCCCGCTCCCGCGCCCCGCACGCCCGAGCCAGCACGCCAGCCCCGCCACCCGTGCGACCCCGCCAGCTTGCGCGCGCCACCCGTGCCAGGCCTAGTCGGCCACTGTTGACGGCTTCTAAGATATACTAACAAATCATCCCTTGCAATAGTGCCAGAAATGCTTGTTGGTATTTCTTATGCACCATTAACTAAACATCTCCAACTGATGTGTCGGAAATGCTTGTTAAAGGTTCTATTGGATCACAGAGTGAATTCCGCAAGCGCACGAAGATATCATTGTAGCATTTCCCCTTAAGAGTATTCACAAGGGTGTCATTTATATGATCCCAAAGGAAGGCGGGGTAGAGATATATCAACCATCAAGTGGAAAGGGTAGAAAGGTCTAGGTAAGAATCTAGTAAGGATGGATAAAATAATAGTGGAGGTAGTGTGACACACACAAAAGATTTCAAGTTTAAGGGGGATAAGAGGATCCTAGAGGTTAGTTAAGGTTGAGAGTTATGGAGGTACTCCTACTATGCTCTATTGTACATATACATAGTCTAAACTAATTATCCATAAGCTAGATCAATAGTGAATACTTATGCTATGTGGTTCAACACATCGGGCATGGGCTTACCCCTAGCAATACTAGGGCGACTCCCGCCAAGAGCCCGTGGCATAGCCGAACGTGGAGGATTACAAAGGACAGATAGGGCTATCACCACCTACTGCCTACCTCTTCAATCCATGGGTCTACGAGACATCCAATGCTACTTAGCTATCCTAGCACCATGCTAACATATTAAGTAATTATCTTAAGAGCCTAGGCACAATCCATCCTAAGGCAATGAATTGAATCATCATTGAACCAACGTTGATACACAATATAATTATCCATACTAACCTAGTTATGTCATAATTAACTAGACTATAGTGGGGGTCTATAGGTTCTATGATAATGAGATATGTTCATGATGAAGCAGTCATAGAAGCTATACCTTCCACATACATGGACTCCACAATCAAACAAGAAACGCTTTGCCCAAGTATATGTATAAGTAGAGACTAAAGATACTATCTTTATTATGCATAAAGTCATAAATACAAGAAAGAATACATGAGTCATACCTTTCCCAATGTAGGATTGAGAAGAGAGAGACTCCTTACTCCTTTCCCAATTTGGACTTGGGACTAGAGACTCTCCTCTCTACAACCTAACTCCTCTAAGACTATGGATGATACTGTATACAATAGAGATGAAGCTCAAGTGGTGTGTGTTGAAGTGAGGGGTAGGGGGTGCTATTTATACTAGTGTTGAGGTCGGTTCCCGCCACCAAAAGCATGCGAATCAGTCACCATTGACTTCAGGGAGCCGGGAGGAGCCAACACGTGGAGGCTGACCGAGTTTGGTGATTGACCAGGTTGGCCGACCTGGTCATTGCACCGTTTCTCGTGTGCTTTCTCCAGGTGGCTGCCAGTTGGGTCCCATTGATGTATATTGGTGATACACCGTTGAATCTCCTCAGATACTTCTGTTTGTGGGCCATTTGATCCATGAGATGCCACATGTTGTCGCCTGATTGGCTGGGATGATATTTTATAGGATTGGTCCCTCTACATTTCCTCATTTCCTGCATAAAATGTTGCATACACATATTTCTCCAAGTCCAAGTAGAATTGTGTTAGATAGAAAGGTGATGTGTGCAAGAAATGATAAATCCTTCACATAATTGAGTTAAATTGATGGATGAAATTGGCATATAATAGTCGTCAACAAACTCCCCAAGCTTATCCTTTGCTCGTCCCGAGCAAAGTCAAGACTTTAGGTTGATGATCAGGAGTTGCTACAATATCTTATTTTTGAAAGTATCTAATGCACAACAAGATACTCTACCTAGTATTGCAGAAATTGGCTATGATACTCTACCTTTCTTAAGTTATCATGGGGCTTATGCTTTTTCATATTCATGAGTAGTTGAAAGGTAGAATAGCAATCGGAGTAAACATAGCCTAGAAATCAAGTTCCACTTAAATCCCGAGAATTCAATTAGATACTAAGTACTCCAATTTGATTCTCTCAATCACTCCTTTGTGGATAGTGGAAATATTTCCTCACCAAAGCATTGTGCCCCTACTATTACTAATCATTGAATATGGCTTGTATGTGGAGCTTGGTATGGAAAGTAAGTAGGCATATTTTCATCACATATATTGCTAAGTCAAAAGAGTAAGCCTTAGGAGAATTCAAATCAAAACTTTTTGATTCAAGACTAGTGCATGTGTGATGGAGTGGAAGTGGATGTGGATACTTGAGATAACTCCTTTTTTGGTATATTCTCTCTTTCTTTTGCAGGGATGAAACATGGCTACTTCCCTTTTTTCATGCTTATGATGTAAGCATATTTTTTCTTTTTGTAGCAATGTCTTCTACTCCCTTTCTTTGCAATGAATTTTGAAGAGAGTGCTAAACGTGAATAACATGGAGTTTCTCTTTTTATTGTGGTATGGTGGATATGATGGGCGTTTTCCTTACTTCTAGTGTAGAAGTATAGCATGTGCATGTGAAGTCTTGAATTAAAAATAAGTTGAATGATTTCTCACATAGGTCTATACTAGTTTGACTAGGCCCAATGTGAAAGCAAATAGCATATGCATAAGGTTTTGTCTATGTATGGACACCATATGGCTTTGGTAGGTATTTACAATCAATTGAGGGAAACTTAAATATTTTTAGAATTTCTCTGGAAATCTAAGTTTTACTTTCAACCTAGGACAGCAACCCTACCAATTCTAATCTCGCAACAACCTAGAATTAGATCAAGCTTCTGCTACCCACAACTTCCAAATTAAGGTAAAAGTATTTCAAACCAATGAAAGCAATATTCGGAGAGTAGCAAGTTGTAAACTAGAGACTTAGGAAAATAAAACAGAGCAACTATTCATCATTTCATCTACGTGAATTCTAAATCATTCTTACCGCACATCTTTATTTGATGAAAGCAAATCTAACCTATTATTTTTATTATTATTTTTAGATGCAAGGTGGATGATGGATGGATGGATGGAAAATAAATATGCAAGGGATGTGATACATGTTACCTCAAGTGGGGGTCCTCCCCCAAGCTTGTTCTTCAACTACCTCCGTGATAAGGGTTGAATCCTTGATGACGGAAGTACGCTGCAAGATAGGCTTGTTGTTGTTGTAGTGCCGTGTTGAAGTTGGTGAATTTAGCATCCATGTGTTGTTGCTAATCCTGGGTACCTTGAACATGCTCCTGGAGTGTGCTATAGATGTCACCCATTCTCACTTCAAGTTCTCCCATACGTCTAGTGAGGTACGCCATTCCTTGGCTATAGTCATGATGACTTCTTGCCGAAAAGGAACGACGTCCTCTCATGGACGTTGGGGGCAAGCTGCTAGAGCTTGAAGAGGATAAGGGTGGATCCCTTTGCCATTCTTGCCAAGATGATCCCCCAGTCTCATACGTCGGAGGTTGAGTCCATCCGGGTGCATGACCCGTTGGGTTCTCTTCCTCTTAGTATTCATGGACCAGAGAGATTATTGACGGCACGCCCGTCTGCAGCCCTCGCATGATTCCTTGTTACCCTGCCAGAGACATTACTTCTTCTTGCTTCCTCAAGGGGAAGAAGATTAATGTTTAGCCTCCGAAATTTGTACAAATGAAAATCCGGGTTAGGTAACCGAATTTCATTGACAAAGCCAGGATAGAAAAATATCAAGGGCCCATCTTGATCATGCTTAAGGGTATGTCCTTGCACTAAAAAGTCTTCATCAATTAATTCTCTTTCAGTTTCAATATATTCAAATGAGGAGTATTTAAGTGCTCCTACCCTATTAGCAATATGAGTAATTAATGAAGTGCATTCAATTGGTCCTGATTTTGAAATGTAATATAACCATTGTGTCATCATGGCTTTGACTGGAGCAACTTTTATCTTTTTAGTCATGGCAAACAAAATTTTCAATTCATTATCTCGCACAACCCTAACATCTCCCCTAGGGAACATAGTCATAGCCACCCTGAACGTGGCCTAGAGGGGGGGGTGAATAGGCCTTTTGAATTTCCTGCACACTTAATAGAGTCGTCAAAAACTTAATTGACCGGACTAGTCCGGTTGTGTGGGCGGACTAGTCCGGTGTGCTGAAATATGTGAATTGATTAAGTGTTGTTTGGGAAACTAGGTTCTTTTAGCAACGGAAATGAGAACAACAGATTCTTTGATCTAAGATTAGTGTATGAATGCACGTTAAGACTTATGAGCAACTTAAATGGTTGTTTAGCAATCAAGTGATCTAGTGAACAAAACGTAAAGTAAATGAGGCACAAAAGACAAGCGAATTTTTACCGAGGTTTGATCTCACCACGAGATCTACGTCCTCGTTGAGAAATCTCACACAGAGCCGGGTCTCCAACCCTTTCCCTCTTACAGTCACCACGAAGGCCGACTTGATTCCACTATCACGGGTAATCACTGAGTTTGTGGGGCAACCTCACACGTTGAGGGCTCCCACGAGAATTACAACGAAAGAGGCGATGAAATACACTTGAAAGTATTACAATGCAGAGTATAAGTGTAGAAAGATCAAACCCAAGAGCTCGCAACGAAGGAACGACGATCTCCCAATACCGAATCCAAGTGTTCAAATGATTTGACTCCTTTTTGCACCTTAGATGTGTGGGGAGATGTGTTTTAGGCTCTTGGGACAAAGTGGCGGCACTAGGGTTTGTGTTTTCAGCAGTATTCGATGTGTATGTACTTTGGAAGGCCGTGAATTCTCTATTTATATGGTTTCCAAAAAGTTACCGTTGAAAAACCCTAACACCGGACTAGTCCGGTGCAAGTCCGGACTTGTCCGGTCACAGTGTAACTCGAAGTACAGAAAGTCTGGCGGACTAGTCCGGTCCAAGCTCGGACTAGTCCAGTGCTGTGTGAAGGTGGACTTCAGAAAGTTCAACGGACTAGTTTGTGGACTAGTCCTGTCTCCACAGATGGGAGACTCCAGAAAGTTCAACGGACTAGTCCGGTGGACACACGGACTAGTCCGGTCTCCCGATATGAAAGACTCCAGAAAGTTCAACGGACTAGTCCTGTGGACACACGGACTAGTCCGGTCTCCCAATATGAGAGACTCCAGAAAGTTCAACGGACTAGTCCGGTGGACATACGGACTAGTCCGGTCTCTGGAGAAGGGAGACTCCAGAAAGTCTATCGGACTAGTCCGGTCCATGATCGGACTAGTCCGGTGCACTGTGAAAGTTAGGATAATTTTAAAACCCTTACCCCTGCGCAAAGTTGTGAGCTCTTGGAGTGTGTCTTTCATACACTCCATATACATTTAAAATCTAATTTGTTCTTCCAAGCTCCATCAAAGTATCCCTCTTTGGACACCACTCCATTTTTCACCTTTTTGTGTGCACTGAGCTGTTTCACTTTGTTTGTCCTGCAATCATCTCAATAGTTTCATTTGGATCTCATATGTTTGTCATCAATTAGCCAAAACCCACAAGGGATATCCTAGATGCACTTACAATCTCCCCCTTTTTGGTGATTGATGACAACCATTTGAGATATCACAAATGAGAGTAAAATTTTGATTTTCATAAGGTGTGCACATATGAGAATAACGATAAATCCACAAAAAGCTTCTCACATATGCACACACCTTATGGTGGGGTGCCTAACAGGTGTGTGATCAACAAAGTGTGATGAAATAAAGATAATCAATAATGAGCATAGAGATAATCATTCAAGCAACAATAAGCATCACACATAAGAAAAGAAATAGTGCGTTACAAGGTTTTAAAAATAAGTACATATCCTCGATCACAAAAGCATAAGAAGCACTAATACTAGATATAGTCTCAAACAAGTCTCAATCTCTCCCCCTTTGGCATCAAGGCACCAAAAAGGGAAAAATTGAGGGGAATCACTCATCGCCGCTCCCTTCTTCAGTTTCGGTCCGATCTTCATCTTCATCACCATCATCATTCACCGGAGCAGGATCTTCCTCAGAGTCCTCAAAGGCGGGCGGTGATCCAATCGGCTCAATCTCCAGCTTGTCACAGATAGCTTTGATGTTGGCATTGACATATTACTGATGTTTCTTCTGCCTGACTTCAATCTTGCGGCAGCAGGCAAAGATGGAGGTGAGCATTTTGATTACTCCACCGGAGGATTCATGGATAGGCGCAGAGCCAGGAGGAGCAGCTGCAGATCTTGTGGCATTCACATCCTGAGTTTGTTTAGTCCTCCTCTCAGCTCCAGGGGAGGAAGGGGCAGGTGGTGCTGAGGGAAGAGTGTACTCGGTGGGATTTTGTGGCTTCAACCCCGTATGAGGGACATCCTTGACAAACTCAAGTCCCGTCACTTTCTCAATCATGGACATGATGTACGGGGCATACCCGCAAGACCTATTTAGAGTGATTGAGATGTTAACAATGTTGTTGTAGATATACTCAAAGACATTGAATGGTCTCCTTCCACTAATGACCTTCATTAGGGTCCTCAAGGTTCCTTGGATAGTCCCCGCATCTCCATCTTTCGGGGCTATTGTCTTCCTCAAGATTTTGTTGAGGACCACAAAGAAGGGCTTCAAATATTTGATGTTGGTAGGAGTATAGGACATCCTTGTGTCATAGAGGAACTTGATCTCATCCTTCTCCAAGGGTTGCAAATTGTGGATGACAAGATCATGATCCAGAGTGTGTTCAAGGTGAAGAATCCTTGCAAACTCTTCATAAGTAACACTATACTTGGAACCATGAGTCATCCAAGTAAGACTGTCTCCATCACCCCGAGCAAAGTAGAGCGTAGAGTAGAATTGGGTGATGATATCATTGTTCTAGTCATTATCAAAGGAAAACAGTTCCTTCAGACTGTGCCTCTCCAGGGCCTCAACCACCTCACGAAAGGCAGGATACTTCTTCGACTGCATGTATCCAATGTTCACCCATTGACTCTTCACAACGGGATTCTTCATCTTCATGTACACATGCTCGTGGTAGTCGGCATGGAAGTTGCTCCAGAATCTTGGGTCTGAGCATTGCCGAGGTTGATTATACACATTAATCTTCCTGAAGCTATCGGCAAGCTCACCCCCTTTTCCAGTGAAATCCTCACTGGAACGCTGCCTGTTGCGGTGACTTGGGTTTTTCATCTTCAGGGGCCCAATGGGACCACTAGCAAGTCCCTTCCCTTTATTGAGAGCCCTCTTTGGCCCTGAGGAGCTCTCGGCAGCTTTTCCTTGGGCCTTCTTGACAACCACCTTCCTCTTCTTAGGTAGATTGTCGTCGGAGGGTGAAGAGTGGACATTGAGATCATGTCTTTTCTTCATGTACCTCTCCTTGGCTCTCCTCGCTTTTTCATGTTCAACTTCTTCATCAACGTGGAAAGAGCTGTCATCTGAGCTTGAAGACATCGTGCCTAATAAGGAGTTCATGGATTAGATAAGAATGAACCAAGGATTGAGGTCAAATTAGGGATTCAGATGTCAGAGACCGGACTTGTCCGAGTTCAGAGTGCGAACTTGTCCGGCGTACCAGACTTGTCCGTATCTGAGCGCCGGACTAGTCCGGCCTGGCAAGAACCCTAATGATTTCCTTGAATTCCAAAACTTCTATCTAAGGATACAAAATGACATGAAGGTTGTAGGAATACATCTATGAAGCCAATGTACAACCTTGGAATCAAAGGAAACGAGCTAGAATGAGAAAAGTTGAGATTTTGGTTTTAGGGTGAATTTTACCGAGATTTGAAGATTCGCGTTGAGGAGGCTTGAATCTGTCCGGAGGGGAGGATCAACTCACCGAGGAGAGGGTTCCCAACGGGGAGAACTTGATTTTTGAGGGCTCAACTCAAAAGTCTCTTCGGGGGGCTAGGGTTTAGGAGAGAGGAGGAGAGGTGAGGGAGAGAAAGTCCGGTCAAGTGGAGGGAGGTTTGAAATTTCGATTTGGGCTGGCCAGCTGCTTATATACGCGGCCGATCGGACTAGTCCGGCACCCCTGGAAAACCTAAGTATTTTGAGATAATTAAAAGTGATCCAAGGACAAGTTTTGCAAATAATCTTGGTAATTATGACCAGAAAGCAATCAACAATGAAAAGTGGTCATAAACTGCAAGATTTCTTCATTAAAATAGTTTTCTTAGAAGAAAAAAGAGGTGAGGGGTAGTTTTCAACAATAAAATGTGATGTTTGAAGTTTCAACTAGGTATGCAATGTTTCAAGCCACATTTCGAGAGTCAAGAATATTAAGTTCATTTCTAAGCTCACAAAACCTTTTCTCATCAAATGGTTTGGTGAAAATATCCGTAAGTTGTTTTTCAGTCCTAACATGTGAAATAGCAATGTCACCTTTTAACGAATGATCTCTAAGAAAATGATGACGGATATCTATGTGCTGAGTTCTTGAGTGCTCTACAGGGTTGTGTGCAATTTTTATAGCACTTTCATTATCACATAGAAGTGGGATATGGCTAAGATTGTAGCCGTAGTCCCTATGAGTCTGTCGCATCCAAAGTAGTTGGGCGCAACAACTACCGGCTGCAACATACCCTGCTTCCGCTGTGGAAAGAGCAATGGAGTTTTGCTTTTTAGATGACCAAGAAACTAGGGATCTACCAAGAAACTGACAAGTCCCTGACGTGCTCTTTCTATCGACTTTGCATCCTGCATAGTCGGCGTCAAAATACCCTATCAAGTTAAACTTGGATCCTTTGGGATACCAAAGGCCCAAGTTGGGTGTGTGCACAAGATACCTTAGAATTCTTTTTACAACAATTAAGTGACACTCTTTAGGTGCGTCTTGAAACCTTGCACACAAGCAAACACTAAGCATAATATCTGGCCTAGATGCACATAAATAAAGTAAGGAGCCGATCATGGACCGATATACCTTCTGGTCCACATTTGGACCATCTTCATTGAGGTCGAGATGTCCATTAATGGCCATGAGTGTCTTGATGGGCTTGGCTTTGTCCATATTGAATTTCTTGAGAATGTCCTGTGTATATTTGGTTTGGCTTATAAATGTACCTTCTCTTAGTTGCTTCACTTGGAATCCCAAGAAGAACTTCAATTCGCCCATCATTGACATCTCGAACCTATCTGTCATAATTTTGCTAAATTCCTCACAGAAAGATTTGTTAGTGGATCCAAAGATAATGTCATCAACATAAATTTGACATACAAATAGATGATCATCACACTGTTTAGTGAAAAGTGTATAGTCATCTTTACCAATTTTGAATCCATTTTGAGTCAAAAAATCTCTAAGGCACTCGTACCAAGCTCGAGGAGCTTGTTTGAGGCCATAGAGAGCCTTACGCAGTTTGTAGAAATGATCGGGATACTCTTGGTCTTCGAATCCTGGTGGCTGCTCCACATAAACTTCCTCTTTGATTGGACCATTTAAGAAAGCGCTTTTGACATCCATTTGATACAGTTTAAAATTATATTGAGTAGCATATGCCAATAAAATGCGAATGGACTCAAGTCTAGCTACAGTAGCGAAAGTTTCATCGAAGTCCAAACCTTCGACTTGAGAATAGCCCTTGGCCACCAATCTCGCTTTATTTCTTGTTACTACTCCATGCTCATCTTGCTTGTTTCGAAAGACCCATTTGGTTCCGATGATGTTTGCCCTTGGTCTCTCCACCAGCTCCCGCACTTCATTTCTTTTGACGTTGTTCAACTCCTCTTGCATCGCCATCACCCAGTCTGGATACCTTAAGGCTTCTTCTACCCTGTATGGTTCCAGAAAAGACACAAAAGAGTAGTATTCACAGAAATTTGCAACTCGAGATCTAGTAGTTACTCCCTTAGCAATATCTCCAATGATATTATTGATTGGATGGTCTCTTTGCACGCTCTGATGTACTCTTTGGTGTGGAACTTGTGTAGTTGCTTGTTCTTCATTATCTTCATGTTCATTGTCTCCCCCTAGATCATTGCTCCCATGATTATCTTGATATTCTTGATTTTCCTCATCTTGATCTTGTGAAAGAGCTCCCCCTTGATCATTGCCTCCGTGTTGCAGTTCATCTTGTGCATTTGAGTCGAAAGTTCGCTCTTGTGGTAAGATACCACCAAGTCCCATTTTCTTCAGCGCTTCATATGGAGCTTCCTCTTTATCTAGCACACACTTATCAACTTGCTCCACTTGTGAGCCATTAGATTCATCGAACACTAAGTCACGTGCTACTTCAACAAGGCCGGACAACTTGTTGAAGACACGATAGGCGTAGGCATTCGATTCATAACCGAGCAAGAACCCTTCATCGGACTTCGAAGTGAACTTCGAGTCCCTCGATTTCTTGTTCAGAATAAAACATTTACAACCAAATACTTTGAAATAAGAAACATTAGGATTTTTACCGGTAAGGAGCTCATATGGAGTTTTCTTTAGTAGTCGGTGGAGGTACACCCGATTCGTGGCATGACAAGCGGTGTTCACCGCTTCTGCCCAAAATCGATATGATGTCTTGTATTCATCCAACATAGTTCTTGCCATTTTGATCAATGTTCTGTTCTTCCTTTCGGCCACTCCATTTTGTTGAGGGGAGTAGGGTGCCGAGAACTCATGCTTTATTCCTTCTTCATCGAGATACTCTTCAACTTGGAGGTTCTTGAATTATGTCCCGTTGTCACTTCTGATGTTCTTTATGGTTGATGAGAATTCGTTCTGAGCTCTTTTTAGAAACTTCTTGAGGATTCACTGAGTTTCTGATTTATCATACAAGAAAAATACCTAGGTAAATCTTGAAAAATCATCAACAATTACTAAACTGTATTTGTTACCGCCGATGCTGATGTACGAAATAGGACCAAAGAGATCCATGTGGAGGAGTTCCAGCAGTCTTGCGGTAGTCATCACATTCTTGGCGAGGTGTGGTGCTCCGACTTGTTTTCCTGCTTGACAAGCGCTGCACGGCCTGTCTTTTTCAAAAACCACATCCTTAAGACCACAGATGTGACCACCTTTTAGAAGTTTCTGCAAATTTCTCATCCCAACATGGGCTAGCCGTCTATGCCACAGCCATCCCATATTGGTCTTAGCAACCAATCAAGTGCTTAGTTCGGCTTTATCTTTGTTGAAGTCAACAAGATAAAGCTTGCCCTTCAACATTCCCTTGAATGCAATCGAGCCATCGCTTCTTCTAAAAACGGTCACACCCTCATTAATGAATAAACAGTTGTAACATTTGTCACATAGTTGAGATAATGACAAAAGGTTATAATCTAGAGAATCTACATGTAAAACATTAGATAAGGTGTGTTGAGAGGATATTTTAATGTTACCGCTACCAAGGACCTTTCCTTGGCTGTTGTCTCCGAAGTATATGCCTTCACTTGGATCCTTGTTATACTCGTACTCCACAAACATACCTCTCTCTCCGGTCATGTGATTTGTGCATCCGCTATCTAGCACCCATTTAGATCCACCAGAGGAGTAAGCTTGCAAAAAAGAATTATTCTTTGGTTTTAGGTACCCAAGCTTGCTTGGGTCCTCTCAGGTTAGTCACAAGAGTCTTGGACACCCACACGCAAGTTTTCAAGTTCTTGTGGCGTGGCCCTGTATATTTAGCAATGATTTTTCCATTTTTGGCTTTCATAAGAACATAGGAAGCATTAAATGTACGAAACAATATTTGTAAATCAGATTCATGGGATTTTTCCTTAACAAAGACAATTCTATTCTTAGTATGATTAGGAGTAGACATGTGTTTGTTTCTGTCAAAACCAAGACCATCTTTGACATTAGGAGGTCTAGTGACCATATATGCACTACGTGCATATTTGATCTTCTCCTTATCAAAGATGCCGCTCGGGGAACCATGCAAATTATGAGAAGTTGAAGTGTTAGAAGTAACATTCTTCTTACTAGAGCAAGTGCAAGTTTCGATTGTTGTCGAACTCATCTCTTTGGAGGAAGAGTTATTGGAGGAAGAGGAGTCACTTTGCTTGAGTGACTCAACTTGCACCTCAAGGATCTTGTTAACTTTCGACAAGTTAGCAAGTTCTTCCTTGATTGCAATATGTGAGTCCTCTAGCTTTGAGTAAGTTTCCTTACTCAAGGCTAGCTCAACTTCAAGCGACTCATTCTTATCTCTTTCAAGCTCGAGAAGCTTTTCAACTTCTTGATATCTCTTCCTTTCACGGATGAGCATATCTTCTTGTCGGTTAAGAAGTTCCTCCTTTTCAAAGATTTCGTTCGACAACATTTCCATTTTCTTTAAAGCAATTTTACTTAATCCTCTAAACATTTCTTCATTATCACTGGAGTTATCAAAGTCATCAATAGAGGAATTTAACGTAGGAGGAGTGAGTCGAACCTTTTTCTTGCCTTCCTTATCCATAAGTCAAGTGTGGTTGTTCATATCTTGTCCTCCCATGTTTGGGAAGAGTGTGGCTTTCATAGTAGGTTTCTTGACTGCGATAGTGGCTATCTCTTCTTCTTCATCGGAGGAGGACTCGTCGTTTGAGTCCCACTCCTTGCCAATATGAGCTTGATGGGCTTGTATTCTTTTTTTGAAAATTTTCTTTTCTTGAGGTCTTGTTTCCTTCTTATTTTTATTTTCTTCATAGGGGCAGTCCACCATGAAGTGACCATACTCTTCGCAGTTGTAGCAAGTGCGTCTAGCCTTGGATTTTCCTTTATCCTTGCTGTTGCCTTCATTTGAATTGTTGTCGTGTATTCTTTTCATCATGCGTTTGAACTTCTTGATAAATAGTACCATTTCTTCATCATCAAGATCAGTGCTCTCATCGCCTGTATGCCCATCGTCTTGGTCTTCACGAGTTTCTTTGAGTTTGGGTCTGCACGTTGCTTTGAGAGCAACTTCTTTATTTTTGGAAGAGGTGAGTTCGGCTAAGTCTTTGACGTATTGAGCCTCTTTCTCCATCATTTCATGATTTATGATCTTCCCCAATAACTCATCCGGAGTCATTTTGTGAAATTCGGGGCTTTCTCTAATCATTGAGCAAAGTGTGACATTTCTTGGCATGAAGGCTCTAATAATTCTTTTGACCACCTCATGATCCGTCCATTTCTTACTTCCATAGGCACGAATTTTTTTGATGAGTGTCTTCATCCGGTTGTACATGTCTTGAGGTGATTCGCCTTCTTCAATAGCAAATCTCCCCAACTCTCCTTCAAGCATCTCAATTTTAGCTTCATGAACCGACCTATTTCCTTCGTGAGCTATCTTAAGTGTATCCCAGATTTCTTTTGCACTTTCTAAACCATCGATCTTGGTGAATTCTTCTCTACTTAGTGATGATGTGATCACAACGACGACTTGTGCGTTTCTGTGAATCTCTTGTTCTTGTTCTGGAGTGAGTTCCTCATCCGTGTCCGGGATATCTATGCCAGTGCAAACAATGTGCCACAAACTAGGATTCAGGGATATTAGATGCATCTTCATGTTTTACTTCCACGTGGTGTAGTCACTTCCGTCATACTGTGGAGGCTTTCCTATAGGAATGGAGAGATAGTGATTGTTTGAATTGAGACGGTTGTAGTTGTAGGGATGTCGGGAGTAGTCGTGATGACCACTCCCCGTCGTCTTCTCTTCTTATTTTCCTTTTTGTCCTAGCAGTTTCTTTCTCAAGAGTGCCTTTAGTTGTCGCACTTCTTCATCATCATGTGGGCTTTCTTTCAGCACATCGAAGGCCTTAGCTTCTTGTTCCTCCTCATTGATGTTCATCTTCGAGATATCGTTGTTCTTCTTAGAGGCCATTGATCTCTCCAAGATGTGAGTCTCGTTGGCGGAGAACTTTGCTCTGATACCAATTGAACGTGGCCTAGAGGGGGGGGTGAATAGGCCTTTTGAATTTCCTGCACACTTAATAGAGTCGTCAAAAACTTAATTGACCGTACTAGTCCGGTTGTGTGGGCGGACTAGTCCGGTGTGCTGAAATATGTGAATTAATTAAGTGTTGTTTGGGAAACTAGGTTCTTCTAGCAGCAAAAATGAGAACAACAGATTATTTGATCTAAGATTAGTGTATGAATGCACGAGAAGACTTATGAGAAACTTAAATGGTTGTTTAGCAATCAAGTGATCTAGTGAACAAAACGTAAAGTAAATGAGGCACAAGAGACAAACGAATTTTTACCGAGGTTCGATCACACCACGAGATCTACGTCCTCATTGAGGAAGCTCGCACAGAGCCGGGTCTCCAACCCTTTCCCTCTTCAAGTCACCACGAAGGCCGACTTGATTTCACTATCATGGGTAATCAGTGAGTTTGTGGGGCAACCTCACACGTTGAGGGCTCCCACGAGAATTACAACGAAAGAGGCAATCAAATACACTTGAAAGTATTACAATGCAGAGTATAAGTGTAGAAAGATCAAACCCCAAGAGCTCGCAACAAAGGAACGACGATCTCCCAATCCCAAATCCAAGTGTTCAAATGATTTGACTCCTTTTTACACCTTAGATGTGTGGGGAGATGTGTTTTAGGCTCTTGGGACAAAGTGGCGGCACTAGGGTTTGTGTTTTCAGCAGTATTCGACGTGTATGTACTTTGGAAGGCCGTGGATTCTCTATTTATATGGTTTCCAAAAAGTTACCATTGAAAAACCCTAACACCAGACTAGTCCGATGCAAGTCCGGACTTGTCCGGTCACAGTGTAACTCGAAGTCCGGAAAGTCTGGTGGACTAGTCCGGTCCAAGCTCGGACTAGTCCGATGCTGTGTGAAGGTGGACTTCGGAAAGTTCAACGGACTAGTCCGTGGACTAGTCCAGTCTCCACAGATGGGAGACTCCAGAATGTTCAACGGACTAGTCCGGTCTCCCGATATGAAAGACTCCAGAAAGTTCAACGGACTAGTCCGCTGGACACACGGACTAGTCCAGTCTCCCAATATGAGAGACTTCAGAAAGTTCAACGGACTAGTCCGATGGACATACGGACTAGTCCGGTCCGGTCTCTGGAGAAAGGAGACTCCAGAAAGTCTATCGGACTAGTTCGTTCGGTCCATGATCGGACTAGTCCGGTGCACTGTGAAAGTTAGGTTAATTTTAAAACCCTTACCCCTGCGCAAAGTTGTGAGCTCTTGGAGTGTGTCTTTCATACACTCCCTATACCTTTAAAATCTAATTTGTTCTTCCAAGCTCCATCAAAGTATCCCTCTTTGGACACCACTCCATTTTTCACCTTTTTGTGTGCACCGAGCTGTTTCACTTTGTTTGTCCTGCAATCATCTCAATAGTTTCATTAGGATCTCATATGTTTGTCATCAATTAGCCAAAACCCACAAGGGATATCCTAGATGCACTTACACGCCCATCTATGCATGAAGCGTAAGGTAGGGTTTTGGATGTGGCTATTCCTAGGAGCCCTACATGTGACCTCACTAGTTAGCTCATGCCAAAAACTTTCTTTGTTAAACTTATGAAAATTGTATAAATCTAGCAAACACCGTTTATGGAAGCCTAGGATGCTACTTAATTCTTTCCATAGGATGTTGTATTCTTTTTGAAATAATATAAAAGAAATACCATCAAATCCTATTCTTAGCGTGCAAAGCAATTGGATAGTGAGAAGGCGTGAACCTTTCTCTTCTATGTGAGCAAAGTCATCAAATGCAATTGCATGCCAAATGGAAAGAGTCCATAACTATTTTGGAGATCAAATGTGGATCGTAATCTTTGGTGTGGCGGAACTCACGATCTTGGAGAAGCCTGCGTGCGTGATCTTCTACTTCGCTTCATATGTCGAGGTCGTTGTCATGAAGAAGTTGGTGCGGGTTGCCTCTCTCTTCCATGGGAGTGTCTTCACACACACTTCTCCTCCTTGGTCTTGTACCCATGGAAGAGAGGCGTGCACTAGAACCTTCACCATGGCTTGAGCTTGCAGCCTCCTTCCTTTTTTTGAACAACCTCTTCATGTATTTTTGAGTTCAACAAGAAAGAACAAAACAAGGCAAGAAAAATCCGAAAAGAAGCAATGTTTGGAAAACAAAACTCCTAACGAATTTTCTCCTCTAGAAAGCTTGAGTGTAAAATGCAAATGCAAACAAAAGAAAATCTTTTTGGGGATGGATTTGAGCAAGAGTGTTGTAATGAATAGCAAGAAAAACAAGGTGAGCTAGAGAGTGACTTGGGGAGGTGTAAGATGATGTGGTGTGTGAAGAGAAGTGCTCCTCACGGCCACAATTTAGGGTGCACCCTCCAACGGTCACTTAGGGTTCAAAATGTAGACATTGGAGGAAGGGGGGCCAAATTGGCTCCACTCCCTATTCGGTCGACCAGGGGGTTCGACCGACCTAATAGGTGGCCCCCCTGGTTCCCCTTTTGGCAAGTGGCTCCCCAACGGCTATAAAGTTAGCACGTTGGTGAAATGCCACATGTGCAGCTCAGAACAAATTGTTTTCAAATCCAACAAAAATTTTCTTTTGAAAAGAAAGAAAGAAAAATGATAGTTGAGAATATAAGATTCTCAACTTGCTAGGGAAAATGAAATATGCAATGGGAAAAATCCAAATGGGGTGGAAACAGGACGAAAGAAAAATAAAGTGGGATAACTACCAATTTAACCTATTGGTGTAGGTCTCACTATCGTCCGATGAGATGGACATTCCTCCGTCTTCATTTCACATCCGGGCTCGGAGGGATGAACTCGGACGGCTGTCTTTCTTCTTCTGCCATTCCTTCTTTGGTGGCTTGGTGGACTTGGGCCTTCGGGAAGGTCCAGACGATTATGTCACCTTTGGATATCAGCGTGGTCAAAATGACGGATTCTCCTCGTAGATTAATCTTCTCATGAATGCAATGAGTGAGTCCACCTTTGGAGGTGTGACTTCGACCTCTCTGATGTGTTTATCATTCGGCCCATACTTGATTCGAATCATGGAGCATTGTTCTGGTCTAGGCCGAAAGTTAAACTTTTCCTCCTTGCCATTGATATGGAAGTGGATTTCTCCAACTCCCACATCTATGCGAGCTTTTGCAGTGCTGCGGAATGGATGCCCAAGAATGAGTGGTGTATCTTTCTCAGTGTCCATGTCTAGCACCACAAAATCCACGGGTATGAAGCAGTTCCGGATCTTCACCAAGACGTCTTCAGCAATACCCGCTGGATAACAGACTGAAGAGTCAGCCAGTTGTAGCTGCATTGGTGTTGGAGTCAGCTCTGTGAAGTTCAGCTGGTCGAACACAACCTTGGGCATCACACTAACACTTGCTCCCAGATCACAAAGTGCCTTGTCAAAATGGTGAGCCCCAATTGAGCATGAAATGGTAGGACATCCGAGGTCCTTTTTCTTTTCAGGAAGCCTATTGAGGATGGTTGCACTGCAGTCTTTCGTAATCTTGACGGCCTCAGCGGTGGGCAATGGCCGATTGTTGTTCAATATGTCCTTGAGATAGCGAGCATAAGTGGGTACTTGCATCGCATTAATCAAGGGCACATTGATGTGGATCTTTTGTATGATCTCAACAAAACGGTTGAATTGCTCATCCACTGTTGGCTTCCTTTGTCTGTGAGGGAATGGAAATAAGTTGGTGTCTTCAAAGTGTTTAGCCATTCTCTCACCAAGTAATTCACTTGGGACATCCTCCTTCTCAGGCTCAGTTGTCCTATTTTCTTGTGTGGGATATGGTCGGTCACTAGTGGTCTTTCCTCCTCTCGTGACCACTGCACTGACGTTCTCTACCGAGGCTTCTAGCTGCCCCGAAATTTTGTTGTTTTCTAGTGGAAGGACAACTGCAGCAAGTTGTGCCAGCTGAGTCTCCAACATCTTGTTGAAGCTCAGTTGATTCTTGAATGTTGAGGATAGTCCTTCAATCTTTGCATTGATATTCTCTAGGGTCTTGTCATTAGCTGACAGCTTATTGGATAGGGCATCGTTGATCTTGAGCTGGCTAATGGCAAGTTCTCTCAAGTTGGGCTGATTTCCAGGGTTGCCATTGTTGTTGTACCCTCCTTGAAAGAATGGGTGTTGTTGACCCCACCCTTGACCTCCTGGACGATAGCCATTGTTGTTGTTGAAATTTCCATTGTGGGCGAGGTATAGGGCATCCTCACGAGTTTCTGGGCAATCATTGCCCATATGACCCGTGTTGCCACAGACTTCACACGTGATGTGAGAGTCTAGGGCATAGGCATTGCTAGACACTTCACCACTAGCTTGTCCATCAATTTTCTTCATTAGGAGGTCCAATTTTGCAGCGATCATGTCCACCTCCTTCAAGGTGTGCATGCCTCACGTCGGGTATGGAGACGCTCATCATCCCATCCCATGTTGGACACCATCTTCTTAATAATATCTCTAGCTTTTGGCACCGTCAATGAGAAGAAGGCTCCTCCAGTAGCAGCATCCAAATGGTCACGAGCTGATGGGATCATCCCATTATAGAAGTTTTGAATAAGGAGCCAGTCATCCATCCCATGGTGGGTACAGACTAGGATGTACTCCTGAAGCCTTTCCCATGCCTCGGGAATAGATTTCTTGAGCTCTTGCTGAAAGCTGGAAATCCTTTCACGTAGGGCATTGATTTTGCCCAACGGGAAGAATTTGGCGGGGAATGTCGTAGAACACTTCTCCCAAGTGTCTATAGCACTTCGGTTCGCGTAGAACCACTGTTTCGCTCTCCCAAAGAGAGAGAACAGGAACAGTCTTAGACGGACCGCATCTGGAGACACGTCCTTGATCTTAAAAGTGCTACAGATCTCGAGGAATTATTGCAGGTGAGCACTTGCATCCTCGTTAGCCTTCCCACTGAATGGGTTGGCTTGCACCTGTAAGTGCATCTAGGATATACCTTGTGGGTTTTGGCTAATTGATGACAAACATATGAGATCCTAATGAAACTATTGAGATGACTGCAGGACAGATAAGTGAAATAGCTCGGTGCACACAAAAAGGTGAAAAATGGAGTGGTGTCCAAAGAGGGATACTTTGATGGAGCTTGGAAGATCAAAAATTAGATTTTGAATGTATAGGGAGTGTATGAAAGACACACTTCAAGATCTCACAACTTTGCGCTGGGGTAAGGGCTTAAAATTCACAATTCACCGGACTAGTCCGATCATAGACCGGACTAGTCTGTTTAACTCTCTGGAATCTCTCAAATTGGGAGACCGGACTAGTCCGTGTCCACCGGACTAGTCTGTTTAACTTTCTGTAGTCTCTCACATTGAGAGACCGGACTAGTCCGTGTGTCCACGGGACTAGTCCTTTGATCTTTCTGGAGTCTCCCTTCTGTGGAGATCGGACTAGTCCGTGGACTAGTCCGTTGAACTTTCTGGAGTTCATCTTCACACAGCACCGGACTAGTCCGAGCTTGGACCGGACTAGTCCGGCAGACTTTCTGGACTTCAAAGTACACTGAGACCGGACAAGTCTGGACTTGCACCGGACTAGTCTGGTGTTAGGGTTTTTCAACGGCTACCTTTTGGAAACCCTATAAATAGAGAGTCCACGGCTTTCCTATGAATATACACGACATATACTGCTGCAAACACAAACCTTAGTGCCGCCACTTCATCCCAAGAGCCCAAAACACATCTCCCCACACATCTAAAGTGCAAAAAGAGTGAAATCAATTGAACACTTGGATTTGGGATTGGGAGATCGTCGTTCCTTCATTGCGAGCTCTTGGGGTTTGATGTTTCTACAATCATACTCTGCATTGTAATACTTTTGAGTGTATTTGATCACTTCTTTCGTTGTAATTCTCGTGGGAGCCCTCAACGTGTGAGGTTGCCCCACAAACTTGGTGATTACCCGTCATAGTGGAATCAAGTCGGCCTTCGTGGTGACTTGAAGAGGGAAAGAGTTGGAGACCCGGCTCTGTGTGAGCTTCCTCAACAAGGACGTAGATCTCGTGGTGAGATCGAACCTCGAGAAAAATTCGTGTGTCTTGCGCCTTATTTCCTTTACATTTTGTTCATTAGATCACTTGAGTGCTAAACATCAATCTAAGGCAATTATAAGTTTTCACTCGCATTCTTACATTAATCTCAAATAAAAATATCAGTTGTTCTCATTTCCGCTGCTAAAGAAATTTAGTTTCCCAAATAACACCTGATCAACACACATATTTCTAGCACACCGGACAAGTCCGCCCACACGACCGAACTAGTCCGACCAACCAAGTTTTGACGATTCTATTAAGTGTGCAGGAAATTCAAAAGGCCTATTCACCCCCCTCTAGGCCACATTAAATTGGTATCAGAGCAAGGTTCTCCGCTAACGAGACTCACATCTCGGAGAGATCAATGGCCTCTGAGAAGAACAATGATATCTCGAAGATGAACATTAATGAGGAGGAACAAGAAACTAAAGCCTTTGATGTGCTGAAAGAGAGCCCACACGATGATGAAGAAGTGCGACAACTAAAGGCACTCCTGAGAAAGAAACTGCTAGGACAAAAGGGAAAAGAAGAAGAGAAGACGACGGGGAGTGGTCATCACGACTACTCCCGACATCCTTACAACTACAACCGTCTCAATTCAAACAATCACTATCTTTCCATTCCTACGGGAAAACCTCCACAGTTTGACGGAAGCGACTATACCATGTGGAAGTACAACATGAAGATGCATCTAATATCCCTAAACCCTAGTCTGTGGTACATTGTTTGCACTGACATAGATATCCCGGACACGGATGAAGAACTTACCCCAGAACAAGAACAAGAGATTCACAGAAATGCACAAGCCGTCGCCGTGATCACATCATCACTAAGAAGAGAGGAATTCACCAAGATCGATGGCTTAGAAAGTGCAAAGGAAATATGGGATACACTCAAGACAGCTCACAAAGGAAATAGGTCGGTTCGTGAAGCTAAAATCGAGATGCTTGAAGGAGAGTTGGGGAGATTTGCTATTGAAGAAGGCGAATCACCTCAAGACATATACAACTGGATGAAGGCACTCATCAACAAAATCCGTGCCTATGGAAGTAAGAAATGGATGGATCACGAGGTGGTCAAGAGAATGATTAGAGCCTTCATGCCAAGAAATGTCACACTTTTCTCAATGATTAGAGAAAGCCCCGGGTTTCGCAAAAGGACTCCCGATGAGTTGTTGGGGAAGATCATAAATCATGAAATGATGGAGAAAGAGGCACAATACGTCAAAGACTTGGCCGAACTCACTTCCTCCAAAAAGAAAGAGGTTGCTCTCAAAGCAACATGCCGACCCAAACTCAAAGAAACTCTTATAGATCAAGAAGATGGGCATACAAGCGACAAGAGAACCGATCTTGATGATGAAGAAATGGCACTCTTTATCAAGAAGTTCAAGCGAATGATGAAAAGAAGACACAACAATAACTCAAATGAAGGCAAAAGCAAGGATAAAGGAAAATCCAAGGCTCGACGCACTTGCTACAACTGCGGAGAGTATGGTCACTTCATGATGGACTGCCCTTATGAAGAAAACAAAAGGAAGAAGGAAACAAGACCTCAAGAAAAGAAGAATTTCAGAAAGAGAAGACAAGCCCATCAAGCTCACATTGGCAAGGAGTGGGACTCAAACGACGAGTCCTCCTCCGATGAAGAAAAGAGATGGCCACTATCGCAATCAAGAAACCTGCTATGAAGGCCACACTCTTCCCAAACATGAAAGGATGGGATATGAACAACAACACTTGCCTTATGGCTAAGGAAGGCAAGAAAAAGATACGACTCACTCCTCCTATGCTAAATTCCTCTATTGATGACTTTGATAGCTCTAGTGATAATGAAGAAATGTTTAGAGGACTAAGTAAAATTGCTCTAAAGAAAATGGAAATGTTGTCGAACGAAATCTTTGAAAAGGAGGAACTTCTTAACCGACAAGAAGATATGCTCATCCGTGAAAGGAAGAGATATCAAGAAGTTGAAAAGCTTCTTGAGCTTGAAAGAGAGAAAAACGAGTCGCTTGAGGTTGAGCTAGCCTTGAGTAAGGAAACTTACTCAAAGCTAGAAGACTCGCATATTGCAATCAAGGAAGAACTTGCTAACTTGTCAAAAGTTAACAAGATCCTTGAGGTGCAAGTTGAGTCGCTCAACCAAAGTGACTCCTCTTCCTCCAAGAGCTCTTCCTCCAAAGATATAAGTTCGACAACAATCGGAACTTGCACTTGCTCTAGTAAGAAGAATGTCATTTCTAATACTTCAACTTCTCATAATATGCATGCCCCTCCAAGCGGCATCTTTGATAAGGAGAAGATCAAATATGCACGCAGTGCATAAATGGTCACTAGACCTCCTAATGTCAAAGATGGCCTTGGTTTTGACAGGAACAAACACATGTCTACTCCCAAACATGCTAAGAATGGAATTGTCTTTGTTAAGGAAAAATCCCATGAATCTGATTTACAAATATTGTTTCGTACATTTGATGCTTCCTATGTCCTTATGAAAGCCAAACATTGAAAAGTCATTGCTAAATATACAGGGCCACACCACAAGAACTTAAAAACTTGTGTGTGGGTACCCAAGACTCTTGTGACTAACCTGAGAGGACCCAAGCAAGCTTGGGTACCTAAAACCAAGGAATAATTCTTTTTGCAAGCTTACTCCTCTGGTGGGTTTAAATGGGTGCTAGATAGAGGATGCACAAATCACATGACCGGATAGAGAGGTATGTTTGCGAAGTACGAATATAACAAGGATCCAAGTGAAGGCATATACTTCAGAGACAACAGCCAAGGAAAGGTCCTTGGTAGCGGTAACATTGAAATATCCGCTCAACACACATTATCCAATGTTTTACATGTAGATTCTCTAGATTATAACCTTTTGTCAATATCCCAACTATGCGACAAAGGTTACAACTGTTTATTCACCAATGAGGGTGTGACCGTTTTTAGAAGAAGCGATGGCTCGATTGCATTCAAGGGAATGTTGAAGGGAAAGCTCTATCTTGTTGACTTCAACAAAGATAAAGCCGAACTCAACACTTGCTTGGTTGCTAAGACCAACATGGGATGGCTGTGGCATAGACAGCTAGCCCATGTTGGGATGAGAAATCTACAGAAACTTCTAAAAGGTGGTCACATCCGTGGTCTTAAGGATGTGGTTTTTGAAAAAGACAGGTCGTGCAGCGCTTGTCAAGCAGGAAAACAAGTTGGAGCACCACACCCTGCCAAGAATGTGATGACTACCGCAAGACCGCTGGAAATCCTCCACATGGATCTCTTTGGTCCAATTTCGTACATCAGCATCGGCGATAACAAATACGGTTTAATAATTGTTGATGATTTTTCAATATTTACCTGGGTATTTTTCTTGTATGACAAATCAGAAACTCAGGGGATCCTCAAGAAGTTCTTGAAAAGAGCTCAGAACGAATTCTCATCAACCATAAAGAACATCAGAAGTGACAACGGGGCGGAATTCAAGAACCTCCAAGTTGAAGAGTTTCTCGATGAAGAAGGGATAATGCATGAATTCTCGGTACCCTACTCCCCTCAACAAAATGGAGTGGCCAAAAGAAAGAACAGAACATTGATCGAAATGACCAGAACTATGTTGGATGAATACAAGACATCAGATCGATTTTGGGCAGAAGCGGTGAACACCGCTTGTCACGCCACGAATCGACTATACCTCCATCGACTACTGAAGAAAACTCCGTATGAGCTCCTTACCGGTAAAAAGCCTAATGTTTCTTATTTTAAAGTTTTTGGTTGCAAATGTTTTATTCTGAACAAGAAACAGAGGGCCTCGAAGTTTGCGTCGAAGTCCAATGAAGGATTCTTGCTCGGTTATGAATCGAATGCCTACGCCTATCGTGTCTTCAACAAGGTGTCCGGTCTTGTTGAAGTAGCACGTGACGTAGTGTTTGATGAATCTAACGGCTCACAAGTGGAGCAAGTTGATAAGTGTGTGCTAGATAAAGAGGAAGCTCCATATGAAGCACTGAAGAAAATGGGACTTGGTGATATCTTACCACAAGAGCAAACATTCGACTCAAATGCACAAGATGAACCTCAACACAGAGGCAATGATCAAGGGGGAGCTTGCACAAGATCAAGAGGAGGAAGATCAAGAAGATCAGGACAATCATGGAAGCAATGATCTAGGGGGAGACAATGCACATGAAGATAATGAAGAACAAGCAACTACACAAGCTCCACACCCAAGAGTACACTAGAGCGTGCAAAGAGACCACCCTGTCAACAATATCATTGGAGATATTGCTAAGGGAGTAACTACTAGATCTCGAGTTGCAAATTTCTGTGAATACTACTCTTTTGTGTCTTTTCTAGAACCATACAGGGTAGAAGAAGCCTTAAGGGATCCAGACTGGGTGATAGCAATGCAAGAAGAGTTGAACAACTTCAAGAGAAATGAAGTGTGGGAGCTGGTGGAGAGACCAAAGGCGAACATAGTTGGAACCAAATGGGTCTTTCGGAACAAGCAAGATGAACATGGAGTAGTAAAAAGAAATAAAGCAAGATTGGTGGCCAAAGGTTATTCTCAGGTCGAAGGTTTGGACTTCGATGAAACTTTCGCTCCTATAGCTAGACTTGAGTCCATTCGTATTTTATTGGCATATGCTACTCACCATAATTTTAAGCTTTATCAAATGGACGTCAAAAGCGCTTTCTTAAACGGTCCTATCAAGGAGGAAGTTTATGTGGAGCAGCCACCAGGATTCGAAGACCAAAAGTATCCCAACCATGTCTACAAACTACGTAAGGCTCTCTATGGCCTCAAACAAGCTCCTCGAGCTTGGTATGAGTGTCTTAGAGATTTTCTAATTCAAAATGGATTCAAAATTGGTAAAGCTGACTATACACTTTTCACTAAACATTGTGATGATCACCTATTCATATGTCAAATTTATGTTGATGACATTATATTTGGATCCACTAACAAATCTTTCTGTGAAGAATTTAGCAAAATTATGACAGATAGGTTCGAGATGTCAATGATGGGCGAATTGAAGTTCTTCTTGGGATTCCAAGTGAAGCAATTAAGAGAAGGTACATTTATAAGCCAAACCAAATATACACAGGACATTCTCAAGAAATTCAATATGGACAAAGCCAAGCCCATCAAGACACCCATGGCCACCAACAGACATCTCGACCTCAATGAAGACGGTCCAAATGTGGACCAAAAGGTATATCGGTCCATGATCGGCTCCTTACTTTATTTATGTGCATCTAGGCCAGATATTATGCTTAGTGTTTCCTTGTGTGCAAGGTTTCAAGCCGCACCTAAAGAGTGTCACTTAATTGCGGTAAAAAGAATCCTAAGGTACCTTGTGCACACACCCAACTTGGGCCTTTGTTATCTCAAAGGATCCAAATTTAACTTGATAGGGTATTCCGACGCCGACTATGCAGGATGCAAAGTCGATAGAAAGAGCACGTCAGGGACTTGTCAATTTCTTGGTAGGTCCCTAGTTTCTTGGTCATCTAAAAAGCAAAACTCCATTGCTCTTTCCACAGCAGAAGCAGAATATGTTGCAGCCGGTAGTTGTTGCTGTAACACCCTCATTTTCATGCATCATGCCCTACATACATTCATATATATGTTTAACATTAACCCACAACAAGAGGAACGAGTTTAAAATTGTTTTGGAACAAAACCGCACTTAAAACGCAGGAAAGAGCAAACCCTAGCGCCGCCACTTCGTCCCAAGAGCCCAAAATAAATCTCCCCACACATCTAAAGTTCAAAAAGAGTGAAATCAATTGAACACTTGGATTCGGGATTGGGAGATTGTCATTCTTTCATTGCGAGCTCTTGGGGTTTGATCTTTCTACACTCATACTCTGCATTGTAATACTTTTGAGTGTATTTGATCACTTTTTCATTGTAATTCTCGTGGGAGCCCTCAACGTGTGAGGTTGCCCCACAAACTTGGTGATTACCCGTGATAGTGGAATCAAGTCGGCCTTTGTGGTGACTTGAGGAGGGAAACGGTTGGAGACCCGGCTCTGTGTGAGCTTCCTCAACGAGGACGTAGATCTCGTGGTGAGATCGAACCTCGGGAAAAATTCGTGTGTCTTGTGTCTCATTTACTTTAAATTTTGTTCATTAGATCATTTGAGTGCTAAACTTCAACATAAGACTATTAGAAGTTACACCTGCATTCTTATATTAATATCAAGTACAAATATCAGTTGTTCTCAATTTCGCTGCTAAAGAAATTTATTTTCCCAATTAACACCTGATCAACACACATAATTTTTGCACACCGGACTAGTCCGCCCACACAACCGGACTAGTCCGGCCAACTAAGTTTTGACGATTCTATTAAGTGTGCAGGAAATTCAAAAGGCCTATTCACCCCCCCTCTAGGCCACATTCAATTGGTATCAGAGCAAGGTTCTCCACCAACGAGACTCACATCTCGGAGAGATCAATGGCCTCTGAGAAGAACAACGATATCTCGAAGATGAACATCAATGAGGAGGAACAAGAAACTAAAGCTTTTGATGTGCTGAAAGAGAGCCCACACGATGATGAAGAAGTGCGACAATTGAAGGCACTTCTGAGAAAGAAGCTGCTAGGACAAAAAGGAAAGGAAGAAGAGAAGACGACGGGGAGCGGTCACGACTACTCCCGACAGCCTTACAACTACAACCGTCTTAACTCAAACAACCATTATCTTTCTATTCCTATGGGAAAACCTCCACAGTTTGACGGAAGTGACTATACAATGTGGAAGTACAACATGAAGATGCATCTAATATCCCTAAATCCTAGTCTATGGCACATCGTTTGCACTGGCATAGATATCCCGGACACGGATGAAGAACTCACCCCAGAACAAGAACACGAGATTCACAGAAATGCACAAGCCGTCGCCGTGATAACATCATCATTAAGTAGAGAGGAATTCACCAAGATTGCTGGCTTAGAAAGTGCAAAGGAAATCTGGGATACACTTAAGACGGCTCAGGAAGGAAATAGATCGGTTCGTGAAGCAAAAATAGAAATGCTTGAAGGAGAGTTGGGGAGATTCGCTATTGAAGAAGGCGAATCACCTCAAGACATGTACAACCGGATGAAGGCAATCATCACAAGCTACGTGCCTATGGAAGTAAGAAATGGACGGATCACGAGGTAGTCAAGAGAATGATTAGAGCCTTCATGCCAAGAAATGTCACACTCTGCTCAATGATTAGAGAAAGCCCCGGTTTTCATAAATTGACCCCCGATGAGTTGTTGGGGAAGATCATAAATCACGAGATGATGGAGAAAGAGGCAAAATACGTCAAAGACTTGGCCGAACTCACTTCCTCCAAAAGGAAAGAGGTCGCTCTCAAAGCTACATGTTGACCCAAACTCAAAGAAGCTCGTGAAGATCAAGACGATGGGCACACAAGTGACGAGAGCACCGATCTTGATGATGAGGAAATGGTACTCTTTATCAAGAAGTTCAAGCGAATGATGAAAAGAAGACACGGCAACAACTCAAATGAAGGCAAAAGCAAGGACAAAGGAAAATCCAAGGCTCGACGCACTTGCTACAACTGCGGAGAGTATGGTCACTTCATGATGGACTGCCCCTATGAAGAAAACAAAAATAAGAAGGAAACGAGATCTCAAGAAAAGAAAAATTTCAGAAAAAGAAGACAAAACCATCAAGCTCACATTGGCAAGGAGTGGGACTCAAACGACGAGTCCTCCTCCGATGAAGAAGAAGAGATGGCCACTATTGCAATCAAGAAGCCTACTATGAAGGCCACACTCTTTCCAAACATGGGAAGACAGGACATGAACAACCACACTTGCCTTATGGCCAAGGAAGGCAAGAAAAAGGTACGGCTCACTCCTCCTATGCTAAATTCCTCTATTGATGACTTTGACAGCTCTAGCGACAATGAAGAAATGTTTAGAGGACTAAGTAAAATTGCTCTAAAGAAAATGGAAATGTTGTCGAACGAAATTTTTGAGAAGGAAGAACTTCTTGATCGACAAGAAGATATGCTCATCCATGAAAGGAAGAGATATCAAGAAGTTGAAAAGCTTCTCGAGCTTGAAAGAGAGAAGAACAAGTCGCTTGAAGTTGAGCTAGTCTTGAGTAAGGAAACTTACTCAAAGCTAAAAGACTCGCATATTACAATCAAGGAAGAACTTGCTAACTTGTCAAAAGTTAACAAGATCCTTGAGGTGCAAGTTGAGTCGCTCAAGCAAAGTGACTCTTCTTCCTCCAAGAGCTCTTCCCCCAAAGATATGAGTTCGACAACAATCGGAACTTGCACTTGCTCTAGTAAGAAGAATATTATTTCTAATACATCAACTTCTCGTAATATGCATGCCCCCCCAAGAGGCATCTTTGATAAGGAGAAGATCAAATATGCACGCAGTGCATACATGGTCACTAGACCTCCTAATATCAAAGATGGCGTTGGTTTTGATAAGAACAAACCCATGCCTACTTCTAATCATGCTAAGAATAGAATTGTCTTTGTCAAGGAAAAATCTCATGAATCTGAACCACAAACATTGTTTCATACATTTAATGCTTCTTGTGTTCTTATGAAAGCCAAAAATGGAAGAGCCATTGCCAAATATACAGGGCCACGCCACAAGAACTTGAAAACTTGTGTGTGGGTGCCAAAGACTCTTGTGACTAACCTGAGAGGACCCAAGCAAGCTTGGGTACCTAAAACCAAGGAATAATAATTTTTTTTTGCAGGCTTACTCCTCCGGCGGAACAAAATGGGTACTTGATAGCGGATGCACAAATCACATGACCGAATAGAGAGGTATGTTTGTGGAGTACGAGCACAACAAGGATCCAGGTGAAGGCATATACTTCGGAGACAACAGCCAAGGAAAGGTCCTTGGTAGCGGTAACATTGAAATATCCTCTCAACATACCTTATCAAATGTTTTAAACGTAGATTCTCTAGATTATAACCTTTTGTCAATATCCCAACTATGCGACAAAGGTTACAATTGCTTATTCACTGATGAGGGTGTGACTGTTTTTAGAAGAAGCGATGGCTCGATTGCACTCAAGGGAATGTTGAAGGGCAAGCTTTATCTAGTTGACTTCAACAAAGATAAAGCCGAACTCAACACTTGCTTGGTTGCTAAGACCAACATGGGATGGCTGTGGCATAGACGGCTAGCCCATGTTGGGATGAGAAATCTGCAGAAACTTCTAAAAGGTGGTCACATCTGTGATCTTAAGGATGTGGTTTTTGAAAAGGACAGGCCGTGCAGCACTGTTCAAGCAGGAAAACAAGTCGGAGCACCACACCCCACCAAGAATGTGATGACCACCGCAAGACCGCTGGAACTTCTCCACATGGATCTTTTTGGTCCAGTCTCGTACATCAGCATCGGCGGTAACAAATACGGTTTAGTAATTGTCGATGATTTTTCAAGATTTACCTGGGTATTTTTCCTGTATGATAAATCAGAAACTCAGGGGATCCTCAAGAAGTTCTTGAGAAGAGCTCAGAACGAATTCTCATCAACCATAAAGAACATCAGAAGTGACAACGGGACAGAATTCAAGAATCTCCAGGTTGAAGAGTTTCTCGATGAAGAAGGGATAAAGCATGAATTCTCAGCACCCTACTCCCCTCAACAAAATGGAGTGGCCGAAAGGAAGAACAGAACATTAATCGAAATGGCGAGAACCATGTTGGATGAATACAAGACATCAGATCGGTTTTGGGCAGAGGCGGTGAACACCACTTGCCATGCCACTAATCGACTATACCTCCATCGACTACTGAAGAAAACTCCATATGAGCTCCTTACCGGTAAAAAGCCAAATGTTTCTTACTTTAAAGTTTTTGGTTGCAAATGTTTTATTCTGAACAAGAAACAGAGGGCCTCGAAGTTCACTTCAAAGTCCGATGAAGGATTCTTGCTCGGTTATGAATCGAATGCCTAGGCCTATCGTGTCTTCAACAAGGTGTCCGGCCTTGTTGAAGTAGCACGTGACGTAGTGTTCGATGAATCTAACGGCTCACAAGTGGAGCAAGTTGATAAGTGTGTGCTAGATGAAGAGGAAGCTCCATATGAAGCACTGAAGAAAATGGGACTTGGTGATATCTTACACAAGAGCAAACATTCGACTCAAATGCACAAGTTGAACCTCAACGCGGAGGCAATGATCAAGGGGGAGCCCTTGCACAAGATCAAGAGGAGGAAGGTCAAGAAGATCAGGACCATCATGGAAGCAATGATCTAGGGGGAGACAATGTACTTGAAGATAATGAAGAACAAGCAACTACACAAGCTCCACACCCAAGAGTACACCAGAGCGTGCAAAGAGACCACCCTGTCAACAACATCATTGGAGATATTGCAAAGGGAGTAACTACTAGATCTCGAGTTGCAAATTTTTGTGAATCCTACTCTTTTGTGTCTTTTCTGGAACCATACAGGGTAGAAGAAGCCTTAGGGGATCCAGACTGGGTGATTGCAATGCAAGAGGAGCTGAACAACTTCAAGAGAAATGAAGTATGGGAGCTAGTGGAGAGACCAAAGGCGAACATAGTCAGAACTAAATGGGTCTTTCGGAACAAGCAAGATGAACATGGAGTAGTAACAAGAAATAAGGCAAGACTGGTGGCCAAAAGTTATTCTCAGGTCCAAGGTTTGGACTTCGATAAAACTTTCGCTCCTGTAGCTAGACTTGAGTTCATTCGTATTTTATTGGCATATGCTACTCACCATAATTTTAAGCTGTATCAAATGGACGTCAAAAGCCCTTTCTTAAACGGCCCAATCAAGGAGGAAGTTTATGTGGAACAGCCACCAGGATTCGAAGACCCGAAGTATCCCAACCATGTCTACAAACTGCGTAAGGCTCTCTATGGCCTCAAACAAGCTCCTCGAGCTTTGTATGAGTGTCTTAGAGATTTTCTAATTCAGGATGGATTCAAAATTGGTAAAGCTGACTATACACTTTTCACTAAACATTGTGATGATCATTTATTTGTATGTCAAATTTACATTGATGATATTATCTTTGGATCAACTAACAAATCCTTCTGTGAAGAGTTTAGCAAAATTATGACAGATAGGTTCGAGATGTCAGTGATGGGCGAATTAAAGTTCTTCTTGGGATTCCAAGTCAAGCAACTAAGAGAAGGTACATTTATAAGCCAAACCAAATATACACAAGACATTCTCAAGAAATTCAATATGGACAAAGCCAAGCCCATCAAGAGACCCATGGCCACAAATGGACATCTCGACCTCAATGAAGACGGTCCAAATGTAGATCAAAAGGTATATCGGTCCATGATTGGCTCTTTACTTTATTTATGTGCATCTAGGCCAACTATTATGCTCAGTGTTTGCTTGTGTGCAAGGTTTCAAGCTGCACCTAAAGAGTGTCATTTAGTTGCTGTAAAAAGAATCCTAAGGTACCTTGTGCACACACCCACCTTGGGCCTTTGGTATCCCAAAGGATCCAAATTTAACCTGATAGGGTATTCCGATGCCGACTATGCAGGATGCAAAGTCAATAGAAAGAGCATGTCAGGGACTTGTCAGTTTCTTGGTAGGTCCCTAGTATCTTGGTCATCTAAAAAGCAAAACTCCATTGCCCTTTCCACAGCAGAAGCAGAATATATTGCAGCCGGTAGCTGTTGCGCCCAATTACTTTGGATGCGGCAAACCCTTAGGGACTACGGCTACAATCTTAACCATATCCCACTTCTATGTGACAATGAAAGTGCTATAAAAATTGCACACAAACCAGTAGAGCACTCAAGAACTAAGCACATAGATATCCGTCATCATTTTCTTAGAGATCATTCATTAAAAGGTGACATTGCTATTTCACATGTTAGAACTGAAAAACAAATTGCAGACATTTTTACCAAACCATTGGATGAGAAAAGGTTTTGTGAACTTAGGAATGAACTTAATATTCTTGACTCTCGAAATGTGGCTTGAAACGTTGCACATTTGGTTGATACTTCAAATGTTACATTTTATTGCTAAAACTGCCCCTCACTTTTTTTCTCTCCTAAGAAAACTATTTTTAATGAAGAAATCTTGGAATTTATGATCATGTTTTTGTGTTGATTGCTTTCTGGTCATAATCACCAAGATTATTTGCAAAACTTGTCCTTGGATCACTATTAATTATCCCCAAATACTTAGTTTGTCCAGTATCACCGGACTAGTCAGGCTTTCCACTGGACTAGTCCGGATAATCCCTCTTCCTAGGGTTTTCAGGGACACTGGACTAGTCCGCCCCCAGACCGGACTAGTCCGGTCGGCTGCCTATATAAGCAGCTGGCCCGTTTCAAATCTCCCTCCACTTGACCTAAATCCTCTCCTCTCAAACCCTAGCCCCCAAAAGGTGATTTTCGAGTTGAGCCCTCAAAATCCAAGCTCTCTCCGTGGGAAACTCTCCCCTCGCGAGTTGGTACCCCTCTCCAAACTCATCCGGACAGATTTGCGCTCCTTCAACGCGAATCCTCAAATCTCGATAAATTTCTCCCTAAAATCAAACTCTCAACTTTTCTAGTCCTAGTTTATTTCTCTTGATTCTAAGGAAGTACATTAGCTTCAGAGAAGTATTCCTTTCACCTTCATACTCATTTGCACCCTAGATAGAAGTTGTGATTCTAGCTTTGTTAGGGTTCTTGTGCCAGGCCGGACTAGTCCGGCTCCTAGGTACGGACAAGTCCGGTACATCGGACTAGTCCGCACTCTGAAACCGGACAAGTCCGGTCTCTGACACTTGAATCCTCACATCACCTTCATTCTCAGTCCATTCTCATCTAAATCATGAACTCCTTGTTAGGCACAATGTCTTCAAGCTCGGATGATAGCTCCTTCCATGTTGATGAAGAAGTTGAGCGCGAAAAGGTGAAGAGAGCCAAGGAGAGGTACATGAAGAAAAGGCATGATGTAAATGTGCACTCTCCACCCTCTGACGACAACTTGCCCAAGAAAAGGAGGGTAGTTGTGAAGAAGGCCCAAGGAAAGGCCGGTGAGAGCTCCTCAGGGCCAAAGAGGACTCTCAACAAGGGAAAAGGGCTTGCTAGTGGTCCCATTGGACCCTTTAAAATGAAGAACCCAAGTCACCGCAACAGGCAGCGCTCAAGCAAGGATTTCACTGGAAAAGGGGGTGAGCTTGCCGACAGCTTCAGGCAGGTTGATGTGTATGCTCAACCTCGGCAATGCTCAGACCCAAGATTTTGGAGCAACTTCCATGCCGACTACTACGAGCATGTGTACATGAAGATGAAGAATCCCGTTGTGAAGAGTCAATGGGTGAACATCGGGTACATGCAGTCAAAGAAGTATCATGCTTTCCGTGAGGTGGTTGAGTCCCTGGAGAGGCACAGACTGAAGGAACTGTTTTCCTTTGAAAATGACTGGAACAATGAGGTGATCGCCCAATTCTACTCTACCCTCTACTTTGCTTGGGGTGATGGAGACAGTCTTACTTGGATGATGTGACGCCCGGTTCCGAAAATGAACCAAGCTAACGCATATGTGTGCCCAGGATGTTCAACACACATACACGAGTGATTCACAAATGATAAACAGATAATTACCACAGCTCAAATTATTAAATAAGTACTCTTATTACATAATTCATTATATCCTCGAATACAAGCTCTAATGAATATTAATGATAAGTTCAACTAATGCAGCGGAAATAAACTAATTAAACAACTAAGCAAACTAAGCAAAAGGGATAGCGCAGCTCCATGCAACACCACAGGCAAAGCTGACGGTAGACACGGCCTAGATCTCCACATTATCGCCATTAAACTCACAATTCTGACCTGCAACTGTTGGGTGGGGGATTGCAAGAGTGAGTACATGTCGTACTCAGCAAGTGTGGAAAGTATGACATGTGGATGATTCAAATGACGACAATAATAATGGCTAAGTGCTGAAAAGTACAGTAAAACATTTGAAAAGCATTATACTATGTCTATGTGAAACAAATCCCATTATAACCATCATATTAACATAATATAAACCATATCCAATTATTGCCAACATTACCATTATCCATGTCCTTTTACCATAACTCAAATTCATATCCATGACCATAATCCATAAACCATAACCATTACCAACCCATAACCATAAATCAATCATAACCATTAACCAACCATAACCATCCCAAATCCCAATTCCAACTCTAATCATGTAGGTCATCCAGGCGCTCATAACCGGGAGCACGACTATCATGATAGTTTTAAACACTCTGCAGAGGTTGTACCACTTTACCCACATGTTTGTGATTTTATCACCTTTCGATGACTAAGAAACCTCCATTGTGCCTTCTCACACTTCCGTAGGTGTGTGGCCAAGAGATCACAAAATAGCCTTTCAAAAGGGACTACTAGTATGTACGGGCCCACTAAGGTTTCACCGGCAGGCTTGAATCTCCATTCTCCCACCCACGGGCCCCCTCGTGTGCCATGCGGATCCCAGGGCAGTCCTCCTCGACTCCCATTCCCCGCGCCATCCAATGGTCCATACAATACTAGCAGCGCTCCTAATTATTCAGCTACGCCGCACTCATACTTGGCCTTGTGGTGGCACTGTTGACCTGGCATATTCTCGCATGAACCGGTCCTTAGATCTAAGGCAAGCAAACCACCATAACATCCAACCCATCCACAAAACCATGCTTGCTTAGATCACCCATCGTATTTGACCAGTTCACATTAACCAGAATATCATTGATGCATAATTAAATGTGTAGTGTTGTTTGCCATCCCAATTAATTAAGCAAAGCAAAAAGGTAAAAACCCTTCCCGACTCTCTACCATAAATTCCAGGTGACAAGGATGGTCAAACAAAACTAGTAAACTTCCTATCATAGGATTCCCATCAATTTGACACAAGCATGCAAGTTCGCAAACAAAACATTTAATTTAAAATAGGATCAATATGCTTCAAGGACACTTGCCTTGCTCCGGCGGATGGGGTTGCTCAAGCGCTTCGAAGTCTTGGTTTTGGAAATCCTCGTATGCGGCCTCTTGAGCACGTTCCTCTACGCGTGATCATACATACAAGAATATACATACAATTCAATATGATGCACACACATTAATCAACATGCGATGATATGCATGCATGCAATATACAATAATTAATTAACTATGGTTGTCTATTAATTAGATGCAACTAGTTCATACGTGTTCATACGGGTTTACGGGGATTTTAACGTGGATTAATGCTGCTGAAAATAAAATTATGGTGCAACTAAAATCAATTTATGTCTATTAGATCTAATGCGTCGCTAAAATTCGCATCGGGAACAAATCCTACCGTAGATCTGACGGCTTGACGGTCGCGGAACAAATGCGACGCGTAGACGAAGTAGATGCGTAAAGTCCTCCGGCGGCACGACGACGGCGACGATCTCCGGCGGACGGTGGGGCCCTCCTCTTTTTTTCTTCCTCTTCTTCCCTTTTTTTTTCTCCCTTTTCTTCCCCTGGCGGCGGCGGCTCTGGTGCCCTTTTTCCCCTCTGTACCGGCGGCCTTTTCTTATTCGTGGTTGGCGGCGGCTGCCTTCTGGGATCGGGGAAAAACCTAGGGACCTACGGTCCTATTTATAGGCGCGAGAGTCAACGGGGAGTCGGTACGGGCGAGCGGCGGGATTTCGGCGGAAAAATCGGGGCAGGGCGCTTACGCGGGCGGGAGTCTGGCGCGTGGCGCACGCGGAAATCGCGCTGGGCGCGAGCGGATTTCGGCAGGGAGGCAGGAGCGGTCGGTGGAATTCGGTGGGGTGGGGTTGGTCGCTGCGCGGGAATGCGGGAGGCGGGAGCGGGGAGGCGCGGCGCGCAGGGCCTAGGCGGCGGTGGGGCCCAGTGTGCGGGAGTGGGCGGCCGAGAGGCGCGCATCGGCGCGTGGGCGCGCGTCGCGGAGCGGGATCGGCTCGTGGGCCAAGGCGGCGGGGTGGGCGCGCGCCAGGCGGCTGGGGGGGGGGGGGGGGGGGCGATCGAGGCGGGGGGTCAGGCGGCGGGGCCCGGGTGGCGCGGAGGCCAAGGCGGCGGGGCACGCGGCCGGGTGCGGGGACCGGGGCGGCGTCGCGTCGCGTCACGTCAGGGGGGGAGACCGGGGCCCGAGCGCCTCGCGGCTGGCGCGGTACGGCGCGCTGGAGCGGGGTGGGGCCCATGCCGGGCGGCGGGGCGCGTGCCCAGCGGGGGTCGGGGCCGGCTGGCTGGGCTCGCTCGGCCGCCTGGCCAGCGGTTCCCTTTTGGTTTTTTTCTTTTCTTTTTTTATATTCTGTTATTATATATTGTTTATTTTATTTATCTTATTTATTTTATTTATTTATTATTATATATATATTTATTATTATATAATCTATTTATATATTTCTTTTTATATATTATTATTATTATTATTTTATATTTATTATTTATATTTTTTACTTTTCTTTTTATACTTCCTTTTATAATTTATTATATATTTATATATATATATATATTATTATTCATATTATATATTTATTATTTATTATTTATTATTTTTATAACATATATTATTAATATTTTTTTCTATTTTTATATATTGTTATATATATTATTTATATATATATATTTATATATATATTTATTATTATTTTTATACTTATTCCCTATTACAAGTTTTAGGCTATATTATTATTTTCTATTTCTTCTTTTGCTACATACATTTATATATATATGCTCCATCTTTTATGTTTTATTATTTTTCTTTTGTCCTACTAGTGTTTAATGCATGATCATGTATGCAATGCAAGATGCAAAAAATTAGGGTGTTACAATTCTACCCCCCTTAAAGTGAATCTCGCCCTCGAGATTCGATAGCGTGGAGAAAAGGTGAGGGAATTCTGCCTTCAGGTCTTCTTCACGTTCCCACGTAGATTCGGCTTCTGTATGGTGGTCCCATTGCACTTTGCACAACGAGTCCTCTTATTTCTCGTGAATCTAAAACAATGAGGTTGGCGGAGAAGTCTACCCCCCTTATTCTAAGGCTCACTTTTGGACATACTATATTTGTCCTCATCTCTCCTCCAGGAGACTTAACCAATAGAGTAGACTTCATATGAGAGATAGGCAAACTATACTTGGTAACATACTTCGATGCAATGAATAAATGCGATGCTCCAGAATCAAATAACATAGTCGTGGGGATGGAGTTAGCAAGAAACATACCAATGACCACGTCATCCGCTTGTTGAGCATCCTCCGTAGAGACATGGTTCACGTTGCCACGAGCAAAATTCTGCTGTCCACGGCTTCCTTGTGGTTGTCCTCCATTAGGTCTTGGGTTTTGCCTCGGTGCATTGCTTCTTTGACCAAGGCCTGACTTAGGACATTGATTCGCAAAGTGTCCAGCTTCTCCACAAGTATAGCACCTCTTGACTCCACCAGAATTATTGGGACGATCTTGGTTTTGGGCATTGGTTCCAGGAAAATCAGCACGAGGTGCATAAGGCATTGCTTGCATAACAGGGCGTTGCTGCTCAAACTGAGTTGAGCGCGGTGCATAATCAGGGCACTGAGCAGGAAGAGATGAGCTGTAATGAGGCGCATTGGGTGGTGCAAGGCGAGGGCGCACATTACTTCCTTGTTGCTGTCCTTGTTACGGCGCCTTCCTCTTGATTTATTGCTCCATCTCGCGAATCTTGTTCTCAACCACAATTGCTTTGTCCACAAGCTTTTGGAAATTGGCATAATCGCGGTTGAGTAGTTGCACATGGATCTCATTGTTCAATCCTCTCATGAACAAGTATTGCTTCCGGCTGTCCCGACTAACATCCTCAGGCGCGTACCTTGAGAGTTGAGTGAATTTATTGAGATATTCACTCACGCTTGATCTTACTTTCCTCAAGTTCTCGAATTCTTGTCTCTTAAAGATCATAACACCTTTCGGCACATAATGAGAACGAAAATTCTCCTTGAATTCGCCCCAAGTGATCCTCTCTTGATCCTCATGAGCATTGCATAGTGAATCCCACCAATCGGCAGCTGCTCCAACGAGTTGATGGGAAGCAAATAGGACCTTCTCTCGGTCACTGCATTGGACAATGGTTAGCTTCTTCTCCACGGACTTGAGCCAATCATCAGCATCCATAGGGTCGGCAGCTTGAGCAAAGGTTGGCGGCCTAGTCCTCATAAACTCTCCCAATCGGTTATGAGGAGGCGGGGGTGGCAGTGGAGGCATGTGGGGCTGATTGTTGATATTGCCAGCCTGCAGCTGTCCCATGGTCTGTATCATGGTCTGCATGAGCTGGTTTTGCATAGCCAATAGTTGCTCAATGTTGATAGCTCCATGAGCAGGTCCTTGTCCGTTGTTGTTTTGAGGTACTTCATGGTTCTCCTCCTCACCATTGGCATCCCTCTGGTTGCGAGTCCTCACCATCTGAAGAAGAGCAATAGGTAAGAATTTTGGAACGTCCCCAACTATATGCATCAAGGGATATGAAGCTAACCAACTAGCTATACTAGCCTAGGTGGACATGGTAATGCTAAAGCATCCCAAAATCCCCTATTAAGCACACAAGCAAACAATATATATAGCAAACAACACCCCAAGCAAAATACATCGATTCCTGAGTGCTCCTATGTGCTCTAAAGTGTCCATTCTATCTAGGCTGCGTCCTACGGTCAACCTGTGGCTCTGATACCAATCTGTGATGCCCGGTTCCGAAAATGAACCAAGCTAACGCATATGTGTGCCCAGGATGTTCAACACACATACACGAGTGATTCACAAATGATAAACAGATAATTACCACAACTCAAATTATTAAATAAGTACTCTTATTATATAATGCATTATATCCTCGAATACAAGCTCTAATGAATATTAATGATAAGTTCAACTAATGCAGCGGAAATAAACTAATTAAACAACTAAGCAAACTAAGCAAAAGGGATAGCGCAGCTCCATGCAACACCACAGGCAAAGCTGATGGTAGACACGGCCTAGATCTCCACATTATCGCCATTAAACTCACAATTCTGACCTGCAACTGTTGGGTGGGGGATTGCAAGAGTGAGTACATGTCGTACTCAGCAAGTGTGGAAAGTATGACATGTGGCTGATTCAAATGACGACAATAATAATGGCTAAGTGCTGAAAAGTACAGTAAAACATTTGAAAAGCATTATACTATGTCTATGTGAAACAAATCCCATTATAACCATCATATTAACATAATATAAACCATATCCAATTATTGCCAACATTACCATTATCCATGTCCAATTACCATAACTCAAATTCATATCCATGACCATAATCCATAAACCATAACCATTACCAACCCATAACCATAAATCAATCATAACCATTAACCAACCATAACCATCCCAAATCCCAATTCCAACTCTAATCATGTAGGTCATCCAGGCGCTCATAACCGGGAGCACGGCTATCATGATAGTTTTAAACACTCTGCAGAGGTTGTACCACTTTACCCACATGTTTGTGATTTTATCACCTTTCGATGACTAAGAAACCTCCATTGTGCCTTCTCACACTTCCGTAGGTGTGTGGCCAAGAGATCACAAAATAGCCTTTCAAAAGGGACTACTAGTATGTACGAGCCCACTAAGGTTTCACCGGCAGGCTTGAATCTCCATTCTCCCACCCACGGGCCCCCTCGTGTGCCATGCGGATCCCAGGGCAGTCCTCCTCGACTCCCATTCCCCGCGCCATCCAATGGTCCATACAATACTAGCAGCGCTCCTAATTATTCAGCTACGCCGCACCCATACTTGGCCTTGTGGTGGCACTGTTGACCTGGCATATTCTCGCATGAACCGGTCCTTAGATCTAAGGCAAGCAAACCACCATAACATCCAACCCATCCACAAAACCATGCTTGCTTAGATCACCCATCGTATTTGACCAGTTCACATTAACCAGAATATCATTGATGCATAATTAAATGTGTAGTGTTGTTTGCCATCCCAATTAATTAAGCAAAGCAAAAAGGTAAAAACCCTTCCCGACTCTCTACCATAAATTCCAGGTGACAAGGATGGTCAAACAAAACTAGTAAACTTCCTATCATAGGATTCCCATCAATTTGACACAAGCATGCAAGTTCGCAAACAAAACATTTAATTTAAAATAGGATCAATATGCTTCAAGGACACTTGCCTTGCTCCGGCGGATGGGGTTGCTCAAGCGCTTCGAAGTCTTGGTTTTGGAAATCCTCGTATGCGGCCTCTTGAGCACGTTCCTCTACGCGTGATCATACATACAAGAATATACATACAATTCAATATGATGCACACACATTAATCAACATGCGATGATATGCATGCATGCAAGATACAATAATTAATTAACTATGGTTGTCTATTAATTAGATGCAACTAGTTCATACGTGTTCATACGGGTTTACGGGGATTTTAACGTGGATTAATGCTGCTGAAAATAAAATTATGGTGCAACTAAAATCAATTTATGTCTATTAGATCTAATGCGTCGCTAAAATTCGCATCGGGAACAAATCCTACCGTAGATCTGACGGCTTGATGGTCGCAGCACAAATGCGACGCGTAGACGAAGTAGATGCGTAAAGTCCTCCGGCGGCACGACGACGGCGACGATCTCCGGCGGACGGTGGGGCCCTCCTCTTTTTTTCTTCCTCTTCTTCCCTTTTTTTTCTCCCTTTTCTTCCCCTGGCGGCGGCGGCTCTGGTGCCCTTTTTCCCCTCTGTACCGCCGGCCTTTTTTTATTCGTGGTTGGCGGCGGCTGCCTTCTGGGATCGTGGAAAAACCTAGGGACCTACGGTCCTATTTATAGGCGCGAGAGTCAACGGGGAGTCGGTACGGGCGAGCGGCGGGATTTCGGCGGAAAAATCGGGGCGGGGCGCTTACGCGGGCGGGAGTCTGGCGCGTGGCGCACGCGGAAATCGCGCTGGGCGCGAGCGGATTTCGGCAGGGAGGCGGGAGCGGTCGGTGGAATTCGGCGGGGTGGGGTCGGTCGCTGCGCGGGAATGGGGGAGGCGGGAGCGGGGAGGCGCGTCGCGCAGGGCCTAGGCGGCGGTGGGGCCCAGCGTGCGGGAGTGGGCGACCGAGCGGCGCGCATCGGCGCGTGGGCGCGCGTCGCGGAGCGGGAGCGGCTCGTGGGCCAAGGCGGCGGGGTGGCGCGCGCCAGGCGGCTGGGGGGGGCGATCGAGGCGGGGGGTCAGGCGGCGGGGCCCGGGTGGCGCGGAGGCCAAGGCGGCGGGGCACGAGGCCGGGTGCGGGGACCGGGGCGGCGTCGCGTCGCGTCACGTCAGGGGGGGGGGGGCAGAGACCGGGGCCCGGGCGCCTCGCGGCTGGCGCGGTACGGCGCGCTGGAGCGGGGTGGGGCCCATACTGGGCGGCGGGGCGCGTGCCCAGCGGGGGTCGGGGCCGGCTGGCTGGGCTGGCTCGGCCGCCTGGCCAGCGGTTCCCTTTTGGCTTTTTTTTCTTTTCTTTTTTTTTATTCTGTTATTATATATTGTTTATTTTATTTATCTTATTTATTTTATTTATTTATTAGTATATATATATTTATTATTATATAATCTATTTATATATTTCTTTTTATATATTATTATTATTATTATTTTATATTTATTATTTATATTTTTTTACTTTTCTTTTTATACTTCCTTTTATAATTTATTATATATTATATATATATATATTATTATTCATATTATATATTTATTATTTATTATTTATTATTTTTATAACATATATTATTAATATTTTTTCTATTTTTATATATTGTTATATATATATTATTTATATATATTTTTATTATTATTTTTATACTTATTCCCTATTACAAGTTTTAGGCTATAATTATTATTTTCTATTTCTTCTTTTGCTACATACATTTATATATATATGCTCCATCTTTTATGTTTTATTATTTTTCTTTTGTCCTACTAGTGTTTAATGCATGATCATGTATGCAATGCAAGATGCAAAAATTTAGGGTGTTACAGATGACCCATGGTTCCAAGTATAGTGTCACTTATGATGAGTTTGCAAGGATTCTCCACCTTGAGCATACCTTGGATCATGATCTAGTCATCCACAATTTGCAATCCCTGGAGAAGGATGAGCTCACATTTCTCTATGACACAAGGATGCCGTATGTTGCTCCCACTATCAAATATTTGAAGCCCTTCTATGTGGTCCTCAACAGAATTTTGAGGAAGACAATAGCCCCAAAAGATGGAGATGCGGGGACTATTCAAGGAACCTTGAGGACCCTAATGAAGGTCATTGGTGGGAGGAGACCGTTCAATGTCTTTGAATACATCTACAATGCCATTGTGAACATCTCAATCACTCCAAACGGATCTTGTGGGTATGCCCCGTACATCATGTACATGATTGAGAAGGTGACTGGACTTGAGTTCGTCAAGGATGTTCACCACACGGGGATGAAACCGCAAAAGCCCACCGAGTACACTCTACCTTCAGCTCCTGATGCACCTCCCTCCCCAGAAGCTGAGAGGAGGACTAAGCAGGCTCGAGATGTGAATGCAAAAAGATCCTCAGCTGCTCCTCCTAGCTCTGCACCTGCTCATGAACCCTCCGGTGGTGTGCTGAAAATGCTCACCTCTATCTTTGCCTGCTGCCGCAAGATTGAAGTCAGGCAGAAGAAGCATCAACAATATTGTCGGTGGTTTTGATCCAGCAGATCTCCCGACACTACTAAAAGTGTTTGCGGAGTTTGAAGTTCGGTGTGGGCACGCGGAGATTCAAGAAGGTGAAATGTAAAATGACACACGAGACACAAACTTTTACGTGGTTCGGGCCGCCTGAGCGTAACACCCTACTCCACAGGGTGTGTTGGTGTTGTATTGGATGTATGAACTCAACTCAGGTGACGTGAGTTGAGAGCGTGTGTGAGTCGATCAGACCAGATCTCCCCTATGTATCATCAGCCTGTCCTTTTATAGTACAAGGACAGGCCGTTACAAGTTGGCCTGGCCCAACATGTGGCCCCGGCGGCTACTAATATTGATACACATTTGATGCGCTTAATTACCCTTAATGACCAAGTTACGGGCTTTGACAGCACCGTTACTGGTAATAAGGGTCGTCCGGTCGTGTGTCATTAACATAGTATTAATGACACTTAATCGGGTCTTGAAGTCCTTGATTCCCCTTTGAAGATCCGGAGCCGTTATGGATTCTACCAGAGGCTTGAGGCTGAAGATCCGACGGTTGGACACGTGGCAGCTCCGGAGCATACTGTGGGGAACAGATAGGTCCGGTGCCACTAGACATGTGTCAGTTTCGGAGCTTCCCTCAGTCTGGGGTTAGGTCCGGGGGTGCCGTTATGGTACATAGCCCGGAGCTTCCCCTTGTGGGCGGTAGCTCCGGTTTGATGGTACACGTGGCGACCCTGGGACTAACCATGTTGGGGAAGCGGGTCCGGTTATGTCTAACATGTGGGCCTCCAAAGGTCTTCAAATCAAGTAGATGACATTTCCTTGAGATCTTTGCAATCTCAAGGGGTATACGGTACCCAGGGTACCGACAGTGGCCCCCTGGGCCCACCTCTGGGGAAGACCCCTTGGGTGAAGTCATTTCGCCGGAGGTGGGTCCATCCTTCGACTTTTGAGCTGAGTCTTCAAAGGTCTTCAGATGTGCCGTTGGCGATAGTTTTGGAGTTAAATCCTCGCCGTGTGGCATATCCCGGGTGCGGCAAATGAGATCTTTGGCGTGCGGATCTTACGGAATTGAAGGTCGCCGGTTCCCGATACGAAAATCATATCGGTTCCACACGCCTTGTCAGTCCGCTACCTTCGGGCTTCCCGCCTTTCATGATGACAACCGTTCGCCTGGGTAAGAACCTCGACTTGATCGTCGGGGTGGTCCCGGGCCCTCTTGTCATCGGCAGGGTGAAATTTTTAAGTAGTATCTTCGGTTCCCTGCAGTTTCCATCCAAGCGTTGCAGGGGCTTACTTAAGAAGGAAAGCGCGCACCATCTGGGGTTCTTTACGCCTCTCATCTGAACTTGCGCTCGAACTCCCAAACTTGTGCTTGCTTTTCCTCCCTTGCCTCGCTGTGTTGCGATGGAGTTGGGTCTCCGCGAGAGCCGCTTGAAGACCGAAAGTGACCTGAAGAAGGTCCGGGCCCTCATGGGGTGGTCCCCGGACTTCTTCAACCACCTGGTCCACGCCGGGAGAAAGCTCCCATTCGAGAAGGAGCACGCCGGCGAGATGGTGTACTTTTCTGCGTACGTCATGGTGGGGTTGATCCCACCTTTTTCCTCCTTTTTCTTGATGTTGCTAGACTTCTATGGTCTGCAGCTATACCACCTTGGCCCCCTGAGGTTGTTGGAGCTCAGAAGCTCCGGCATTGACTACCGTCGGAGCTTAGTAGCTCCGGCAATAGTCCCTATCAACGCGTAGAGCATCGATAGTTAGCCCTACGGGGTGTCGAAGCTTAGTAGCTCTGGCAGTGACCTTTGCCAACGCGTAGCTTGTCGGCAGTAGACTCCGCTTGTGGGGTCTTCTCACCATCTTTTATTCTGCGTCGACGGCTGGCCCCCCTAGCTTTGCCGGAGCTTGGTTGCTCCGTTAATGCTCATTTTCAATGTTTAACATCGATCACAAGCCACCTAGGGGGAGTCGGAGCTTTGTTAGCTCCGGCTTTTCTCCATCAACGTGGATTATTTTATTTTTCCTGCACACTGAAGCCAAGAAAAATAGTAAAATTCGCTCCTTGCCTATAACTTCGTCGTGGCTTACGATTCTCAAGAAAGTTTTAGGTCAAACACAATTCTGAATACAACCGAATGCGTTGCCTTCTTTCTTCCAGATCCAATTGTACTTGGACCCGCCTTACTTCGGCCTGCCGGGGTGTAGGTAGAGTGGCGTACTTAGGGTGCTTGACCAGGCTAAGTCGATAGCACACACCAGCCCTAGATTGGCTTAACGTCATTCAGGCGAGTGGGCCATGAACAATATTTGAATCCAAAAGAATTGACAATACAGCTCGAACTGTACATGAACTGGTCGAACTAAAATTTCTTAAGAATTGCACAACTTTGTTATAGACAAGAAAGAGAAAAATAAAAAATGTTGAGCCTGTACAAAATAAATGCACGTGGAGTCTATTTCACATGAAGATGTCTTTCATTATAGGTCCGGGGTACAGGGGAAACAAGTACACTCCTAGGGTACGGAACCAAGCTAAGCGTGTTTCACTTCTCGTTTGACCCAGGGTAGCTAGCAACACTTTTAGTTCTGAGACTGTGACAAGTGTTGCATGAACTTTGCGGACCTTCCGGGAAAGGTCCGGTTGTTCTCCCGGAGGAACTACCCGACTCTGTACAATGACTCTATAACATACACCTCAAGTTACTACAGACTCACCTCCGTGATATTAAGTGTAGAACTTACGGAGGTGCTCAATATTCCAAGGATTTGGGAGAGGTGTCCCATCCTCGGTAGCCAAGTGAACGCTTCCGGGACGGGATACTTTAATCACTCGAAAGGTTCCCTCCCAGCTGGGGGAGAGTTTGTTTAACCCTTCTCTGGATTGTATTCTCCATAGCACCGGATCGCCTTCCTCGAGCTGTCGGTTGTGTACATGCCGCTGATGATAGCGCTGAAGGGCTTGGCGGTATCGGGCATTTTGAATAGCTGCTTGGCACCTTCCATCCTCAAGGAGGTCTAGGTCTTCACGCCGGAGCTGGTCCTGCGTGGCTTCGTCGAAGGTCTGGACCCGGAGTGACCCCAAGGTGATTTCCGGAGGAAGGATTGCTTCAGCTCTGTACACCAGGAAGAAGGGTGTCTCTCCAGTTGACCGGTTTGGAGTTGTCCTGTTGGCCCATAGAGTGGGCGGAAGCTCTTCAATCCAGTTGGCTCCATGTTTTTTCAAGCGCTCATAGGTGCGCATTTTGAGTCCTTTCAGGATTTCAGCATTTGCTCTCTCGGCCTGTCCATTGCTTGTCAGGTGAGCTACGGAGGCGTAGCAAACTTGAATACTGAGGTCTTCGCAATATCTTTGAAATGCAGAGCTTGTGAATTGGGTCCCGTTATCAGTAATGATTTTGTTTGGGACTCCAAATCTGCATACAATGGACTGCAAAAAGTTGATAGCAGATTGCTTGTTTATTGTCACAATTGGAGTTGCTTCCGGCCACTTGGTGAACTTGTCAATGGCGACATACAGGAACTTGTAACCTCCGACGGCTCTTGGGAAAGGTCCCAAGATGTCCATCCCCCACACAGCGAAGGGCCATGTAGGAGGTATCATTTGTAGAGGCTGAGCCGGTGTGTGAATTTGCTTTGCATGAAATTGGCATGCTTTGCATTTCTTCACCAGCTCAGTTGCATCTTGGAGTGTTGTAGGCCAGCAGAAGACATGCCGGAAAGCTTTACCGACCAGCGTGCGGGAAGACGCGTGGTTTCCACACTCGCCTCCATGGATTTCTGTGAGGAGCTCGCAGCCTTCTTCCCTTGTGATGCACCGCATTAGGACGCCGTTGGCACCGCGCCGGTAGAGATCCCCTTCTACCAATGTGTATCTTTTAGCCAATCTGACTATCCGGTCAGCGGATACATCATCGTCAGGAAGGATGTTGTCTTTCAAGTAGCTCAGGATCTCCGAGATCCATGCATTGGAGCTAACTTGAGTATTTGAGTCTTGCGTGTTGGGTTGCTCGGAGCTTCCGGCAGCACCTACGACCCTTGATGGCTGCCATGGTAACAGGGCCATCGGGACCGTCAGCTTCGGGATGCTGATCTCACCCCCTTCACTCAGTTCGACAGGCTGAGCTATGGGTTTTGACAACCTCCGGACAAAAGTTCCGTCAGGAGCTGGAGCTTCGGTTGACAGTTTCGTCGAGAGTTCGTCGGCTTCAGCGTTGTGGACACGCTGGACGTGGTGGAGATCTAGGACTTTGAAGTCCTTTTGAAGCCTCTAGACTTCAAGGAGGTAAGCAGCTAGCTAGAGATTGTTGCAAGAGCATTCACCCTTCACTTGTTTAATGATGAGTTGTGAATCTCCCTTGACCAGCAGCTGCTTGACACCGTATGACAGTGCCACCTTTAGTCCGTAGATGAGTGCTTCGTACTCCGCCATGTTGTTGGCCGCCTTGAAGTCAAGGTGTACCATGTATTTTACCTTATCCCCGGTTGGTGTGAGGAGAAGGATTCCAGCCCCGGCCCCCTGCTTTTGCATGGAGCCGTTGAAGTAGAGGGTCCAGTGAGGCTCGTTGAAGACCGGAGCCTTGTGTTCCGGCTTCTGCTCACTGGGGCCCCCAGGGTTTGATGGAGAGGGAGTCCATTCCGCCACAAAATCTACCAATGCTTGACTCTTGATTGCTTGTCTTGGAATGAATTCAAGATCGAATTTGGCCAATTCCGCTGCCCACTTTGCAATATTCCCAGTTGAATTGGGATTATGCAAGATTGCTCAAAGTGGGTAAGAAGTCACCACTGAAATCTTGTGAGCTTGGAAGTAATGGTGAAGCTTCCTGGAGGCGATAAGAATTGCATAGAGCAGCTTATGCACCTCTAGATATCGAGTCTTGGCGTCATGAAGTACTTCACTGATGAAGTACACTGGGCGTTGGATAGTCTGGACCCTCCCGGAGGGGCCCGAAGCTTCCTCTTCATTAACCCGGATCCTCCTAGAGGGATCCGGACCTTCTTCAGGGACCTCCGGGTCCTTGCTGGAGGGACCCGGAGCTTCTTCAGAAGCGACCTGGACCCTGCCGGAGGGGTCTGGGTCTTTTGAAGCAACTTCTTGTGGACTCAAGTCTGGGAACTGGGACCCAGACTCGCTTTCAGGAACCTCCGGACCCTCTCGGAGGGGTCTGGATTCCTAAGCATGGGATGGTTCTGGTCTCTCCGCAACCAGGACCATACTGACGACTTCGTCAGTTGTTGAAATGTAAAGCAGCAAAGGCTCACCAGGGTTCGGAGCTACTAGAGTTGTTAGGGTGGTGAGGAACTATTTTAGCTTCTGGAACGCCTTTTCTGCTTCTTCAGACTATTGGAATGGTCCGGACTTCCTCAATAACTTGAAGAAGGGAAGTGCCCGTTCTGCCAGTCTTGAAATGAACTGGCTGAGGGCTGCTAGACATCCAGTCAGCTTTTGGACATCCTTGATGTGGGCTGGTGGCCGCATGTCTTCAATGGCTTTGATCTTCGCCGGATTAGCCTCTATGCCCCGGTGATTTACCAGGAAACCAAGAAGTTTTCCGGAGCTAACCCCGAAGACACACTTGTGTGGGTTTAGCTTTGTGCGGGTGACCCGCAGCTTGTCGAAGACAGCCTGCAAGGTGTCAAGGAGTGACTCCTTGTTCTTGACCTTGACCACGATGTCATCGACGTACACTTCCACTATGTCTCTAATGAGTTCTTCAAAAGTTTTGTACATAGCTCGTACAAAGGTTGAAGCTGCATTCTTGAGACCAAATGGCATGGCTGTATAACAGTACAATCCATCTACTATTATGAAAGAGGTATGCTCTGCATCTTCCCTAGACATTCTAATTTGATGATACCCAGAATATGCATCTAGGAAACACAGTAATTCACACCCGGAGGTGGAATCCACTATCTGATCTATTCTAGGTAGTGGGAATGGATCTTTTGGACACGCCTTATTTAGTGTTGTGTAGTCAATACACATCCGAAGCTTCCCGCTGGCCTTGGGCACGACGACTGGGTTTGCTAGCCATTTTGGATGGAAGACTTCTCGGATGAATCCAGCTTCGAGCAACTTCTTCACTTCTTGTCGAATGAAGTTCTGTCGCTCCACGGATTGCTTCTGAGGCTTCTAATGCATAGGTCGGGCGTCAGGGTAGATCTTCAGATTGTGCTCAATCACTTCCTTGGGGATCCCAGGCATTTGTGACGGTTTCCAGGCAAACACGTCGACATTAGCCTGGAGGAAAGCGATGAGCGCGGGTTCCTATTTGTCATTCAGTCCCCCCGATATATGGGTGGTCTGAGCGGCATCGGAACCGATTTGGACGACTTTGACGGGAATGTCGGTGTCGCCGCTTGGCTGCACACGAGGTGTAGAAGTCGAGCCTCGTTGACGAATGCTCGGGGGTTTTGGAGCTTGCTCCTGCCTGGAGTCCTCCTCTTGCGCTGTATTAAGCGCATGAAGTTCTTCCAGAGCGGTTACTCCGACTGTGCGATCTCCGCAGATCCGGAGAACGCCTACTAGTGTTGGCATCTTTAACACCAGGTAGCCATAATGATCAGCTGCCATGAATTTGTACAAGGCAGGCCTACCCAAGATGGCGTTGAAAGGTAAGTTGATCTGAGCAACGTCAAAGACCAACTTCTCAGTGCGATACTTCTCCCGGGTCCCGAGGGTAATGGGGAGAGTAATAGCACCGGGTGGGGTAATGGCTCCCAGACCTACTCCGGAGAAAGGTCAGGAGGGGTGAAGATCCGAAGGTCGGAGCTGAAGCTTGGTAAAAGCTTTGAATCTTATGAGGTTCAGCCCTGAACCTCCGTCTACCATAACATGGTGGAGCTGAATGTTATTGATGGTAGGAGATACCATCAAAGGTAACTGGCCTGCTCCAACCATGTTTCGAGGGTAGTACGAAGCATCAAAAGTGATAGCCGTGTCCATCCACTTCCGATGAGGCTCCGCCTTGGCTGTAGGAGCTACAGCGGCCATGTCCCGATGCATTGTCTTGAGGACACGACGGGAGGTGATGTCCCATGATCCACCAAAAATGGTGTTCATGGTCTTCCGACGCTCGTTGTCAGAGACGTCAGAATCGTCATCGACGGAGGTGTAGACGACCTTTAGGACCTTTTTAGGATCCTGAAAACCTAACTCCTCTTTAGTCGGAGCTTCGTCAACTTTTTGTTTTCCTTCCCTCTGTCGGAAAGGAACTTCTTCCCGGCGCTTGTTGTAGCGCTCGGCAAGGTTTTGGACCTCCCGACAGTCTTCCAAACTTTGGTTGTCTGTATTATGAATTGGACACCACACCTTGGGTTTGCCACCGTCTTCAGAAGACGGTCGAGGTCGCTTCTCGGGGCGTGGCCCCCGGCCACCCGGAGCTGCAGCAGCTGCAGCATTAGATGCGCCGGCCGACGGCTTCTTCTTGCTGTTGGTCTTTTTCTTCTTTTTGCCACTCCCGGAGGTAGTGGCTTCGCCTTTGGAGGATTTCTTGCGATCCTCCGGAGGTGGTTTGGAGTGCATTTCACGGCCCCCCGCAGCTCTGGCATATTTGTCAGCCAAGCTGAAGAGTTCTGTGATACTGGTGATCTCCTTGATCGCCAGTTTCTCCAACATCTTATTATCCCGTACGCCCTGTCTAAATGTCACAATGACAGAAGCGCTAGAGATAGAAGGGATAGTGTTTCGTACCTGAGAGAATCTCTGGATGAATGATTGCAGGGATTCTCCCCCTTTTTGCACGACTGCAAAAAGGTCCAGTTCAGTGCCTGGTCGGGTGTATGAACTCCCGAAGTTGGCGGTGAACTGTCGGCACAACTCCTCCCAACTGTTGATGGAGTTGGGTGGAAGGCTCATAAACCAGGACCGGGCGGTCCCAGTTAAAGCCACTGGAAAATAGTTGGCCATTACGGCCTCATTTCCTCCAGCTGCCAGGATAGCAGTGGAGTAAATATGAAGAAATTCGACGGGATTAACGGTCCCGTCAAACTTCTCCGGTAGGTGAGGACAGAATTTCTGTGGCCACCTGACCATACGCAGATGCATGGCCAGGGCTGAATAGCCTCCTCCTACTCCTTCAGGAGTAGGAATGTCTTGAGCTTCTCGTCTTTCACGAGCACGCTCGATATGAACTCGGCCGTCTTGTTGACGGTATCGACGATCAAGCTTCGACCGGAGGTCATGAGTTGAAAGCCTTGATACCGTGTGAGTGCGTCGCGCCCCAGAGGGCAACGACGTCACTTGCTGTGACGCAACACGTCTCCTGTTGTTGGAAACGTGTGAACCAAGTCTGCCAGACAAGGTCCATCACTGCGACGGGGCCCATCCTGAAGGAGGAGGACTCTGGTTACTGATGCAGTCGGCTGCTGCTGCAACCAAGTGTTCCACATCGACCCTCCACTGCTCCATTGCATCCCGACATGCATCCGGAGGTGGTGGGCACTGAAGGAGAGCACGTGCTGCATGGAGCGCGTGTTCCGGTTTGTCATGATTCGCCGATGCATTGATTGATGCCGGTGCACCATCGCGCTGCCCAGCTTGATTTGCTGGTGGAGGCGGCGGTGGTGGAAGTGTGAGTCCTACTGGAACTGAGGTTCCTGCTGGTGGCTGCATATTGGAGGGATTGCCCCCAGGAGCTTGAACGGCGGGATGACCATTGGATGATTCAGCAGCTGAGTTCACCATTCTTGAAATCTCAGGCGCCCCTACCTAGTGCGCCAACTGTCGGTGGTTTTGATCCGGCAGATCTCCCGACACTACTAAAAGTGTTTGCGGAGTTTGAAGTTCGATGTGGGCACACGAAGATTCAAGAAGGTGAAATGTAAAATGACACAGGAGACACAAAGATTTACGTGGTTCGGGCCGCCTGAGCGTAATACCCTACTCCACGGGGTGTGTTGGTGTTGTATTGGATGTATGAACTCAACTCAGGTGACGTGAGTTGAGAGTGCGTGTGAGTCGATCAGACCAGATCTCCCCTATGTATCGTCGGCCTGTCCTTTTATAGTACAAGGACGGACCGTTACAAGTTGGCCTGGCCCGACATGTGGCCCCGTCGGCTACTAATATCGATACACATTTGATGCGCTTAATTACCATTAATGACCGAGTTACAGGCTTTGACAGCGTCGTTACTGGTAATAAGGGTCGTCCGATCGTGTGTCATTAACATAGTATTAATGACACTTAATCGGGTCTTGAAGTCCTTGATTCCCCATTGAAGATCTGGAGCCGTTGTGGATTCTACCGGAGGTTTGAGGCTGAAGATCTGACAGTTGGACACGTGGCAGCTCTGGAGCATACTATGGGGAACGGATAGGTCCGGTGCCACCAGACACGTGTCAGTTCTGGAGCTTCCCTCGGTCTGGGGTTAGGTCCGGGGGTGCCGTTATGGTACATAGCCCGCAGCTTCCCCCTTGTGGTCGGTAGCTCCGGTTTGATGGTACACGTGGCGACCCTAGGACTAAACATGTTGGGGAAGCGGGTCCGGTTATGTCTGACATGTGGGCCTCCGAAGGTCTTCAAATCAAGTAGATGACATTTCCTTGAGATCTTTGCAATCTCAAGGGGTATACGGTACCCAGGGTACCGACAAATATGTCAATGCCAACATCAAAGTTATTTGTGACAAGCTAGAGATTGAGCCGGTGGGATCCCCGCCCGCCTTCGAGGACTCCGAGGAAGAGTCTGCTCCGGCGAATGATGATGATGATGGTGGTGAAGATGAGGACCGGACCGAGACTGAAGAAGAGAGTGGCGATGGATGATTCCCCTCAAATTTTCCCTTTTTGGTGCATTGATGCCAAAGGGGGAGAGACTGAGACTAGTAGTTTGAGACCATCTCTAGTTGGTGTCTTTATGTTTTTGTGATCAAGGACATGTACTTATTTTTAAAACCTTGTAATGCTTACTATTTATTCTCTTATATGTGATGCTTATTGTTGCTTAAATGATTATCTCTATGCTCATTATTGATTAACTTTACTTCATCACACCTTGTTGATCACATACCTGTTAGGCACCCCACCATAAGGTGTGTGCATATGTGAGAAGCTTTTTGTGGATTCATCGTTATTCTCATATGTGCACACCTTATGAAAATCAAGTTTTTTATTCTCAATTGTGATATCTCAAATGGTTGTCATCAATCACCAAAAAGGGATAGATTGTAAGTGCATCTAGAATATCCCTTGTGGATTTTGGCTAATTGATGACAAACATATGAGATCCTAATGAAACTATTGAGATGACTGCAGGACAGATAAGTGAAACAGCTCGGTGCACACAAAAAGGTGAAAAATGGAGTGGTGTCCAGAGAGGGATACTTTGATGGAGCTTGGAAGATCAAAAATTAGATTTTGAATGTATAGAGATTGTATGAAAGACACACTTCAAGATCTCACAACTTTGCGCTGGGGTAAGGGCTTAAAATTAACTTAAAATTCACAATGCACCGGACTAGTCCGATCATGGACCGGACTAGTCCGTTTAACTCTCTGGAATCTCTCAAATTGGGAGACCAGACTAGTCCGTGTGTCCACCGGACTAGTCCGTTTAACTTTGTGTAGTCTCTCACATTGAGAGACCGGACTAGTCCGTGTGTCCACCGGACTAGTCCATTGATCTTTCTGGAGTCTCCCTTCTGTGGAGATCGGACTAGTCCGCGGACTAGTCCTTTGAACTTTCTGGAGTTCATCTTCACACAGCACCGGACTAGTCCGAGCTTGGACCGGACTAGTCCGGTAGACTTTCTGGACTTCAAAGTACACTGAGACCGGACAAGTTTGGACTTGCACCGGACTAGTCCGGTGTTAGGGTTTTTCAACGGCTACCTTTTGGAAACCCTATAAATAGAGAGTCCACGACTTTCCTATGGGGGCCCTCAATGTGGGAGCCCTATATACTAGTGTATTTGATCACTTCTTTCGTTGTAATTCTTGTGGGAGCCCTCAACGTGTGAGGTTGCCCCACAAACTTGATGATTACCCGTGATAGTGGAATCAAGTCGGCCTTCGTGGTGACTTGAAGAGGGAAAGGGTTGGAGACCCAGCTCTGTGTGAGCTTCCTCAATGAGGACGTAGATCTCGTGGTGAGATCGAACCTTGGGAAAAATTCATGTGTCTTGCGCCTTATTTCCTTTACATTTTGTTCATTAGATCACTTGAGTGCTAAACATCAATCTAAGGCAATTATAAGTTTTCATTCGCATTCTTACATTAATCTCAAATAAAAATATCAGTTGTTCTCATTTCCGCTGCTAAAGAATTTTAGTTTCCCAAATAACACCTGATCAACACACATATTTCTAGCACACCGGACAAGTCCGCCCACACGACCGGACTAGTCCGGCCAACCAAGTTTTGACGATTCTATTAAGTGTGCAGGAAATTCAAAAGGCCTATTCAACCCCCCCCCCCCCCTCTAGGCCACATTCAGCATCATAGTGATAAGGCCAGTTTTGGTCTCGAAGTTCACATCTCCCGTGTTAACAGTGTGCCCAATAGGCACATTGTTAGCAGAGGGAGCTAAGAACTCACGAAGGGTCTTCTAAGCCATTGGCGTTTGGATTATTGGTGTAGAAATGCTGGCTTGCTTTGCCGCTCGAATCTTCTGAGGAGTAACGGCACGAGGTCGGTCTCTCAGAAGAGATTCGGGATCTTCAACAAAGTTTTCCGGCAGGCGGAAACCAGACATACACTACCGTGTTTTCACATTTAAAATGCGAAAACAAAGAATGGTTATCCTACTAAAATCCTACCCAGGGTTCCACCCTATTCACTCAGTCATGTTATATATCTATTTGCCTTCCCCGGCAACGGTGCCAGAAATGCTTGTTGACGGCAACTAAGATATACTAACAAATCATCCCTAGCAATAGTGCCAGAAATGCTTATTGGTATTTCATATGCACCATTAACTAAACCTCTCCAACTGATATGTCAGAAATGCTTGTTAACGGTTCTATTGGATCACAGAGTGAATTCCGCAAGCACACGGAGATATCATTGTAGCATTTACCCTTAAGAATACTCCCAAGGGTGTCATTTATATGATCCCAAAGGAAGGCGGGGTAGAGATATAGCAATAATCAAGTGGAAAGGGTAGCAAGGTCTAGGTAAGAATCTAGTAAGGATGGATAAAATAATAGTGGAGGTAGTGTGACACACACAAAAGATTTCAAGTCTCAGGGGGATAAGAGGATCCTAGAGGTTAGTTAAGGTTGAGAGTTATGGAGGTACTCCTACTATGCTCTATTGTACATATACATAGTCTAAACTAATTATCCATAAGCTAGATCAATAGTGAATACTTATGCTATGTGGTTCAACACATCGGGCATGGGCTTACCCCTAGCAATACTAGGGCAACTCCCGCCAAGAGCATGTGGCATAGCTGAACGTGGAGGATTACAAAGGACAGATAGGGTTGTCACCACCTACTGCCTACCTCTTCAATCCGTGGGTCTACGAGACATCCAATGCTACTTAGCTATCCTAGCACCATGCTAGCATATTAAGTAATTACCTTAAGAGCCTAGGAACAATCCATCCTAAGGCAATGAATTGAATCATCATTGAACCAATGTTGATACACAACATAATTGTCCATACTAACCTAGTTATGTTATAATTAACTAGACTATAGTGGGGGTCTATAGGTTCTATGATAATGAGATATGTTCATGATGAAGCAGTCATAGAAGCTATACCTTCCACATACATGGACTCCACAATCAAACAAGAAACGCTTTGCCCAAGTATATGTATAAGTAGAGACTAAAGATACTATCTTTATTATGCATAAAGTCATAAATACAAGAAAGAATACATGAGTCATACCTTTCTCAATGTAGGATTGTAAAGAGAGAGACTCCTTACTCCTTTCCCAAATTGGACTTGGGACTAGAGACTCTCCTCTCTACAACCTAACTCCTCTAAGACTATGGATGATAGTGTATACAATATAGATGAAGCTCAAGTGGTGTGTGTTGAAGTGAGGGGTAGGGGGTCCTATTTATACTAGTGTTGAGGTCAGTTCTCGCCACCAAAAGTGCACGAATCAGTCACCATTGACTCCAGGGAGCCGGGAGGATCCAACACGTGAAGGCTGACCAAGTTTGGTGCTTAGACCAGGTCGGCCGACTCCCTGGTTCGGCCGACCTGGTCATTGCACCGTTTCTCGTGTGCTTTCTCCAAGTGGCTGCCAGGTGGGTCTCATTGATGTATATGGGTGATATACCGTTGGATCTCCTCGGATACTTCTGTTTGCAGGCCATTTGATCCATGGGATGCCACATGTCATCGCCTGATTGGCTGGGATGATATTTTATAGGATTGGTCCCTCTACTTTTCCTCATTTCCTGCATAAAATGCTGCATACACATATTTCTCCAAGTCCAAGTGGAATTGGGTTAGATATAAAGGTGAAGTGTGCAAGAAATGATAAATCATTCACATAATTGAGTTAAATTGACGGATGAAATTGGTATATAACAGCCGTCAATAGCCGCAGCCTCGGTACCGATTCCTCCCTGCTGCCGTGCCTATATAAGCAGCCGAAGACTTCGTATTTCCCTCGACCCAGGAGCAGCGCCGCCTTCAATAGAGAAAAATCCTAGCGGTAGAAAAAAAAAGGAGGAGCACCAGAGGCTGCGCCGCCAGTGGAAGAGGAGGGGAAAAAAGGGAAGAGAAGAGGAGGGTGTCATCGTCCGCCGGAGTTCGTCGCGTCGCCGTCGTCGTGTTGCCGGAGGACCTTGCGCCATCTACTTCGTCTACGCGTCGTCCCCATCCCGCGATCTTCGAAGCCATCGTATCTACGGTAGGCCACGTTTTCCAATGCGAATTTTAGTGAACATATTGAATCTAATAGACGTAAATTGATCGTAGTCGCACCATCTTTTTATTTTCAACAACATTAATCCCCGCTAAAACCCCCGTAAACTCATATGAACACGTATGAACTAGTTGCATCTAATTAATAAACAACCATAGTTAATTAATTATTGAACCTTGAATGCATGCATGTCATTGCATGTTGATTAATTTGTGTGCATCATATTGAATTGTAACTATTTTCTTGTATGTGTGATCACGCGTAGAGGGACGTGCTCAAGAGGCCGCATACGAGGATTTCCAAAACCAAGACTTCGAAGCGCTTGAGCAACCCTATCCGCCGGAGCAAGGCAAATGTCCTTGAAGCATATTGATCCTATTTTTAAAATAAATGTTTATTTGCTTGTGTCAATTTGATGGGAATCATATGATAGGAAGTTTACTAGCGTTGTTTGACCACCCTTGTCACCTGGAATTTATGGTAGAGAGTCGGGAAGGGCTTTTACCTTTTTGCTTTGCTTAATTAATTGGGATGGGAAAATAGCACTACGCATTTAATTATGCATCAATGATATTCTGGTTAATGTGAACTGGTCAATATGATATGGTAATGGGTGATCTAAGCAAGCTTGGTATGTGGATGGGTTGGATGTTATGGTGGTTTGCTTGCTTTAGATCTAAGGACCGGTTCATGCGAGAATAGGCCAGGACTACAGTGCCACCACGAGGCCAAGTATGGGTGCGGCGTAGCTGATTAATTAGGGTATTGCTGGTATTGCGCGAATCATTTGGCGCACCGGGGAAGGGGAGTCGGATTGGGTTTGGATTTATGGCAGGGACTCCCTGGGATCCGAATGGCACAAGAGGGGGCCCTTGGTTGAAGACGTGCTCTATAGGATACGTCGCCACCGGTGAAACCTTAGTGGGTTCGTACATGCTAGTAGTCCCTTTGTAAAGACTATTTTGTGATCTCTTGGCCATACAGCAAAGGAAGTGTAATTGGCATAAGGGAGGTTCTTTAGTCGCCGACGGGTGATAAAATAACAAACACGTGGGTAAAGTGGTACAAACTCTGCAGAGTATTAAAACTATCATGATAGTCGTGCTCCCAGTTAAGAGCACCTGGATGACCTACATGATTAGAGGGAACCTGGTATTGGGATGGTTTTTGGGAAGGTTATGGTTTGGTACTGGTTATGGCTGGATATGGATTAAACTATGACATTGAATATGGTTAATGGTATGATGGTGATGGATATGGAATATAGACTGGTGCTATGTTATTAATTATGGTTTATGATGGGTTACTTCACATACATATAATATATTGCTTTTTAAATGTTTTACTGTACTTTTCAGCACTTAGCCTTTATTACATTTCGTCATTTGAATCAGCTACATGTCATACTTTCCCACACTTGTGAGTACGAAATGTACTCACTCTTGCAATACCCCCCCCCCCCACCAATAGTTTCAGGTGATGGTTGGGAGTGTCCTAAGGATAATGCGGAGTTCTAGGTTGTGTGCTGCCGTCGACTTGGCTGTGGTGTTATTGGAGTTGCGCTATCACTTTTGCTTAGTTGCTTATTAGTTTATTTCCGCTGCATTAGTTGAACTTGTCATAATATCCATTAGAGCTTGTATTCAAGGATATAATGAATTATGTAGTAAGAGTACTTATTTAATAATTTGAGCTGTGATAATTGTATGTATATCATTTGTGAATCACTTGTATATGTGTGTTAAACATCCTGGGCACACATATACTGCACTTGGTTCATTTTCGGAACCGGGTGTCAGAATTCGTGTCAAGACAAGCAATCAAAAGTCAAGCCTTGGCTGACTTTGTGGCGGAATGCACCCCCTCTACATCAAACCCTGGGGGCCATAGTGAGCAGAAACCAGAACTAAAAGTTTCGGTATTCATAGAGCCTCACTGGACCCTCTACTTCGACGGCTCCGTACAGAATTAGGGGGCCAGAGCTGGAATCCTTCTCTTGGCTCTGACCGGGGAGAAGGTCAAGTACATGGTACACCTTGATTTCAAGGCAACCAACAATATGGCGGAGTGTGAAGCTCTCATCTATGGACTCAAGGTGGCACTATCTTATGGTGTCAAATAGCTATTGGTAAAGGGAGATTCACAACTCATCATCAAACAAGTGAAAGGTGAATGTTCCTGCAACAACCCTTAATTAGTTGCGTATCTCCTTGAAGTCCAGAGGCTTTAGAAGGACTTCGAAGTCTTGGATCTCCATCATATTCAGCGTCTTCATAATGCTGAAGCTAACGAACTCTCAACGAAAGCCTCAACTGGAGCTCCGGTTCCTGACGAAATCTTCGTCCGGAGGTTGTCAAAACCAACAGCTCAGCCCGCCGAACTGAGCGAAGGGGGCGAGACCAACACCTCGAAGCTGGTAGTCCGGTGGCCCTGTTACCATGGCAACCACCAAGGGTCGTAGGTGTTGTAGGAAGCTCCGAGCAACCCAGCACACAAGACTCAGAAGCTCAAGTTAGCTCCGATGCATGGATCTCAGAGATCTGGAGCTACTTGAAAGACAACATCCTTCCTGAAGACAGTGTATCTGCGGACCGGATTGTCAGATTGGCTAAAATATACATGTTGGTAGAAGGGGATCTCTACCGATGTGGTGCCAATGGCATCATAATGCGATGCATTTCAAGGGAAGAAGGTCGCGAGCTCCTCACGGAAATCCATGGAGGCAAGTACGGGAACCACACATCTTCTCGCACGCTGGTCGGTAAAGCCTTCCGGCATGGTTTTTACTGGCCTATAGCACTTCAGGATGCAATTGAGCTATTGAAGAAATGTGAAGCATGTCACTTCCATGCAAAATAGATTCACACACCACCTCAATCACTACAAATGAAACCTCCTACATGGTCATTCGCTGTGTGGGGCATGGATATCTTGGGACCTTTCCCAAAAGCCGTCAGAGGTTATAGGTTCCTGTATGTCGCCATCGACAAGTTCACCAAGTGGCCGGAAGCAACTCCAGTAGTAACAATCAGCAATCAAGTTCTTGAAGTCTATTATATGCAGATTTGGAGTTCCAAACAAAGTCATAACTGACACCGAAACTCAATTTACAGGTGTTGCATTCCAAGAATATTGCGAAGACCTCGACATTCGACTAAGCTACGCTTCAGTAGCTCATCCAGCAAGCAATGGCCAAGCCGAGAGAGCAAACGTAGAAATCTTAAAAGGACTCAAGCCGCGCACATATGAGTGCTTGAAAAAGTACGTAGTTGACTGGATTGAAGAGCTTCTATCCACATTGTGGGCGAACAGGGCAACACCTAACCGGTTAACTAGAGAAACTCCATTCTTCCTGGTGTACGGAGCCGAAGCAGTCCTTCCTCCAGAGATCACCTTGGGGTCCCTCCGGGTCCAGATCTTCGACGAAGCCACGCATGACCAGCTCTGGTGTGAAGACCTTGACCTCGTTGACGAGGGAAGGTGCCAAGCAGCTGTTCGAAATGCACGTTATCGCCAAGCGCTCCGGCGCTATCATCAAAGGCATGTGCGCAGCCGACAGCTTGAAGAAGGCGACCTGGTGCTTCGGAATATACTAACCCTTGAAGGGATGAATAAACTTTCCCCCAGTTGGGAGGGTCCCTTCCGAGTATTTAAAGTATCCCGACCAGGATGCGTTCGCTTAGCGACAGAAGATGGGACCCCGCTTCCCAATCCTTGGAACATCGAGCACCTCCATAAGTTTTATGCTTAGAATCATGGAGGTGAGTATGTAATTACACACAATGCATGTTGTAGAGTCATTATACAGAGACGGGCAAGTCCTCCACGAGAACATCCGGACCCCCCCCCCCCCCCCCGGGAGGGTCTGGGAAGTTCAAGTAACACTTCAGACAGTCACAGCACTAAAAGAGTAACTACTTGCCCTGGGTTAGTGCAAGATGTATAGCACATTTAGCATGGTCCAACACCCTAAGTGTTTCCTTGTCTCCCCTGTAATCCGAACCTATAATGAAAGGCATTGTTGTGTGAAAACAGACTCCACGTGCATTTACCTTTTGTGCAAGGCTCAATATATCAAATTATTTATACTCCTCTTATCTATAATAAAGTTGTGCAAATATTTTTTAGCTTTGTTCCAAGTAATTCACATGCATTACAAGCCTTATTGATAGTCTTTTTGGATCTTAACATTGCTACATAGTCTACTTGCCTGAACGCCAAGCCAACATAGGTTCAGAGTGCGCTATCGACTTAGCCTGGTCCTGCACCCTAAGTACGCCACTCTACCTACACCCCGGCAAGCCTCAGTAGGGTGAGTACTAAAAATGCATGCAGATCTAAAAAGATTAAATCAAAATGCTCGTTATCATGCTGAGTTTCCTCAGACTCAAAGTTCAAATAAGAACAATAAGTCACAACCAATTTATAGACAAGTGAACGAATTTTACTTTTTCTCTTGCCTTTAATGTGCAGGGAAAGCAAAAATTCATAGCGATGGTTGACGACGCCCGAGCTACTAAGCTTCGACATCTTCCAAGATGGGTCCGCTGTCAACGTCTAATATGTTGACGCCAGAGCTACCAAGCTCCGACCATCCTAGGGGGGCTGTCTTCGACGCTTCAAATTTGAAGACTTCGGACCAAAAATCTACAAGTGCAAAGCAATCAAGTCATCAACATACTGCCATAACCTTTGTTACATGTACACACTCCAACTGTACACATGTACTAGGGGGCCAACGAGATACAACATGGTATATTGAAGACAAAAGTGAAATTGAAGGCAGAAAGGAGGATTTCATTAATTTGAGATATTGGATTACAAAATGGAGAGAGTACAACAAAAGGCCTAAGCTACCGGAGAACCTAAGACCTGCGGAAGAATGAAGCTACTCTTTTGGCAACTTCTCGGACGCTGGCTTTGGCAGCGTCTTCCTCTTCGGCAACGGGGCCTTTGAGCACCGGGCTCAGTGGGAATTGGGGATCTCGGCTTACATAACACGTCAGCACGTATTCTACGACGTTTGTAGCCAGAGTTTTCCCCTATGTCTCCAACTGATCCGTGATGACGTCGCCCATCACATCAAGTTTGCTACCAGCACCGTTGAGGGCCACCAGCGCTCGGTCCAGATCCAGCTCCGGGTTGTCCGGACGTACTGGACTGAAACCCAGCGGTGTCAGCGCATCGTTGGCCCACCCCAAGAAGTCCTATACTGGAATGGCTTCAGTTTCCTTCAGGCTTCGTAGCTCCTCCAGCAACTTCTGGGCAGCCGCAAGCTCCGAACCTTCACGGGCAAGGCGCTCAGCCAACTTAGCATGCTGTTGCATGCTCTCAGCAACTTGCTTTTCCCAGTCAGTTAGCTCTGTCTCCCGGAGGTGGATGCGGTTCCACCTTTCAGCAAGGTCTTTTTCCCTGCCTTTAACTCTCTCCTCCCTAGCGGCAACGTGAGACTCTCTTTTCGAGAGCTCTTGCCCCACCTTCCAGTTCTTCTTCTTCTCTTTCTACTTCCATAGATCCAGCTTTTTGCTGCGATCCGCCAAATTTTTCTCACCTTGAGTCAACTTCTGGGTGACCTCCGCCTCTCTCCTCACCACATCCTCCTTGTAACACCCTCATTTTCATGCATCATACCCTACATACACTCATATACATGTTTAACATTAACCCACAACAAGAGGAACGAGTTTAAAATTGATTCGGAGCATTTAAAATTGATTTGGAACAAAACCGCACTTAAAATGCAGGAAAGTGCGGACTAGTCCGATTTTGCTGAGGACTAGTCCGATTTCTCTCTGACTAAAAACGGACTTGTCCGTTTTTGCTGCGGACTAATCCGATTTCTGGCACTGGAAACTTTTGGACTTGTCCGATTTTGTGCGGACTAGTCCGATATTCCAAGAATCCTTGAAAATTGCTAAGTCCATGGACTTTTCCGGACTAGTCTAGTGTTCCAGCGGACTTTTCCGTTCTCCTCTCTGTTCAGATTCGGACTTGTCTGATGTTTGACCAGACTTGTCCGGTTTTCTCTCTGGACGACTTCGGACTAGTCCAGTCCTGTCCGGACTTGTCCGATATTTTGCGACTCCGAGTTGATCTTTTGTTTTACGGCTTGTTTCTTGGGTTTCACGTTAAGTGGGCCTAGGGATGTCGTGCCTATCTCTTTTAGAGCCCATGTGAGACTCTAAACCGGCCTCTACTCATCCCAAAACTCAAAATCCATCTAACCCTAGCCTCCACCTCTATATAAACATTCCCACCCCTTGGTTTGACATCTATTTGCCACTTTTCCACCCACCCAAACCCTAGTTCGTGGGGAGCCACAATCAAGGAGGGAGGAGAACATCCCAAGCAAGAAGAAGAAGAGGAGGAAACGAAAGAGGATCAAGATCTCCACCAAGTTTCGTCCTTCACCACCAATTCATCCCCAAGTTCATCACCAACCATAGATCATCAAGATCCAAGTGCTACCTCCAAGTTTCTTGATTCATTGGAGTCCTAAACACCTGGTATACCTTCTATTCTTTTTTCCTTACGTGAATTCAACCCCTAATATCCAAATTCACGTCGATCTAGAAAAACCCTAATCTGCTGATCCCGCGGAGTGCGGACTTGTCCGGTCCCTAGCGGACTAGTCCAATTTTCCTGGTTAAATTGTGTTGAATTAATCCAAAAATTTGATCTAATCACATCCAAATCTGTATAACCTTGTTAAAAGCTATTAGAACTAGTTAGTGATCATTAAAAGCAATCTATTAACAAGTTCTATCGTGCATTTGCATTAATCATGCATGTCATGACATATTGAGTAATATTTGTGCACTCTTTGATTGTGTTTCTTGTCTTGTATGTTTACTTTGTGGATTAGACGGATTTGCGCTAGAGAGTGCCGCGGAGGATCCACAGCATCAAGAGTTTGAAGGCTTTGACCCTAATCAATAGCAAGAGCAAGGCAAGTGTCCTTGAAGCATATTGATCCAGTTTTAAAATAAATGTTTTGTTTGCAAAACTGCATGCTGTGTCAATTTGATTGGAATCCTATGATAGGAAGTTTACTAGATTTGTTTATCCACCCTTGTCACCTGGAATATATGGTAGAGAGTCGGGAAGGGTTTTTACCTTTTTGCTTCGCTTAATCAACTGGGATGTGAAACAACTATACCACTCAATTTAAATTTTGTATTAATGATATTTTGGTTAATGTGTACTGGTCAATATGGTATGGTAATGGGTGATCTAAGCAAGCCTGGTATGTGGATGGGTTGGATGTAATGGTGGTTTGCTTGCTTTAGATCTAAGGACCGGTTCATGCGAGAATAAGCCAGGATTACAGTGCCACCACGAGGCCAAGTTTGGATGCGGCGTAGCTGACTAATTAGGGCTTTGCTAGTGCTGTTTGGACCATTGTGGATGCTCGGGGAAGGGGTAGTCGGATTGGGTTTGTTGATGATTGGTGGGACTACCCTGGGATCCGAATGGCTCAAGAGAGGGCCCTTGGTTGAAGATGTGATCTGCGGGAGACATCGCCACCGGTGAAACCTCAGTGGGGTCTAAATAGGCTAGTAATCCCTTTGTAAAGGCTATTTTGTGATCTCTTGGCCATACACCAAAGGAAGTGTAATTGGCATAAGGGAGGTTCTTTAGTCGCCGACGGATGATGAAATCACAAACACGTGGGTAAAGAGGTACAAACTCTGCAGAGTCTAAATAAAACTATCATGATAGCCGTGCTCCCGGTTATGAGCACCTGGACAACATCCATGATTAGAGGGAACTCGGTATTGGGATGGTTATGGTTTGGTAATGGTTATGGCTGGTTATGGATTTATTTCTGGTATTGAATATGGTTATTGGCAATGGTGAAATCTGGAGTTATTGATGATGGTAGCGAATTCAGATTGGTATTATGATATTACTTATGATTATGATGGGTTTACTTCACATACATGTAATACATTGCTTTTCAAATGTTTTACTATACTTTTTCAGCACTTTGCCATTATTATTGTCGTCATTTGAATCAACCACATGTCATACTTTCCACACTTGCTGAGTACGACATGTACTCACTCTTGCAATCCCCCACCAAACAGTTGCAGGTCAGGATTGGGAGTCTAATGGCGATAATGCAGAGTTCTAGGCCGTGTCTACCGTCAGCTTTGCCTGTGGTGTTGATTGGAGCTGTGTATATATATATATACCCTATCGCTTATGCTTAGTTGCTTAATTAGTTTATTTCCGCTGCATTAGTTGAACTTGTATAAATATTCATTAGAGCTTGTATTCAAGGATAATCTGGTTTGTGTAATAAAATTTGGTTAATTAATCGTGTTTTGTGGTAATTTTCTGTATACTCTTTTGTGATTGCACCCGTGTATGTGTGATGAACATCCTGGGCACACATATGCGTTAGCTTGATTCATTTTTTGGAACCAGGTGTCACACTCCTGCTGCTCCAGAAGTTTTTCCTCCCACGCCTCTAGGTCCGCTCGACACTTCAGGAGAGTTTCATTCAATTTAGTGAGCTTTTCGTAACGCTCGTCAGCAGCGTCACGTCTCTCCTTGGCTTGCTCCAGAATTTCCCTAGAGTTAGCATCGAGCGCCCGGATAGCAGCTTCCTTCTCTTCCATCAACTTATCCCATTATTCTAACCGGACTTTCTCCCCCTTGATCCATTCCTTTTGGTCAGCCAGCCTCGTCTGAGCAAGCCTGGTCTCAAAATGGAGTCTGTTGCGCCAACGCCTCAAGGTGTTGCGCTCCTCCTCCAAGGTTTTGCTCTCATGATCGAACGCAAGCTGGACCTGTCAGAGACTTGAGCAGGAGTTGTCTATGGACAACGCCAGAGGGATAGGTTCTGGGCCTACTGGGATCATTTCTGCAGGCTCAAAAGGATTTTCCATCACAAAAATTGGGTCCCACTCTACAATAGCGGTTCCCTGTACTCCTGCAGTGCTAGGGCCGCTTTCTTGGAACCCTTCAGCGGGAGTAGAAGAACCCACTGGGGGGAACTTCCACCTCCAGAGCAGCTGAAGGCGCCACTTCAGGGTCTTCAGTTGATGGCTCTAAAGTCGGAGGACCTGCTGCCACTTCTTCGGGCTGCTTCGGCTCTAGCCCAGGTACCCCCGGGACCTCTACTTCCAGAGTGGCAGTCGGGGCTTCAACTGGGGCTCAACCATCACCGGCTCAGGCTCCGGCATTGCGGTTACCTCTGGTTCACCTACCGGAGCTTTAGGCACCTCCGGCACAGCCGCTGGACCTCCAACCACTTCCGGCTCAGCCGCCGGATCTTCAACCGTTTTCGGCACAAGGGCCGGAGCTTGGGCAATTTCCGACTCAATAGCCGGGACTTCAACTACTCCTGGCTCAGCAGCCAGGGCTTCGACAACTTCCGGCTCGAACGCTGGAACTTCTGGCATCGTCGATGCTGGAACATTAGCCTCTGTCACCAGGGGTACATCTTCAACTTCCCTCCTGTGGTCCAGCACTACCACAGGAGCTTCGGGTGAGGACTCCGAGTCCAAGCTCACGACAGCTGGCACCGGAGCTGTCGCAACTTCAGCTTCTGCCTAGCGAGGAGGCTCAACGCTTGAAGCCGGAGCTTTGGCGGGCGCAGCTTTGGTCGCTGCAACAGGCGCTGAAGCTCCCGATCCTTTCTTCGAAACCCTAGAAATAAAGGGAAGAGAAGATTAAAAACATAACAAGAACAAGATTGGCATATCAGGGTGAGCAAACAATGCTTACCTAGGGATGCTGCCATCCCAGTCGCCTCGGAACCTCTTCTTCTGAGGCCTGGAGCTAGAGGCCACCAAATTTGGTGAGACAACTACTTCAGACCTCAGTTGAGTAACACTCGCAGTCGCCAGAGTCCTTTCGGCAGGAGCTTATCTTTGTCGGGAAGAACCCCCAGACCTGGAACTTCTAGCCGGCACTAAGGCCGGGGTCGCGTGCCTGGAGCTTATGCCTCTTGAAGACGCTTGCACCAGAGCAGGGGTAGCTACAGATGACCTCCCCCGCCGGGGAGAAGCAGCCGTCGTGGAAGGGGCGGGTTTGACGAACCTCCCGTGAGCATGCTTCAACTTCCTCTTCCGGCTGGAGGGCTTAGCTAGTTCTTTGCCCTTGCCCTTGTCGGTGTTTTCAGTCTCTTGGCTCGAGGCGGAGGCACGACCACCCTCGAAAGCTCCAAAAATCGCCAATCTAGTGGTCGGACGCCTCTCTACCTCAACAAGGTCATCAAGCACCGGCATGCTCCTCCGGAGCTCCCTACTGAACTGCGCCTCCATGTTCAGGGGAGGAAGGCTGCTGGCGTCGTCGCCATTGATGTTAATCCCATGTTGGAATTTCTTCAAAAGAAACTCCAAGGATTCATTGTCCAAGTTAGATTTCAGACCGATTTCAATCCGATCGTCATCCATCACGCTGTTGAGGGCCCACGCGAGCTTCTCCCTCTTCTTAAGCAGAGCCCACCTGTTGACCAGGAAGTTGCAGAAGACCATCTGGGGGGTCACTCCGCCTTCCACACACTCGCGGATCCTCGTCAAGACAAGGTTGAAGGCATCTGACAGCACTGGAACCACACTCCAAGCGTCAGTGTCAACATTGGGGAGACCTTCGGGTAGCTCCAATTTTTCATGTTCCTCTGCCGTTACGATGATTCAATCCTTCTTCTAGTCGTCCCACTTGCCGGAAGGAAATGACTTCAAGTATTTGTAGGGGCATTTCTTGCGCTTCACAAAATAGTAGAAGCCAAGGAACTCGGACCCCTTGCTGGTAGTGTGGATGGTAAATAAGGTGCAGAAAATCTCGACGGAGGGGGGAATATCCACCCACATCTCGCAAAAGCGAACGAATGTCGCCACGAGAAGAAGAGAATGGGGGCCAAAGTGATACAGCTGCACACCATAAAAGTCTAGCAGCATCAAAAGAAAAGAAGAGAACGGTGGAATGAATCCCACCATGGCGTACGCTGTGAAGTACACCATATCACCGTCGCGTTACTTCTTGAACGGGAGCTTGCCGACGCGAACAAATGATTGAAGGAGTCGCTGGACCACCCCATGTAGGTCCAGACCTTCTTCAGATCATCATTGCTCTTGAGGCGGCTCTTGGGGAGACCCAACTCCATCGCGGTAAAGCGGTGCAAAGGAAGGGAAGCTAGACAGAGTTTGGGAGGCTCTGAGCGCTAAGTTGATCGAAGGCATAAAGAGTCCTCAAACCGTGCACACTTTCCTTCTTAAGTAAGCTTCCGCGACGCTTGGATGGAAACCACAGTGAGAACGAAGACACTCTTCAAAAATCTACCCCGACAATGACGAGTGGTCCTGGGGCCACCTCGACGAAGGGATCGAGGTTCTTACCCAAGGCGAATCGTTGTCATGATGAACGGCGGGAAACCCAAAGTCAACGCTCTTCAATTGCGTGAGATCCGCACTCAAAGATCTCATCTGCCGCATTCATAACAAGCCACACGTCGAAGATTCTCTCCCGGACCGTCACTCCGTCGGTGCGTTAGGGTACTTTTGAAAATCGAAGTGCGAGAATCGAGAATGGCCCCACCTTCGGCAGAATAACTTAGCCCAAAGGATTTCTCCCAGAGGTGGGCCCAGGGGCCACTGTCGGTACCCTGCGTATCGGGTACCCTGCGATACCGCAAGAAGTGCAAGGAAGTTCCACTCGTCAGAGTCGAAGGCCCTTTGAGGTCCCGCATGTCACGTTACACCGGATCCGCTCCTCTCGTAAGGCTAACTCCTGGGTTAACACGTGTAAAAGAGGACCGGAACTGAACTCCCAACCAAGGGAAGCTCCGGCGACTAGACGTGTACAACAGCCCTGGACCTAGCCCCGTCAGAGAGGAGCTCTGGTGTCGACACGTATACAACAGCCCTGGACCTACCCTCACGCAAGGGAAAGAGCCGGAGCTACCACGTGTGGAGCCTCCAGACCTTCATTGCCAACGGATATACAAGCAAATCATGTCCATTACAAACATTCAAGGACGGTTAAAGAGGCAGTTACAAGGCCTGATAATGTGTCATTAATGCCGTATTAATGACACACAATCAGTACACCGTTAATATGGGTAACGCTGCCATGAAATCACGTTATCATACTATTAACGATACTTAATACCCTTGGATAGTGTATTAGGTCATTAAACACACCAGGGCCACATGTCGGGCCAGACAACCTTTGTAACGGTTAGTCCTTAGAACTATAAAAGGGCTGCACCGCATGAACATGGGGGGCGGATGGAATCTGACCCCAGCCAACCAACTCGTAATACAACAACACAAAACCCTGTGGAGTAGGGTGTTACGCTCAGGCGGCCCGAACCATGTAAATCTCTGAGGTCACCATCTTGATCTTGATCTTAGTGTTCCCCAACCATAAAAGAACCTCCGCATGCTACTTTCGTCATATTCTTATCTTTGGGATAGGAGAATTTCAAATCCGCCCCTTCCCACATCGGGCTTGACTTTCCTTACTTTCCCAACCCCGCTACTATAAAAAGAACTCTTTTGTTTTGAGACTAGTGGAATTGATTTACACCTCGAAGTAGAGATGTATTGGTGTTTGCTTATCTTGTTGTGTTATCTTTTGGTTATGATCGAAATACTTTTTCTTAATGCAAAACTTGATCCGCCCCAGATAAATTACCCACTTCGCAGTGTCCCCCCCCCCCCCCCGAATGATCGGTGCGGCGGTTAGGCATCCTTAGACGAAAGAGTGGTCTTTCCCCGCGGGCAAAGGAAACAAACCACTTCCTCCGGCTAAAACAAAGGAAATTTAAATAACCTCGCTTGGTGCAAAATCCGAGAGAATCTCAGTGGGTCCGGGAGAAGTGTCATATCACACACTTCGACAGATTGCATTGGTGCTATAGATGGGACTCATCTTAATGCAACTCTACCAAAAGATGAGTATATCGGATACATTGGAAGAACTGGTAAGCCTACCCAAAACGTCATGGTTGTTGTTGATTTTGATATGCGCTTCATATATGCATCTATTGGACAACCTGGTTCTATGCATGATACTACTGTCTTATACCATGCAATTGAAGCAGATGAAGATATCTTTCCACATCCTCCACTTGGTAAGTCTTAGTATTTTTTTAAATAAAAGTAAAAATATAAGTTGTTCTTGGATTAATAGTTCACTTGTTTAACATTTATAGGAAAATATTATCTTGTCGATGCTGGGTATCCAAATAGAGATCGATACTTAGCACCATACAAAGGTCAGAGATACCATGTTCCAGGTTGGAGAAGTGGTCCTACACCTCATGGTCAGCAAGAAAAATTTAACTATTTGCATGCAAGTTTGCGAGATGTTATCGATAGTACTTTTGGTATATGGAAGATGAAATGGAGATTTCTACTCAAAATGCCAACATATCCAATGGACAAGCAAAAAATGATTGTTGCAGCTACAATGTGCCTACACAACTTCATTCGTGAGAACAATGCATTTGATAAAGATTTTCAGAGACGTGATCGGGATCCCGATTATGTGCCTATTATTCCGACAAGATATATGCGACATGTCCCTCATAATGCATCAGATACATCCACCACAACATCTAGTTCTCGAAATATGGATATGTTCTGTGATGATTTAGCGAGTGCAGTTTCACATTAAAGCTGTTCATTGTGTTATTTTTTTCCCTTAAATATAGTTAGGATGCTCTGTATTGGCGAAGTATTGTTCGTGTCATGTTACCTTCATTGAAACATTTATCTTTGGTTCATTCTTACAAATAAAATATTATTCATGCACTGTCAGATATACAAATTTGATGTGTTGCAACTAAAATAAAATTTTGAAACATTACAACATGCGATTTTTGCTATCTCAGTATGTTCATACACTTTATAATATCTCTGTATATGCGCTTCTTACAAAAAAACCATGTCAAGGGTAAAACAGTCATTTCATACAACACCTCTCCCTTGCGGATCAAGAATCAGTTCAACTGCCAAACGATTTTCTAAAACAGATTCTGATTCATCTGAAGAATTCGATGAATCAACTTCTCCAGAGAATCAGAAGTGAATTAGGAGAATCAGAAGCTGGAAGCTGTGCCAAAGGGAGCCTAAGAGTTTTACATTTAGATGGTGGGTGAGCCTTTTTGTTTCGTTGGTCAAGTGCACCGGTGGTGCTATGGAACTGTTTTGTGCAGCTTCAAGAACTGAGAATTATAAAGTGTGATGGCCTTGAGCCCTGGCCAGAAAATGTGTTCCAACGCTTGATATTATTGAGGACATTAAGGATTAAGGGATGCTGGAGACTAAGATCATCCGCACCAGCATACTCTAAAGCATACTCTATACATTATTCTTCTTCAACTTTTACAATACGTACTCTAAATTACACTGCGAAACAATATATCCAGTATGCTTTATGGTCTAACAGGACGCACACAATAAGCTACTTCTGGTGAGCAACCAGAGCAGCAGGACTTGTGTACTCCCGCCGCGCCTGAAGTCTCAGCTACGGTGGTGGGTCTCTTTGGTAGAGGTCCCCACCCCACTGCCGACATCTCTGAAGGGAGTAGATATTTCCAACGGTCAATCTTTGGTAGAGTTTCGCGCCCCACTGCCGACATCTCTCTCAAGCGATTAGCCGATTACGTATATCCTCCTCCTATGATAAGCTTGAGTCCATCGTCATCCGCAGACAACAGGAGGACATTCTAGGCTCATCCACGGTTGTTCCCATTTTTTCTCCTTTCACCACGATATTGAGTATCAGCTTGGCCCGCTGCATCAATCTTCAGTCGCTATCAATACAGCTGGACTGCACTGTAATACTTGATTTTTTACTGTGACTGGCTGAAATCAGTCGATGGTGACCTCCAGTCTCTTGAAAGTAGATTGTCCGTATTAGTGATACTAAGAAGATTGTTAGATAGTGTAAATTTAAATAGATACTGTAAAAGTAAAAAGAGAATAGTATATAAATTAATGTATAAAGTAACGAGTACGGACAACCTAAATCTTCAGCACTGTGACAGCCTGGAGTCTATAGCAGACGGGCCTCCTCAAGCAGCATACTCCTCTCTTAGGAAGCTTAGAATCCGAGGATTCTCGTTTAAAAGTGCTTCCTCCCTGCCTAAAGCAACTGTTGAACGACATAAAGGCAACAGACATGGATGCCCGTTACACAGATATATAACCTCTACTCAAACATTGATTATGTAACAGAAGACGTCACATATTTCGTGTCACCAAAGTCCTGAATGAACTTTGTTTCCAACTTTTGCAGTCTATTATCTTGTATAATCGAATGGATTTTGCATTTATATAAATCCTAACACTGTTACAAGGCTATCAAGATCATGGAACCGTGTGATGGGTGGTAGGCACCGCGCTGAACTGGAGGTACATAGAAGATCAAGAGTAAAATGCGTTGTGGGTATATGAACTTGTAGGTGTGTGTCACTTAGATCAACTTTTAAAACGCATTTAGAGATCCCTAAACTGATTAAGAGTTTCATTAGCAGTCCAATGCACATGTGTCATGCCTATGTAGCGGCCACATCAGATGACAGGTTGGGCATGTTATTTTGCAATAAAGCCCTCATAAACTTTGATATTGACGCAGACTCATTAACACGTAGGCAGGGGCGGTCGTGAGTATTCTACGAACAGGCGGCGCGACGTCCTCAGCACGACGTCTTCGCAGAGCAGGGCAGCGCGGCGTCCTCTCTACCGGTTCTCGGGTAGCAGGCGCAGGGGGTGGCATTGTAGGCGAACATGTGCGCCGCCGCGCACGCCATGGCTGACTAACAGGGGCAGTCAAGCTGCCTGCTGGTGCAGCAGATTGACAGCAAAAAATGTAGTCCAGATGATTATTTGACCATCGTTGTGTAGGAGCATGGATTGTGTTGCTAATCAATCAACAAATCACACAGCCAACGCGGAGGCAAGCAGGGCAGCTAGCTCTGGCTCTAGCCACCGGGAAGAAGGATGAACAAGAGGGAAAAGAAGGGGAGGCAGGCAACCAAGATTCAAGAACAATGAAGCCAGAAACACGTGGACAGAAAGGCCAGGAGCCTAGGCATCGAATGGGGTTCCCCGCTTTTCCTAAGACGCTGCAGTCAGAGAGGACGGGGCAGGAGCGGTGGCCCAACAGAAGCTCTGCCCGACCACCCGTCGTCCTCACCAGATTGATTGGCTAAGATGTTTCTCCAGAAGTTTGATAATAGGAGTAATCGTGGAGGGTTAAGACCATTCACTGTGGTATACTGTAAAGCATACTGGATATACTGTTCCACAGTGTTATTTAGAATACGTACTGTAAAAGCTGAAGAAGAATAGTGTATAGAGTATGCTTTAAAGTATGCTGATGCGGATGGTCTAAATGCAAAAATGGGATCTCCAATGTGTCTCTGCTCTTAAGGTGACGTGTACGCCACGTGAGCGAGCCACGCGTGCGCTAAATTGCTAATAACACTCTTAGAGCTTGTTTGGCAGCTCAGGATCTTTCCTGGCCGGAAAAACCTCGGGCTAAACTTTCCTCGAGGTCCACTTGGAAAAAAAAAATCCCGGCACAATCCACCGCAATCCACGGGAAAGGAAGGGGTGTTCTGGCCCGGCCTCCCGAGGTCGGGGAACAAAACCTCGTGTCGCTTGCCTCCACCCTGTGCCGCTCGCTTGCCCCTCACCCACGCGCAACTCGCCTCTGCCCCGCAGCCGCCACCGCGCCCTCCCCCATCCCTCTGATCTCGCGGAAGCCCGCCGCCCTCCCTCCGCAGCTCGGTTGTTGCTAGCGCGTCGCTCCCCGCAGTTCGCTGTCTCGGGGATCTCGGCAGAGCTAGCCCGCCTCGGCCCCCCTCCCGGTGAGGTCATGCCAGCTCTGATTTCGATTGTTACTAACTTTGGACTGTTACTTTGCTCATTTTCTGAATAAAGAGCATCAGTTGGATTAGGGATCTGTCTTTTGGGGTTCCCTGTATGAGCTGTTTTTTTTTTTTTGGCAACGGATGAAATCTCGATTTATAGCAGCTTGTGCAGCCTCGTATGTCCATGTGGGCGCCTAATTTTTAGTTTACAGGCACTTATCTAGTTCTAGAGTTCAAATGTTGTGTTCATTCATATCTTGGATCCTCCTTGTGCTGCCCATTCTTCAATCAATCGAGGAATGTACTGCTTGAGGTTTGGACTACACTTTTATCAGTTTCTGGTCTAGATGTGGATGGTTCAAGTGTCGTTAGTGTGGCAGACAATATTTGCATCTCAGACGGAATGTTGAATTCTTTGTGTTAGATGAACTCTCTGGGTTTGCATCTAGATTCTTTTCATGGTAGTGCGGTATTCCCATATCTGCTGTAAGCATTTCATTGTTTTGCAAGTTATGTCAGAGATGATTAAGCAAGTGTGTCAATGTCCGCTTCTTGCAGAATAGGATGCTGTTTGATCTGGCCATTCCTTGACATGCATATTCGATTCACTTTCGTTAGCTCTTACATGACATTAGGTTAGATGACAAAATGCAACATGTAATATTCCTTTAGTCATTATGTAATTTTGCTCTGGATTCTGTGACCAGGTCTATCTTTTTGAGAACCTCATGCATTTTCTGATGGAAATGCTGTTTTTCGCACACTCTTGGCAAAATTGGTGTATCAAATATTCCATAGTGAAAGGTCTCACCCACATGCCACCGGACCTTTCACAGCCTGCAGCTAGCCCTTAGCTAAACCAGGCTGAAATACATATACAAACCTGGTCCAACATTTGTTAACATGTTCCTTACCTAAGCTACGCCAGAAAATTATTTCTGTTACTGGACCTAGATATGAACAAGCACTGTACTCTTGAGAATTCTACAATAGATCACCCTTATATTGTTTGCATTGAAGTGAAATTGACTTAGTATTTGCTTATTTCATTTAAATGAGAACTATTTGCTCCCATGTTCCTTATTAGTGTGTTATATGTGTACATCTTATTCGGCTTGAAGTACTTGCAATAGCATCTTCTGCATTCTTTTGATATTCTTCAACCATTGCATCTCTCTTTATATTATGATTTGTAAAGCTCAATATACCAAGTCAAAATCAGTTTGTTTGCTACAGGTACTACACGGACCCGCAATGCGGAGGCAATCATATATGGCTCTGAAGGAGCTGATAGCTACTGGAGAAGGATTTTTATGATGTTGGTGTATTATTAACTATTGTAGGATGCTTTTGTACTGTATAAATAATTTTCATGACATTGTAATAATTATGAAACTCGAATTTGCATGACATTGTACTGTTTATATCTCCTGTTCCAAGAGTTCTTGCTATGGGTTTTCCCCTGATTTTTCATTTAATTCGAATTTTTAGAGTTCCTTATCAATTTTCTCAATATTTCTAACATTCCTAAGTTTTTTAAATCCCTGTAATAGCTCCTCGTACCTGCGAAATAGACACCCAACCCAGGGGAGGGCACACCCCGGAAAGCTAGGGGCGGGGGGAAATCTAGAAAGGGATTTGGTTCCCTGGGTTACCCTTCCTCTTGTTGCCAAACAAAGCCTTAATTAGTTTAGAGACCTCTAAATGCATTTTAGAAATGTATGGATCTAAGTAACACATCTCTACAATTCCAATTAATCTCAAAAGCCCATTAGGGCAAGAGAGTGTAGTGCTAAATGTTTAGTCTCATATAGGAAGTGGAAGTGGAGCAACTCCTACATATAAGGGAGGTTGTTCTTCCACTCTTTGAGTGAGAGAGAAAAAGAGAAAAGAGGGGTGGCCCACGCGCGCTCCTCCTCCTCGCTCGCCTCGCCATGCCACGCCACACACGGCACACACATGCGCGTGCGTGTGTTCGTGTGAATTCGAGACTCAAGCCGAGACCAGATTTTATATTTTTGCAGAAAATTAAATTGGGCTTTGGACTTTTGGGCTTCCGAATTTTAGGGCTTTCGAGACTGAGTCCAAGTCATTAGAGACAGACGCGTTAACAATTGTAGAGTTGGATCGGATGCGGATCCTCCGGATCGCAACCGAACCGCCTCCGCGGGACTCTATAAATACGGGCGTCCGCGGTAGGGCAGATCATCTGCAATCAGATCGTTCCTACGTTCGCGTTCCTTGCGTCGCCTTTTAGTTTACTTCATCCCGAGCACCGGCGCACCGACGATCCGAAGAGCAGGTCTCTGAAACCGCTCGCTCTTGCGATCCTGCATCGGGAGAGGGCGAATAAGGTTTTTGGGAAGCGTTCCGCGCGATTGCTCGCGTTCTTCACCACGGGTCGTCTACCGAGGAGATCGGCCGTTGCGGCCCAAATTCTGCAGCGACTATTCGCTGTCAGATCTACAGAGGCTCCTCCGGCTTTGTGACGCCCGGTTCCGAAAAATGAACCAAGCTAACGCATATGTATGTCCAGGATGTTCATCACACATACACGAGTGCAATCACAAAAGAGTATACAAAATTACCACAGAACAAGATTAATTAACCAAATTTTATTACACAAACCAGATTATCCTCGAATACAAGCTCTAATGAATATTTATGACAAGTTCAACTAATGCAGCGGAAATAAACTTGTCGGTTGTTTTGATCCGGTAGATCTCCCGACACTACTAAGGTGTTTGCGGAGTTTGAAGTTCGGTGTGGACGCGCGGAGATTCAAGAAGGTGAAAGTAATAAATGACACAGGAGACATGAAGATTTACGTGGTTCGGGCCGCCTGAGCGTAATACCCTACTCCACGGGGTGTGTTGATGTTGTATTGAATGTATGAGCTCAACGTAAGTTGAGAGTGTAGAGTGAGCACGTCGAGTCCCCCTCTATGTATCGTCGGCCTGTCCTTTTATAGTACAAGGGCAGGCCGTTACGAGTTAGCCTGGCCCGATATGTGGCCCCGACGGTTACTAATATTGATACACATTTGATGCGCTTAATTACCCTTAATAACCGAGTTACGGGCTTTGACAACACCGTTACTGGTAATTAAGGTCGTCCGATCGTGTGTTATTAATATAGTATTAATGACACTTAATCGGGTCTTGAAGTCCTTGATTCCCCTTTGAAGATCTGGAGCCCTTGTGGAGTCTTCCGGAGGTTAGAGGCTGAAGATCCGACGGTTGGACACGTGGCAGCTCCAGAGCATACTGTGGGGAACAGGTAGGTCCGGTGCCACTTAACACGTGTCAGTTCTGGAGCTTCCCTCGGTCTGGGGTTAGGTCCGGGGGTGCCGCTATGGTACATAACCCAGAGCTTGGCAGCTCCAGAGCATACTGTGGGGAACAGGTAGGTCCGGTGCCACTTAACACGTGTCAGTTCTGGAGCTTCCCTCGGTCTGGAGTTAGGTCCGGGGGTGCCGCTATGGTACATAACCCAAAGCTTCCCCCTTGTGGGTGGTAGCTCCGGTTTGATAGTACACGTGGCGACCTTGGGACTAACCATGTTGGGGAAGCGGGTCTGGTTATGTCTGACATGTGGGCCTCCGAAGGTCTTCAAATCAAGTAGATGACATTCTCTTGAGATCTTTGCAATCCCAAAGGGTATATGGTACCCATGGTGCCGACAGTGGCCCCCTGGGCCCACCTCTAGGGAAGACCCCTTGGGTGAAGTCATTCCTCCGGAGGTGGGGTCCATCCTTCGACTTTTGAGCTGAGTCTTCAAAGGTCTTCGGATGTGCCGTTGGTGATAGTTTGGGGTTAAATCCTCGCCGTGTGGCATATCCCGTGTGCGGCAAATGAGATCTTTGGCATGCGGATCTCACACAATTGAAGGTCGCCGGTTCCCGATACGAAAATCGTATCGGTTCCGCGTGCCTTGTCAGGTCGCCACCTTCGGGCTTCCCGCCTCATGATGACAACCGTTCGCCTGGGTAAGAACCTCGACTTGATCGTCAGGGTGGTCCCGGGCCCTCTTATCATTGGCAGGGTAGAATTTTTGAGTAGTATCTTCGACTTCCTTGCGGTTTCCATCCAAGCATTGCGAGGGCTTACTTAAGAAGGAAAGCGCGCACCGTCTGGGGTTCTTTACGCCTCTCATCTGATCTTGCGCTCAAACTCCCAACTTGTGCTCGCTTTTCCGCTCTTGCCTTGCTGTGCCGTGATGGAGTTGGGTCTCCGTGAGAGCCGTTTGAAGACCGAAGGTGACCTGAAGAAGGTTCGGGCCCTCATGGGATGGTCCCCGTACTTCTTCAACCGCCTGGTCCGCGCCGGGGGAGAGCTCCCGTTCGAGAAGGAGCACGCCGGCGAGATGGTGTACTTCTCTTCGTACGCCATGGTGGGGTTGATCTCACCTTTTTCCTCCTTTTTCTTGATGCTGCTAGACTTTTATGGTCTGCAGCTATACCACCTTGGCCCCCACTCCATTCTTCTTGTGTCTATCTTCATCCACTTCTGTGAAATGTGGGTGGGCACCCCCCCCCCTACATTGAACTTTTTCGGACCTTCTTCACCGTCCATACCACCGGTAGGAGTAATGAGTACCTTGGCTTCTACTACTTCATGAAGCGCAAGAAGTGCCCATTCAAGTACCTCCGGTCGTTTCCCTCTGGAAAATGGGATGATTGGAAGAAGGACTGGATAGTCATCCGGGTGGAGGAGCACGAGAAGCTGGAGCTTCCCGAAGGCCTCCCCAACATCGACACTGCAGTCTGGAGTGAAGCTTCGGTGCTGTCGGAGGCTTTCAACCCTGCTCTGACCAGAACCCGCCACTGCGTGGAGGGAGGATTAACTCCTCAGGTGGTATTTTGCAATTTCCTGGTCAACAGGTTGGCACCGCTGAAGAGGAGAGAAAAACTCGCTTGGGCCCTCAACAGCGTGATGGACGACGACCGGTTCGAGACCGGGCTGAAGTCCAACATGGCGGGAGCAACCTTGGAGTTTCATCTCAAGAAGTTCCAGCACGACATCGATGTCGCGGGTGATGACTTGACCCCGCGACCAGCTTTTCTCCCTCTGAACGTGGAAGTAGATTTCAGCAGGGAGCTCTAGGGGACGATGCCGGTGCTTGACGACCTTGGTGTCGTCGAGAGAAGATCGACCTCCCGGGTGGTGATCCCTAGGGCTTCTGAAGGTGGCTCCGACCCTGCCCCGAAGCCAAGGATCGAAGTCGTCGGCAAGGGCAAGGAGCCGGCGGACGAACCCTTGAGCCGGAAGAGGAAGCTGCAACATGCAGACGGAAGGTCCGTCAGGCCTGCAACCTCTGCATCAGCTCCTTCTCCCCAGAGGGCGAGGTCTTCTACAACTGCGGCGACTGTACCCGCAGCGGCGTCTTCTCGGGGTGCTAGCTCTGGGCATGCGACTCAAACACCAGGGCCAGTTGAGCCTTCTAGGTCCGGAGGTCCTTCCCGATCAAGGAGGGCCTCGACTAAGGAAATGCCCGTGGCTGCAACGAGTTCCGGGGGGCCTTCCGGAGCTTCCACACCGGCGGCGGCTATGGTTAGCCCAGAACGGCCGGGAAAGAGGTTCCGCGCAACCTGGTGCGGAAGCCTCTCGAGGTAATTTTTAATCTTTACCTCAGACAGTTGTTTTATTGTAGTAATTGTTTTTTAAGTTTCTTCATCCATCATCTGCAGCGTTCCCAAGAAGAGGAGCGAGGCTCCACCCTCAGCCACAGCAGCTGAAGCTGTGAGGGCGGAAGCTTCTGCTCTTGTCCCGGTGCCGCCCCAAGCGGTGGCTGAAGCTGCGGCAGCTTCAGCGCCAGCTGTCGTGGTCATGGACCTTGACTCATCCCCTGAGACTCCCGTGGTAGCGCCGGACCACGGGAGAGAAGATGCGCCAGCGGTACGTGCCCCAGAGGTTGAAGCCCCGGGTCTTGATGCTAAGATGATGGAAGCTCCGACCGTTGAGCCGGAGGAAGCAGTAATTCCGGCCCTAGAGTCGGAAATTGTCGAAGCCCCGGCGGCTGAGCCGGAGGTTATTGAAGTTCCAGCAAGTGAGCCGGATGTAGAGGAAGCTCCGGCGGTTGAGCCGGCTACCTCCGAAGCTCCGGCCGTAGAGCCGGTTGTAGTTGAAAACCTTCCGGCGCCCGAGCCGGTTGAGGTTGAAGCTCCAGCCGCAAGGCCGGTTGTTGCGGAAGCATTGGCACTCGAACCAATGATGGTCGAGACACCAACACCCGAGCCACCAGCGGAGGAGGAGTCCAGGCCGGAGCCTGAAGTTGCCCCTGCTCCGGAAGTGATGATGGCGGAGGTGTCTGCTGCTGGGTCAGGGTACCCAGATGAAGTCGCTGGCCCCCTGCCTGAGGGGGCAAATGAAGACTTGGCGACAGGGCCTTTGGAACCACTTCCTGAGGTCGGAACTTCTTCCGCAGGACCCTCCTCGGTGGCAACTGAGGCTATCCCGGAGGACGACCCTAGTGCCGTGGAGGCTCAGGGGACCACTCTTGTGGAGTGAGACCCAATTTTTGTAAGCGAGAACCTGCTGGAACCAGCGGAGGAGGCCCCAGCAGGTCCGAAACCTATTCCCCTGTCGTTGTCTATTGACAACGCTTGCTCCAGCCTGCGTCAAGTCCAGCTGGCGTTCTACCACGACAACAAGGATCTTGAAGAGGAGCGCCAAACCCTTAGGCGATGGCGTAACCGGCTCTACTTCGAGACCAAGCTTGCGCAGTCGAGGCTGGCAGACAACAAGGAATGGATCAAGCAGGAGAAGGTCCGCCTGGAATATTGGGGCAAATTATTGGATGACAAGGGGAGCTTGACTCGCGCCCTCGACGCTCAATCCCGAGCCATCTATGAGCAGACCAAGGCAGCTAATAGTGCGGCTGATGAAGCCAAGAAAGGCTTGAAGCCATTAACACTACTCTCATCAAGCGCCGGGAGGCACTTGAGGAGAGGGAGAAGAGGCTCGAAGATGAAGAGCAAAAACTCCTAGAGCTGCGGGATGACGTCTTGAGGAGGGAGGAGGAGCTCGCCGAAAAGGTGGCTCTGGTTGACAAGGGTCTCGAGGAACGCACCAAGAAGTTGGAGGAGCGTTGCCTTGAGGAGGAGGAGAAGGCCTGGATGCGAGGGCAGGAACTCTACCAGCAAGAGTGTGCCCTCGCTGCCAGGGAGAAGAAAGTTAGGGGCCGGGAGAAGGACCTGGTCGACCACCGGAACAAGATTTACCTCCGGGAGGAGGAGCTCGGCAAACTCGAGAAGCAGGTTGCTGAAAAGATTCAGCAAAATGCCAAAGAGGTTGAGTGCCTTGCTCGCAAAATTCTGAACTGGCGACAGCCAAAAGATCCTTGGAGGAACTGAAGGGTTTGAGGATTGCGGACTCCCTACAGGTTTGGGAGTTCCTGAGCAAAGCCAACGACGTGCTGACACCGATGGGCTTCAGTCCCATGCGTCCGGATGATCCGGAGCTGGAGCCGGACCTGGCGTTGCAAGCGTTGAGCTCGGCGGGTAGCAAACTCTCCAAGGTGGGCGACGCCATCGCGGACCAGTTGGAGGTTGAGGGGCAATCCCTGGCGAAGAACGTCGCAGAGTATGTGCTGACGTGCTACACCAGCCGGGATCCCCAATTCCCTCTGGACCCGGTGCTTGAAGGTCCCGTCGAAGGAGAAGGTGAAGCCACCCGAGCCAACGTGTCGGAGGTTGCTCAGAAGGTCGCCCAGTTCTTCCATAGGGTCTAGGACCATCTCTGTAGCTCCCACTTGTATTCTCTCTTTTTCTTCCCTAATTTTGTAATCCCTTATCTCCAGATGAATGAAATCCCCAAATTTTTGAGAATTTCATTTTTGTCTTCAACACTTTTGTCTTCACTTGGCCCCCTGGTAGATGTACACAATTTAATTGTGAACATGTACCAAGAGGATATTATATTTTGTTGAAGACTCATTTGCTTCGAACTTGTAGAGTGTAGGTCCGAAGTCTTCGATAGTGAAGGCCCCCTGAGGTTTTCGGAGCTTAGAAGCTCCGGCATTGGCTATCGTCGGAGCTTAGTAGCTCCTGCAATAGTCCCTATCAACGCGTAGAGCATCGATAGCTAGCCCTCCGGGGTGTCAGAGCTTAGTAGCTCCGGCAGTGACCTTTACCAACGCATAGTTTGTCGGCAACAGACTCTGCTTGTTGGGTCTTCTCACCATCTTTTATTTTGCGTCGACAGCTGGCCCCCCTAGCTTTACCGGAGCTTGGTTGCTCCGGTGTTGCTCGTTTTCAATGTTTAATATCAGTTACAAGCCACCTAGGGGATTTTCTCCATCAACGTGGATTTTTTATTTTTCCTGCACACTGAAGCCAAGAAAAATAGTAAAATTCGTTCCTTGCCTATAACTTCGTCGCGGCTTACGATTCCTAAGAGAGTTTTAGGTCAAACGTGATTCTGAATACAACCGAATGCGTTGTCTTTTCTTCCAGATCCAATTGTACTTGGACCCACCTTACTTCGGCCTGCCGGGGTGTAGGTAGAGTGGCGTACTTAGGGTGCTTGATCAGGCTAAGCCAATAGCACACTCCAGCCCTAGATTGGCTTGGCACCATTCAGGCGAGTGAGCCATGAACAATATTTGAATCCAAAAGAATTGACAATAATGCTCGAATTGTACATGAACCAGTCGGACTAAAATTTCTTAAGAATTACACAACTTTATTATAGACAAGAAAGAGAAAAATAAAAAATGTTGAGCCTGTACAAAATAGATGCACGTGGAGTCTGTTTCACATGAAGATGTCATTATAGGTCCGGGGTATAGGGGAAACAAGTACACTCTTAGGGTACGGAACCAGGCTAAGCGTGTTTCATTTCTCGTTTGACCAGGGTAGCTAGCTACACTTTTAGTCCTGAGACTGTGACTAGTGTTGCATGAACTTTGCGGACCTTCCGGGAAAGGTCTGGCTGTTCTCCCGGAGGAACTACCCAACTCTGTACAATGACTCTATAACATACACCTCAAGTTACTACAGACTCACCTCCGTGATATTAAGTGTAGAACTTACGGAGGTGCTCGATATTCCAAGGATTTGGGAGAGGTGTCCCATCCTCGGTAGCCAAGCAAACGCTTCCGGGACGGGACACTTTAATCACTCGGAAGGGTCCCTCCCAGCTGGGGGAGAGTTTGTTTAACCCTTCTCTGGATTGTATTCTCCATAGCACCAGATCGCCTTCCTCGAGCTGTCAGTTGTGTACATGCCGCTGATGATAGCGCCGAAGGGCTTTGCGGTATCAGGCATTCCGAATAGCTGCTTGGCACCTGCCCTCCTCAAGGAGGTCTAGGTCTTCACGCCGGAGCTGGTCCTGCGTGGCTTCGTCGAAGGTCCGGACCCGAAGTGACCCCAAGGTGATCTCCGGAGGAAGGATTGCTTCAGCTCCGTACACCAGGAAGAAGGGTGTCTCTCCAGTTGACCGGTTTGGAGTTATCCGGTTGGCCCATAGGGTGGGCGGAAGTTCTTCAATCCAGTTGGCTCCATGTTTTTTCAAGCTCTCATAGGTGCGCGTTTTAAGTCCTTTAAGGATTTCAACATTTGCTCTCTCGGCCTGGCCATTGCTTGCTGGGTGAGCTACGGAGGCGTAGCAAACTTGAATGCCGAGGTCTTCACAATATCCTTGAAATGCAGAGCTTGTGAATTGGGTCCCATTATCAGTGATGATTTTGTTTGGGACTCCAAATCTGCACACAATGGACTGCAAAAAGTTGATAGCAGACTGCTTGTTGATTGTCACAACTGGAGTTGCTTCCGGCCACTTGGTGAACTTGTCAATGGCGACGTACAGGAACTTATAACCTCCGACGGCTCTTGGGAAAGGTCCCAAGATGTCCATCCCCCACACAGCGAAGGGCCATGTAGGAGGTATCATTTGTAGAGGCTGAGTCGGTGTGTGAATTTGCTTTGCATGAAATTGGCATGCTTCGCATTTCATCACCAGCTCAGTTGCATCCTGGAGTGTTGTAGGCCAGTAGAAGCCATGCCGAAAGGCTTTACCGACCAGCGTGCGGGAAGACGCGTGGTTCCCACACTCGCCTCCATTGATTTCTGCAAGGAGCTCGCAACCTTCTTCCCTTGTGATGCACCGCATTAGGATGTTGGTGGCACCGCGCCAGTAGAGATCCCCTTCTACCAACGTGTATCTTTTAGCCAATCTGACTATCCGGTCAGCGGATACATCATCGTCAGGAAGGATGTTGTCTTTCAAGTAGCTCCGGATCTCCGAGATCCATGCATCGGAGCTAACTTGAGCTTTGAGTCTTGCGTGCTAGGTTGCTCGGAGCTTCCAGCAGCACCTATGACCCTTGATGGCTGCCATGGTAACAGGGCCATCGAGACCGTCAGCTTCGGGATGCTGATCTCGCCCCCTTCACTCAGTTCGGCAGGCTGAGTTGTGGGTTTTGACAACCTCCAGACAAAAGTTCCGTCAGGAGCCGGAGCTCCGGTTGACGCTTTCGTCGAGAGTTCGTCAGCTTCAGCGTTGTGGGCACGCTGAACATGGTGGAGGTCTAGGACTTCGAAGTCCTTCTGAAGCCTCTGGACTTCAAGGAGGTAAGCAGCTAGCTGGAGGTTGTTGCAGGAGCATTCACCTTTCACTTGCTTAATGATGAGCTGTGAATCTCCCTTGATCAGCAGCTGCTTAACACCGTATGACAGTGCCACCTTTAGTCTGTAGATGTGTGCTTCGTACTCCACCATGTTGTTGGTCGCCTTGAAGTCAAGGTGTACCATGTATTTTACCTTCTCCCCGGTTGGTGCGAGGAGAAGGATTCCAGCTTCGCCCCCCTGCTTTTGCATGGAGCCGTCGAAGTAGAGGGTCCAGTGAGGCTCAGTGAAGACCAGAGCCTTGTGTTCCGGCTTCTGCTCGCTGGGCCCCCAGGGTTTGATGAAGAGGGAGTCCATTCCGACACGAAATCTGCCAATGCTTGACTCTTGATTGCTTGCCTTGAAGTGAACTCGAGATCGAATTCGGCTAATTCCTCTGCCCACTTTGCAATATTTCCAGTTGAGTTGGGATTATGCAAGATTGCTCGAAGTGGGTAAGAAGTCACCACTGAGATTTTGTGAGCTTGGAAGTAATGGCGAAGCTTCCTGGGGGCAATAAGAACTGCATAGAGCAGCTTATGCACCTCTAGGTATCGAGTCTTGGCATCATGAAGTACTTCACTGATGAAGTACACTGGGTGCTGAATGGTCCGGACCCTCCCGGAGGAGCCTGGAGCTTCCTCTTCATTGACCCGGATCCTGCCGGAGGGATCCGAATTTTCTTCGGGGACCTCTGGGTCCTTGCTGGAGGAACTCGGAGCTTCTTCAGAAGCGACCTGGACCCTCCCGGAGGGGTCTGGGTCTTCTGAAGTAACTTCTTGTGGAATCAAGTCTGGGAGCTGGAACCAGACTCGCTTTCAAGAACCTCCAGACCCTCCCGAAGGGGTCTGGATTCCTGAGTATGGGACAGTTCTGGTCTCTCCGCAACCAGGACCATACTGACGACTTCGTCAGTAGCTGAAATGTAAAGCAGCAAAGACTCACCAGGGTTCGGAGCTACCAGAGTTGGTAGGGTGGTGAGGATCTGTTTTAGCTCCTGGAATGCCTTTTCTGCTTCTTCAGACCATTGGAATGGTCCGGACTTCCTCAATAACTTGAAGAAGGGAAGTGCCCATTCCGCCAGTCTTGAAATGAACCGGCTGAGGGCTGCTAGACATCCAGTTAGCTTTTGGACATCCTTGATGCGGGCTGGTGGCCGCATGTCTTCAATGGCTTTGATCTTCGCCGGATTAGCTTCTATGCCCCGGTGACTTTCCAGGAAACCAAGAAGTTTTCCGGAGCTAACCCCAAAGACACACTTGTCTGGGTTTAGTTTTGTGAGGGTGACCCGCAGCTTATCGAAGACATCCTGCAAAGTGTCAAGGAGTGACTCCTTGTTCTTGACCTTGACCACAATATCATCGACGTACACTTCCACTATGTCTCTAGTGAGTTCTTTAAAAGTTTTGTACATAGCTCGTACAAAGGTTGAAGCTGCATTCTTGAGACCAAATGGCATGGCTGTATAACAGTACAATCCATCTACTATGATGAAAGAGGTATGCTCTTCATCTTCCCTAGATATTCTGATTTGATGCTACCCAGAATATGCGTCTAGGAAACACAGTAATTCACACCCGGAGGTGGAATCCACTATCTGATCTATTCTAGGTAGTGGGAATGGATCTTTTGGACATGTGAAAGTGCATATAGGACTCCCTTGTGGGTTTTGGATGATTTATGACAAGCAATTGGGATCCTAATCCTTTTGTTGAGATGAATGCAGGCAAATAATGAAAAATGAGCAAAATGCCAAAAAGAAGGGAAATGAGAAGCAAAGTGAATTTGAGCTCAAGGAGAAGAAAATAGTAGATTATTATGTATGGAGTGTGTTAAGGAAACACACCCAAGAGCTCAATCACTTTCAAGCACACACACACACACACAATGCACAAAGTTATACAGGACCGGACTAGTCCGATATCAGCCGGACTAGTCCGATATCACTTTTTGCACTAGATCGGACAAGTCCGGTATCCACCGAACTAGTCCGATATCTTTCTGATCCACTTCGGACTAGTCCTCCCCAATGCGGACTAGTCCTCAACACAATGCACAAGTCACACAAAATCGGACAAGTCCGTTGTGATCCGGACTAGTCCGATATTCTTTCTGATCCACTTTGGACAAGTCCGGTGTCTACACGGACTAGTCCGATATACACACTGATCTAAATCGGACAAGTCCTCCAAGTGCGGACTTGTCATCCTAAACACTTAGGGTTTCATATGTCCGGACAAGTCCGATGGCAATCGGACTAGTCCGAAGATTTCCAGTAGTGAAATCGGACAAGTCCGTTTTCAACCGGACTAGTCCGATATTCCTGGACACTTAGGGTTTGCTACACACAGCACACCGGACTAGTTCGGTGACCACCACGGACTAGTCCGATCTTTCTGAATCCTAACGGTCACTTTTAGAAACCCCATATAAATAGAGGTGCACGGCCCACTTTTACACTCTCTCGAACCCTAGCGCCGTCACACCTCCCAAGAGACTCAAAAACCACCTCTCTCCGCGAAATTAAGTGCAAAATCGATCAATCTATTGTAGATCACTTCTAGATCATTGGAGAGACACTTGGAACACATCATTGAGCTCTTGGTTTGATTCTCTAACACACTCTTGCGTTTCAATTTGTAATTTTCGAGTGTGTTATTGGTGGCTTTGTAAGTTGTAATCAAGGGAGCTCTCAACGTGTGAGAACGCCCCTTCAACTTGGTTATTTACCCTTTGTGATTAGTGCAAGAGGATTGGCCTTCGTGGCGATCCGACGAGGGAAGGGTTGGAGAAGACCCGGTCCTTTTGTGGGCTCCTCAACGTGGACGTAGGTTGCCTTCGTGGTAGCCGAACCACGGGATAAATCGTGTGTCTTGTCCTTTTGCGTTCTTCATCTTAATTGATCAACTTAATCTAGGGTTTGATTCACTTTGTTCAATTTGAGTTAAATTGTTGAACAAGAGCCTTAATTGTAATAGAATTTGACATACAACTATTAAACTGTCATTCAATTTTATATTTCCGCTGCAAACATTAACGAATCAATCAAATTGACTGAACTTGATCAACTTAGCCCGTGAAAACCGGACTAGTCCGCACTTTACCGGACTAGTCCGATACCTCTGGTATTGACTTTGTTGTTGAGTGTTACAGGAACCGAGAAAATTCAAAAAGGCCTATTCACCCCCCCTCTAGGCCTACATTCAATTGGTACCAGAACAAGTTCTTCAAGAAAGAGTGCAACCACTCGAAGAGATCATGTCGGACATGATGGAAGTTCAGAAAATCAACAACCAGGAAGAAGTGAACAACGACAAGAACCAAAAGCTGGAAAAGTATCTCGAAGCAATTCAAACTTCGATGATGATGACGAGGAGACGCTGGAGCTGAAAGCACTCCTCAGAAAGAAAGCAGTTTCCAAAGGGAAAGCTAAAGTTGAAGAAAAGAAGAAGGGGAGTAGTCACACCGACTACTCCCGATATCCTTTTAACTATGATCGTTTAAATTCAAACAATAGCCATTACCTATCTATTCCTCTTGGAAAAGCCCCACACTTCGATGGGAGTGATTATTCCATGTGGAGGCAAAATATGAAGATGCACTTGATTTCCCTTAACCCAAGTTTATGGCATATTGTGTGCACAGGAATAGACATCCCAGATGATGACGAAGAGCTCACCCCAAGTCAAGAGCAAGCCATCCACAGAAACGCTCAAGCCGCAACCGTAATCACCTCCTCTCTAAGTCGAGATGAATTCACAAAGGTGGACGGACTGGAGATTGCCAAGGAAATATGGGACACACTACAAACAGCCCATGAAGGTGACCGGCATGTGCGGGAGGTGAAAATTGAAATGATCGAAGGCGAACTAGGAAGGTTCACAATTGAGGAAGAAGAGTCTCCCCAGGACATGTACAACCGATTGAAGACACTTGTAAACAAGGTTCGATCATATGGGTGCAAGAAGTGGAATGACCACGAGGTTGTAAAGCTCATCCTTAGAGCCTTTATGCCTCGCAATGTCACACTATGCTCTATGATCAGAGAAAGTCCCAGGTACAAGAGGATGACTCCAGATGAATTGCTTGGCAAAATCATCAACTTTGAAATGATGGAGAAACAAGCCAAGCACGTCAAAGAAATAGCCGACCTCACATCAGCCAAGAAGAAGGGAGTTGCCTTAAAGTCCACACTCAAGCCTCTATCCAAAGAAGCAAGAGAAGCACAACTTGAGGAGGACAGCGATGATGAAAGCAGTGAGCTAGACGAAGAGGATATGATTTTTTTCATGAAAAAGTTCAAAAGAATAATGAAAGAAAGACAAGGAACAAAATCAAGTGAAGGTAAGTACAAGGAGAGGACAAAGCCGAAGATGAGGCGGGCGTGCTATAATTGTGGTGAGTATAACCACTTTATAGTCGATTGCCCGTATGAGGACAACAAGAAGAAGAATAAAGAAGCCAAGCCTCAACCGAAGAAATTCTTCAAGAAGAAGAAACAAGCTGAACAAGCACACATTGGAAAGGAGTGGGACTCAAACGATGAGTCCTCATCATCCGATGAAGAAGAGATGGCTAGCATAGCCATTGAAAGCACGTCCAAGAAACCCACACTCTTCCCCATGCTCGGTACAAAGAAGGGAAATGGCACTTTCCTCATGGCCAAGGAAGGTAAACGCAAGGTAAACATCAAAACTCCTTCCATGCATTCCTACTCAAGTAATGATGAACTAGATAGTGATGATGAAGATATGTTAATTGGATTAGATAGAAAAACTGCTGCTAAAATGAATTTTTTACTTGACCAACTTGTTGAAAAGGAATGGCTAATTGATCGTCAAGAGGACATGATTATCTCCCAAAAGGAGAAGTATGTCGAACTTGACAATCTTCTAGTTCTTGAAAAGGAGAAAAACAGCTCACTAGAGCTTGAGCTAGCTTCAAGCAAGAAAACTTGCTTGGAGTTAACCAACTCAAATGTTGCAATCAAGGATCAACTTGATGACCTGATCAAGGTTAACAAGATCCTTGAAGTGCAAGTTGAGTCACTCAAGCTAAGTGAATCTTCCTCCTCTTCAAGTCTACCTTCTCAACCCACTTCAACTAATCTTGTTCATATGTGCAAATGTGGTAAAATCAACACCAGTTTGAAGGAAAAGTCTACCTCCACAAAGGATAAAAATCCTACCCAATGTGGAATATTTGACAAGGAGAGGATCAACTATGCACATAGTGCATACTTGGTCCAAAGACCTCCAAATGTCAAGTATGGCATTGGTTACTCTTATGATGGAAAGCAAAATGCTGGAAGTCATAAGAATAACAAGGGAAGGATTAGCTCTGTGAAGGGAGGACCCTCACAACCTGGTAACTCGAAAATTAAGTACCTGAACTCTCATGAACACCGGACTAGTCCGGTTGTGGCCCGGACAAGTCCGGTCATCCGAACAAGTCCGGTCACCCAGACTAGTCCGATCCATAAACAACAGCAACTGTTGTTCAAAACCTTTGATGCCTCTTATGTATTAATGAGAAACAATCTTGGTAAGGTTTATGCTTATTATGCTGGGCCACGCCATGGGAACACAAAATCCCATGTGTGGGTGCCCAAATGTATTGTAACTAACCTCCAAGGACCCAAGCAAGCTTGGGTACCTAAAACCAAGGCATAATTTGTTTCTGCAGGCCTATTCCTCCGGTGGATCCAGATGGGTGCTAGACAGTGGATGCACCAACCACATGACCGGAGAAAGGAGGATGTTCGTGGAATATGAAGAAAACGAGGACCCAAACGAAGGCATCTACTTCGGATATAATAGTCAAGGAAGGGTGCTCGGTACCGGTAAAATAGCAATATCCTCTGAACACACTCTTTCTCATGTTTTACATGTTGAATCTTTAGATTATAACCTGCTGTCCATATCTCAATTATGTGACAAAGGTTATAATTGCTTGTTCACTAACGAGGGTGTGAGCGTCTCAAGGAGGAGTGATGGTTCCGTTGCATTCAAGGGTATGTTGAAGGGAAAGATTTACCTTGTTGACTTCAACAAGGATAAAGACGAACTCGACACATGCTTGATTGCAAAAACCAACATGGGTTGGCTGTGGCATAGACGGCTAGCACATGTTGGTATGAGGAATCTTCAAAAACTCCGCAAGGGCGATCACATCCGAGGTTTGAAAGATGTTGTTTTTGAGAAAGACAGGCCTTGTAGCGCGTGCCAAGCCGGGAAGCAAGTTGGAGCACATCATCCCGCAAAGAACATCATGACTACGACAAGACCGCTCGAACTACTTCATATGGACTTGTTTGGTCCAATTGCTTACATAAGCATCGGCGGTAATAAATACGGTTTAGTCATTATTGATGATTTTTCCCGCTTCACTTGGGTGTTCTTTTTGCATGACAAGTCAGAAACACAAGGGACACTCAAGAAATTCTTCAAGCGAGCGCAAAACGAGTTCTCACTATCGATCAAGAGTATTCGGAGCGACAACGGCACGGAGTTCAAGAACATACAAGTGGAGGAGTACCTTGATGAGGAGGGAATCAAGCACGAATTTTCAGCACCATACTTTCCACAACAAAACGGAGTTGCCGAAAAGAAGAACCGAACACTCATAGAGATGGCAAGAACAATGCTCGATGAATACAAGACTTCGGATCGATTTTGGGCGGAAGCAATTAACACCACTTGCCACGCCGCAAATCGACTCTACCTTCATCGACTACTCAAGAAGACTCCTTATGAGCTACTCACCGGTATCAAACCAAACATTTCATATTTTCGAGTTTTCGGCTCTCCATGTTATATCTTGAACAAGAAGCCCAGGACTTCAAAGTTCTCTTCGAAGTCCGATGAAGGTTTCTTGCTTGGTTATGATTCGAACACTTACGCCTATCGTGTTTTCAACAAGGCCTCCGGACTTGTTGAAGTGGCACGTGACGTAGTGTTCGATGAAACTAATGGCTCCCAAAAGGAGCAAGTTGATCAATGTGAATTAGGTAAAGAAGAAGCTCCTTATCAAGCATTGAAGAGAATGGCTCTAGGCGAAGTTCAACCACAAGAGTCATCGTCACAAATACAAGAGGAAAGTGAACCACAAGAGGAGATCAACAATCAAGGGGGATCTTCGATACAAGATCAATCACAAGAATATGAAGATGATCAACAAATCAACGAGGGCAACCACTCAAGGGGAGAAGAAAATGATCACCAACACACAACTCTCCAAGTGCCACACCCAAGAGTACACCAATGCATTCAAAGGGATCACCCAATCAACAACATCCTTGGTGACATCCAAAAGGGAGTAACCACTAGATCTCGTATAGCTAATTTTTGTGAGCATTACTCGTTTGTCTCCTTTTCGGAACCACGCAGGACTGAGGATGCATTGAAGGATCCGGACTGGGTGGTGGCAATGCAAGAAGAGTTGAACAACTTCAAGATAAACGAGGTTTGGGAACTTGTGGCAAGACCCAATGAAAATATAGTGGGCACTAAGTGGGTCTTCCGCAACAAGCAAGACAAACACGGAGTGGTGACAAGAAACAAGGCACGACTTGTGGCCAAAGGTTACTCACAAGTCGAAGGTTTGGATTTCGATGAGACTTTTGCTCCAGTAGCTAGGCTTGAATCAATTAGAATATTACTTGCATATGCTACTCACCATGATTTCAAGCTGTATCAAATGGACGTGAAAAGCGCCTTCCTCAACGGACCAATCAAGGAAGAGGTGTACGTGGAGCAACCACCCGGGTTTGAAGACGAAGAGTTCCCCGACCACGTATATAAACTGCGTAAGGCTCTCTATGGCCTCAAACAAGCTCCTAGAGCTTGGTATGAGTGTCTTAGAGATTTCTTAATTGATAATGGTTTTCAAATTGGCAAAGTAGATTATACATTATTCACAAAGAATCTAGATAATGATCTTTTTATTTGCCAAATCTATGTTTATGATATAATTTTTGGGGCAACTAACCAATCCTTCTGTGAAGAATTTAGTAGAATTATGACAGACAGGTTTGAAATGTCAATGATGGGAGAATTGAAGTACTTCTTGGGGTTCCAAGTGCGGCAACAAAGGGAAGGAACATTCATAAGCCAAACCAAGTACACGCAGGACATACTTAAGAAGTTTGGCATGGACAAGGCAAAGCCCATAAAGACTCGCATGGCTACGAATGGCCACTTGGATCTCAATGAAGATGGACCGAGCGTCGACCAAAAGGTATATCGCTCCATGATTGGATCTTTACTCTACTTATGTGCATCTAGGCCAGATATTATGTTGAGTGTATGTTTGTGTGCAAGATTTCAAGCCAACCCTAAGGAATGTCACTTGACAGCCGTAAAAAGAATCTTGAGATATTTAGTTCATACACCCAACCTTGGTCTTTGGTACCCAAAAGGCTCCAAATTAAATCTCATTGGTTACTCCGATGCAGATTATGCCGGGTGCAAAGTTGATAGAAAAAGCACCTCTGGCACATGCCAATTCCTAGGAAGATCTTTGGTTTCTTGGTCATCTAAGAAACAAAATTCCATTGCATTATCCACAGCCGAAGCGGAGTATGTTGCAGCCGAGAGTTGTTGTGCACAACTCCTTTGGATGCGACAAACTCTAAGGGATTACGGTTACAATATGAACCATATTCCTCTCGTTTGTGATAATGAGAGTGCCATTAAAATAGCCCACAATCCAGTTGAGCACTCTAGGACTAAACACATAGACATAAGACATCATTTCTTGAGAGACCATTCCATGAAAGGAGACATAACCATCTCACATGTCAACACCCAAAAACAATTGGCCGACATATTCACCAAGCCACTTGATGAAAAGTGTTTTTGCGAACTCCGAAATGAGCTAAATATTCTTGATTCTCGGAGTGTGGCTTGAAAAGTTGCATACCTGTATGATTGCTTCAAAAATGTTGATTGAATTGTGAAAATCATCCCTCTCCATTTTTCTCTCGAAAAACTATGTCAATTATTAGATCTTGATGAATTTTGATCATTGCATGATTGTTGTATGCTTACTGGTCAAATTCATCAAGATTACTTGAATTGTTTTGCCTCTCTATTCTCTATTATTTAACCTTCAAATATATATGAATGGGCTATGCAATTCTTTCCTGGTGACCACGGACTAGTACGTGGTTACCCGGACTAGTCCGCCCATGCAGACTAGTCCGCAGAGTGCCGGTTAGGCCGGACTAGTCCGATAGACCACGGACTAGTCCGATATAGGTCTCTGGATGACTTCGGACTAGTCCGGTCATGTCCGGTTGTCCGATTTTTCGTGTCCATAACCCTAGCCGCCACCAAACCCTAATCTCCTCACCCTCACATTCGCTCTAGGCTTCCTCTCTCTTGCGCTCGAGCTCCCAAGGCGATCTTTTGCATCCTCCGTCGAAAAGCCACTCACTTGGGTGGAGATCATGCTTGAAGACTTGGGGATTGAAGCTAGCGGACTAGTCCGGCCTCCAACCCCCAAAACTTCGAGCCTCCATCGATTTCTTCGGTAAAAATCTTCAAAATCCTAGAAATCGTGTTTTTCTCAATTGTTGATCGTTTGGCCTAGCACCCTTCACTAGTTACATGTTTAGTTGATGTACTACGTGTATGCTAGACTAGATTTGCATTAGGGATTGTATCCCGTCCAATCTGTTAGGTTTTTGAGGATGAACACCGGACTAGTCCGATTCATGCACGGACAAGTCCGGTACCCCGGACTAGTCCGTGCCTGAGCACCGTACAAGTCCGATGTTTCTGAACCTGAAACCTAATTCCTTAATTACTTAATGCCATCCATTGCTATCTTGTCTTACCTATGCCTTGTATAACTTGTCATTATTCTTGCTCAATCATTCTCAGATCATGTCGAGCTCCGACAATGAGATCTCCGACTTTGAGGCCGAGTTGGACCACGAGGTGGCACCTCGGTCCTTGGCGGGTCTTGGCAAGAAACGCCAATAAAGACCTTCCGAGCCTGCTACCTCCCCTCCCCAGGTTCGGAGGAAGGTTTGTGTCAAGAAGCCTGCCTCGAAGGCTGCTACGTCTTCAAGCGGCCTTCGTCAAGCAAAGGGAAAGGGCAAGGGAGTCGCAACGGGGCTAGTTGGGCCCTTGAAGCTTCATGCTCCCAGAGAAGGGGTACGGGACCCCAATGAAGAGAAATTCAATGGGAAAGGCAGCGATGTGGCAGCCAAGCTAAGAAGCATTGATTGCTATGGAAGGCCAAAGTAGGCAGCTGATGGAAGGTTTTGGTCAAACTTCCATGCAGATTTCTACAGGATGGTTTACCTGCCGATGAAGACTCCGGTGGTGTGCAGTCAGTGGATTGACTGGGCCCACCTAGAGAAGAAGAAGTGCTCAGCTTTTGATGAGGTCATTGCTGCAGTAGAAAGGCATGGTCTGAAGGATCTGTTTGCCTTCAGACACAATTGGAATGATGAAGTGATTTCACAATTCTATGCAACGTGCCACTTCTCGAGTGAAGATGAAGAGAGTGTGACTTGGATGACCTATGGATCCAAGTACTCCATCACTCAGGAGGATTTTGCAAGCTTGCTCCATTTAGACTCTGCTGGACATGACCACCTGATCATCCACAACATAGGGGTCATTGAGAGGGACAGAATGAAGTTCTTGTATGAGCCCAACTCTAAGTATGTTCCTCCCTCCACAAAGAACATGAAGCCCTTCTTTGTGGTTCTGAACAGAGTTCTCCGGAAGACCATTGCCCCCAAGGATGGGGATGCAGGGAGTGTACAGGGCTACCTCCGGACTCTAATGAGGGTCATAAGCCAGAAGAGACAGTTTGATGTTGCAGATTACATATGGAAGGACATGGTCAACATCTCAAGCACCCCCAACCGGTCCTGTGGCTATGCTCCCTACTTGATGTTCATGATTGAGAAGGTCACAGGAATAGAATTCGTGAAGGATGTAGAGCACACTCCCCTGAGGCCTCAGAAGCCTCAGCAAGTGAGTGTCCAGGCTGCTCTCTCACTGGGCTCAAGTCCTGAGGCACCAACAAGAGAAAGAGATGCTGCTAGGGCTCCTCCCCCCTCCAGGGAAGCCCCTCGGAGAGGATCCGCCAGTGGGATCCTCAAATACTTGTCCGCGATATTCTCCTCCTATAAGAAGACTGAAGTAAAGCTTCATAAACTCAATCAGAAGAGGAAGGAGGATATGAGATATATCAAAGCCAATGTGAAGCAACTTAGTGAAAAGCTGGAGATCAACCCCATTGGATCTCCAGTAATTTATGAAGATTCTGATCTTGACATCTCCGAGCTCGGGCCCTTGTCCCCCTCTGAGCTTGCCTATTTTGGCATTGGGGGCTCGAGCAGCTCCACTCCTCCTCCTCCCTCTCCTCCTCGTCAAGCGGAGAGCGAAGAAGACGAAGAAGATGACGAGAGGATAGACAGCGAAGAGTGAAGAACCTAGGACCTTCCTCTCTCTCTTTTTGCTGTCTTGATGCCAAAGGGGGAGAGATTGAGGGGGAGTCAAGTCTTAGCTTTAGCTGTAATAGGATGCGAGGAGAATGCAAGGAGAGAGCCTTCTCTGTACTTTTATTTGTGATTGTAATAGTTTAACACTGTTTTCATATTAAGTTTGGTCTTGTGATGAATTGCTCAATTTATTTGCGAGTATGTGATGAAAACTGCATTTTTGCTCCTGGAATGTCATATGCACTTGGTATCGGTTGATTAATGTAAATTCTGTCATTCTCAATGTATTCATGCACTTAGTATGCATCCCACCATAAAGAATCCACATATGGATAATTCTCTTGTTGTTTGATGTATTTTTGAGTCATATGTGCATACTTTATGAAAATCTCATTTTTTGCCTTATTTTGTGAAATCTCAATTGGTTGTCATCAATCACCAAAAAGGGGGAGATTGAAAGTGCATCTAGGACTCCCTTGTGGGTTTTGGATGATTTATGGCAAGCAATTGGGATCCTAATCCTTTTGTTGAGATGAATGCAGGCAAATAATGAAAAATGAGCAAAATGCCAAAAAGAAGGGAAATGAGAAGCAAAGTGAATTTGAGCTCAAGGAGAAGAAAATAGTAGATTATTATGTATGGAGTGTGTTAAGGAAACACACCCAAGAGCTCAATCACTTTCAAGCACACACACACACACACAATGCACAAAGTTATACAGGACCGGACTAGTCCGATATCAGCCGGACTAGTCCGATATCACTTTTTGCACTAGATCGGACAAGTCCGGTATCCACCGAACTAGTCCGATATCTTTCTGATCCACTTCGGACTAGTCCTCCCCAATGCGGACTAGTCCTCAACACAATGCACAAGTCACACAAAATCGGACAAGTCCGTTGTGATCCGGACTAGTCCGATATTCTTTCTGATCCACTTTGGACAAGTCCGGTGTCTACACGGACTAGTCCGATATACACACTGATCTAAATCGGACAAGTCCTCCAAGTGCGGACTTGTCATCCTAAACACTTAGGGTTTCATATGTCCGGACAAGTCCGATGGAAATCGGACTAGTCCGAAGATTTCCAGTAGTGAAATCGGACAAGTCCGTTTTCAACCGGACTAGTCCGATATTCCTAGACACCTAGGGTTTGCTACACACAGCACACCGGACTAGTCCGGTGACCACCACGGACTAGTCCGATCTTTCTGAACCCTAACGGTCACTTTTAGAAACCCCATATAAATAGAGGTGCACGGCCCACTTTTACACTCTCTCGAACCCTAGCGCCGTCACACCTCCCAAGAGACTCAAAATCCACCTCTCTCCACGAAATTAAGTGCAAAATCGATCAATCTATTGAAGATCACTTCTAGATCATTGGAGAGACACTTGGCACACATCATTGAGCTCTTGGTTTGATTCTCTAACACACTCTTGCGTTTCAATTTGTAATTTTCGAGTGTGTTATTGGTGGCTTTGTAAGTTGTAATCAAGGGAGCTCTCAACGTGTGAGAACACCCCTTCAACTTGGTTATTTACCCTTTGTGATTAGTGGAAGAGGATTGCCCTTCGTGGCGATCCGACGAGGGAAGGGTTGGAGAAGACCCGGTCCTTTTGTGGGCTCCTCAACGTGGACGTAGGTTGCCTTCGTGGTAGCCGAAGCACGGGATAAATCGTGTGTCTTGTCCTTTTGCGTTCTTCATCTTAATTGATCAACTTAATCTAGGGTTTGATTCACTTTGTTCAATTTGAGTTAAATTGTTGAACAAGAGCCTTAATTGTAATAGAATTTGACATACAACTCATTCAAGTTTATATTTCCGCTGCAAACATTAACGAATCAATCAAATTGACTGAACTTGATCAACTTAGCCCGTGAAAACCGGACTAGTCTGCACTTTACCGGACTAGTCCGATACCTCTAATATTGACTTTGTTGTTGAGTGTTACAGGAACCATGAAAGTTGCCTAGAGGCGGGGTGAATAGGCTAATCAACCTGCAAATGACTTAATAAAACGAGGTTAAATCACAGGGGGCGGACTAGTCCGGTCTAGGGGCGGACTAGTCCGGTCAGCCTGCGTGAAGAACCCTAAAAAGTGTTTCTACCAAGTTTTAAGGGGATTTTCTCGAGGCTACAAGTGAGGATATGTTTATTACAAGTTTAGAAACTACCAACACAAGAGTAAGTCAAGTTTCAACTAGGTTATAGCAATGTGAAGCACAAGACAAGACTAGCAACCCTAGAACGAAATATGCGATAAACAAAATGCGAAGAACACGGAGACACAAGGATTTTATCACGAGGTTCGATTCCACACAAGAATCTACGTCCCCGCTGAGGAGTCCACAAAGGACCGGGTTCAACAACCCTTCCCTCACCAAGTTTACCGCACGGGCCTAACTTGGTTCTCCACTATCTCAAAGTGCGAATACAAGATTCGTTGGGGCTTCTCACAATCTGAGGCTCCCACACCACAAAGATGATCAACAACACGAAACACACTCAACACACAGCTCACAAAGACTCAATGAGTGCAAGAGATCAAACCGGGAGTACAAGCGCGATGTTCTTCCTCTTCTCCACCTCACTAAACCCTAATCCACTCAAGAATTAGTTTTAGAGGGAAAGTTAGCAAGAAAGAGGCTTAAGAGTGCTCCAAGTTGGCTGTGGCAGCGCTAGGGTTCGAGAGTGTTTGAAATGGGGCCAGGGGTCCCCTTTTTATAGGGGTTTCGAGCCCAAACTGCTGACCTCAGCAAAAGGGCGGACTAGTCCGGCCTCAGGCCCAGACTAGTCCGGCCTAGGGGACCACTGACCCCTCTGACAACTGTCGCACTGCGCGGCAATCATCACGCTACCCGCCAAACTTCAAATTCAAACGGTAACTTCGACAACGGACTAGTCCGGCCCTCACCGGACTAGTCCGATCTAACACAGAACCTTTTGTTCTGTGTGAAAATGGACTAGTCTGGAAACCACGGAATAGTCCAGCCCCAAGGGAGGACTAGTCCGGCCTTCCCAGACTTAGTCGCAAAACCTCTCTACACTCGGCACCACGGACTAGTCTGGCCCACGGACGGACTAGTCCGATCTCACACAGGACCTTTTGGTCCGCCTCAAAACGGACAAGTCTGCTCTCTAGGACTTAGTCCCGAAACTCCACTCCAAGGGGTACCACGGACTAGTCCGTCCCACTACGGACTAGTCCGAAGTCACACAGGACCTTCTGGTCCGTGTGAAAACGGACTAGTCTGGCCAGGAGCGGAGTAGTCCGGCCCTAAGGCGGACTAGTCCGGCCACTCTTGCCAGACTACTCCAACTTCAACTTTAAATAGGGTTTCTACCTCAACCACCACTCTTGAGCTCCTACTTTGATCTCTTTGCACTTTACGCACACACCCTCCTATTTCTACGGCTAGTCTAACTCAACACGCTAGAAATCCTAGTTTCTATGCTTCGAGTCGACTCCGTTTTCTTCCTCTTCCCTTTTGAGGGTTTGCGTCTCCGATCGAGTCCACACCCGTGCTAAGATCACATGAGCTCATTAGCGACTTAATTGTCGTCATCAATCATCCAAAACCCACGGGGAACCTAGATGCACTTTCAATCTCCCCCTTTTTGGTGATTGATGACAACACATCAAGTCCTTCACAATTAAGAGTATAAATTTTGGTTTTCATAACTTGTGTGCGTATGAATGACTCCCCCTCAATGTATGCAGCATGTAAAAGAGGTGGAGGAGATCTTTCATACCCACACACGTTATGGTGGGGTGCCTACGTGATGTGCTCAACAATTGTGACAAGACATAAAGAACATCAATATAATCATAAGATTGACAATAGGAACATTATATTGATATTAAACAACATTAACAGGTCTTGCACAAAAGTAAACATCCAAGTAGCATGAATAAGTTACAAATTAAGTCTGAATGCCAAAAACACACCACACAACACAAAAGACCACTACCTCCCCCAACTCCACACAAAGGACTAACTCCCCCTAACTCTCCCCCTTTGGCATCAAGGCACCAAAAAGGAAAAGAAGGGGGACTAGGACCCAAAAGCTAGTCCTCGTCCTCATCACTATCGTCGTCGCGGGAGTCTCTCTCCGTGGCCTCCGGGTCCTCGACGTCTTCCTCATGATCGTCGTCGTCGTCGTCGTTGGAGCCCGGTGCGGAGGTACCCTCCGTCTAACCCAAGAGTGCCAACTCATCGGGGGTGAGAAGGGGGTATGGAGTGAGCTCGTCGTCGGAGGCCTCAGGGCTCATCGGGATCTCCATATTGTCGCAGAGCTTCCTCACGTAGCGCTCAGTCTGCTGAGCTCGCACCTCGGCTTTGCGGCACGAGGTGAAGATGGACTGAAGAAACTTGAGGACTCCGCTGCTAGAGGATTCACCGGGGGAGTGAGAGGCACGGCGAGAGGCTCCACCACGAGGTTCCTCCGGCTGAGAGGGAGGATCCGCGTTCTTCCGGCGCGGAGGAATCGGGACAACAGGTGGCATCTGGGGTCGGAGAGGCTGGTGAGTGGTGTCCTTCACAAACACGAGCCCGGGCACCTTTCGATCAGACACATAATGTAAGGGGCATAGCCACAGGCACGGTTGGGCGTGTGTGAGATGTTGTAGATATCATCGAAGATGTAATCTACAAGGTTGAACATCTCATGTCCATCAATGAGAGCCAACAGGTGCCTGAGGTGACCCTGGATGATCCCTGCATCCCCTTCTTTCGGAGCCACTGTCCTCCTGAGAATCCTGTTAAGGATGCTATAGAACGGGAGGATGTTCCTGGCCAATCCAGCTTCACAACAGACATGAGGAGGGTACATATAGCTCATGTCATCCCTGTCCATGGCCTTGAGATTGGAGATAATGATCTCATGGTCCAGGTGACTCTCCAAACCCAGAGCCTCAGCAAAGACCTCGAAGGTGGCATAGTACTGCTCACCGTTGGTCATCCAGGTGATGGCTCGGTCACCACGAGAGTGGAAGTGAACTGTGGTATAGAACTGTACTATGACCTCCTCATTCCAGTCATACTTTAATCCAAGAATGTCTTTGATTCCGTGGCGCTCAGCTGCCTCAATCACTGCATCAAATGCCTCATGTTTCTTCTTGGCCATATAGGTCCAGTCCACCCATTGAGCCTGAATCACTGGCTTCTTCATGGCCTGGTAGACTGTGCGATAGTAATCGCAATGGAAGTCACACCAGAACCGAGGGTCGGCGGTGGACCTCTCATACCTATAGACATTCTCGTCTCTGAGCCTCCTGACCTTCTCAGCTCCTTTTCCTTTGAATGTGTTGGCTGAGAGGTTGGGCTGACGGTTTGGGTTGCGTGCTGGACTGTGCATCACGAGAGGGCCAACGGCCTGGGCCTTCCCTTTGTCACGGATAGCTACACCTCCGGGTGCCTTCTTGGCTGGCACCTTTACAGATGGCTTCTTCTTCTTCGGCTCGACTGGAGCCGGAGCCTTTCCTTTCTTAGGGTCACGCTCGACCCTAGGCTCATCTTCCCTCTGGGCTTGCTCCTTGCCATTTGCCTTCTCGCCAACAGTGACGAGTTTCTTCCTTTTGGGGGCATTGGCCTCAGCGGCCCTGGAGTTGTGAGCCTCCCTATCTTGCCTCTTCTTCCTCCTTAGCTCATTCAGAGATTCGGCAGTTGCTCGTTCCAAGGCTTCTTCTTCATTGTAGATGGTTGCGGCTACTTTGGAGGCTTCAAGGGCCTTCAACCGTCTTTCTTCTTTTTCTTTCTGCACCTTAATGAGGGCAGCCTTCGTCCTTGCTTCGACGATCTGAGCTTTGGTGCGGCCCTCCCGGGGCACTTCAGCACCTCTCTCCTCGGTGCGGCCCCGATAGGTCTCAGGGCGTTCTTCCTCGCCCGCGGGGTTGAGACGAGAAGGGGAACGCTCCGAGTTCGACATACTGCGGAAAATACAGAGAAAGGAAGGTATGAGTCTAAGAGAGAGGGAATGTTGCGGAAGAAGTCTCGAGAGAAGACTAGGACTAGGGTTTGCTCTGTGCAAACCAGACTTGTCCGCCCCAGGGGCGGACTATTCCGCCGGGCGGACTTGTCCGCCAGGGGCCGGACTAGTCCGGGTTGCGCAGGATAAACCCTAACCCTAATCGATTCATCGAAAAATCTTCAAATCAGCGCGCAATACTCCTAGGCTATGATCACAAGGGTATATGGAGCAACATCAATGAAGGTGTTCCTATCAAAAACTTGAAGAATCAAGAACGGGGAAAGTTTTTGAAAAAGAGGGAATAGCTTCTCAAATCCGCGAGAATCGACGAAATCGACGATGGATTGCAAAGGTGAAGCACGGGGAAACGATCCCTCACTCCCAAACACTCCAATGTACGGATTGGAATCGAGATTTGGTGGTTGGAACGAAAAATCGCCGAAGAAGGCGGTTTCTAGCGCGCGTGAGGGAGAGAAGTGAGAGTGAGAGGGGAGAGGAAGGGTTTTGGCCGCCCCTGGGGTTTAAGTCCCCAAGGGCCGGACTAGTCCGGTGTCGGAGCGGACTAGTCCGGTGTGCGGACCAGCCGCGGACTAGTCTGGACCCGGACTTGTCCGTCCACAGGGGCGGACTAGTCCGATCCGACTGGGCTGAAAAACAATATTTTTGAGTTGCACACACACTATTGGTCCTTTTGTATAACTAGGAAAACAAACATGATTATTGAAGAAAAATATGACAAAAACATGATCAATTTCCAAGAAGAAGTTTTCTCAAACAGTTTTTGAAGAGAAATCAAGATAGAGAAGAGTTTTTCGAAATATATCTCAAACAATGTGAGGAATTTTAAGCCACATTCCTAGAATCCAAAATGTTGAGCTCACTTCTTAGCTCACAGAAACGCTTCTCATCAAGAGGCTTGGTGAAGATATCCGCGAGTTGATGTTCCGTCCTCACATGAGAAATCACAATATCTCCCTTCATTGAGTGATCTCTCAAGAAGTGATGTCGTATGTCTATGTGCTTTGTCCTAGAGTGCTCCACCGGATTATGGGCTATCTTTATGGCACTCTCGTTGTCACACAAGAGTGGAATGTTGCGCAAGTTAATCCCATAATCCCTAAGGGTTTGTCGCATCCAAAGAAGTTGTGCACAACAACTTCCGGCTGCAACATATTCTGCTTCGGCGGTGGAGAGAGCAATAGAGTTTTGCTTCTTGGAGGACCAAGACACTAGAGATCGACCCAACAATTGGCATGTACCCAATGTGCTCTTCCTATCAACTTTGCACCCCGCATAGTCCGCATCGGAATATCCAATGAGGTTGAACTTAGTTCCTTTGGGGTACCAAAGTCCTAGGGAAGGTGTGTGTACTAGATATCTCAAGATCCTTTTAACGGCGGTCAAATGACAAGCCTTAGGTGCCGCTTGAAAGCGTGCACACATACACACACTTAGCATGATGTCGGGCCTAGATGCACAAAGATAGAGAAGTGAACCAATCATAGACCTATATAACTTTTGATCCACACTTGGACCATCCTCATTTAGGTCTAGGTGTCCATTTGTTCCCATAGGGGTTTTGATGGGTTTTGCCTTATCCATGTCAAACTTCCTTAGAATATCTTGTGTATACTTAGTTTGACTTATGAACGTCCCTTCTTTGAGTTGTTTTACTTGAAATCCTAGAAAGAACTTCAACTCACCCATCATGGACATTTCAAACCTCTCCGTCGTTATCTTGGAGAACTCATCACAAAACACCTTATTTGTGGAACCAAATATGATGTCATCCACATATATTTGGCACACAAAAAGATCCTCGTTGAAGTGCTTTGTGAAAAGGGTATAGTCCGCTTTGCCTATCCTAAAACCATTTTCAACTAGAAAGTCTCTTAGGCACTCATACCAAGCTCTAGGAGCTTGCTTGAGGCCATAAAGAGCCTTTCACAATTTGTAAACATGGTTAGGATAGTCTTGGTCTTCAAACCCCGGAGGTCTCTCTACGTAAACTTCTTCCTTGATTAGGTCATTAAGGAATGCACTCTTAACATCCATTTGGTAGAGCTTGAAGTCATGATGAGTAGCAAAGGCTAGTAATATCCGAATTGACTCAAGCCTCGCTACGGGGGCAAATGTCTCATCAAAATCCAATCCTTCAACTTGTGAGTACCCTTTTGCCACAAGTCGTGCCTTGTTCCTAGTTACCACGCCATGCTCATCTTGTTTGTTGCGGAACACCCACTTGGTTCCAACAACATTAGCTTGTGGGCGCTTGACAAGCTCCCAAACCTTGTTCCTTTCAAAGTTATTGAGCTCCTCTTGCATGGCAACTACCCAATTCGGATCTCTTAAGGCATCTTCAACCTTATGAGGTTCCAAGGATGAGACAAAGGAGAAGTGCTCACAAAAGTTTGCAACACGTGAACGTGTTGTTACTCCTTTTGTAATATCTCCTAGAATGTTGTCAACGGGATGATCCCGTTGAACACTTTGATGAACACGAGGATGCGGGGTTTGAGCTCTTGAGCCACTTGCTTCATCTTCTTCACTTTGGTCTCCCCCTTGATCCATGCCTCCCCCTTGATCTTCATTCCCATTATCACTTTGGGGAGCATCCAGTGGATCTCCAACTTGTCCAATGGGGGTTTGACCTACTTCATAGTGATGATGGTCACTTGGGCTTTGAGATGGTTCTTGTGGGCGAACATCTCCAAGTGCCATTCTCCTTAGAGCTTCTAGTGGAGGTTCCTCTTTATCAATGGCATGTTGATCAACTTGCTCCACTTGTGAGCCATTGATTTCATCAAACACCACGTCACGTGCTATTTCAACAATTTCGGATGATTTGTTGAACACACGGTATGCATGTGTGTTTGAGTCATATCCAAGCAAGAAACCCTCATCGGACTTTGAAGCAAACTTCGAAGTCCTAGGCTTCTTGTTGAGGATATAACACTTGCTACCAAAGACACGAAAGTAAGAAACATTGGGCTTCTTACCAACGAGAAGCTCATAAGGAGTCTTCTTGAGAAGGCGATGAAGGTACAATCGGTTTACGGCGTGGCAAGCGGTGTTAACCGCTTCCGCCCAAAACCGGTCCGATGTTTTGTACTCATCTAGCATCATCCTTGACATTTCAATAAGCGTCCTATTCTTTCTTTCGGCAATTCCATTTTGTTGTGGAGAATAGGGAGAGGAAAACTCATGCTTGATGCCCTCCTCATCTAGGAACTCTTCTACTTGCATGTTCTTGAATTCGGTGCCATTGTCACTCCTTATAGCCTTTATCCTTAAGTTGAACTCATTTTGAGCTCTCCTTAGGAATTTCTTGAGGACACTGGGGGTTTCACTCTTATCATGCAAGAAGAACACCCAAGTATATCTAGAGAAGTCATCAATGATGACTAGACCAAACTTGTTGCCACCGATGCTAATGTAAGCAATGGGGCCAAAAAGATCCATATGTAGTAACTCCAAAGGTCTAGTTTTCGTCATGACATTCTTAGAGGGGTGTTGAGCTCCTACTTGCTTTCCCGCTTGGCACGCACTACATGGCCTATCCTTTTCAAATACCACATCCTTTAGGCCACGAACGTGCTCTCCCTTAAGGAGCTTTTGAAGGTTCCTCATTCCAACATGGGCTAGCCTTCTATGCCAACGCCATCCCATGTTGGCTTTCGCCATTAAGCATGTGTCAAGTTGAGCCTTATCCGTGGTAAAGTCCATAAGATAGAGCTTTCCCTTGAGCACTCCCTTAAAGGCTATCGAGTCATTACCCTCTCTGAGAACGTTCACACCCTCACTAGAAAAAACACACTTATATCCTCTATCACATAGCTGTGATATGGATAGGAGATGATAGTCTAGGGAATCAAAATGCAAAACATTAGATAAAGTATGCGAAGAGGAGATAGCAATTTTACCGGAGCCAAGGATTTTCCCTTGGCTATTATCCCCAAAGAAGATTCCTTCACTTGGGTCCTCGTTCTCCTCATACTCTATGAACATGCTCCTCTCTCCGGTCATGTGGTTGGTACATCCACTATCCAACACCCATTTCGATCCGCCGGAGGAGTAAGCCTACAAGACAAATTTATGCCTTCCTTTTAGGTACCCAAGCGGAGTTGGGTCCTTTCACGTTAGTGCTTAGGCATTTGGGCACCCACACGCAAGGCTTGGGGCTCTTGCGGAGTGGCCCAAAATATCTAGCAAACACCTTTCCATATTTGTTCCTCATAAGCACATAAGATGCATCAAAATCATGGAATAGAGGATGCGGTTCAGATTTAGGCATTTTGTTGCTAGAGGGTGAGTTCTTTTCAATTTTAGTTGTGGATGAACTCCCCTTAACAAAGACAATCATGTCTTTGCCATACTTGGAGGTTTTGGTGTTATGCCTTCCACCTCTAGTATAGCCAAGACCATCCTTGACATGAGGAGGTCTTGTGTTGGTGTATGCACTTCGTGCATACGCCACCTTCTCCTTGTCAAAGATGGCACCCTTAGGCGCTTGCTTGCCCTGCGCCAAGTTGAGTTCATCCTTAAGCTTAAGGATTAAGTTAGAGCACTTGCAAGGCGGGGTTGCATTGGATGAGGCCTTTGAGGAGGTTGAGCTCTTAGAGGAAGAGGCTACATTGTTCTTGAGAGACTAAACTTGAGTCTCAAGGATCTTGTTAACTTTTGACAAGTTCCCAAGTTCATCCTTGAGCTCAATTGATTTCTCCTCAAGACTTGAACACGTTTTCTTACTTAGAGCAAGTTCGTGTTCCAATGCCTTGCTCTTCTCTCTTTCAAGCTCAAGGAGCTCGTTGAGCTCTTGACATCTCTCCTTTTCAAGGATGAGCATGTCCTCTTGTCTGTTGATGAGATCCTCCTTCTCAAAGATCTCATCCATAAGCAACTTCATCCTACGCAAGATGCTTTTGCTTATGTCCTTAAACATGTGCTCATTTTCACTAGCGCTATCAAATTCATCATGAGAGGAAATGGAGGAGGAGGAGTGAGATGTTACCTTTCTCCTTCCCTCCTTTGCCATAAGACAAGTTGGTTTGTAGTCGTTGTTGAGGTTGGGGAAGAGCTTGCTTCCCTTGGAGCTCCTCCCGATGGCTATGGTAGCCATCTTCTCCTCTTCTTCTTCGGAGGAGGACTCATCGTTAGAGTCCCACTCCTTGCCCAAGTGTGCTTGTCCGGAGGGCCTCTTCTTCCTGAAGAATTTCTTCTCTTGAGGCTTGCCCTCCTTCTTCTTCTTCACTTCTTCATGGGGGCAATCAGCGATGAAGTGGCCGTACTCGCCACAATTGTAGCAAGCCCTTTTTGATTTGGGCCTTGCTCTTTCCTTCCCCTTGCCTTCATGGTTGTATCCGCCTTTCTTCCTCCTCATCATCCTCTTGAATTTGTTGATGAAGAAGGCCTCTTCCTCATCGGTGTCGAGGCTCTCCTCATCGCTTTCCTCTTGCTCCTTTGAAGAGGGTGTTGCCTTAAGTGCAACATTCTTCATCTTGGAGGCGGTGAACTTTTGGAGTTCGTTGTAGAAGAGTGCCTCCTTCTCCATGATCTCGTGGTTGATGATCCTACCAAGGACCTCCTCCGGGGTCATTTTAGTGAACCCCGGGCTTTCTCGAATCATGGAGCAAAGAGCGACGTTCCTAGGCATGAATGCCCGGATCATCCTCTTCACAACCTTGTGGTCGGTCCACTTGGTGCAGCCATATGATCGGCTCTTGTTGATGAGTATCTTCAACCGGTTGTACATGTCTTGGGGGGATTCACCATCCAAGATGGCGAACCTCCCAAGCTCTCCTTCGATGAGCTTGATCTTGGCCTCCTTGACCACCCGATTTCCCTCATGCGCCGTCTTGAGGGTGTCCCATATATCTTTGGCCACCTCAAGACCATCGACGCGGTTGAACTCATCTCTTGAGAGGGATGAGATGATCACACCCGCATCTTGAGCGTTGCGGTGGATGAGGATGGCTTGTTCTTGCGTGATGTTGTCCTCATCCTTCGGGATCTCCACCCCGGTCATGACTATTTGCCACAATGCCGAATTGAGTGACACGAGGTGGATTTTCATGTTTTGCTTCCACATCCCGTAGTCGGTTCCATCGAATTGAGGAGGTTTCCCCAATGGGATAGAGAGGTAGTGGTTGTTGGCGGCAAGGCGTTCATAGTTGAACCCTTGTCGGTTGTAGTTGACCTCGCCGCCACCGCTTGATGAGCTTGACGGCTCAACCACAGCAATCTTCAGCTTCTCCCGAAGCTTTGCCTTGAGCTGGCGAGTCTCCTCATCATCCGTTGGCTTGTCTTGATAAGCCATTGTCTCCTCACGTGTCGGTTGAGAATCATTGGTCGACACCTCTTCAAACACCACTCCGGCCATCTCTCCGAGTTGTTAGACTCTTTGTGGAGAGTCTTGCTCTGATACCAATTGAAAGTTGCCTAGAGGGGGGGGGGGGGTGAATAGGCTAATCGACCTGCAAATGACATAATAAAACGAGGTTAAATCACAGGGGGCGGACTAGTCTGGTCTAGGGGCGGACTAGTCCGGTCAGCCTGCGTGAAGAACCCTAAAAAGTGTTTCTACCAAGTTTTAAGGGGATTTTCTCGAGGCTACAAGTGAGGATATGTTTATGACAAGTTTAGAAACTACCAACACAAGAGTAAGTCAAGTTTCAACTAGGTTATAGCAATGTGAAGCACAAGACAAGACTAGCAACCCTAGAACAAAATATGCGATAAACAAAATGCGAAGAACACGAAGACACAAGGATTTTATCCCGAGGTTCGATTCCACACAAGAATCTACGTCCCCGTTGAGGAGTCCATAAAGGACCGGGTTCAACAACCCTTCCCTCACCAAGTTTACCGCACGGGCCTAACTTGGTTCTCCACTATCTCAAAGTGCGAATACAAGATTCGTTGGGGCTTCTCACAATCTGAGGCTCCCACACCACAAAGATGATCAACGACACTAAACACACTCAACACACAGCTCACAAAGACTCAATGAGTGCAAGAGATCAAACCGGGAGAACAAGCGCGATGTTCTTCCTCTTCTCCACCTCACTAAACCCTAATCCACTCAAGAATTAGTTTTAGAGTGAAAGTTAGCAAGAAAAAGGCTTAAGAGTGCTCCAAGTTGGCTGTGGCGGCGCTAGGGTTCGAGAGTGTTTGAAATGAGGCCGGGGGTCCCCTTTTTATAGGGGTTTCGAGCCCAAACTGCTAACCTCAGCAAAAGGGCGGACTAGTCCGGCCTCAGGCCTGGACTAGTCCGGCCTAGGGGACCACTGACCCCTCTGACAACTGTCGCACTGCGCGGCAATCGTCACGCTACCCGCCAAACTTCAAATTCAAACGGTAACTTCGACAACGGACTAGTCCGGCCCTCACCGGACTAGTCCGATCTCACACAGAACCTTTTGTTCCGTGTGAAAACGGACTAGTCTGGAAACCACGGACTAGTCCGGCCTTCCCAGACTTAGTCGCAAAACCTCTCTGCACTCGACACCACGGATTAGTCCGGCCCACGGATGGACTAGTCCGATCTCACACAGGACCTTTTGGTCCGCCCCAAAACGGACAAGTCCGCTCTCTAGGACTTAGTCCCGAAACTCCACTCCAAGGGGTACCACGGACTAGTCCATCCCACTACGGACTAGTCCGAAGTCACACAGGACCTTCTGGTCCGTGTGAAAACGGACTAGTCTGGCCAGGAGCGGACTAGTCCGGCCCTAAGGCGGACTAGTCCGGCCACTCCTGCCAGACTACTCCAACTTCAACTTTAAATAGGGTTTCTACCTCAACCACCACTCTTGAGCTCCTACTTTGATCTCTTTGCACTTTATGCACACACCCTCCTATTTCTACGGCTAGTCTAACTCAACACGCTAGAAACCCTAGTTTCTACGCTTCGAGTCGACTCCGTTTTCTTCCTTTTCCCTTTTGAGGGTTTGCGTCTCCGATCGAGTCCACACCTGTGCTAAGATCACATGAGCTCATTAGCGACTTAATTGTCGTCATCAATCATCCAAAACCCACGGGGAACCTAGATGCACTTTCAAACCGAGAAAATTCAAAAAGGCCTATTCACCCCCCTCTAGGCCTACATTCAACATGCCTTATTTAGTGTTGTGTAGTCAATACACATCCGAAGCTTCCCGCCGGCCTTGGGCACAACGACTGGGTTTGCCAGCCATTTTGGATAGAAGACTTCTCGGATGAATCCAGCTTCGAGCAACTTCTTCACTTCTTGTCGAATAAAGTTTTGTCGCTCCACGGATTGCTTCCGAGGCTTCTGATGCACGGGCCGGGCATCGAGGTTGATCTTCAGATTGTGCTCAATCACTTCCCTGGGGATCTCAATCATTTGTGACGGTTGCCAGGCAAACACATCGACATTAGCCTGGAGGAAAGCGATGAGCACGAGTTTCTATTTGTCGTTCAATCCCCCCGATATACGGGTGGTCTGAGCGACATCGGAACCAATTTGGACGACTTTGACGGGAATGTCGGTGTCGCCGCTTGGCTGCACATGAGGTGCAGAAGTCGAGCCTCGCTGACGAATGCTTGGGGGTTTTGGAGCTTGCTCCTGTCTGGAGTCCTCCTCTTGCGCCGTAGTAAGCGCATGAAGTTCTTCCAGAGCAGTTACTCCGGCAGTGCGATCTTCGCGGATCCGGAGAACGCCTACTGGTGTTGGCATCTTTAACACCAGGTAACCATAATGAGCAGCTGCCATGAATTTGTACAAGGCAGGCCTACCCAAGATGGCATTGAAGTGTAAGTTGATCCGAGCAACATCAAAGACCAACTTCTCGGTGCGATACTTCTCCCGGGTCCCGAAGGTAATGGGGAGGGTAATAGCACCGAGTGGGGTAATGGCTCCCGGACCTACTCCGGAGAAAGGTCGGGAGGGGTGGAGATCTGAAGGTCGGAGTTGAAGCTTGGTAAAATCTTTGAAGCTTATAAGGTTCAGCCCCGAACCTCCGTCTACCATGACATGGTGGAGCTGGATGTTATTCATGGTAGGAGATACCATCAAAGGTAACTGACCTGCTCCAACCATGCTTCGAGGGCAGTCCAAAGCATTAAAAGTGTCGGTTGTGTCCATCCACTTCCGATGAGGCTCCGCCCTGGCTGTAGGAGCTACAACAGCCATGTCCCGACGCATAGTCTTGAGGACGCGGCGGGAGGTGATGTCCCATGATCCACCAAAAATGGTGTTCATGGTCTTCCGACGCTCATTGTCAGAGATGTCAGAATCGTCGTCGACGGAGGTGTAAACGGCCTTCGGGACCTTTTTGGGATCCTGAAAACCTATATCCTCTTCAATCGGAGCTTCGTCAACTTTTTGCTTTCCTTCCCTCTGTCGGAAAGGAGCTTCTTCCCGGCGCTTGTTGTAGCGCTCGGCAAGGTTTTGGACCTCCCGGCAGTCTTCCAAACTATGGCTGTCCGTCTTATGAATCGGACACCACACCTTGGGTTTGCCACCGTCTTTAGAATACGGTCGAGGTTGCTTCTCGGGGCGTGGCCCCCGGCCACCCGGAGCTGCAGCAGCTGCAACATTGGATGCACCAGCCAACGGCTTCTTCTTGTCGTTGGTCTTTTTCTTCTTCTTGCCACTCCCAGAGGTAGTGGCTTCTCCTTTGGAGGATTTCTTGTGATCCTCCGGAGTTGGTTTGGAGTGCATTTCACGGCCCTCCGCAGCTCTGGCACATTTGTCGGCCAAGCTGAAGAGTTCTGTTACACTGGTGATCTCCTTGATCGCTAGTTTCTCCAACATCTTCTTATCCCGTACACCCTATCTAAATACCACAATGACAGAAGCTCTAGAGATAGAAGGGATAGTGTTTCGTACCTGAGAGAATCTCTGGATGAATGATCACAGGGATTCTCCTCCTTTTTGCACAACTGCAAAAAGGTCCAGTTCGGTGCCTGGTCGGGTGTATGAACTCCCGAAGTTGGCGGTGAACTGCCGGCACAACTCCTCACAACTGTGGATGGATTTGGGTGGAAGGCTCATAAACCAGGACCTGGCGGTCCCAGTTAAAGCCACTGGAAAATAATTGGCCATTACGGCCTCATTTCCTCCAGCTGCCAGGATAGCAGTGGAGTAAATCTGAAGAAATTCGACGGGATTAACAGTTTCGTCAAACTTCTCCGGCAGGTGAGGCCGGAACTTCTGTGGCCACCTGACCATTCACAGATGCATGGCCAGGGCTGAACAGCCTCCTCCTACTCCTTCAGGAGCAGGAATGTCCTGAGCTTCTCGTCTTTCACGAGCACGCTCGATATGGACTCGACCGTCTTGTTGACGGTATCAGCGATCAAACTCCGCCCGGAGGTCATGAGTTGAAACCCTTGATACCATGTGAGTGCATCGTGCCCCGGAGGGCAACGACGTCACCTGCTGTGACACAGCACGTCTCCTGCTGTTGGAAACATGCGGACCAAGTCTGCCAGACAAGGTCCGTCGCTGCGACGGGGCCCGTCCTGAAGGAGGAGGACCCTGGTTGTTGATGCGGTCGGCTGCTGCTGCAACCAAGTGTTCCACATCGGCCCTCCACTGCTCCATAGCATCCCGGGATGCATCCGGAGGTGGTGGGCGTTGAAGGAGAGCACGTGCTGCATGGAGCACGTGTTCCGGGTTGTCAAGATTCGCCGACGCAGTGATTGACGCTGGTGCACCATCGCATTGCCCATCTTGATTTGCTGATGGAGGCGGCGGTGGTGGAAGTGTGACTCCTGCTGGTGGCTGCATATTGGAGGGATTGCCCCCAACAGCTTGAACAGCGGGATGACCATTGGATGATCTAGCGGCTGAATTCACCATTCTTGAAATCTCATGCGCCCCCCTTCCTGGCGCGCCAACTATCGTTTGTTTTGATCCGGCAGATCTCCCGACACTACTAAGGTGTTTGCGGAGTTTGAAGTTCGGCGTGGGCGCGCGGAGATTCAAGAAGGTGAAAGTAATAAATGACACAGGAGACACGAATATTTATGTGGTTCGGGCCGCCTGAGCGTAATACCCTACTCCACAGGGTGTGTTGATGTTGTATTGAATGTATGAGCTCAACGTAAGTTGAGAGTGTAGAGTGAGCGCGTCGAGTCCCCCTCTATGTATCGTTGACCTGTCCTTTTATAGTACAAGGGCAGGCCGTTACGAGTTAGCCTGGTGCGACATGTGGCCCCAACGGTTACTAATATTGATACACATTTGATGCGCTTAATTACCCTTAATAACCGAGTTACGGGCTTTGATAGCACCGTTACTGGTAATTAAGGTCGTCCGATCGTGTGTCATTAATATAGTATTAATGACACTTAATCGGGTCTTGAAGTCCTTGATTCCCCTTTGAAGATCTGGAGCCGTTGTGGAGTCTTCCGGAGGTTAGAGGCTGAAGATCCGACGGTTGGACACGTGGCAGCTCCAGAGCATACTGTGGGGAACAGGTAGGTCCGGTGTCACTTAACACGTATAAGTTCCGAAGCTTCCCTCGGTTTGGGGTTAGGTCCGGGGGTGCCACTATGGTACATAGCCCGGAGCTTCCCCCTTGTGGGCGGTAGCTCCGGTTTGATAGTACACGTGGCGACCCTGGAACTAACCATGTCTGGGACGTGGGTCCAGTTATGTCTGACATGTGGGCCTTCGAAGGTCTTCAAATCAAGTAGATGACATTCCCTTGAGATCTTTGCAATCCCAAGGGGTATATGATACCCAGGGTACCGACAAAACTAATTAAGAAAACTAAGCAACTAAGCATAAGCAATAGGGTATAGCGCATTTCTAATAAACACCACAGCCAAAGCTGACGGTAGACACGGCCTAGAACTACGCATTATCACCATTAAACTCCCAATCCTGAACTGCAACTATTGGGGGGGGATTGCAAGAGTGAGTACATGTCGTACTCAGCAAATGTGGAAAGTATGACATGTGACTGATTCAAATGACGACAATAATAATGGCAAAGTGCTGAAAAGTACAGTAAAACATTTGAAAAGCAATATATTACATGTATGTAAAATAAACCCATCATAATCATAAGTAATACCATAATACCAGTCTGAATTCATTACCATCATCAATAATTCCAGATTTCACCATCCCCAATAACCATATTCAGTACCAGAAATTAAACCATAACCATAATACCAATCATAACCATAATACCGAACCATAACCATCCCAATACCGAGTACCCTCTAATCATGTAGGTCATCCAGGCGCTCATAACCGGGAGCACGGCTATCATGATAGTTTTATTAAACTCTGCAGAGTTTGTACCTCTTTACCCACGTGTTCGTGATTTCATCACCTTTCGGTGACTAAGAATCTCCCTTATGCACATGACCCGTCGGTCATATTACACACTTCTGTTGGTGTGTGGCCAAGAGATCACAAAATAGCCTTTACAAAGGGATTACTAGCCTATTTAGACCCCACCGAGGTTTCACTGGTGGCGATGTCTCCTGCAGAGCACATCTTCAACCAAGGGCCCCCTCTTGAGCCATTCGGATCCCAGGGTAGTCCCACTTATCATCAACAAATCCAATCCGACTACCCCTTCCCCGAGCATCCACAATGGTTCAAATAGTACTAGCAAAGTCCTAATTACACAGCTATGCCGCACCCATACTTGGCCTCGTGGTGGCACTGTAGTCCTGGCTTATACTCGCATGAACCAGTCATTAGATCTAAAGCAAGCAAACCACCATATCATCCAATCCATCCACATACCAGGCTTGCTTAGGTCACCCATTACCATATCATATTGACCAGTTCACATTAACCAAAATATCATTAATGCATAATTAAATGTTTAGTGTTGTTTTTCCATCCCAATTAATTAAGCGATGCAAAAAGGTAAGAAGCTCATCCCGACTCTCTACCATAAATTCCAGGTGACAAGGGTGGTTAAACAATTCTAGTGAACTTCCTATCATAGGATTCCCATCAAATTGACACAAGCATGCAGTTTTAAAAACAAAACATTTATTTTAAAAACAGGATCAATATGCTTCAAGGACACTTGCCTTGCTCCGGCAGATAGGGTTACTCAAGCGCTTCGAAGTCTTGGTTTTCAAAATCCTCGTACACGACTTCTTGAGTACTTCTCTCTACTCGCGATCACACATACAAGAAAACATATACAAATCAACATGATGCACACACATTAATCAACATGCGATGATATACATACATGCAAAGATCAATTATTAATTAACTATGGTTGTTTATTAATTAGATGCAACTAGTTCATACGTGTTCGTATGAGTTTACGGGGGTTTTAGCAAGGATTAATACTGCTAAAAATAAAAAGATGGTGTGACTACAATCAATTTACGTATATTAGATTCAATATGTTCACTAAAATTTGCATCGGGAAAAACAAATCCTACCATAGATGTGATGGCTTCGAATATCGCGGGACGAAGGCAACGCGTAGACGAAGTGGATGGCTCAGCAGTCCTCCGGCGGCACGACGACGGCGATGCGACGAGGATCTCCGATAGATGACGGCACCTTCCTCTTTTTCTTCCTCTTATTCCCCTCTTTTTTTCTCCCTTTTCTTCCCCTGGGGGCGGCAGCCTCTGGTCTTCTATTTCTTTTCCTACGGCGGTGCTAGGTTTTGCTTCGGTAGAAAAAAATACGAAGCATACGGTTCTATTTATATGGACGGCGGCACCAGAGTCCAACTGCGGTACGGCAACCAGCGACCGACTCAGTCCTTGGCCTAGGCGTGCGGCAAGCGGACGGTGGGCGTGTGTGGCGCTCGGGCGCGCCTGGCTCCGCTGCGGCAAATCGGCCCGGCCATGGGGCCACGAGCGCACTGGACCGAGGCCGCTCGGTTGCGGTGTCTCTGCCTGCCCGGCCTTGGCCTATACGGCCAGACAGGGTTTTGTTTTTTTTTTCTATATTCTTTTGCACGGTGATGGTCAGGCTGTGCGACCATTGTTATGTTTACGTAGCCTGGTTTCTATATGTAACCATAGCTGCTGATCTTAGGTTGGTTGACTCTTGTTGTTTTTTTCTTCTTTTTACTTATTTATTTACTTATTATATATATATATATATATTGTTTTTCTTTGGTGGTGCGCTCAACACTTCTGATGCACGGGTCTTGTTTCTCTTTCCTTTTTTTCCACATTATTTGTCTACTATTTATTAATTTTACTTAATTTAATATTTATTTATTATTTCTTTTCGTTTATTATTATTTATTATGCATAAAAATATTTTCTATCTTTTGTTATTCTTATTTTTCTCTCTTTTATTATTTTCTTTTATTTCTTTTCTTCCATATTCATTATGCTAATTTAATTTATTTTAATGTACTTACTCCGGTAAATAAATTTCTTTTAGTTTATTTATTTTGGTAATAAATTTTCAATACATGAGAATGAATGCAAAATGCAAAATGCAATACGATATGCATATATTTTATATTTTTATTTATAAAAACAATTTTCTCCCATTATTAACTCTAAATTCCCATTTAAATTTTTAATTTGCCGAAACTCAAAAATCAGGGTGTTACAATTCTACCCCCCTTAAAATGAATCTCGCCCTCGAGATTCTGATGGGCTGAAGAAAAGATTTGAAAATAAAAATTTTGAATCCCCTTTTATATTGAAATTAGCCAAGTTTGAAAATTTTGGGATGTTACAAATCTACCCCCCTTAAAGGAATCTCGCCCTCGAGATTCGGACGGATTAAAGTAGAGGCGATAAAATCCTTGATAACATCTTCACGCTTCCATGTAGCTTCATCTGGGGTTATGAATCTTCTTGTAGTGCCAATCTTCCACGGAAGTAGAGACAGGAATGAAGATAGAAGGAATCCCAACCTATATGCATGCATCAAGGGATATGAAAGTAAACAACTAACTATACTAGCCCATATGGACATGGCAATGCTAAAGCACCACAAAATCCTCTATTAAGCACACAAGCAAACAATATATATAGCAAACAACACTCCAAGTAAAAACACATCGATTCCTAAGTGCTCTTATGTGCTCTAAAGTGTCCATTCTATCTAGGCTGCATCCTACGGTCAGCTTATGGCTCTGATACCAATCTGTGACGCCCGGTTTCGAAAAATGAACCAAGCTAACGCATATGTGTGCCCAGGATGTTCATCACACATACACGAGTGCAATCACAAAAGAGTATACAGAAAATTACCACAGAACAAGATTAATTAACCAAATTTTATTACACAAACTAGATTATCCTCGAATACAAGCTCTAATGAATATTTATGACAAGTTCAACTAATGCAGCGGAAATAAACTAATTAAGCAAACTAAGCAACTAAGCATAAGCAATAGGGTATAGTGCAACTCCAATAAACACCACAGGCAAAGCTGATGGTAGACACAGCCTAGAACTCCGCATTATCGCTATTAAACTCCCAATCCTGAACTGCAACTGTTGGGGGGGGGGGATTACAAGAGTGAGTACATGTCGTACTCAACAAGTGTGGAAAGTATGTGTAACACCCTAAATTTTCGCATCATGCATTGCATACATGGTCATGCATTAAACACTAGTAGAAAAAAAAAAGAAAAATAATAAAACATATATATATACAAATGTATGTAGCAAAGGAAGAAATAGAAAATAATAATAGCCTAAAACTTGTAATAGGGAATAAGTATGAAAATAATAATAAAAATATATATAAATATATATATAAATATATATATAAATAATATATATAACAATATATAAAATAGAAAAAAATATTAATAATATATGTTATAAAAATAATAAATAATAAATAATAAATATATAATATTAATAATATTAATAATATATATAATATATATATATATATATAATAAATTATATAATAAAGGGAGAGAAAAAAAAGAAAAAAAAAAGAAAAAAAATGGGCAACCCGCCGACCAGGCCAAGCGGCCCAGCCGGCCGAATCGCCCGAGCGCGCCCGCGCCCCGAGCCGGCCGACGCGCGCCAGCCCCGAGGCGCACGCACGCGACGCCGCCCGGGCGCCCGATTCGGCCGCGCCCTGGGTCCCGCTCCCACGCCGCGCGCTCGCCCGACGCGCGAGCCGCCTGGGCCCTGCCTCCGCGGCCTCCCGCCCCGCCCCGACACTCCCGCCGCCGTACGTCTCCCGCCAACGCCCCTGCCGCGATTCCCGGTTCTCGCGTGACTCCCAACCGAGCCGGACTCCACGGGAGCCCTAGCTCGCGCCTATATAAGGGACCGAGGTCCCTAGGCTTTTTCCAGATCGAGCAAATCAGCCGCCGCCAGAGGAAAGAAAAAAGCCGCCGGAACCAAGCTCCATAAGGCTGCGCCCAGGGAAGAAAAGGGAGAAAAAAAGAGGGGAAGAAGAGGAAGAAAAAGAGGAGGGCCCCACCGTTCGCCGGAGATCATCGCCGACATCGTACCGCCATCGTCGTGCCGCCGGTGAACGCATCTACTTCGTCTACGCATTGTCCCCATCCCGCGATCATCGAAGCCATCGCATCTACGGTAGGCCACGTTCCCGATGCGAATTTTTGCGATCATATTGAATCTAATAGGCGTAAATTGATTTTAGTTGCACCATAAATTTTATTTCAGCAGCATTAATCCACCCTAAAACCCCCGTAAAATCATAGGAACACGTATGAACTAGTCGCATCTAATTAATAAACGACCGTAGTAAATTAATTATTAAACTGTGCATGCATGCATGTCATTGCATGTTGATTATTTTGTGTGCATTATGTTGAATTGTATATGTTTTCTTGTATGTATGATCACGCGTAGAGGAACGTGCTCAAGAGGCCGCATACGAGGATTTCCAGAACCAAGACTTCGAAGCGCTTGAGCAACCCCATCCGCCGGAGCAAGGCAAGTGTCCTTGAAGCATATTGATCCTATTTTAAATTAAATGTTTTGTTTGCGAACTTGCATGCTTGTGTCAAATTGATGGGAATCCTATGGTAGGAAGTTTACTAGTTTTGTTTGACCACCCTTGTCGCCTGGAATTATGGTAGAGAGTCGGGAAGGGTTTTTACCTTTTTGCTTCGCTTAATTAATTGGGATGGCAAATAACACTACACATTTAATTATGCATCAATGATATTCTGGTTAATGTGAACTGGTCAATACGATGGGTGATCTAAGCAAGCATGGTTATGTGGATGGGTTGGATGTCATGGTGGTTTGCTTGCTTTAGATCTAAAGACCGGTTCATGCGAGAATATGCCAGGTCAACAGTGCCACCACAAGGCCAAGTATGGGTGCGGCGTAGCTGAATAATTAGGAGCGCTGCTAGTATTGTATGGACCATTGGATGGCGCGGGGAATGGGAGTCGAGGAGGACTGCCCTGGGATCCGCATGGCACACGAGGGGGCCCGTGGGTGGGAGAATAGAGATTCAAGCCTGCCGGTGAAACCTTGGGCCCGTACATACTAGTAGTCCCTTTTGAAAGGCTATTTTGTGATCTCTTGGCCACACACCTACGGAATTGTGAGATGGCACAATGGAGGTTTCTTAGTCATCGAAAGGTGATAAAATCACAAACATGTGGGTAAAGTGGTACAACCTCTGCAGAGTGTTTTAAAACTATCATGATAGCCGTGCTCCCGGTTATGAGCGCCTGGATGACCTACATGATTAGAGTTGGAACTGGGATTTGGGATGGTTATGGTTTGGTAATGGTTATGGTTGGTTTATGGTTTATGGGTTGGTAATAGTTATGGTCATGGTTATGAAATTGAGTTATGGTAATTGGACATGGATAATGGTGATGTTGGCAGTAATTGGATATGGTTTGTATTTTGTTAATATGATGGTTATGATGGGATTGTTTCACATAGACATAGTATAATGCTTTTCAAATGTTTTACTGTACTTTTCAGCACTTAGCCATTTATTACATTCATCGTTTGAAAAAGCCACATGTCATACTTTCCACACTTGCTGAGTACGACATGTACTCACCCTTGCAATCCCCCCCCCCCCCCAATAGCTACTGGAGACAATTGGGAGTACCCTGAGGATCACGTGGAGTACTAGGTTGCGTACCGCCGTCAATTGCCTGTGGATTGGAGTCGTGCTGTTTAGTTTATTTTCCGCTGCAATTATTTAGAGTTTTATTATTCGTGAACTATTGGATTATTGTAATAAAGTACTTATTTATTAGTTAAGACATGGTTAAATTCTGTTTATCATTTGTGAATCACTCGTGTATGTGTGTTGAACATCCTGGGCACACATATGCGTTACGCTTGGTTCATATTCAGAATCGGGTGTCACAAATTGGTATCAGAGCCGCGTTGACCGTAGGACGCAAGCCTAGGTAGAATGGACACTTTAGAGCACTTAGGAACACTCTTCTAATCTGCTATTTTCAAAAATTTTTGCTGCTGTTTTGTTTCCCTTATTTTCAGCTGCAAAAAGTACTGATCGCTGCTGCGTTTTTGATAAAAATTTTCAGAAGTGAGCAATATTAAGTGCTGCTGTTTTGTTGTGTAAATTTTCGCGAAAAAGGTGTGTTTTGCTGCTGTTATGTGTGGGTAAAATTATTGTGTTGGTTGCTGCATTTTTCTCTTTATTTTTCGTTTTTTTGGAACCGCTGCACCACTCTTTTTCCGCCGTTTTAGCTGCTGAAATTTTCAGATTTGTATTTTGTTATTTCTTTTTCCTCTAATGTATTCTTGTTTTCTGTAGATGGCCCGCACCAAGACAACCCCCCGTAAGTCGACCGGTGGACTTGTGCCCCCACGTAGGTTGGCCAGTCGCTCTCCGGCCGTCGACCCCCGTCACCCCGTGGTGATCCGTTCTGACGGCAGAGCCGCAGGACAACTGCGACACCGTCTACGTGCCCTACTCCGTGAGGCTGGCTACCGTCACCACAGTCTCTCGCTCTCCTACCACACCACTGGAGTGCAGCGCCCCGGCAGGAAGGAGTGGAGCTGCAAGATCTATATCTACTACGGTGACGAGTTGGTGAAGACCCACAGCAGCCCCGCTTGGAGGAGCTCCCGCCGATCTGCAGAGCAGGATGCTAGCTGGGAAGCAGCCACCTTTTGGAGCCACACCCGCCGTTTCCGTCTGGAGGACACGGTGCACGCCTTCGTCCCGCAGCGTCCCAGTGGCACTGCGTGCTTCGTCTCCAGGCACGTGGAGGGACCCCTGGACCTCCCGCAGTCTCGTCAGACTGTTGACGACGTGGCCCAGCTCAGTGCCCGACTTCAGAGGGCGCAGCAGGAGATTCAGGATGGACGTGACCTCGCCCAGCGCCACGAGGCGATAATCAGGAGGTATCGTCGGATCACCGACGAGGACCCGGACGACTACGCGTCCGACACCCCGATGTGGACCCCAGACTCTCCAGACCGTCGCAACGGTCAGCGTGAGTCATCCTCTGAGGAGTCCTCTGATGAGGAGCCTTCCAGTGTGGCGTCTACCGCACCACCGCCGCCTGCTGCCTCACCACCCCAGGACCCACAGGACCCCGACGACGACGACGACGACGAGGACCCGGATGAGTTCCCGCTCGACGACGAGTAGTCCTCGACCTATGCCACGACTCAAGGATAGGCACACCCCCATTAGTTAAATAAGAGCGATGTAGATATACTTGTGTGACCTTGAGTTGTGTTACTTCTTTTAGGATCTTTGTAAATTCTGTTTGGTGCTTGTTTGAGTGCTTGCGTGCTTAGTAGAGAGTTGTGGGATGCTTCGGCAATTATCCACATCCTCATAATATAGGTCTATATTAATAAAGGATTATTTAGTGTCACATCCCTTGATGCATATAGTTGGGACGTTTCTTTCAAAATTCTAAATCCTTCTATCCCCACTTTCTTTTGCCAATAGATGGTGAGAACTCGTAACCAGAGGGATGCCAACGAGGAGGAGGAGCGCAATGAAGTACCTCAGAACAACCAGGGACATGCTCATGGAGCCATCAATATTGAACAACTGTTAGCTATGCAGAACCAGCTCATGCAGACCATGATACAGACCATGGGACAGCTGCAAGCTGGCAACAACAATCAGCCCCACCTGCCTCCACCGCCACCCCCGCCACATCACAACCGATTGGGAGAGTTCATGAGGACCAGACCGCCCACCTTTGCGCAAGCCACAGACCCAATGGAAGCTGATGATTGGCTGAAGTCCGTTGAGAAGAAACTTGCTATTGTCCAGTGCACTCATAGGGAGAAGGTTCTCTTTGCATCACATCAGCTAGTTGGAGCAGCTGCCGACTGGTGGGAAGCTCTTTGCAACGCTCATGATAATCAGGAGACAATCACTTGGGCTGAGTTTAAGCAGAGTTTCCGTTCCCACTATGTACCTGAAGGAGTTATGATACTGAGAAGACAAGACTTTGAAAATCTCAGGCAAGGAAGGATGAGCGTGAGTGAGTATCTCAACAAATTCACTCAATTATCAAGATATGCTCCAGAAGACATCAAAACTGATAGTAGGAAGCAATATTTGTTTATGAGAGGTCTCAACAATGAAATTCAAGTCCAGTTACTCAATACTGATTATCCAAACTTCCAAAAGCTGGTTGACAAGGCTATTGTGGTTGAGAACAAGATTCGTGAGATGGAGCAGGACAACAAAAGGAAGATGTCACATCATGGACCGCAACAAGGAAGCAATGTTCGCCCCCGCTATGCACCACCTACTGCACCACACTACAACCCATATGCTCCTGCATACCGCGCTGCTTATCCGCCCGGCCCAAATCAGCCACCGCAGCAACGCCCCGCCATGCAAGCGCCTCGCAATCCTGTGCCACCTGCGCCGCGTCCTAACATGGCGGCAAATGCTCAAAACCAGTTGCGCCCAAACTTCCCTAATGCTACGGGTGGTAAGACATGCTATGCGTGTGGAGAACCCGGACACTTTGCAAGTCAATGCCCCAAGAGAAACAATGGTCCTATGAACAATGCACCAAGGCCAAATCACCCGCGACCAAATGGAGGAGCACCACAAGGCAACCGTGGACAGCAGAATTTTGCTCGTGGCAATGTGAATCATGTCTCTACTGAGGAAGCCCAGCAAGCTGATGACGTCGTGATTGGTATGTTTCTCGCCAACTCCAACCCCGCGACTGTTTTATTTGATTCAGGAGCATCTCATTCATTCATCTCGTCAAAGTATGTTGCCAAGTACAATTTGCCTATATCTCATATGAAGCAAACTATGCTAGTAAGTTCTCCTGGCGGAGAGATGAGGACAAATATAGTATGTCCGAAAGTAAGCATTCAAATAAGGGGGGTAGACTTTCTCGCAAACCTCATAGTCTTGGACTCCCAAGGAATAGACATAATACTTGGAATGGACTGGCTGAGCAAGTATAATGGAGTCATTCAATGCGCCGAGAGGATTGTGCAGTTGACAAGTGAACATGGTACACACATTGAAGTTGAAGCAGCCCAACCTGCAAGAGGGAAAGCGATGCTGAATCACGTGGAAGAAGTGACATTGGAAAGCATTCCGATCGTTCGCGAGTACCCGGACGTGTTTCCAGATGAGTTGCCAGGTATGCCACCTGATCGTGACATAGAATTCGCTATTGAGTTGGTACCCAGAACTGCACCTATAGCTAAGAGGCCGTATAGGATGCCTCCTAAGGAATTAGCGGAGCTCAAGAAGCAAATTCAAGAGCAGCTAGAGAAGGGTTTTATACGCCCAAGTTCATCCCCGTGGGGAGCCCCAGTGCTCTTCGTAGATAAGAAGGATGGAACCCAAAGGATGTGTGTGGACTATAGGTCTCTCAACGAAGTGACAATTAAGAACAAGTACTCACTGCCCCGTATTGAGGATTTGTTCGACCAAATGAAGGGTGCCTGTATCTTCTCCAAGATCGACTTGCGGTCAGGATACTTCCAAATGAAGATTAGACCATCGTATATACCCAAGACATCATTTCGGACACGATATGGATCTTATGAGTACACCATCATGTCATTTGGATTGACAAACGCTCCTGCGTACTTTATGTATCTCATGAATAAGGTCTTCATGGAATATCTGGATAAGTTCGTTGTAGTGTTCATCGATGATATTATGATCTACTCGAAGGATGAGAAGGAACATGAGGAACACTTGAGGCTTATGCTGCAGAAATTGAGGGAGCATCAATTGTATGCCAAGTTCAGTAAATGTCAATTTTGGTTACGGGAAGTTTCTTTCCTAGGCCATATTATCTCTGGAGGAGGAGTATCAGTTGACCCAGGGAAGGTGAGAAATGTGCTTAAGTGGGAACCGCCACAGAATGTCAAGGAAATTCGGAGTTTCCTTGGAATGGCTGGATACTACCGCCGATTCATTAAGGATTTCTCCAAACTAGCCAAGCCTATGACCGAATTACTCATGAAAGGGAAGGCATTCCGATGGACTCAAGCTTGTCAGGATAGCTTTGAAGAGTTAAAGAAAAGGTTGACAACCGCCCCGGTGTTAGTATTATCGGACGTGAGCAAGAGTTTTGATATATATTGTGATGCATCAAGACAAGGATTAGGATGTGTGCTCATGCAATAAGGCCAAGTGGTAGCTTATGCATCGAGGCAACTAAAGAAACATGAGTTGAATTATCCTACGCACGACCTTGAACTGGCAGCCGTGGTACACGCCTTGAAGATTGGAGACACTATGTTTTTGGTCACCGATGTGAGATTTATACAGACCACAAGAGTCTCAAGTACATATTTACGCAAACGGATCTGAATCTGAGGCAACGCCGATGGTTGGAGCTCATCAAGGATTATGACGTGGGAATCAACTACCACCCAGGGAAGGCCAACATAGTGGCCGATGCTTTGAGCCGAAAAGGAGTAAGTCATCAACTCACAGTTCAAGAACTGCCGTCCGAGTTATGCAAGGAGTTTGAACGGTTGAACCTTGGATTCGTAAATGAGATGGGAACGATGGAAGTCAACCCAACATTAGAGCAGGAAATACGGGAAGGGCAGACAAAGGACGAGGAAATACAGGAAATCAAGGAAAGGACCCAAGAAGGGAAAGAATTCAGATTTGATGAGGACGAATAGGGTACCTTATGCCTTGGAAAGAGGATTGTGGTACCTAATGTCAGGCATATTCGAGAAACAATATTGAAGGAGGCACATGACTTGCCTTACTCAATTCATCCTGGCTGTACGAAGATGTACAAAGACTTAAAGACATGTTATTGGTGGGCCAGCATGAAAAAGGACATAGCCGAATATGTTGCACTTTGTGATGTGTGCCAACGAGTTAAAGCTGAACATCAAAGGCCAGCCAGATTGCTACAACCATTGAAGATCCCGGAGTGGAAGTGGGAAGAGATTGGTATGGATTTTATAGTTGGATTACCGCGAACTCAGTCTGGCTACGATTCAATATGGGTTATTGTGGATCGGTTGACAAAATCAGCTCATTTCATCCCTGTCAAGACCACATATACCACCGCGAAGCTAGCAGAATTGTATATGGAACATATTGTGTGTCGACATGGAGTACCGAAGAAGATAGTCTCGGATAGAGGTTCTCAGTTTACCTCCAGATTTTGGCAAAAATTGCATGAAGCTTTGGGAACGAGGTTGAATTTTAGTTCAGCATATCATCCTCAGACGGATGGACAAACCCTGAGGATCACGTGGAGTACTAGGTTGCGTACCGCCGTCAATTGCCTGTGGATTGGAGTCGTGCTGTTTAGTTTATTTTCCGCTGCAATTATTTAGAGTTTTATTATTCGTGAACTATTGGATTATTGTAATACAGTACTTATTTATTAGTTAAGACGTGGTTAAATTCTGTTTATCATTTGTGAATCACTCGTGTATGTGTGTTGAACATCCTGGGCACACATATGCGTTACGCTTGGTTCATATTCGGAACCGGGTGTCACAGTATGACATGTGGCTGATTCAAATGACGACAATAATAATGGTAAAGTGCTGAAAAGTACAGTAAAACATTTGAAAAGCAATATATTACATGTATGTGAAATAAACCCATCATAATCATAAGTAATACCATAATACCAGTCTGAATTCATTACCATCGTCAATAATTCCAGATTTCACCATCGCCAATAACCATATTCAGTACCAGAAATTAAACCATAACCATAATACCAATCATAACCATAATACTGAACCATAACCATCCCAAATACCATCCCAATATCGAGTACCCTCTAATCATGTAGGTCATCCAGGCGCTCATAACCGGGAGCACAGCTATCATGATAGTTTTATTCAACTCTGCAGAGTTTGTACCTCTTTACCCACGTGTTCGTAATTTCATCACCTTTCGGTGACTAAGAATCTCCCTTATGCCCATGACCCGTCGGTCATATTACACATTTCCGTTGGTGTGTGGCCAAGAGATCACAAAATAGCCTTTACAAAGGGATTACTAGCCTATTTAGACCCCACTGAGGTTTCACCGGTGGCGATGTCTCCCGCAGAGCACATCTTCAACCAAGGGCCCCCTCTTGAGAAATTCGGATCCCAAGGTAGTCCCACCAATCATCAACAAACCCAATCTGACTACCCCTTCCCCGAGCATCCACAATGGTCCAAACAGTACTAGCAAAGCCCTAATTACTCAGCTACGCCGCGCCCATACTTGGCCTCGTGGTGGCACTGTAGTCCTGGCTTATTCTCGCATGAACCGGTCCTTAGATCTAAAGCAAGCAAACCACCATATCATCCAACCCATCCACATACCAGGCTTGCTTAGATCACCCATTACCATATCATATTGACCAGTTCACATTAACCAAAATATCATTAATGCATAATTAAATGTGTAGTGTTGTTTTTTCATCCCAATTAATTAAGCGATGCAAAAAGGTAAGAAGCTCATCCCGACTCTCTACCATAAATTCCAGGTGACAAGGGTGGTTAAACAATTCTAGTGAACTTCCTATCATAGGATTCCCATCAAATTGACACAAGCATGCATCAAACAAAACATTTATTTTAAAAACAGGATCAATATGCTTCAAGGACACTTGCCTTGCTTCGGCAGATAGGGTTGCTCAAGCGCTTCGAAGTCTTGGTTCTCGAAATCCTCGTACACGACTTCTTGAGCACTTCTCTCTACTCGTGATCACACATACAAGAAAACATATACAAATCAACATGATGCACACACATTAATCAACATGCGATGATATGCATGCATGCAAAGATCAATTATTAATTCACTATAGTTGTTTATTAATTATATGCAACTAGTTCATACATGTTCATATGAGTTTACGGGGGTTTTAGCGAGGATTAATGCTGCTAAAAATAAAAATATGGTGTGACTACGATCAATTTACGTATATTAGATTCAATATGTTCGCTAAAATTTGCATCAGGAAAAACGAATTCTACCGTAGGTGTGATGGCTTCGAATATCGCGAGACGAAGGCAACGCGTAGACGAAGTGAATGGCGCAGCAGTCCTCCGGCGGCACGACGACGGCGACGCAACGACGATCTCCGATGGATGACGGCACCCTCCTCTTTTTCTTCCTCTTCTTCCCCTGTTTTTTTCCCCCTTTTCTTCCCCTGGCGGCGGCAGCCTCTGGTCTTCTATTTCTTTTCCTACGGCGGCGCTAGGTTTTGCTTCGGTAGAAAAAAAATACGAAGCCTACGGTTCTATTTATAAGGACGGCGGCACTAGAGTCCAGTTGCGGTACGGCAACCAGCGACCGACTCGGTCCTTGGCCTAGGCGCGCGGCAAGCGGACGGTGGGCGTGTGTGGCGCTCGGGTGCGCCTGGCTCCGCTGCGGCAAACCGGCCCGACCATGGGGCCACGAGCGCGCTGGACCGAGGCCGCTCGGTTGCGGTGTCTCTGCCTGCCCGGCCTTGGCCTATACGGCCAGACAAGGTTGACTTTTTTTTTCTATATTCTTTTGCATGGTGATGGCCAGGCTGTGCGACCATTGTTATGTTTACGTAGCCTGGTTTCTACATGTAACCATAGCTGCTGATCTTAGGTTGGTTGACTCTTGTTGTTTTTTCTTCTTCTTTTTACTTATTTATTTACTTATTATTATATATATATATATATATATTGTTTTTCTTTGGTGGTGCGCTCAACGCTTCTGATGCACGGGTCTTGTTTCTCTTTCCTTTTTTTCCACATTATTTGTCTACTATTTATTAATTTTACTTAATTTAATATTTATTTATTATTTCTTTTCGTTTATTATTATTTATTATGCATATAAATATTTTCTATCTTTTGTTATTCTTATTTTTCTCTCTTTTATTATTTTCTTTTATTTCTTTTCTTCCATATTTGTTATGATAATTTAATTTATTTTAATGTACTTACTCCGGTAAATAAATTTCTTTTAGCTTATTTATTTTGGTAATAAATTTTCAATACATGAGGATGAATGCAAAATGCAAAATGCAATATGAGATGCATATATTTTATATTTTTATTTATAAAAACAATTTCCTCCCATTATTAACTCTAAATTCCCATTTAAATTTTTAATTTGACAAAACTCAAAAATCAGGGTGTTACAGGCTTCAAATCAGTACGCAATATTACTCGTCCCGTCTATCTGACGGTGTTAATCGATGCTGATTTTTCGCATGTTTTTTCTGAAATTATTCAGTAAATTGCCTCGTATTTTCTAACAATCCAAAAACCTTATTAGCCAATTTCCCGAGTTGAACATGATGACTTTAGCCGATGCACTGAGGCCGAATAAATTCTCTGGCGTGCACTTCAAAAGGTGGTAAGTTAAGTCCAAGCTCTGACTCCAATCACTTAAGATCTTCTGGATAACCGAGGGCAGACCTCAAGGTCCTTTGTCTATTGAAGAACAGACGAAGTTCAAGGAAGCCAACTCTGCCCTGAGAGGATGCATCTTAAGTGTTCTTAACCAAAATCTCTATGATGTCTATCTCAAAGTCACAAATGGTAAGGAGCTGTGAGATGCACTTAACACTAAGTATGATGCAGCTGACGCAGGCGCTGAACTGTATATTATGGAGAATTTTCATGACTACAAGATGGTTAACAACCGTCCCATAGTTGAACAAGCTCATGAAATATAGTGTCTCACGAGAGATCTCAACCTCCTTAAGTGTCCTTCACTCGACAATTTTGTGGTTGGGTGCATTATTGCAAAGTTACCTCCTTCATAGAGGAACTTTGCCACAACTCTCAAACACAAGAGACAGGAAATATCAGTTGAAAACCTGATAGCATCTCTTAATGTTGAAGAGAAGACTCGGGCTAAGGACGCTAGTGAGAAAGGAGGTGAGGGTCAATCTAACACCAATGCTAATATGGTGCAGAAACTCAATGTCAAGAACAAAGGGAACAACAAGTCTCAATTCAAGCCAAACAAAACTACTGCTTTTAAGAAGAAGAAGAAGTCAAACAAAGCTAATGATGGCTGCTGCTATACCTGTGGGGAGCAGGGACATATTTCCAGGAACTGTCCTCACATGGCAGATCGTAGAGAGAAAAAGAATGTCAACACGTGACGTCTAGCAATGCAGATGGGTACAATAATTCTTTTACTGTTCTTTCTATTTCTCAAATACCATCTTGGTAGTTTTATACGGGTGCTAATGTTCATGTATGTTCTGACATGTCCATGTTTACTTCTTACCACTTAGTCTGGGATTCCGTCGTCCTAATGGGGAATGGGTCACATGCTTCTGTTTGTGGTGTTGACACAGTCGATCTGAAGTTCACTTCGAGGAAGATTTTTTAGCTGAAGAACGTGCAGCATGTCCCTACTCTGAACAAGAATCTAGTTAGTGGTACTCTTCTATGTAGATATGGGTTTAAAGTAGTTTTAGAGTCTAATAAATAGTTGTGTCCAAGCATGGACAATTTATTGGTAAAGACGATGAATGTGGAGGCTTGTTCCGTTTTTCTCTTTTGGAGTTTAATAATAAGTCAGTGAACCATATTTGTGATAATATTAATTGTCGGAGTCTGGTTCCAGCAATTCTCCTGGCACTACTGTTAATAGACTGAGGAGTTTCTTAGTTCGGTTGGGGCGCGCGGAGATTCAGAACAAGATGGCGATTTGACATGAGGATTTACGTGGTTTGGGCCGCTGAGCGTAATACCCTAATCCACGGGTGTGTGTTGTTGTTGTATTGAGCGTATGAGCTCTAGTGTGAGAGAGAGGCCAAAAAAGTCTTCCTGTGTATCGCTTGGCTAGTCCTTTTATAGTACAAGGGCTGACCGTTACATCATTAGCCTGACTCGACATGTGACCCTGGTGGTTTCTGATGCCTAATACACAGTTAAATGTGCTTAATTCCCCTTAATAGTGTGGTAACGCCCCTTAATAGTGGCGTTACTGGTATTAAGAGTCCTCCGATCGTGTGTCATTAAGATAGTATTAATGACAGATAATATTAATGACACATAATTAGGTCTTGAAGTCTTTAATGTTCCTTGAAGGTTCGAGCCGTTGGAGGTCCACCAATCTGCCTGTTGAGGTTGAAGGTCCTGCGGTTGGACGCGTGTCAGCTCCAGAGCTTACCGTCTTGGATGAGTAGGTCCGGTGCTGTTGTACACGTGTCGGTACCGGAGCTTCCCCCTGTCGGGGGTTAGATCCGGGGGTGCCACACATGTATCTAGTCTGGAGCTTTCCCATGTATGGAATGTAGCTCCAGTTTTATGATACACGTGGCGGCATTGGAACTAACCATACGAAGGAGGTAGGTCCGGTTCTGAGTGACACGTGGGGCCTTCGGGGGTCTTCAACTCATATAGGTGGAGATCCTTTGCACTCTTTGTAGTTCCAAGGGGTATCCGGTACGCAGGGTACCGACAGTGGCCCCTTGGGCCCACCTCTGGGAGAGACCTTTTGGATTATGTCATTCTGGTGGAGGTGGGTCCATCTTTCAATTTCTGCGCCATGTCTTCAAGGCTTTTTGGATGTGCCGTTGAGGTGGTGGTTCACAGTTAAACCATCGCAGCGTCGCAGTTAAACCATCGCAGCGTGGCATATTCAGGATGTGGCAGGTGAGATCTGCGCGTATAGATCTCACACAATTGAAGGTCGCTGGTTCCCAATACGAAAATCGTATCGATTCCGCGCGCCCTGTCAGGCCGCCGCCCTTGGGTTTCCCACCTCTCATCATGACAACTGTTCGCCTGGGGTAAGGACCTCGACTTGATCGTCTAGGTGGCCTCGAGCCCCTTTGTCATTGGCAGGTTGAAAATTTTGAAATGTATCCTTGACCCTTTTGCAGTTTCCATCCAAGCGTTGCAGAGGCTTACTTAAGAAGGAAAGTGTGCACTTGTTGAAGACTTTTTACGCCTTTGATCATCTTTGCGCTCAGAGCCTCTCAACCTCCGCCTAACTTTCCATCCTTTGCTCCACTTTGCCGTGATGGAGTTGGGTCTCCGCCAGAGCCGTCTCACGAGCGATGACGATCTGAAGAAGGTCCGGACCTACATGGGGTGGTCCAACGACTCCTTCAACCATCTGGTCCGTGCCGGCAAGCTCCCGTTCAGGAAGAAGCGTGGCAACGATATGGTGTACTTCTCTGCGTACGCCATGGTGGGGTTGATCCCACCTTTCTCAACCATCCTCTTGATGCTGTTAGACTTCTATGGTCTGCAGTTGTACCACCTTGGCCCCCACTCTGTTCTTCTTGTGTCAACATTTGTCCACTTCTACGAGATGTGGGTGGGTATTCCCCCCTGCGTCGAGCTTTTCCATACCTTCTTCACCATCCACACCACCGGCAAGAGTTCCGAGTATCTTGGCTTCTACTATTTTGTGAAGTGCAAGAAATGCCCCCACAAGTACTTGAGGTCGTTTCCTTCCGGCAAGTGGGACAATGGGAAGAAGGATTGGATTATCGTCATGGCAGAGGAGCACGAGAAGTTGGAGCTGCCTGGAGGTCTTCCCAATGTTGACACTGACACATGGAGTGTGGTTCCGGTGCTGTCAGAGGCCTTCAACCCTGCCTTGACCAGGATCTGCGAATGTGTGGAAGGAGGGGTGACCCCACAAATGGTCTTCTGCAACTTCCTGGTCAACAGGTGGGCTCCGCTGAAGAAGAGGGAGAAGCTCGCCTGGGCCCTCAACAGCGTGATGGATGATGATCGGATTGAAACCGGTTTGAAGTCCAATTTGGAAGGCGCTACTTTGGAGCTTCATATCAAGAAGTTCCAGCATGGCATTGACATCATGGGCGACGACTTAACTCCGCTGGCGGCTTTCCTCCCTCTGAACATGGTGGCAGAGTTCAGCAGGGAGCTCCAGAGGAGCATGCTGGTGCTTGATGACCTCGGTGAGGTAGAGAGGCGTCCGACCACCAGATTGGTGATCCCCGGAGCTTCCGAGGGTGGTCCCGCTTCGGCCCCGAGCCAAAGAGCTGAAGTCATAGGCAAAGGCAAAGAGTTGGCTGAGCCCTCTAGCCGAAAGAGGGAGTTGAAGCACTCTGACGGGAGGTCCGCCAGACCTGCTCCTTCCACAGCAGCTCCTTCTCCCCGGCGGAGGAGGCCTTCAACGACGACACCAACTCCAGCATCGACGTCTCCCCGGGACGCCAGCTCCAACCGTGTGACTCCTGCACCAGGGCCAGCTAAGGGCTCTAGGTCCGAGGGTCCTTCTCAGTCGAGGGGGGTCCCCACCAAGGCGTCGCTGACGGCAGCAGCAAGCTTTGGAGAGCCTTCTGGAGTTGCTTCACCAGTTGCGACTGGGTCGGGCTCTGAGCGTCCGACGAAGAGGTTCCGCGGTAGATGGAGCGGAAGCCTTCCAAGGTAAATTTGATTTTTTACTTCAGTTTGTTAATTTTGTTGTAACCATATTTTGAGCTTCTTTATCCTTCATCCACAGGGCATCCAAAAAAGGGGTTGAAGCTCCGATTCCTGTGAAAACAACTGATGCTGTGCAGGCGGAGGCTCCAGCTCCAATTCCAGTGCTGCCCCAAGTGGTGGTTGAGGTCGCGGCAGCTCCGGCGCCAGCTGTCGTGGTTCTGGACCTCGACTCATCTCTCTCGAAGCTCCCATGGTAGCGCCGGACCATGATAATGAAGACGTACCAACGGCACTAGCTCTAGAGGCTGATGCTCTGGCTTTGGATGTTGCGATGATGGATGCTTCGGCATCAGAGCCGGAGGTAGCTGCAATTCCAGCCTTAGGGCCAGATGTTATTGGAGCCCTAGCGGCCGAGCCGGTGGTTCATGAAGTTCTGGCACCTGAGCCGGTTGTCGTGGAGGTGTCGGCACCTGAACCAGTGGAGGTCGAAGCACCGGAGCCTGAACCGGTAGTGGAGGAGGCACCAGCGTCGGAGCCAGAGGTGGCCTCAGCTCCGGTCGAGTCTTCAATGCCTACCCCGGAGGTGGTAGTTCCGGAGGTACTCGTGCCTGAGCCAGGGTGTAACTGTGACACCCTGTTCCGGAAAATGAACCAAGCTAACGCATATGTGTGCCCAGGATGTTCATCACACATACACAAGTGCAATCACAAAAGAGTATACATAAAATTATCACAGAACAAGATTAATTAACCAAATTTTATTACACAAACCAGATTATCCTCGAATACAAGCTCTAATGAATATTAATGACAAGTTCAACTAATGCAGCGGAAATAAACTAATTAAGCAAACTAAGCAACTAAGCATAAGGTATATATGCGCAGCTCCAATCAACACCATAAGAAAAGCTGACGGTAGACACGGCCTAGAACTCCGTATTATCGCCATTAAACTCCCAATCCTGACCTGCAACTGTTGGGGGGGGGGGGATTGCAAGAGTGAGTACATGTCGTACTCAGCAAGTGTGGAAAGTATGACATGTGGCTGATTCAAATGACGACAATAATAATGGCAAAGTGCTGAAAAGTACAGTAAAACATTTGAAAAGCAATATATATATTATATGTATGTGAAGTAAACCCATCATAATCATAAGTAATACCATAATACCAATCTGAATTCACTACCATCATCGATAATTCCAGATTTCACCATTGTCAATAACCATATTCAATACCAGAAATTAATCCATAACCATCCATAACCATTACCAAACCATAACCATCACAAATTCCAATTTCCCTCTAATCATGGAAGTTGTCCAGGCGCTCATAACCGGGAGCACGACTATCATGATAGTTTTATTTAGACTATGCAGAGTTTGTACCTCTTTACCCACGTGTTTGTGATTTCATCACCCGTCGGCGAGTAAAGAACCTCCCTCATGCCAATTACACTTCCTTTGGTGTATGGCCAAGAGATCACAAAATAGCCTTTACAAAGGGATTACTAGCCTATTTAGACCCCACTGAGGTTTCACCGGTGGCGATGTCTCCCGCAGAGCACATCTTCAACCAAGGGCCCCCTCTTGAGCCATTCGGATCCCAGGGTAGTCCCACCAATCATCAACAAACCCAATCCGACTACCCCTTCCCCGAGCATCCACAATGGTCCAAACAGCACTAGCAAAACCCTAATTAATCAGCTACGCCGCACCCATACTTGGCCTCGTGGTGGCACTGTAGTCCTGGCTTATTCTCGCATGAACCGGTCCTTAGATCTAAAGCAAGCAAACCACCATAACATCCAACCCATCCACATACCAGGCTTGCTTAGATCACCCATTACCATATCATATTTAACCAGTTCATGTTAACCATAGTCTCATTCATGCATAATTAAATTGAGTGGTATAGTTGTTTTCCCATCCCAGTTGATTAAGCGAAGCAAAAGTTAAAAAGCCCTTCCCGACTCTCTACCATAAATTCCAGGTGACAAGGGTGGTCAAACAACGCTAGTAAACTTCCTACCATAGGATTCCCATCAAATTGACACAAGCATGCAGTTTTGCAAACAAAGCATTTATTTTAAAAACAGGATCAATATGCTTCAAGTACACTTGCCTTGCTTTTGCTGTTGATTAGGGTCAAAGCCTTCAAACTCTTGGTGCTGTAGATCCTCTGCGGCACTTTCTAGCACAAACCCATCTAATCCACACAATAAACATACAAGACAAGAAACACAATCAAAGATTGCACAAATATTACTCAATATGACATGACATGCATGATTCATGCAAATTCAAGGTAGAACTTGTTAATATATTGCTTTTAATGATCACTAACTAGTTCTAATAGATTTAACAAGTTTATACAGGTTTGGATTCGATTAGATCAAATTTTAGAATTAATTCAACACAATTTAACCAGAAAGATCGGACTAGTCCGCTAGAGACCGGACAAGTCCGCCCTCTGCGAGATCAGCAGATTAGGGTTTTCTAGATCGACGTAAATTTGGAGATTAGGTGTTAAATTCACGTAAGGAAAAGAGAATAGAAGGTATACTAGGTGTTTATAACTCCAATGAATCAAGAAACTTGGAGGTAGCACTTGGATCTTGGTGATCTAGGGTTGGTGATGAACTTGGGGAGGAATTGGTGGTGAAGGACGAAACTTGGTGGAGATCTTGATCCTCCTTCGTTCCCTCCTCTTCTTCTTCTTTCTTGGGATCTTCTCCTCCCTCCTTGATGGTGGATCCCCACGAACTAGGGTTTGGGTGGGTGGAAAAGTGGCAAATAGATGTCAAACCAAGGGGTGGGGCTGTTTATATAGAGGTGGAGGCTAGGGTTAGATGGATTTCAAGTTTTCGGATGAGTAGAGGCCGGTTTAGAGTACCACATAGGCTCTAAAAGAGTTAGGCACGATGTCCCTAGGCCCACTTAATGTGAAACCTAAGAAACAAGTCGTAAAACAAAAGATCAACTCGGAGTCACGAAATATCGAACAAGTGTGGAAAGGACCGGACTAGTCCGAAGTCGTCCAGAGAGAAAATCGGACAAGTCTGGCCAAACATCGGACAAGTCCGAATTTGAACAGAAAGGAAAACGGACAAGTCCGCTGGAACACCGGACTAGTGCGAAAAAGTCCAGGGACTTAACAATTTTTCAAGGATTCTTGGAATATCGGACTAGTCCGCATAAAATCGGACAAGTCCGAATGTTTCCAGTGCCGAAAATCAGACTAATCCGCAGCAAAAATGGACAAGTCCGTTTTTAGTCAGAGAGAAATCGGACTAGTACTCAGTAAAATCGGACTAGTCCGCACTTTCCTGCGTTTTAAGTGTGGTTTTGCTCCAAATCAATTTTAAATGCTCTGAATCAATTTTAAACTTGTTCCTCTTGATTTGGGTTAATGTTAAACATGTATATGAGTGTATGCAAGGCATGATGCATGAAAATAAGGGTGTTACAAACCTACCCCCTTAAAATGAATCTCGCCCTCGAGATTCGACGCGGAAGAGAAGAGATAGGGAAAATCCTTCTTGAGATCATTCTCCAATTCCCACGTCGCTTTTTTTTTTCTGTGTGGTGCTTCCATTGAACTTTACACCATCTAATAACCTTGTTCCATGTGACTCTCTCCTTGGTTTCCAAGATTTTGATCGGTTGCTCGGCATAAGTCAAATCTTCCTCTAGTTCCAATTCTTCCATTGGCACTTGCTCTTTCGGTACTCTCAAACACTTCTTGAGCTGGGAAACATGAAAGACCTCATGTACGTCTGAAAGATGAGTTGGCATCTCCAACTTATATGCTACTTCTCCTCTTTTGTCCAAAATCTTGAATGGTCCAATATAACGAGGTGCGAGCTTGCCTCTTATGTCAAACCTCTTATGACCTCTCATTGGTGACACCTTGAGGTAAACAAAATCTCCTATTTCAAAGGCTAATTTACTTCTCCTATTGTCCGCATAGCCTTTTTGCCTTGATTGGGCAGCCCTCAAGTTTTCACGAATTATTTGGACTTTCTTTTCGGCTTCTTGCAACACATCCGGACCAAATACTTGAGTTTCTCCCGCCTCATTCCAGAATAAAGGTGTCCTACACTTCCTCCCATAAAGCACTTCATATGGTGACATTTTCAAGCTTTCTTGGTAACTATTGTTGTATGAAAATTCCGCATATGGCAAGCTTTTGTCCCAACTTTTCCCATGCTTTAAAGCACAAGCTCTTAACATGTCCTCCAAAATCTGATTGGTCCTCTCGGTTTGTCCATCCATTTGAGGATGATATGCTGAACTAAAGTTCAACCTCGTTCCCAAAGCTTCATGCAATTTTGGCCAAAATCTGGAGGTAAATTGAGAACCTCTATCCGACACGATCTTCTTCGGGACTCCGTGTCGACACACAATATGCTCCATGTATATCTCGGCCAATTGTGCAGCTATATATTTGGTCTTCACAGGGACAAAATGAGCCGACTTGGTTAAGCGATCCACAATTACCCAAATTGAGTCATACCCGGACTGAGTACGTGGTAACCCAACTATGAAGTCCATTCCAATTTCTTCTCACTTCCATTCCAGAATCTTTAATGGTTGTAATAGTCCAGCTGGCCTTTGATGTTCCGCCTTGACTCGTTGACACACATCACACAATGCCACATATTCAACTATGTCCTTTTTCATGCTATCCCACCAATAGCAAGCCTTCAAGTCTTTGTACATCTTTGTACAACCAGGGTGAATTGAGTAAGGTGAGTCATGTGCCTCCTTTAATATTGTCTCCTGAATATGCTTTACATTAGGCACAACGATCCTCTTTCCAAGCCATAAGGTACCATGCTCGTCTTTATCAAATCTGAATCCTCTCCCTTCTTCGGTCCTGTCCTTGATTTCCTTGATCTCCTCATCTGTGGTTTGTGCCTCTCGAATTTCTTGCTCCAAGGTTGGGTTTAACTCCATCATCTCCATCTCATTTACAAACCCGAGGTTCAACCTTTCAAACTCCTTACATAACTTGGATGGTAATTCTCGAACTGTGAGTTGATGACTTATTCCCTTTCTACTCAAAGCATCGGCCACTACATTGGCCTTTCTCGGATGATAGTTGATCCCCAAATCATAATCTTTGATGAGATCCAACCATATTCTTTGCCTCAAGTTCAGATCCGTTTGTGTGAAAATATACTTCAAACTCTTATGATCCGTATAAATTTCACACCTATGTCCAAGAATATAGTGTCTCCAAATCTTCAATGCATGTACCACGGATGCAAGTTCTAAATCGTGCGTGGGGCAATTCTGCTCATGTTTCTTCAATTGTCTTGACGCATAGGCGACCACTTGACCTTCTTGCATAAGCACACATCCAAGTCCTTGTCTTGATGCGTCGCAATAAATGTCAAAACTCTTGCTTACATCCGGCAATACCAAAACTGGAGCTGTTGTTAACCTCTTCTTCAACTCCTCAAAACTATTTTGACAAGCTTGAGTCCATTGGAAAGCCTTTCCCTTCATTAGCAACTCCGTCTTAGGCTTGGCTATCTTGGAAAAGTCCTTGATGAATCTACGGTAATATCCAGCCATCCCAAGAAAACTCCTTATTTCCTTGACATTTTTCGGCGGTTCCCACTTCAACACGTCTCTCACTTTTCTGGGGTCAACCGATACTCCTCCTCCTGAGATTATATGACCCAAAAACGACACCTCTTTCAACCAAAACTGACACTTGTTGAGCTTGTCATACAATCGATGCTCCCTCAATCTCTGCAACGTAAGCCTCAAGTGTTCCTCATGCTCCTTCTCATCCTTCGAGTAGACCATAATGTCATCAATAAACACCACAACGAACTTATCCAAGTACTCCATGAAGACTTTATTCATGAGGTACATAAAGTAGGCAGGCACATTTGTCAATCCGAAAGACATCACGGTGTACTCATAAGATCTATACCGTGTCCTAAAAGCTGTCTTGGATGTCCGATGGTCTAATCTTCATTTGAAAGTATCCCGACCTCAAGTCAATCTTAGAGAAGACACAAGCACCCTTCATCTGATCAAAAAAATTCTCTATATGGGGCAAGGTGTACTTGTTCTTGATTGTTACCTCGTCGAGAGCTCGGTAATCCACGCACATCCTTTGGGATCCATCCTTCTTGTCCACGAATAGAACGGGCGCTCCCCAAGGTGAAGAGCTAGGGCGAATAAAACCCTTTTCTAGTTGCTCTTGAATTTGCTTCTTGAGCTCTGTTAATTCCAAAGGAGGCATCCTATACGGCCTCTTAGCTATAGGTGCAGTTCCAGGTATTAAATCAATAACAAACTCAATGTCTCGATCGGGTGGCATACCTGCCAACTCGTCCGGAAAAACATCCAAAAATTCACACACCACCGGAATCTCCTCAATTGCGGCACCATCCATATGATTCAACTCCAATTGCTTCGGTGCGGTTTGAGATGCTTCAAATTCTACGGTGATCCCTTCTTCGTTGGTCAACTTCACCTTCTTTGTGGCACACTCAATAACTCCATTGTGCTTCCTCAACCAGTCCATTCCAAGTATAATATCCAACCCTTGAGAATCTAAAAAAATGAGGTTGGCGGAGAAGTCTACCCCCCCCCTTATTCTAAGGCTTACTTTTGGACATACTATATTTGTCCTCATCTCTCCTCCAGGAGACTTAACCAACAGAGTAAACTTCATATGAGAGATAGGCAAACTATACTTGGCAACATACTTCGATGCAATGAATGAATGCGATGCTCTAGAATCAAATAACATAGTCGCGGGGTTGGAGTTGGCGAGAAACATACCAATGACCACGTCATACGCTTGTTGAGCATCCTCCGTAGAGACATGGTTCACGTTGCCACGAGCGAAATTCTGCTGTCCACGGTTCCCTTGTGGCTGTCCTCCATTAGGTCTTGGGTTTTGCCTCGGTGCATTGCTTCCTTGACCAAGGCCTGACTTAGGACATTGATGCACAAAGTGTCCAGCTTATCCATAAGTATAACACTTCTTAACTCCACCAGAATTGTTGGGACGAGCTTGGTTTTGAGCATTGGCTCCAGGAAAATCAGCACGAGGCGCATATGGCATCGGAGGCCTAGGTTCTTGCATAATAGGGCGCTGCTGCACAAACTGAGTTGGGCGCGGTGCATAACCAGGGCGCTGTATAGGAGCAGAGGAGTTGTAGTATGGCGCATTGGGTGGCACAAAGCGAGGGCGCACATTACTTCCTTGTTGCTGTCCCTGATATGGCGCCTTCCTCTTGATTTCTTGCTCCATCTCGCGAATCTTGTTCTCCACCACAATTGCTTTGTCCACGAGCTTCTGAAAATTGGCATTATCGCAGTTGAGTAGTTGCACTTGGATCTCATTGTTGAGGCCTCTCATGAACAAATATTGCTTCCGGCTGTCCCGACTAACATCCTCAGGCGCATATCTTGAGAGTTGACTGAACTTGTTGAGATATTCACTCACGCTTGATTTTCCTTGCCTTAAATTCTCAAATTCTTGCCTCTTCAAAATCATAACACCCTCGGGCACATAATGAGAACGGAAATTATCCTTGAATTCGGCCCAAGTAATTCTCTCTTGGTTCTCATGAGCATTGCAATAAGCATCCCACCAATCCGTGGCTGCTCCAACTAGTTGATGCAAAGGAATTAGCACCTTCTCCCGGTCACTGCATTGGACAATAGCTAGCTTCTTCTCCACGGACTTGAGCCAATCATCTGCATCCATAGGGTTGGCGGGTTGAGCAAAGGTTGGCGGCCTAGTCCTCATAAACTCTCCCAATCGGTTATGAGGGGGTGGGGGTGGCGGTGGAGGCATGTGGGACTGATTGTTGATGTTGCCAGCCTGCAGCTGTCCCATAGTCTGTATCATGGTCCGCATGAGCTGGTTTTGCATAGCCAATAGCTGCTCAATGTTGATAGCTCCCTGAGTAGATCCTTGCCCATTGTTGTTCTGAGGCACTCCATTATTCTCCTCCTCGTCATTGCCATCCCTCTGGTTGCGAGTCCTCACCATCTGAAGAAAAGCAATAGGTAAGAATTAGAAAACGTCCCCAACTATATGCATCAAGGGATACGAAACTAAACAGCTAGCTACACTAGCCTAGGTGGACATGACAATGCTAAGGCATCCCAAAATCCTCTATTAAGCACACAAGCAAGTAATATATATAGCAAACAGCACTCCAAGCAAAAAGACATCGATTCCTGAGTGCTCGTTTGTGCTCTAAAGTGTCCATTCTATTTAGGTTGCGTCCTACGGTCAACCTGTGGCTCTGATACCAATCTGTGATGCCCGGTTCTGGAAAATGAACCAAGCTAACGCATATGTGTGCCCAGGATGTTCATCACACATACACGAGTGCAATCACAAAAGAGTATATAGAAAATTACCACAGAACAAGATTAATTAATCAAATTTTATTACACAAACCAGATTATCCTCGAATACAAGCTCTAATGAATATTAATGACAAGTTCAACTAATGCAACGAAAATAAACTAATTAAGCAAACTAAGCAACTAAGCATAAGGTATATATGCGCAGCTCCAATCAACACCACAGGCAAAGCTGACGGTAGACACGGCCTAGAACTCCGCATTATCGCCATTAAACTCCCAATCCTGACCTGCAACTGTTGGGGGGGATTGCAAGAGTGAGTACATGTCGTACTCAGCAAGTGTGGAAAGTATGACATGTGGCTGATTCAAATAACGACAATAATAATGGCAAAGTGCTGAAAAGTACAGTAAAACATTTGAAAAGCAATATATATATTATATGTATGTGAAGTAAACCCATCATAATCATAAGTAATACCATAATACCAATCTGAATTCACTACCATCATCGATAATTCCAGATTTCACCATTGTCAATAACCATATTCAATACCAGAAATTAATCCATAACCATCCATAACCATTACCAAACCATAACAATCCCAAATTCCAATTTCCCTCTAATCATGGAAGTTGTCCAAGCGCTCATAACCGGGAGCACGGCTATCATGATAGTTTTATTTAGACTCTGCAGAGTTTGTACCTCTTTACCCATGTGTTTGTGATTTCATCACCCGTCGGCGACTAAAGAACCTCCCTCATGCCAATTACACTTCCTTTGGTGTATGGCCAAGAGATCAAAAAATAGCCTTTACAAAGGGATACTAGCCTATTTAGACCCCACCGAGGTTTCACCGGTGGCGATGTCTCCCGCAGAGCACATCTTCAACCAAGGGCCCCCTCTTGAGCCATTCGGATCCCAGGGTAGTCCCACCAATCATCATCAAACCCAATCCGACTACCTCTTCCCCGAGCATCCACAATGGTCCAAACAGCACTAGCAAAGCCTTAATTAATCAGCTAGCCGCACCCATACTTGGCCTCGTGGTGGCATTGTAGTCCTGTCTTATTCTCGCATGAACCGGTCCTTAGATCTAAAGCAAGCAAACCACCATAACATCCAACCCATCCACATACCAGACTTGCTTAGATCACCCATTACCATATCATATTTAACCAGTTAATGTTAACCATAGTCTCATTCATGCATAATTAAATTGAGTGGTATAGTTGTTTTCCCATGCCAGTTGATTAAGCGAAGCAAAAGGTAAAAAGCCCTTCCCGACTCTCTACCATAAATTCCAGGTGACAAGGGTGGTCAAACAACGCTAGTAAACTTCCTACCATAGGATTCCCATCAAATTGACACAAGCATGCAATTTTGCAAACAAAGCATTTATTTTAAAAACAAGATCAATATGCTTCAAGGACACTTGCCTTGCTCTTGCTGTTGATTAGGGTCAAAGCCTTCAAACTCTTGGTGCTGTAGATCCTCCGCGGCACTTTCTAGCGCAAATCCGTCTAATCCACACAATAAATATACAAGACAAGAAACACAATCAAAGAGTGCACAAATATTACTCAATATGACATGACATGCATGATTGATGCAAATGCAAGGTAGAACTTGTTAATATATTGCTTTTAATGATTACTAACTAGTTCTAATAGCTTTTAACAAGTTTATACAGGTTTGGATTCGATTAGATCAAATTTTAGAATTAATTCAACATAATTTAACCAGAAAGATCGGACTAGTCCGCTAGAGACCGGACAAGTCCGCCCTCTGTGAGATCAGCAGATTAGGGTTTTCTAGATCGACGTAAATTTGGAGATTAGGTGTTGAATTCACGTAAGGAAAAGAGAATAGAAGGTATACCAGGTGTTTAGAACTCCAATGAATCAAGAAACTTGGAGGTAGCACTTGGATCTTGGTGATCTAGGGTTGGTGATGAACTTGGGGAGGAATTGGTGGTGAAGGACGAAACTTGGTGGAGATCTTGATCCTCCTTCGTTCCCTCCTCTTCTTCTTCTTGCTTGGGATCTTCTCCTCCCTCCTTGGTGGTGGCTCCCCACGAACTAGGGTTTGGGTGGGTGGAAAAGTGGCAAATAGATGTCAAACCAAGGGGTGGGGCTGTTTATATAGAGGTGGAGGCTAGGATTAGATGGATTTCGAGTTTTGGGATGAGTAGAGGCCGGTTTAGAGTCCCACATAGGCTCTAAAAGAGTTAGGCACGACGTACCTAGGCCCACTTAACGTGAAACCCAAGAAACAAGTCGTAAAACAAAAGATCAACTCGGAGTCGCGAAATATCGGACAAGTCCAGAAAGGACCGGACTAGTCCGAAGTCGTCCAGAGAGAAAATCAGACAAGTCTGGCCAAACATCGGACAAGTCCAAATTTGAACAGAAAGGAAAATGGACAAGTCCGCCGGAACACCGGACTAGTCCGGAAAAGTCCAGGGACTTAGCAATTTTTCAAGGATTCTTGGAATATCGGACTAGTCCGCACAAAATCGGACAAGTCCGAAAGTTTCCAGTGCCAAAAATCAGACTAATCCGCAGCAAAAACGGACAATTCCGTTTTTAGTCAGAGAGAAATCGGACTAGTCCTCAGTAAAATCGGACTAGTCCGCACTTTCCTGCGTTTTAAGTGCGGTTTTGCTCCAAATCGATTTTAAATGCTCCGAATCAATTTTAAACTTGTTCCTCTTGATTTGGGTTAATGTTAAACATGTATATGAGTGTATGCAAGGCATGATGCACGAAAATGAGGGTGTTACAGTAACACCCTCATTTTCATGCATCATGCCATACATACATTCAAATACATGTTTAACATTAACCCACATGAAGAGGAACCAGTTTAAAATTGATTTGGAACAAAACCGCACTTAAAATGCTAAAAGGTGTGGACTAGTCCGATTTTCGTGAGGACTAGTCCGATTTCTCTCTGACTAAAAATGGACTTGTCCGATTTTGCTGCGGATTAGTCTGATTTTTCCTCTGGAAACTTTTGGACTTGTCTGATTTTATGCGGAATAGTCTGATATTCCAAGAATACTTGAAAATTTCCTAAGTCCCTGGACTTTTTCGGACTATTTCGGTGTTTTAGCGGACTTGCCCGATTTCCTCTCTGAATAAAGTCGGATTTGTCCGATTTTAGGCCAGACTTGTCCGATTTTCTCTCTGTACATTTTCGGACTAGTCCGGTCCTTTTCGGACATGTCCAACATTTCGCTACTCTGAATTGATCTTTTGTTTTACGACTTGTTTCTTGGGTTTCACGTTAAGTGGGCCTAGGGACGTCGTGCCTAACTCTTTTAGAGCCCATGTGGGACTTTAAACCGGCCTCTACTCATCTCAAACTCGAAATCCATCTAACCCTAGCCTCCACCTCTATATAAATAGCCCCACCCCTTGGCTTGACATCTATTTGCCACTTAACCACCCCACCCAAACCCTAGTTCGTGGAGAGCCACCATCAATGAGGGAGGAGGAGATCCCAAGAAAGAAGAAGAGGAGGAGAAAACGAAAGAGGATCAAGATCTCCATCAACTTCGAGTTCTTCATCAACAATCCACCATCAAGCTCATCATCAACCCTAGATCATTAAGATCCAAGTGTTACCTCCAAGTTTCTCGATTCATTGGAGTTCTAAACACCTGGTATACCTTCTATTTCCTTTTCCTTACGTGAATTCGACCCCTAATCTCCAAATTTACGTCGATCTAGAAAACCCTAGTCCGCTAGTTTTGTGAAGTGCGGACTAGTCTGGCCTTCTGCAGAATAGTCCGATTTTGCTGACTAAATTCTGTTGAATTAATTCTAAAAGTAGATCTAATCACATACAAACTTGTATAAACTTGTTAAAAGCTATTATAACTAGTTAGTGATCATTAAAAGCAATGTATTAACAAGTCCTACCTTGCATTTGCAGCAATCATGCATGTCATGTCATATTGAGTAATATTTGTGCACTCTTTGATTGTGTTTCTTGTCTTGTATGTTTATTGTGCGGATTAGACGGATTTGTGCTAGAGAGTACCACGGGGGATCTCCAACACCAATAGTTTGAAGGCTTTGACCCTAATCAACAGCAAGAGCAAGGCAAGTGTCCTTGAAGCATATTGATCCTGTTTTGATAATAAATATTTTGTTTGCAAAACTGCATGCTTGTGTCAATTTGATGGGAATCATATGATAGGAAGTTTACTAGCTTTGTTTGACCACCCTTGTCACCTGGAATACATGGTAGAGAGTCGGGATGGGATTTTTGCCCTTTTGCTTCGCTTAATTAATTGGGATGGAAGAACAACTACACTACTTAATTTAATTATGCATTAATGAGATTGTGGTTGACGTAAACTGGTTAATATGATATGGTAATGGGTGATCTAAGCAAGCCTGGTATGTGGATGGGTTGGATGCATGGTGGTTTGTTTGCTTTAGATCTAAGGACCGGTTTGTGGAGCGACCATCCAGGATTTACAGCGCCACCACGAGGCCAAGTATGGGTGTGGCGTAGCTGATTAATTAGGGCTTTGCCAGTGCTATTTGGACCATTAAGGATGGTCGGGGAACGGGTAGTCGAATTGGGTTTGTTGATGACTGGTGGGACTACCCTGGAATCTGAATGGGTCATGAGGGGGCCCTTGGTTGAAGATGTGCTCAGTTGGAGGCATTGCCACCGGTGAAACCTCAGTGGGGTCTAAATAGGCTAGTAATCACTTTGTAAAGGCTATTTTGTGATCTCTTGGCCACACACATAAGGAAGTGTGAGACGACATAATTGAGACTCTCTAGTCATCGAAAGGTGATGAAATCACAAACATGTGGGTAAAGCGGTACAACCTTTGCAGAGTGTGTCTAAAACTATCATGATAGCCGTGCTCCCGGTTATGAGCAACCTGGACCCTCACATGATTAGAGGAAACTTGGGATTTGGGATGGTTGGTTGGTTATTGTTATGGTTATGGTTTGGTAATGGTTATGGATGGTTATGAATTAATTTCTGATATTGAATATGGATATTGGTATGTGATGATGGATATGGAATATGGACTGGTATTATGATAGCTATATGGCTTATGATGAGTTTATTTCACATACACATAATATATTGCTTTTCAAATGTTTTAATGTACTTTTCAGCACTAAACCATTATTATATTCGTCATTTGAATCAGCCACATGTCATACTTTCCACACTTGCTGAGTACGACATGTACTCACTCTTGCAATCCCCCCCCCCCCCCAACAGTTGCAGGTCAGGATTGAGAGTTTAATGGTGATAATGCAGAGTTCTAGGCCGTGCCTACCGTCATCTTTGCCTGTGGTGTTGCATGGAGCTGCGCTATACCCTATCGCTTATGCTGCCTTGCTATTTAGTTTGCTTAGTTGCTTAATTAGTTTATTTCCGCTGCATCAGTTGAAATTGTCATTTATAATTATTAGAGTTTGTATTCGAGGATAATATGGTTCGTGTAATAAAATTTGGTTAATTAATCTTGTTCTGTGGTAATTTTCTGTATACTCTTTGTGAATGCACTCGTGTATGTGTGTTGAACATCCTGGGCACACATATGCATTCGCTTGGTTCATTTTTGGAACCGGGTGTCACATATTGGTATCAGAGCCACATGTTGACCGTAGGACGCAACCTATATAGAATGGACACTTTAGAGCACTTAGGAACACTCAGGAACCAATGTGTTTTGTTTGATGTGCTGGTGCTATATATTGTTTGCTTGTGTTCTTAATAGAGGATTTTAGGATGATTTAGCATTGCCATGTCCACGTAGGCTAGTTAGTTGTCTAAGTTTCATGGCCCTTGATGCATATAGTTGGGGACGTTTTCTAATTCTTACCTATTTCTTTTCTCCAGATGGCGAGGACTCGCAACCAGAGGGATGGTAATGATGAAGAGGAGAACCATGGAGCACCTCAGAACAACAATGGACAAGGACCTGCTCATGGAGCTATGAGTATTGAGCAGCTATTGGCAATGCAAAACCAGCTCATGCAGACCATGATACAAACTATGGGACAGCTGTGTAACACCCTCATTTTCATGCATCATGCCTTGCATACACTCATATACATGTTTAACATTAACCCACAACAAGAGGAACGTGTTTAAAATTGATTTGGAGCATTTAAAATTGATGTGGAACAAAACCACACTTAAAATGCAGGAAAGTGCGGACTAGTCTGATTTTACTCAGGACTAGTCCGATTTCTCTCTGACTAAAAACGGACTTGTCCGTTTTTGCTACGGACTAGTCCGATTTTGCCTCTGGAAACCTTCGGACTTGTCCGATATTGTGCGGACTAGTCCGATATTACAAGAATCCTTGAAATTTTTCTAAGTCCCTGGACTTTTCCAGACTAGTCTGGTATTCCAGCGGACTTGTCCGATTTCCTCTCTGTTTAAAGTCGGACTTGTCCAATTTTTGGCCAGACTGGTCCGATTTTCTCTCTGGACGACTTCGGACTAGTCCGATCCTTTTCGGACTTGTCCGATATTTTGTGACTCCAAGTTGATCTTTTGTTTTACAACTTGTTTATTGGGTTTCACATTAAGTGGGCCTAGGGACGTCGTGCCTAATTCTTTTAGAGCCTATGTGGGACTCTAAACCGGCCTCTACTCATCCCAAACTCGAAATCCATCTAACCCTAGCCTCCACCTCTATATAAACAACCCCACCCCTTTGTTTGACATCTATTTGCCACTTTTCCACCCCACCCAAGCCCTAGTTCGTGGAGAGCCACCATCAAGGAGGGAGGAGAAGATCCCAAGCAAGAAGAAGAAGAGGAGGAAACGAAAGAGGACCAAGATCTCCACCAAGCTTTCGTCTTCGTCACCAATTCATCTCCAAGTTCATCACCAACCCTAGATCATCAAGATCCAAGTGTTACCTCCAAGTTTCTTGATTCATTGGCGTTCTAAACACCTGGTATACCTTCTATTCTATTTCCCTTACGTGAAATCAACCCATAATCTCCAAATTCACGTCGATCTAGAAAATCCTAATCTGCTAATCTCGTAAAGTGCGGACTTGTCCGGTCCCTAGCGGACTAGTCCGATTTCCCTGGATAAATTGTGTTGAATTAATTCCAAAAACTGACCTGATCAACTCCAAACCTGTATAAACTTGTTAAAATCTATTGGAACTAGTTATTGATCATTAAAAGCAATCTAGTAACATGTTCTACCTTGCATTTGCATCAATCATGCATGTCATGACATATTGAGTAATATTTGTGCACTCTTTGATTGTGTTTCTTGTCTTGTATGTTTATTGTGTGGATTAGGCGGATTTGCACTAGAAAGTGCTGCGGAGGATCTACAACACCAAGCGTTTGAAGGCTTTGACCCTAACCAATCCCAAGAGCAAGGCAAGTGTCCTTGAAGCATATTGATCCTATTTTAAAATAAATGTTTTGTTTGCAAAATTGCATGCTTGTGTCAATTTGATGGGAAACCTATGGTAGGAAGTTTACTAGATTTGCTGAACCACCCTAGTCACCTGGAATATATGGTAGAGAGTTGGGAAAGGGCTTTTTACCTTTTGTTTCGCTTAATCAACTGGGATGGGAAACAACTATACCACTCAATTTAATTATGCATGGATGAGATTATGGTTAACATGAACTGGTTAAATATTATATGGTAATGGGTGATCTAAGCAAGCCCGGCATGTGGATGGGTTGGACGTATGGTGGTTTGCTTGCTTTAGATCTAAGGACTGGTTCATGCGAGAATAAGCCAGGACTACAGTGCCACCACGAGGCCAAGTATGGGTGTGGAGTAGCTGATTAATTAGGGTTTTGCCAGTGCTATTTGGACCATTATGGATGCTCAGGGAAGGGGTAGTCAGATTGGGTTTGTTGATGATTGGTGGGACTACCCTGGGATCCGAATGGCTCAAGAGGGGGCCCTTGGTTGAAGATGTGCTCTGTAGGAGACATCGCCACCGTTGAAACCTCAGTGGGGTCTAAATAGGCTAGTAATCCCTTTGTAAAGGCTATTTTGTGATCTCTTGGCCACACACCTACGGAAGTGTGAGATGACATAATTGAGATTCTATAGTCATCGAAAGGTGATGAAATCACAAACATGTGGGTAAAGTGGTACAACCTCTGCAGAGTGTGTTTAAACTATCATGATAGTCGTGCTCCCGGTTATGAGCACCTGGACAACTTCCATGATTAGAGGGTACTCGGTATTGGGATGGTATTTGGGATGGTTATGGTTGGTATTATGGTTATGGATTAATTTCTGGTATTGAATATGGTTATTGGTAAATGGTGAAATCTGGAATTATTGATGAGGATGGTGAACTATGGATTGGTATTGTGATATTACTTATGATTATGATGGGTTTACTTCAGATACATGTAATATATTGCTTTTCAAATGTTTTTATGTACTTTTCAGCACTTTGCCATTATTATTGTCGTCATTTGAATCAGCCACATGTCATACTTTCCACACTTGCTGAGTACGACATGTACTCACTCTTGCAATCCCCCCCAACAGTTGCAGGTCAGGATCGGGAGTTTAACGATGATAATGCAGAGTTCTAGGCCGTCTCTACCGTCAGCTTTGCCTGTGGTGTTGAATGGAGCTGCACTATCCCTTATGCTTAGTTTGATTAGTTGCTTAATTAGTTTATTTCTGCTGCATTAGTTGAACTTGTCATAAATATACATTGGAGCTTGTATTCGAGGATAATATGGTTTGTGTAATAAAATTTGATAATTAATCTTGTTCTGTGGTAATTATCTGTAAATCGTTTGTGATTGCACTCGTGTATGTGTGTTGAACATCCTGGGCACACATATGCGTTAGCTTGGTTCTTTTTTTCGGAACCGGGCGTCACAGATTGGTATCAGAGCCACAGGTTGACCGTAGGATGCAGTCTAGATAGAATGGACACTTTAGAGCACATAGGGGCACTCAGGAATTGATGTGTTTTTTGCTTGGTGTGCTGTTGCTATATATATTGTTTGCTTGTGTGCTTAATAGAGGATTTTGGGATGCTTTAGCATTGCCATGTCCACCTAGTCTAGTGTAGCTAGTTGTTTAGTTTCATATCCCTTGATGCATATAGTTGGGGACGTTTTCTAATTCTTACCTATTGCTTTTCTTATGATGGTAAGGACTCGCAACCAGAGGGATGACAATGATGAGGATGAGAACAATGGAGTGCCTCAGAACAACATTGGAAAAGGATCTACTCAGGGAGCTATCAACATTGAGTAGCTATTGGCTATGCAAAACCATCTCATATAGACCATGATACAAACTATGGGACAACTGCAGGCTGGCAACATCAACAATCAGACCCACATGCCTCCACCGCCACCCCCGCCTCCTCATAACCAGTTGGGAGAGTTTATGAGGACTAGGCCGCCAACCTTTGCTCAAGCTGCTGACCCTATGGATGCGGATGATTGGCTCAAGTCCGTGGAGAAGAAGCTAGCTATTGTCCAATGCAGTGAACGGGAGAAGGTCTTGTTTGCTTCTCATCAACTAGTTGGAGCAGCTGCGGATTGGTGGGATTCTTATTGCAATGCTCATGAGAACCAAGAGAGAATTACCTGGGCAGAATTCAAGGAGAGTTTCCATTCCCATTATGTGTCGGAGGGAGTTATGATTTTGAAGAGGCAAGAATTCAAGAACTTAAGGCAAGGAAGATCAAGCATGAGTGAATATCTCAACAAGTTCACTCAACTCTCAAGGTATGCGCCTGAGGATGTTAGTCGGGACAGTCGGAAGCAATACTTGTTCATGAGAGGCCTCAACAATGAAATTCAAGTGCAATTGCTCAATTGTGACTATGCAAATTTCCAGAAGCTTGTGGTTGAGAACAAGATCCGTGAAATGGAGCAAGACAACAAGAGGAAGGCGCCATATGAAGGACAACAACAAGTAAGTAATGTGCGCCCTCGCCTTGAACCACCCAATGCGCCCTATTACAGCTCCTCTATTCCTTCTCAACGCCCTGGATTTGCACCGCACCCAACTTAGTTTGTGCAGCAGTGCCCTCTCATGCAAGCACCTAGGCCCCCAATGCCTTATGCGCCTTGTGCTAATTTTCCTGCTGCAAGTGTTCAAAACCAAGCTCGTCCCAATAATTTTGGTGGAGTTAAGAAGTGTTATACTTGTGGAGAAGCTGGACACTTTGTGCATCAATGTCCTAAGTCAGGCCTTGGTCAAGGAAGCAATGCGCCGAGGCAAAACCCAAGATCCAATGGAGGAGCGCCACATGGAAGCCATGTACAATAGAATTTTTCTCGTGGCAACATGAACCATGTCTCTATGGAGGATGCTCAACAAGCGGATGACGTGGTCATTGGTATGTTTCTCGCCAACTCCAACCCCGCAACTATGTTATTTGATTCTGGAGCATCGCATTCATTCATTGCATCAAAGTATGTTGCCAAGTATAGTTTGCCTATCTCTCATACGAAGTTTACTCTATTGGTTAAGTCTCCTGGAGGAGAGATGAGGACAAATATAATATGTCCAAAAGTAAGCCTTAGAATAAGGGGGTAGACTTCTCCGCCAATGTCATTGTTTTGGATTCTCAAGGATTGGACATTGTCGGTACCCTGGGTACCATATACCCCTTGGGATTGCAAAGATCTCAAGGGAAAGTCGTCTACTTGATTTGAAGACCTTCGGAGGCCCACATGTCAGACATGTCCGGACCCGCTTCTCCAACATGGTTAGCCCCAAGGGCGCCACATGTACTAACAAACCGGAGCTACCGCCCGCAAGGGAGGAAGCTCCGGGCTATGCACCGAAGTGGCACCCCCGGACCTAACCCCAGACCGAGGGAAGCTCCGATGCTGACACGTGTCAGCTAACACCAGAACCATCTGTTCTTCACAGTGTGCTCCGGTGCTGCCATGTGTCCAACCGTCAGATCTCCAGCCTCTGACCTCCGGAAGGCTCCACAACGGCTCCGGATCTTCAAAGGAGAATCAAGGACTTCAAGACCCGATTAAGTGTCATTAATAACATATTAATGACACATGATCGGATGACCTTAATTACCAGTAACGGTGTTGTCAAAGCCCATTACACGATCATTAAGGGCAATTAAACGTGTTGAATAAGTATCAATACTAGTAACCGTCGGGGCCACATGTCGGGCCAGGCTAATTTGTAACAGACCGCCCTTGTATTATAAAAGGACACGCCGACGACGTTTACATATACGCTCGAGACACGCTCTACAGACACTCCGTAGACGCTCAGTACAAGCTCATACAGCTAATACAACACCAACACACCCGTGGAGTAGGGTATTACGCTCAGGCGGCCCGAACCACGTAAACTCTTGTGTCTCCTGCGTCATTTGTAATTCACCTTCTTGAATCTCCACGCGCTCACACCGAACATCAAACTCCTCTAACACTTTAGCAGTGTCGGGAGATCTGCCGGTTCCAAACCACCGACAGTTGGCGCGCCAGGTTGGGGCGCCTGAGACTTCGAGAATGGTGAACTCAGCTGCTGGATCATCCAACGGTCAACCTGCTGCTCAAGCTGTTGGGGGCAATCCCTCCAATATGCAGCCACCAGCAGGAGCCTCAGCGCCAGCAGGAGTCACACTCTCACCACCACCGCCTCCACCAGCAAATCAAGCTGGGCAACGCGATGGTGCACCGGCGTCAATCATTGCGTCGGCAAATCATGACAACCCGGAACACGCGCTCCATGCAGCGCGTTCTCTTCTCCAATGCCCACCACCTCCGGATGCAACCCGGGATGCACTAGAGCAGTGGAGGGCCGATGTGGAACGTTTGGCTGCAGCAGCAGCCGAACGCATCAGCAACCAGGGTCCTCCTCCTTCAGGACGGGCCCCATCGCAGCGGTGGACCTTGTCTGGCAGACTTGGTCCGCATGTCTCCAACAACAGGAGACGTGCTGCATCACAGCAAGTGACGTCATTGCCCTCCGGGGCACGACGCACTCACACGGTATCCAGGCTTTAAACTCATGACCTCCGGGTGGAGCTGGATCGCCGATACCGTCAACAGGACGACCGAGTCCATATTGAGCGTGCTCATGAAAGACGAGAAGACCATGACCTTTCTGCTCCTGAAGGAGTAGGAGGAGGCTATTCAGCCCTGGCCATGCATCTGCGTATGGTCAGGTGGCCACAGATGTTCTGGCCTCACCTACCGGAAAAGTTCGACGGGACCGTCAATCCTGCCGAATTTCTTCAGATCTACTCCACTGCAATCTTGGCAGCCGGAGGAAATGAGGCCGTAATGGCCAATTATTTTCCAGTGTATTTAACTGGGACCGCCAGGTCCTGGTTTATGAGCCTTCCACCCAACTCCATCAACAGTTGGGAGGAGCTGTGCCGGCAATTCATCGCCAACTTCGGGAGTTCATACACCTGACCAGGCACTGAACTGGACCTTTTTGCAGTCGTGCAAAAAGGGGGAGAATCCCTGCGATCATTCATCCAGAGGTTCTCTCAGGTACGAAACACTATCCCTTCTATCTCTAGCGCCTCTGTCATTGTAGCATTCAGACAGGGTGTACGGGACAAGAAGATGTTGGAGAAACTGGCGATCAAGGAGATCACCAGTGTCACGAAACTCTTCAGTTTGGCCGACAAGTGTGCCAGAGCTGCGGAGGGCCGTGATATGCACTCCAAACCAACTCCGGAGGGTCACCAGAAATCCTCCAAAGAAGAATCCGCTACCTCTAGGAACGGCAAGAAGAAGAAAAAGACCAACGACAAGAAGAAGTCGTCGGCCGGTACATCCAATGTTGCAGCTGCTGCATCTCCGGGTGGCCAGGGGCCACGCCCCGAGAAGCGACCTCGACCGTCTTCTGAAGACGGTGGCAAGCCCAAGGTGTGGTGCCCAATTCACAAAACGGGCAGCCACAGTTTGGAAGACTGCCGGGAGGTCCAAAACCTTGCCGAGCGCTACAACAAGCGCCGGGAAGAATCTCCTTTCTGATAGAGGGAAGGAAAGCAAAAAGTCGACGAAGCTCTGGCTGAAGAGGAGTTAGGTTTTCAGGATCCCAAAAAGGTCCTGAAGGCCGTATACACCTCCGTCGACGACGATTCTGACGTCTCTGACAACGAGCGTCGGAAGACCATGAACACCATTTTTGGTGGATCATGGGACATCACCTCCCGCCGCGTCATCAAGACTATGCGTCGGGATATGGCTGCTGTAGCTCCTACAGTCAGGCTGGAACCTCATCGGAAGTGGATGGACACAACCATCACTTTTGATGCTTCGGACTGCCCTTGGAGCATGGTTGGAGCAGGTCAGTTACCTTTGATGGTATCTCCTACCATCAATAACATCCAGCTCCACCACGTCACGGTAGACGGAGGTTTGGGGCTTAACCTCATAAGCTTCGAAGCTTTTACCAAGCTTCAGCTCCGACCTTCGGACCTCCACCCCTCCCGACCTTTCTCCGGAGTAGGTCCGGGGGCCATTACCCCACTCGGAGCTATTACTCTTCCCGTTACCTTCGGGACACGGGAGAAGTACCGCACCGAGAAGTTGGTCTTCGACGTCGCTCAGATCAACTTACCCTTCAACGCCATCTTGGGTAGGCATGCCCTGTACAAGTTCATGGCAGCTGCTCATTATGGCTACCTGATGTTAAAGATGCCAACACCAGTAGGCGTTCTCCGGATCCGCAGAGATTGTACTGCCGGAGTAACTGCTCTGGAAGAACTCCATGCACTTACCACGGTGCAAGAGGAGGACTCCTGGCAGGAGCAAGCTCCAAAACCCCCGGGCATTCGTCAACGAGGCTCAACTTCTGCACCTCGTGTGCAGCCAAGCGGCGACACCGACATTCCCGTCAAAGTCGTCCAAATTGGTTCCGATGCCGCTCAGACCACCCGTATATCGGGGGGATTGAACGACAAATAGGAACTCGCGCTCATCACTTTCCTCTGGGCTAATGTCGACGTGTTTGCCTGGCAACCGTCACAAATGCCTGGGATCCCCAGGGAAGTGATTGAGCACAATCTGAAGATTTACCCCGACGCCTGGCCTGTGCATCAGAAGCCTCGGAAGCAATCCGTAGAGCGACAGAACTTCATCCGACAAGAAGTGAAGAAGTTGCTCGAAGCCGGATTAATCCGAGAAGTCTTCCATCCAAAATGGCTGGCAAATCCAGTCGTTGTGCCCAAGGCTGGCGGGAAGCTTCGGATGTGTATTGACTACAACACACTAAATAAGGCATGTCCAAAAGATCCATTCCCACTACCTAGAATAGATCATATAGTGGATTCCACCTCCGGGTGTGAATTACTGTGTTTCCTAGACGCATATTCTGGGTATCATCAAATCAGAATGTCTAGGGAAGATGAAGAGCATACTTCATTCATCACAGTAGATGGATTGTACTGTTATACAACCATGCCATTTGGTCTCAAGAATGCAGCTTCAACTTTTGTACGGGCTATGTACAAAACCTTTTAAGAACCCATTAGAGACATAGTGGAAGTGTACATCGATGACATCTTGGTCAATGTCAGGAACAAGGAGTCACTCCTTGACACCTTGCAGGCTGTCTTCGACAAGCTGCGGGCCACCCGCACAAAGCTAAACCCAGACAAGTGTGTCTTCGGGGTTAGCTTCGGAAAGATTCTCGGTTTCCTGGTAAGTCACCAGGGCATAGAAGCTAATCCGGCGAAGATCAAGGCCATTGAAGACATGCGGCCACCAACCCGCATCAAAGATGTCCAAAAGCTAACTGGATGTCTAGCAGCCCTCAGCCAATTCATTTCAAGACTGGCGGAACGGGCACTCCCCTTCTTCAAGTTATTGAGGAAGTCCGGACCATTCCAACGGTCTGAAGAAGCAGAGAAGGCATTCCAGGAGCTGAAACCTACCAACCAATTCTGGTAGCTCCGAACCCTGGTGAGCCTTTGTTGCTTTACATTTCAGCAACTGACGAAGTCGTCAGTATGGTTCTGGTTGCGGAGAGACCAGAGCTACCTCATACTCAGGAATCCAGACCGCTTCGGGAGGGTCCGGAGGTACTTGAAAGCGAGTCTGGGTCCCAGCTCCCAGACTCGAATTCACAAGAAGTCACTTCAGAAGACCCAGACCCCTCCGGGAGGGTCCAGGTCGCTTCTGAAGAAGCTCCGGGTTCCTCCAGCCAGGACCCGGAGGTCCCCGAAGAAATTCTGGATCCCTCCGGGAGGATCCGGGTCAGTGGAGGGGAAGCTCCGGGCCCCTCCGGGAAGGTCCGGACCATTCAACGCCCAGTGTACTTCATCAGTGAAGTATTACATGATGCCAAGACTCGATACCTAGAGGTGCATAAGCTGCTCTATGCAGTTCTTATTGCCTCCAGGAAGCTTCGCCATTACTTGCAAGCTCACAAAGTCTCAGTGGTGACCTCTTACCCACTTCGAGCAATCTTGCACAATCCCAATTCAACTGGGAATATTGCAAAGTGGGCAGCGGAATTGGCCGAATTTGATCTTGAATTCATTTCAAGACAAGCAGTCAAGAGTCAAGCCTTGGCAGATTTCGTGGCGGAATGGACTCCCTCTCCATCAAACCCTGGGGGCCCCAGTGAACAGAAGCCGGAACATCAAGCTCCAGCCTTCACCGAGCCTCACTGGACCCTCTACTTCGACGGCTCCATGCAAAACCAGGGGGCCGGAGCTGGAATCCTTCTCTTTGCACCAACCGGGGAGAAGGTGAAATACATGGTACACCTTGACTTCAAGGCGACCAACAACATGGCGGAGTACGAAGCACTCATCTATGGACTAAAGGTGGCACTGTCATATGGTGTCAAGCAACTGCTGGTCAAGGGAGATTCACAGCTCATCATTAAGCAAGTGAAGGGTGAATGCTCCTGCAACAATCTCCAGCTAGCTGCTTACCTCCTTGAAGTCCAGAGGCTTCAGAAGGACTTCGAGGTCCTAGATCTCCACCATGTTCAGCGTGCCCATAACGCTGAAGTTGACGAACTCTCGACGAAAGCGTCAACCGAAGCTCAGGCTGCTGACGGAACTTTTGTCCGGAGGTTGTCAAAACCAACAGCTCAGCCTGCCGAACTGAGCGAAGGGGGCGAGATCAGCATCCCGAAGCTGATGGTCCCAATGGCCCTATTACCATGGCAGCCATCAAGGGTCGTAGGTGCTGCCGGAAGCTCCGAGCAACCCAACACGCAAGACTCAAATACTCAAGCTAGTTCCGATGCATGGATCTCGGAGATCCGGAGCTACTTGAAAGACAACATCCTTCCTGACGATGATGTATCCGCTGACCGGGTAGTCAGATTGGCTAAAAGATACACGTTGGTAGAAGGGGATCTCTACCGGCGCGGTTCCAATGGCATCCTAATGCGGTGCATCACAAGGGAAGAAGGTTGCGAACTCCTCACAGAAATCCATGGAGGCGAGTGTGGGAACCACGCGTCTTCCCGCACGCTAGTTGGAAAAGCCTTTCGACATGGCTTCTACTGGCCTACAACACTCCAGGATGCAACTGAGCTGGTGAAGAAATGTGAAGCATGTCAATTTCACGCAAAGCAAATTCACACACCGGCTCAACCCCTACAAATGATACCTCCTACATGGCCCTTCGCTGTGTGGGGGATGGACATCTTGGGACCTTTCCCAAGAGCCGTCAGAGGTTACAAGTTCCTGTACGTTGCCATTGACAAGTTCACCAAGTGGCCGAAAGCAACTCCAGTTGTGACAATCAACAAGCAATCTGCTATCAACTTTTTGCAGTCCATTGTATGCAGATATGGAGTCCCAAACAAAATCATCACTGATAATGGGACCCAATTCACAAGCTCTGCATTTCAAGGATATTGCGAAGACCTCGGCATACAAGTTTGCTACGCCTCCGTAGCTCACCCAGCAAGCAATGGCCAAGCCGAGAGAGCAAATGCTGAAATCCTTAAAGGACTCAAAACGCGCACTTATGAGCGCTTGAAAAAACATGGAGCCAACTGGATTGAAGAACTTCCGCCCACTTTATGGGCCAACAGGACATCTCGAAACCAGTAAACTGGAGAGACACCCTTCTTCCTGGTGTACGGAGCTTAAGCAATCCTTCCTCCGAAAATCACCTTGGGTTCACTCCGGGTCCGGACCTTCGACGAAGCCACGCAGGACCAGCTCCGATGTGAAGACCTAGACCTCCTTGAGGAGGGAAGGTGCCAAGCAGCTGTTCGGAATGCCCGATATCACCAAGCCCTACGGCGTTATCATCAGCGGCATGTACACAACCGACAGCTCGAGGAAGGCGATCTGGTGCTACGGAGAATACAATCCAGAGAAGGGTTAAACAAACTCTCCCCCGGCTGGGAGGGACCCTTCTGAGTGATTAAAGTATCCCGTCCAGGAAGCGTTCGCTTGGCTACCGAGGATGGGACACCTCTCCCAAATCCTTGGAACATCGAGCACCTTCGTAAGTTCTACACTTAATATCACGTTGGTGAGTCTTTAGTAACTTGAGGTGTATGTTATAGGGTCATTGTACAGAGTCGGGTAGTTCCTCCGGGAGAACAGCTGGACCTTCCCCGGAAGGTCCGCAAAGTTCATGCAACACTTGTCACAGTCCCAGAACTAAAAGTGTGGCTAGCTACCCTGGGTCAAACGAGAAAATAAACACACTTAGCCTGGTCCCGTACCCTAAGAGTGTACTTGTTTGCCCTGTACCCCGGACCTATAATGAAAGACATCTTCAGGTGAAACAGACTCCACGTGCATTTGTTTTGTACAGGCTCAGCATTCTTTTTTATTTTTCTCTTTCTTGTCTATAACAAAGACGTGCAATTCTTAAGAAATTTTAGTTCGACCGGTTCATTTACGATTCGAGTTGTATTGCCATTTCTTTTGAATTCAAATATTGTTCGTGGCTCACTCGCCTGAATGCCACCAAGCCAATCTAGGGCCGGAGTGTGCTATCGACTTAGCCTGGTCAAGCACCCTAAGTACGCCACTCTACCTACACCCCGACAGGCCGAAGTAAGGCGGGACCAAGGACAATTGAATCTGGAAGAAAAGGCAACGCATTCGGTTGTGTTTCGAATTGCGTTTACCTAAAATTTTCTCAAGAATCATAAGCCGCGACGAAGTTATAGGCAAGAAACGAATTTTACTATTTTCCTTGACTTCAGTGTGCAGGAAAAATAAAATCCACGTTGATGGAGAAAAGCCAGAGCTAACAAAGCTCCGACTCCCCTAGGTGGCTTGTAATCGATGTTAAGCATTGAAAACGAGCATCACCGGAGCAACCAAGCTCCGGTAAAGCTAGGGGGGCCAGCCATCGACGTAAAATAAAAGATGGTGAGAAGACCCCACAAGTGGAGTCTGCTGCTGACAAGCTACGTGTTGGCAAAGGTCAGTGCCGGAGCTACTAAGCTCCGACACCCAGAGGGCTAACTATCGATGCTATATGCGTTGATAGAGACTATTGCTGGAACTACTAAGCTCCGGCGATAGTCAGTTTGACCTCAGGGGGCCTTCACTATCGAAGACTTCGGACCTACACTCTACAAGTTCAAAGCAAATGAGTCTTCAACAACACATAATATCATCTTGGTACATGTTCACAATCAAATTGTGTACATCTACCAGGGGGCTAAGTGAAGACAAAAGCGTTGAAGACAAAAAGTGAAATTCACAAAAATTTGGGGATTTCATTCATCTGGAGACAAGGGATTACAAAATTGAGGAAGAAGAAGAGAGGATACAAGTGGGAACTACGGAGAAGGTCCTAGACTCTATGGAATAATTGAGTGACCTTCTGGGCAACCTCCGACACGTTGGCTCGGGCAGCTTCCCCTTCTCCTTCAACGGGACCTTCAAGCCCGGGTCCAGAGAAAATTGGGAGTTCCGACTGGTGTAGCACGTCAGCACATACTCTGCGATGTTCTTTGCCAGAGATTGCCCCTCAACCTCCAATTGGTCCGCGATGACATCGCCCACCTTGGAGAGCTTGCTACCTGCCGAGCTCAACGCCTGCAACGCTAGGTCTGGCTCCGGCTCCGGATCATCCGGGCGCACGGGACTGAAGCCCATTGGTGTCAGCGCGTCGTTGGCCTTGCCCAGGAACTCCCAAATTTGTAGGGAGTCCACAGTCCTCAAGCTCTTCAATTCTTCCAAAGATCTTCTGGCTGCCACCAGTTCGAAATTCTCACGGGCGAGGCGCTCAACTTCTTTGGCGTTTTGCTAAATCTTCTCAGCAACCCGCTTCTCGAGTTTTCGGAGCTCCTCCTCCCGGAGGTGGATCTTGTTCCGGCGGTCAACCAGGTCCTTCTCCCTGCCCCTCACTTTCTTTTCCCTGGAAACAAGGGCACACTCCCGGTCATGGAGCTCCTGCACTTGCACCCAGGCCTTCTTCTCCTCCTCTACGCAGCGCTCTTCCAATTTCTTGGCGCGCTCCTCAAGGCCCTTGTCAGCCAGAGCCACCTTCTCAGAGAGCTCCTCCTCCCTCCTCAGAACGTCATCCCGCAGCTCTAGGAGTTTCTGCTCTTCATCTTCGAGCCGTTTCTCCCTCACTTCAAGTGCCTCTTGGCGCTTGATGAGTGTAGTGTTAATGGCCTCAAGCCTTTCATGGCGTTCATCGGCCGCACTGTTAGCTGCCTTGGCCTGCTCGTAGATCTCCCAGGATTGAGCGTCGAGGGCACGAGTCATACTCTCCCTGTCATCCAATAATTTACCCCAGTATTCCAGGCGGACCTTCTCCCACCTGATCCACTCCTTGTCATCCGCTAGCCTCGACTGCGCCAGCTTGGTCTCGAAGTAGAGCCGGTTACGCCACCTCCTAAGGGTTTGGCGCTCCTCTTCAAGAGCCTTGCTGTCGTGGAAGAAGGCCAGTTGAACTTGACGCAGACTGGAACATGCGTTGTCAATAGACAGTGACAACGGGATAGGTTCCGGACCTGCTGGGGTCTCCTCCGCTGGTTCCAGCGGGTTTTCAGAAACAAAAATTGGGTCCCACTCCACAAGAGTGGTCCCCTGGGTCTCCATGGCACTAGGGCCATCCTCCGGGATGACCTCAGTCGCCATCGAGGAAGGCCCCACCGCCAGGTCTTCATTCACCCCCTCAAACAGGGGGCCAGCGACTTCACCAGGGCACTCCGGTTCAGCCGCGGGTACCTCCGACGTCGTCACTTCCGGAGCAGGGGCCGCTTCTGGCTCCGGCCTTGGCACCTCCTCCGATGGGGGCTCAAGCTCCAACGCCTCTGCAACCACCGGCTCGGGAGCCGGAAGATCTTCATCCTCAATCGGCCTTGCGGCCGGAGCTCCAACAACTACCAGCTCTGCGGCCGGTGCTTCTGAGGTAGCCGGCCCAACCGCCGGGACTTCCTCTACATCCGACGCGCACGCCGGGACTTCAATCACCCCCGGCTTGACCGCGGGAGCTTTGACAATTTCCGGCTCTGGAGCCGGAATTACAGCTTCCTCCGGCTCAACGGTCGGAGCTTCCATCATCTCAGCACCACAACCCGGAGCTTCAACCTCCGGGACAGGTGCCGCTAGCGCAACTTCACTCCCGCGGTCCGGCGCTACCACAGGAGCCTCTGGGGATGACTCGAGGTCCATGACCACGACAGCCAGCACCAGAGCTGTCGCAGCTTCAGCCACCACTTGGGGCGGCACCGGGACAGGAGCAGAAGCTTCCACCCTCACGGCTTCAGCTGCTGTGGCTGAGGATGGAGCCTCACTCCCCCTCTTGGGGACGCTGCGGATGATGAATGAAGAAACTTAAAAAATAGTTACTACAATTAAAACAACTATCCAGGGTAAAGATTAAAAATTACCTTGGGAGGCTTCCGCACCAGCTTGCGCAGAACCTTTTTCCCGGGCGTTCTGGGCTGGTCATAGCCAGCGTGGAAGCTCCGGAAGGCCCCCCGGAACTCGTTGCGGCCATGGGTGTTTCCCTAGTCGAGGCCCCCCTCGATCGGGAAGGACCTCCGGACCTAGAGGCCTCCACCAGCCCCGGTGCTAGAGTCGCATGCCCGGAGCTAGCACCCCGGGAGGACCCCACCGCGGGAACAGTCGCCGCAGTTGTAGAAGACCTCCCCCTCTGGGGAGAAGGAGCCGACGCAGAGGTTGCGGGCCTGACGGACCTTCCGTTGGCGTACTGCAGCTTCCTCTTCCAACTCACGGGTTCATCCGCCAGCTCCTTGCCCTTGCCGACGACCTCGACCCTCGGCTTTGGGGCAGGGTCGGAGCCATCCTCGGGCATTCCAGGGATCGCCACCCTGGTGGTTGATCTTCTCTCGACGACACCCAGGTCGCCAAGCACGGGCATCTTCCGCCAGAGCTCCCTGCTGAACTCCACTTCCACGTTCAGAGGGAGAAAAGCTGATGGCGGAGCCAAGTCGTCACCCTCGACGTCGATGCCGTGCTGGAACTTCTTGAGGTGGAACTCCAAGGTTTTCCCCACCATGTTGGACTTCAGCCCGGTCTCGACCCGGTCGTCGTCCATCACGCTGTTGAGGGCCCATGCGAGTTTCTCTCTCCTCTTCAGCGGTGCCCACCTGTTGACCAGGAAGTTGCAAAACACCGCCTGAGGAGTCAATCCTCCCTCCACGCATTGGCGGATCCTGGTCAAAGCAGGGTTGAAGGCTTCCGCCAGCACCGGAGCTTCACTCCAGATTGTCGTGTCGATGCTGGGGAGGCCTTCGGGCAGCTCCAGCTTCTCGTGCTCCTCCACCCAGACGACTATCCAATCCTTCTTCCAGTCATCCCACTTCCTAGAGGGAAACGACCGGAGGTACTTGAATGGGCACTTCTTGCGCTTCACGAAGTAGTAGAAGCCAAGGTACTCATTGCTCCTGCCGGTGGTATGGACGGTGAAGAAGGTCCGAAAGAGTTCAATGCAGGGGGGATGCCCACCCACATCTCACAGAAGTGGACGAAGATAGACACAAGAAGAATGGAGTGGGGGCCAAGGTGATACAGCTGCAGACCATAGAAGTCTAGCAGCATCAACAAAAAGGAGGAAAAAGGTGGGATCAACCCCACCATGGCGTACGAAAGAAGTACACCATTTCGCCGGCGTGCTCCTTCTCAAATGGGAGCTCTCCACCGGCGCGGACCGAGCGATTGAAGAAGTCCGAGGACCATCCCATGAGGGCCCGGACCTTCTTCAAGTCGCCGTCGGTCTTCAAATGACTCTCGCGGAGACCCAACTCCATCGCGGCACGGCTAGGCAAGAGAAGAAAAGCGAAGCACAAGTTGGGAGTTTGAGCGCAAGATCAGATGAGAGGCGTAAAGAACCCCAAACGATGCGCGCTTTCCTTCTTAAGTAAGCCCTTGCGATGCTTGGATGGAAACCGCAAGGAAGTCGAAGATACCACTCAAAAATTCCACCCAACCAATGACAAGAGGGCCCGGGATTACCCCGACGATCAAGTCGAGGTTCTTACCCAGGCGAACGGTTGCCATCATGAGGCGGAAAGCCCGAAGGCGGCGGCCTGACAAGGCGCGCGGAACCGATATTATTTTTGTATCGGGAACCGGCGACCTTCAATTGCATGAGATCCGCACGCCAAAGATCTCACCTGCCGCACACGGGATATGCCACGCGGCGAAGATTTAACTCCGGACCATCGCCAACGGTACATCTGAAGACCTTTGAAGACTCAGTTCAAAAGTCGAAGGATGGACCCACCTCCGGCGGAATGACTTCATCCAAGGTGTCTTCCCCGGAGGTGGGCCCAGGGGGCCACTGTCGGTACCCTGGGTACCATATACCCCTTGGGATTGCAAAGATCTCAAGGGAAAGTCGTCTACTTGATTTGAAGACCTTCGGAGGCCCACATGTCAGACATGTCCGGACCCGCTTCTCCAACATGGTTATCCCCAGGGACGCCACATGTACTAAAAAACCGGAGCTACCGCCCTCAAGGGAGGAAGCTCCGGGCTATGCACCGAAGTGGCACCCCCGGACCTAACCCCAGACCGAGGGAAGCTCCGGTGCTGACACGTGTCAGCTAACACCGGAACCATCTGTTCTCCACAGTGTGCTCCGGTGCTGCCACATGTCCAACCGTCAGATCTCCAGCCTCTGACCTCCGGAAGGCTCCACAACGGCTCCGGATCTTCAAAGGAGAATTAAGGACTTCAAGACCCGATTAAGTGTCATTAATACCATATTAATGACACATGATCGGACGACCTTAATTACCAATAACGATGCTGTCAAAGCCCATTACACGGTCATTAAGGGCAATTAAACGTGTTGAATAAGTATCAATACTAGTAACCGCCGGGGCCACATGTCGAGCCAGGCTAATTTGTAACGGCCTGCCCTTGTATTATAAAAGGACAGGCCAACGACGTTTACATATACGCTCGAGACGCACTCTACAGACGCTCCGTAGACGCTCAGTACAAGCTCATACAGCTAATACAACACCAACACACCCGTGGAGTAGGGTATTACGCTCAGGCGGCCCGAACCACGTAAACTCTTGTGTCTCCTGCGTCATTTGTAATTCACCTTCTTGAATCTCCGCGCGCCCACATCGAACATCAAACTCCTCTAACACTTTAGCAGTGTCGGGAGATCTGCCGGTTCCAAACCACCGATAGACATTATACTTGCTATGGACTGGTTGAGGAAGCACAATGGAGTTATTGAGTGTGCCACGAAGACGGTTAAGTTGACCAATGAAGAAGGGATCATCGTAGAATTTGAAGAATCTCAAACCGCACCGAAGTAATTAGAGCTGAATCATATGGACGGTGCCGCAATTGAGGAGATTCCGGTGGTGTGTGAATTTTTGGATGTTTTTCCGGACGAGTTGCCAGGTATGCCACCTGATCGAGACATTGAGTTTGTCATTGATTTAATACCTGGAACTGCACCTATAGCTAAGAGGCCGTATAGGATGCCTCCTTTGGAATTAGCGGAGCTCAAGAAGCAAATTAAAGAGCAACTAGAGAAGGGTTTTATTCGCCCTAGCTCTTCGCCTTGGGGAGCGCCCGTTCTATTAGTGGACAAGAAGTATGGATCTCAAAGGATGTGCGTGGATTACCGAGCTCTCAACAAGGTAACAATCAAGAACAAGTACACCTTGCCACACATAGAAGACTTGTTTGATCAGATGAAGGGTGCTTGTGTCTTCTCTAAGATTGATTTGAGGTCGGGATATTTTCAAATGAAGATTAGACCATCAGACATACCCAAGAAAGCTTTTAGAACACGGTATGGATCTTATGAGTACATCGTGATGTCTTTTGGATTGACCAATGCACCTGCCTACTTTATGTACCTCATGAATAAAGTCTTCATGTAGTACTTGGACAAGTTCGTCGTGGTGTTCATTGATGACATTATGATCTACTCGAAGGATGAGAAGGAACATGAGGAACACTTGAGGCTTACGCTGCAGAAATTAAGAGAGCATCAATTGTATGCTAAGCTCAACAAGTGTCAGTTTTTGTTGAGAGAGGTGTCGTTTTTGGGTCATATAATTTCAGGAGGAGGAGTATCGGTTGACCCCGAAAAAGTGAGAGACGTGTTGAAGTGGGAACCGCCGCAAAATGTCAAGGAAATAAGGAGTTTTCTTGGGATGGCTGGATATTATCGTAGATTCATCAAGGACTTTTCCAAGATAGCCAAGCCAATGATGGAGTTGCTAATGAAGGGAAAGGCTTTCCAATGGACTCAAGCTTGCCATAACTGTTTTGAGGAGTTGAAGAAGAGGTTGACAACAACCCCAGTTTTGGTACTACTGGATGTAAGCAAGAGTTTTGATATTTATTGCGACGCATCGAGACAAGTACTTGGACGTGTATTGATGCAAAAAGGTCAAGTGGTTGCATATGCTTCAAGACAACTAAAGAAACATGAGCAGAATTATCCAACACATGACTTAGAACTTGCAGCCGTGGTACATGCATTGAAAATTTGGAGACACTATATCCTTGGACATAGGTGTGAAATTTATACGGATCATAAGAGTTTGAAGTATATTTTCACACAAACGGATCTGAATTTGAGGCAACAAAGATGGTTGGAGCTCATCAAAGATTATGATTTGGGAATCAACTATCATCCGGGAAAAGCCAATGTAGTGGCCGATGCTTTGAGTAGAAAGGGAGTAAGTCACCAACTCACAGTTCGAGAGTTACCATTCGAGTTATGTAAGGAGTTTGAAAGGTTGAACCTCGGATTTGTAAATGAGATGGAGATGATGGAGTTGAACCCAACCTTGGAGCAAGAAATTCGAGAGGCACAAACCGCAGATGAAGAGATCAAGGAAATCAAGGACAGGACCGAAGAAGGGAGAGAATTCAGATTTGATGAAGACGAACATGGTACCCTATGGCTGGGAAAGAGAATCATTTTGCCTAATGTAAAGCACATCCGGGAGACAATATTAAAGGAGGCACATGACTCACCTTACTCAATTCATCCTGGTTGTACAAAGATGTACAAAGACTTGAAGACTTGCTATTGGTGGGATAGCATGAAAAAGGACATAGCTGAATATGTAGCATTGTGTGATGTGTGCCAACGAGTCCAGGCGGAACATCAGAGGTCAGATGGATTATTGCAACCATTGAAGATCCCGGAATGGAAGTGGGAATAAATCGGTATGGACTTCATAGTTGGGTTACCACGTACTCAGTCCGGGTATGACTCAATTTGGGTAATTGTGGATCGTTTAACCAAGTCAGCTCATGTTGTACCTGTGAAGACCAAATATACAGCTGCACGATTGGCCGAAATATACATGGAACATATTGTGTGTCGACACGGAGTCCCTAAGAAGATAGTCTCGGATAGAGGTTCTCAATTTACCTCCAGATTTTGGCAGAAATTGCATGAAGCATTGGGAACGAGGTTGAATTATAGTTCAGCATATCATCCTCAAACGGATGGACAAACCGAGAGGACCAATCAGATTTCGGAGGACATGTTAAGAGCTTGTGCTTTGAAGCATGGGAAGAGTTGGGACAAAAGCTTGCCATACACAGAATTTTCATACAACAATAGTTACCAAGCAAGTTTGAAGATGTCACCATATGAAGCACTTTATGGGAGGAAGTGTAGGACACCTTTGTTCTGGAATGAGGCAGGAGAAACTCAAGTATTTGGTCTGGATGTGTTGCAAGAAGCCGAAAAGCAAGTCCAAATAATTCATGAAAACTTGAGGGCTGCCCAATCAAGGTAAAAAGGCTATTCGGACAATAGGAGAAGGAAATTAGCCTTTGAAATAGGAGATTTTGTTTACCTCAAGGTGTCACCAATGAGGTCATAAGAGGTTTAACATAAGGGGCAAGCTCGCACCTCGTTATATTGGGCCATTCAAAATTTTAGACAAAAGAGGAGAAGTAACGTATAAGTTGGAGATGCCATCTCATCTTTAGGATGTCCATGATGTCTTTCACGTTTCCCAGCTCAAGAAGTGTTTGAGAGTACCAGAAGAACAAGTGCCAATGGAAGAATTGGAACTAGAGGAAGATTTGACTTATGCCGAACAACCGGTCAAAATCTTGGAAACTAAGGAGAGGGTCACAAGGAACAAGGTTATTAGATGGTGTAAAGTTCAATGGAAGCACCACACAGAAAAAGAAGTGACGTGGGAATTGGAGGATGATCTCAAGAAGGAATTTCCCTATCTCTTCTCTTCCGCGTTGAATCTCGAAGGCGAGATTCATTTTAAGGGGGGTAGGTTTGTAACACCCTCATTTTCATGCATCATGCCTTGCATACACTCATATACATGTTTAACATTAACCCACAACAAGAGGAACGTGTTTAAAATTGATTTGGAGCATTTAAAATTGATTTGGAACAAAACCGCACTTAAAATGCAGGAAAGTGCGGACTAGTCCAATTTTACTGAGGACTAGCCTGATTTCTCTCTGACTAAAAACAGACTTGTCCGTTTTTGCTGCGGACTAGTCCGATTTTGCCTCTGAAAACCTTCAGACTTGTCCAATTTTGTGCGGACTAGTCCGATATTCCAAGAATCCTTGAAATTTTGCTATGTCCCTGGACTTTTCCGGACTAGTCCGGTGTTCCAGCGGACTTGTCCGATTTCCTCTCTGTTTAAAGTCGGACTTGTCCAATTTTTGGCCAGACTTGTCCGATTTTCTCTCTGGACGACTTCGGACTAGTCCGGTCCTTTCCGGACTTGTCCGATATTTCGTGACTCCGAGTTGATCTTTTGTTTTACAACTTGTTTCTTGGGTTTCATGTTAAGTGGGCCTAGGGACGTCGTGCCTAACTCTTTTAGAGCCCATGTGGGACTCTAAACCGGCCTCTACTCATCCCAAACTCAAAATCCATCTAACCCTAGCCTCCACCTCTATATAAACAACCCCACCCCTTTGTTTGACATCTATTTGCCACTTTTCCACCCCACCCAAGCCCTAGTTCGTGGAGAGCCACCATCAAGGAGGGAGGAGAAGATCCCAAGCAAGAATAAGAAGAGGAGGAAATGAAAGAGGACCAAGATCTCCACCAAGCTTTCGTCTTCGTCACCAATTCATCTCCAAGTTCATCACCAACCCTAGATCATCAAGATCCAAGTGTTACCTCCAAGTTTCTTGATTCATTGGCGTTCTAAATACCTGGTATACCTTCTATTCTCTTTTCCTTACGTGAAATCAACCCCTTATCTCCAAATTCACGTCGATCTAAAAAACCCTAATCTGCTGATCTCGTAAAGTGCGGACTTGTCCGGTCCCTAGCGGACTAGTCCGATTTCCCTGGATAAATTGTGTTGAATTAATTCCAAAAACTGACCTAATCAACTCCAAACCTGTATAAACTTGTTAAAATCTATTGGAACTAGTTATTGATCATTAAAAGCAATCTAGTAACAAGTTCTACCTTGCATTTGCATCAATCATGCATGTCATGACATATTGAGTAATATTTGTGCACTCTTTGATTGTGTTTCTTGTCTTGTATGTTTATTGTGTGGATTAGACGGATTTGCGCTAGAAAGTGCTGCGGAGGATCTATAGCACCAAGAGTTTGAAGGCTTTGATCCTAACCAATCCCAAGAGCAAGGCAAGTGTCCTTGAAGCATATTGATCCTGTTTTAAAATAAATGTTTTGTTTGCAAAATTGCATGCTTGTATCAATTTGATGGGAATCCTATGGTAGGAAGTTTACTAGATTTGCTAAACCACCCTTGTCACCTAGAATATATGGTAGAGAGTCGGGAAAGGGCTTTTTACCTTTTGCTTTGCTTAATCAACTAGGATGGGAAACAACTATACCACTCAATTTAATTATGCATGGATGAGATTATGGTTAACATGAACTGGTTAAATATTATATGGTAATGGGTGATCTAAGCAAGCCTGGTATGTGGATGGGTTGGACGTATGGTGGTTTGCTTGCTTTAGATCTAAGGGCCGTTTCATGTGAGAATAAGCCAGGACTACAGTGCCACCACGAGGCCAAGTATGGGTGTAGCATAGCTGATTAATTAGGGTTTTGCCAGTGCTATTTGGACCATTATGGATGCTTGGGGAAGGGGTAGTCGGATTGGGTTTGTTGATGATTGGTGGGACTACCCTGGGATCTGAATGGCTCAAGAGGGGGCCCTTGGTTGAAGATGTGCTCTGTAGGAGACATCGCCACCGGTGAAACCTCAGTGGGGTCTAAATAGGCTAGTAATCCCTTTGTAAAGGCTATTTTGTGATCTCTTGGCCACATACCTACGGAAGTGTGAGACGGCATAATTGAGATTCTATAGTCATCGAAAGGTGATGAAATCATAAACACGTGGGTAAAGTGGTACAACCTCTGCAGAGTGTGTTAAAACTATCATGATAGCCATGCTCCCAGTTATGAGCACCTAGACAACTTCCGTGATTAGAGGGTACTCGGTATTGGGATGGTATTTGGGATGGTTATGGTTGGTATTATGGTTATGGATTAATTTCTGGTATTGAATATGGTTATTGGTAAATGGTGAAATATGGAATTATTGATGAGGATGGTGAACTATGGATTGGTATTGTGATATCACTTATGATTATGATGGGTTTACTTCACATACATGTAATATATTGCTTTTCAAATATTTTTATGTACTTTTCAGCACTTTGCCATTATTATTGTTGTCATTTGAATCAGCCACATGTCATACTTTCCACACTTGCTGAGTATGACATGTACTCACTCTTGCAATCCCCCCAACAGTTGCAGGTCAGGATTGGGAGTTTAACGATGATAATGCGGAGTTCTAGGTCGTGTCTACCATCAGCTTTGCCTGTGGTGTTGAATGGAGCTGCACTATCCCTTATGCTTAGTTTGCTTAGTTGCTTAATTAGTTTATTTCCGCTGCATTTGTTGAAGTTGTCATAAATATACTTTGGATCTTGTATTCGAGGATAATATGGTTTGTGTAATAAAATATTATAATTAATCTTGTTCTATGGTAATTATCTGTATATTGTTTGTGATTGCACTCGTGTATGTGTGTTGAACATCCTGGGCACACATATGCGTTAGCTTGGTTCTTTTTTTCGGAACCGGGCGTCACAAGTTGCAGGCTGGCAATATCAATAATCAGCCCCACATGCCTCCACTACCACCCCCAACTCCTCATAACCGGTTGGGAGAGTTCATGAGGACTAGGCCGCCGACCTTTGCTCAAGCCGCTGACCCTATGGATGCAGATGATTGGCTCAAGTCCGTGGAGAAGAAACTTGCTATTGTTCAATGCAGTGACCGGGAGAAGGTGTTATTTGCTTCTCATCAACTAGTTGGAGCAGCTGCAGATTGGTGGGATTCTTATTGCAATGCTCATGAGAACCAAGAGAGGATTATTTGGGCCGAATTCAAAGAGAGCTTCCATTCTCATTATGTGCCGGAAGGTGTTATGGTTCTGAAGCGGCAAGAATTTGAGAACTTGAGGCAAGGGAGATCGAGTGTGGGTGAATATATCAATAAATTCACTCAACTTTCAAGGTGTGCGCCTGAGGATGTGACCCGGGACAGCCGGAAACAATACTTGTTTATGAGGGGCCTTAACAATGAGATCTAAGTACAATTGCCCAATTTTCAGAAGCTCGTGGACAAAGCAGTTGTGGTTGAGAACAAGATTCGTGAGATGGAGCAAGACAACAAGAGGAACGCGCCATATCAAGGACAACAACAAGGAAGTAATGTGGCTCTCGCTTTGCGCCTCCTAATGCGCCATATTACAGCTCCTCTACTCCTGTACAGCGCCCTGGATTTGCACCGCGCCCAGCTCAGTTTGTGCAGCAGCGCCCTGTCATGCAAGCACCTAGGCCTCCAATGTCTTATGCACCTCGTGCTAGCTTTTCTGGTGCAAGTGTTCAAAACCAAGCTCATCCCAATAATTCTGGTGGAGTAAAGAAGTTCTATACATGTGGAGAAGCTGGACACTTTGCGCATCAATGTCCTAAGTCAGGCCTTGGTCAAGGAAGCAATGCGCCGAGGCAAAACTCAAGACCCAATGGAGGACAACCACAAGGGAACCGGGGACAGCAGAATTTTGCTCGTGGCAATGTGAACCATGTCTCTACGGAGGATGCTCAACAAGCGGATGACGTGGTCATTGGTATGTTTCTCGCCAACTCCAACCCCACGACTATGTTGTTTGATTCTAGAGCATTGCATTCATTTATTGCATCGAAGTATGTTGCCAAGTATAGTTTGCCTATCTCTCATATGAAGTTTACTCTATTGGCTAAGTTTCCTGGAGGAGAGATGAGGACAAATATAGTATGTCCAAAAGTAAGCCTTAGAATAAGGGGGGTAGACTTCTCCGCCAACCTCATTGTTTTGGATTCTCAAGGATTGGACATTATACTTGGTATGGACTGGTTGAGGAAGCATAATGGAGTTATTGAGTGTGCCACGAAGACGGTGAAGTTAACTAATGAAGAAGGAATCACCGTAGAATTTGAAGCATCTCAAACCGCACCGAAGCGATTAGAGCTGAATCATATAGACGGTGCCGCAATTGAGGAGATTCCGTTGGTGTGTGAATTTTTGGATGTTTTTCCAGACAAGTTGCTAGGTATGCCACCTGATCGAGACATTGAGTTTTTTATTGAATTAATACCTGGAACTACACCTATAGCTAAGAGGCCGTATTGGATGCCTCCTATGGAACTTGCGGAGCTCAAGAAGCAAGTTCAAGAGCAACTAGAGAAGGGATTTATTCGCCCAAGCTCTTCACCTTGTGGAGCGCCCGTGCTGTTTGTGGACAAGAAGGATGGAACCCAAAGGATGTGCGTGGATTACCGAGCTCTCAACGAGGTGACAATCAAGAACAAGTACACCTTGCCACACATAGAAGACTTGTTTGATCAGATGAAGGGTGCTTGTATCTTCTCTAAGATTGATTTGAGGTCGGGATACTTTCAAATGATGATTAGACCATCGGACATACCCAAGATAGCTTTTAGGACACGGTATGGATCTTATGAGTACACTGTGATGTCCTTTGGATTGACAAATGTGCGTGCCTACTTTATGTACCTCATGAATAAGGTCTTCATGGAGTACTTGGATAGGTTCGTTTTGGTTTTTATTGATGACATTATGATCTACTCGAAGGATGAGAAGGAACATGAGGAACACTTGAGGCTTACATTGCAGAAATTGAGGTAGCATCAATTGTATGCTAAGTTCAACAAGTGTCAGTTTTGGTTGAGAGAGGTGTTATTTTTGGGTCACATCATCTCAGGAGGAGGAGTATCTGTTGACCCCAGAAAAGTGAGAGACGTGTTCAAGTGGGAGCCACCGCAAAATGTCAAGGAAATAAGGAGTTTTCTTGGGATGGCTGGATATTACCGTCGGTTCATCAAGGACTTTTCCAAAATAGCCAGTCCTATGACGAAGTTGCTAATGAAGGGAAAGGCTCCAATGGACTCAACTTGTCAAAACGGTTTTGAGGAGTTGAAGAAGAGGTTGACAACATCCCCAGTTTTGGTACTGCTGGATGTGAGCAAGAGTTTCTATATTTATTGCGACGCATTGAGACAAGGACTTGGATGTGTGCTTATGCAAGAAGGTCAAGTGGTCGTCTATGCATCGAGTGTAACACCCTAAATTTTCGCATCATGCATTACATACATGAGCATGCATTAAACACTAGTAGAATAAGAGAAAAGATAAAACATACAAATATGGGAAGCAAAAGAAGAAAAGAAAATAATAGTTATAGCCTAAAACTTGTAATAGGGAATAAGAATAAAAATAATAATAAAAGTATATATAAATAATATATATAACAATATATAAAAGTAAAAAATATTAATAATATATGTTATAAAAATAATAAATAATAAATATATAATATATAATATTAATAATATATATATATATATAATATATATATATAAAATAAGTTATAAAAAAGTATAATAAAAAAAAGGATCACCGCTGGCCAGGCCGAGCCGGCCCAGCCAGCGGGCATCTCCCGCGCGATGGCTGCGCCCGCGCGCCCGCAGCCGGGCCCCGCCCCCACGCCGAACCCGCCGCCTGCCGCCCCGGACCCCACCCCCCGACGCGGCGCGCCGCGCCCCGAGTCGGCCCCACTCCGCCGCCGCGCGCCTGCAGCCGGGCCCCGCTCCCACGCGCGACGCGCGCTTTCCCCGCTGGGCCCCGCCCGCGCCTCGTCTCGGCCGCCCGCCTCCCGCTCCCGCGCAGGATTCCCGCGCGCGACCGGCGCGTCTCGCGCGCAGCCCGGCCGCCGTACGCGTCCCGCCCTGACTCGGCTCCCGCCCCGCCCCGATTTTCCCGGATACGAGTCCCATCCCGCCCTGCCTCCCAACCGACTCGGTCCGATTTTCTTGCTCCCGCCGCCCCTATAAAAGGAACCGAAGCCCACGATGCTGCCGCCGCCAGAAGCAGCCGCCGAACAGAGGAAAAAAGGGTCCAGAGAGCTGCGCCCAGGGAAGAAAAAAAAGAGAAAAAGAAGGGGAAGAAGAGGAAGAAAAAGAGGAGGGCGCCACCGTTCGCCGGAGATCGTCGCCGACATCGCGCCGCCGTCGTCGTGCCGCCGAAGGACTGCTGCACCATCTACTTCGTCTACGTGTCGCATTTGTTCCGCGACCGTCAAGCCGTCAGATCTACGGTAGGACATGTTCCCGATGTGAATTTTAGCGATCATATTGAATCTAATAGGCGTGCATTGATTTTAGTTGCACCATAAATTTTATTTCAGCAGCATTAATCCACCCTAAAACCCCCGTGAACTCATATGAACACGTATGAACTAGTCGCATCTAATTAATAAACGATCGTAGTAAATTAATTATTAAACTGTGCATGCATGCATGTCATTGCATGTTGATTATTTTGTGTGCATCATGTTGAATTGTATATGTTTTCTTGTATGTATGATCACGCGTAGAGGAACGCGCTCAAGAGGCCGCATACGAGGATTTCCAAAACCAAGACTTCGAAGCGCTTGAACAACCCCATCCGCCGGAGCAAGGCAAGTGTCCTTGAAGCATATTGATCCTATTTTAAATTAAATGTTTTGTTTGCGAACTTGCATGCTTGTGTCAAATTGATGGGAATCCTATGATAGGAAGTTTACTAGTTTTGTTTGACCACCCTTGTCACCTGGAATTTATGGTAGAGAGTCGGGAAGGGTTTTTACCTTTTTGCTTTGCTTAATTAATTGGGATGGCAAACAACACTACACAATTAATTATGCATCAATGATATTCTGGTTAATGTGAACTGGTCAATATGATGGGTGATCTAAGCAAGCCTGGTATGTGGATGGGTTGGATGTTATGGTGGTTTGCTTGCCTTAGATCTAAGGATCGGTTCATGCGAGAATATGCCAGGTCAACAGTGCCACCACAAGGCCAAGTATAGGTGCGACGTAGCTGAATAATTAGGAGCGCTGCTAGTATGGTATGGACCATTGGATGGCGCGGGGAATGGGAGTCGAGGAGGACTGCCCTGGGATCTACATGGCACACGAGGGGGGCCCGTGGGTGGGAGAATAGAGATTCAAGCCTACCGGTGAAACCTTAGTGGGCCCGTACATACTAGTAGTCCCTTTTGAAAGGCTATTTTGTGATCTCTTGGCCACACACCTACGGAAGTGTGAGATGGCACAATGGAGTTTTCTTAGTCATCGAAAGGTGACGAAATCACGAACATGTGGGTAAAGTGGTACAAACTCTGCAGAGTGTTTAAAAACTATTATGATAGTCGTGCTCCCGGTTATGAGCGCCTGGATGACCTACATGATTAGAGTTGGAAATTGGGATTTGGGATGGTTATGGATGGTTATGGTTTGGTAATGGTTATGGTTGGTTTATGGTTTATGGGTTGGTAATAGTTATGGTCATGGTTATGAAATTGAGTTATGGTAATTGGACATGGATAATGGTAATGTTGGCAATAATTGGATATGGTTTATATATGATGGTTATGATGGGATTGTTTCACATAGACATAGTATAATGCTTTTCAAATGTTTTACTGTACTTTTCAGCACTTAGCCATTATTTTTGTCGTCATTTGAATAAGCCACATGTCATACTTTCCACACTTGCTGAGTACGACATGTACTCACCCTTGCAATCCCCCCCAACAGCTACTGGAGACAATTGGGAGTACCCTGAGGATCACGTGGAGTACTAGGTTGCGTACCGCCGTCAATTGCCTGTGGATTGGAGTCGTGCTGTTTAGTTTATTTTCCGCTGCAATTATTTAGAGTTTTATCATTCGTGAACTATTGGATTATTGTAATAAAGTACTTATTTATTAGTTAAGACGTGGTTAAATTCTGTTTATCATTTGTGAATCACTCGTGTATGTGTGTTGAACATCCTGGGCACACATATGCGTTACGCTTGGTTCATATTCGGAACCGGGTGTCACAGATTGGTATCAGAGCCGCGTTGACCGTAGGACGCAAGCCTAGGCAGAATGGACACTCTAGAGCACTTAGGAACACTCTTCTAATCTGCTATTTTCGAAAATTTTTACTGCTGTTTTGTTCCTTTATTTCCAGCTGCAAAAAGTATTGATCACTGCTGCATTTTTGGTAAAAATTTTCAGAAGTTAAGTACTGCTGTTTTGCTGCTTAAAATTTCGCGAAAAAGGTGCGTTTTGCTGCTGTTATGTGTGGGTAAAACTATTGTGTTGATTGCTGTATTTTTTTCTCTTTATTTTTCGTTCTTTTGGAACCGCCGCACCGCTCTTTTTCCGCCGTTTTAGCTGCTGAAATTTTCAGATTTGTATTTGGTTATTTCTTTTTCCTCTAATGTATTCTTGTTTTCTGTAGATGGCCCGCACCAAGACAACCCCTCGTAAGTCGACCGGAGGACTTGTGCCCCCGCGTAGGTTGGCTAGTCGCTCTCCGGCCGTCGACCCCCGTCACCCCGTGGTGATCCATTCTGATGGCAGAGCCGCAGGACAACTGCGACACTGTCTCCGTGCCCTACTCCGTGAGGCTGGCTACCGTCACCATAGCCTCTCGCTCTCCTACCACACCACTGGAGTGCAGCGCCCCGGCAGGAAGGAGTGGAGCTGCAAGATCTATATCTACTACGGTGACGAGTTGGTGAAGACCCACAACAGCCCCGCTTGGAGGAGCTCCCGCCGATCTGTAGAGCAGGATGCTAGCTGGGAAGCATCCACCTTTTGGAGCCACGCCCGCCGTTTCCGTCTGGAGGACACGGTGCACGCCTTCGTCCCGCAGCGTCCCAGTGGCACTGCGCGCTTCGCCTCCAGGCACGTGGAGGGACCCCTGGACCTCCCGCAGTCTCGTCAGACTGTTGATGACGTGGCCCAGCTCAGTGCCCGACTTCAGAGGGCGCAGCAGGAGATTCAGGATGGATGTGACCTTGCCCAGCGCCACGAGGCGATAATCAGGAGGTATCGTCGGATCACCGACGAGGACCCGGACGACTACGCGTCCGACACCCCGATGTGGACCCCAGACTCTCCAGACCGTCGCAACGGTCAGCGTGAGTCATCTTCTGAGGAGTCCTCTGACGAGGAGCCTTCCAGTGTGGCGTCTACCGCACCACCGCCGCCTGCTGCCTCACCACCCCAGGACCCACAGGACCCCGAGGACCCCAACGACGACGACGACGACGACGAGGACCCGGATGAGTTCCCGCTCGACGACGAGTAGTCCTCAACCTATGCCACGACTCAAGGATAGGCACACCCCCATTAGTAAATAAGAGCGATGTAGATATACTTGTGTGACCTTGAGTTGTGTTACTTCTTTTAGGATTTTTGTCAATTCTGTTTGGTGCTTGTTTGAGTGCTTGTTTGCTTAGTAGAGAGTTGTGGAATGCTTCGGCAATTGTCCACATCCTCATAATATAGGTCTATATTAATAAAGGATTATTTAGTGTCACATACCTTGATGCATATAGTTGGGACGTTTCTTTCCAAATTCTAAATCCTTCTGTCCCCACCCTTCTTTCGCCAACAGATGGTGAGAACTCGTAACCAGAGGGATGCCAACGATGAGGAGGAGCGCAATGAAGTACCTCAGAACAACCAAGGACATGCTCATGGAGCTATCAATATCGAACAACTGTTAGCTATGCAGAACCAGCTCATGCAGACCATGATACAGACCATAGGACAGCTGCAAGCTGGCAACAACAATCAGCCCCACCTGCCTCCACTGCCACCCCGGCCACATCACAACCATTTGGGAGAGTTCATGAGGACCAGACCGCCTACCTTTGCACAAGCCACATACCCAATGGAAGCTGATGATTGGCTGAAGTCCGTTGAGAAGAAACTTGCTATTGTCCAGTGCACTGACAGGGAGAAGGTTCTCTTTGCATCACATCAACTAGTTGGAGCAGCCGCTGACTGGTGGGAAGCTCTTTGCAACGCTCATGATAATCAGGAGGCAATCACTTGGGCTGAGTTTAAACAGAGTTTCCGTTCCCACTATGTACCTGAAGGAGTTATGATACTGAGGAGACAAGATTTTGAAAACCTCAGGCAAGGAAGGATGAGCGTGAGTGAGTATCTCAACAAATTCACTCAATTATCAAGATATGCTCCAGAAGACATCAAAACTGATAGTAGGAAGCAGTATCTGTTTATGAGGGGTCTCAACAATGAAATTCAAGTCCAGTTGCTCAATACTGATTATCCAAACTTCCAAAAGCTGGTTGACAAGGCTATTGTGGTTGAGAACAAGATTCGTGAGATGGACCAGGACAACAAGAGGAAGATGTCACATCATGGACCGCAACAAGGAAGCAATGTTCGCCCCCGCTATGCACCACCTACTGCACCACAATACCACCCATCTGCTCCCGCATACCGCGCTGCTTATCCACCCCGCCCAAATCAGCCACCGCAGCAACGCCCCGCCATGCAAGCGCCTCGCAATCCTGTGCCACCTGCGCTGCGTCCTAACATGGCGGCAAATGCTCAAAACCAGTTGCGCCCAAACTTCCCTAATGCTACGGGTGGTAAGACATGCTATGCGTGTGGACAACCCGGACACTTTGCAAGTCAATGCCCCAAGAGAAACAATGGTCCTATGAACAATGCACCAAGGCCAAATCACCCGCGACCAAATGGAGGAGCACCACAAGGCAACCGTGGACAACAGAATTTTGCTCGTGGCAATGTGAATCATGTCTCTACTGAGGAAGCCTAGCAAGCTGATGACGTCGTGATTGGTATGTTTCTCGCCAACTCCAACCCCGCGACTGTTTTATTTGATTCAGGAGCATCTCATTCATTCATCTCGTCAAAGTATGTTGCCAAGTACAATTTGCCTATATCTCATATGAAGCAAACTATGCTAGTAAGTTCTCCTGGCGGAGAGATGAGGACAAATATAGTATGTCCGAAAGTAAGCATTAAAATAAGGGGGGTAGACTTTCTCGCAAACCTCATAGTATTGGACTCCCAAGGAATAGACATAATACTTGGAATGGACTGGCTGAGCAAGTATAATGGAGTCATTCAATGTGCCGAGAGGATTGTGCAGTTGACAAGTGAACATGGTACACACATCGAAGTTGAAGCAGCCCAACCTGCAAGAAAGAAAGCGATGCTGAATCACGTGGAAGAAGTGACGTTGGAAAGCATTCCGAACGTTCGCGAGTACCCGAATGTGTTTCCAGATGAGTTGCCAGGTATGCCACCTGATCGTGACATAGAATTCGCCATTGAGTTGATACCCGGAACTGCACCTATAGCTAAGAGGCCGTATAGGATGCCTCCTAAGGAATTAGCAGAGCTCAAGAAGCAAATTCAAGAGCAGCTAGAGAAGGGTTTTGTACACCCAAGCTCGTCCCCGTGGGGAGCCCCAGTACTCTTCGTAGATAAAAAGGATGGAACCCAGAGGATGTGTATGGACTATAGGTCTCTCAACGAAGTGACAATTAAGAACAAGTACTCAATGCCCCGTATTGAGGATTTGTTCGACCAAATGAAGGGTGCCTGTATCTTCTCCAAGATCGACTTGCGGTCAGGATACTTCCAAATGAAGATTAGACCATCGGATATACCCAAGACAGCGTTTTGGACACGATATGGATCTTATGAGTACACCGTCATGTCATTTGGATTGACAAACGCGCCTGCGTACTTTATGTATCTCATGAATAAGGTCTTCATGGAATATCTGGATAAGTTCGTTGTAGTGTTCATTGATGATATTATGATCTACTCGAAGGATGAGAAGGAACACGAGGAACACTTGAGGCTTACGCTGCAGAAATTGAGGGAGCATCAATTGTATGCCAAGTTCAGTAAATGTCAATTTTGGTTACGGGAAGTTTCTTTCTTAGGCCATATTATTTCCGGAGGAGGAGTATCAGTTGACCCAGGGAAAGTGAGAGATGTGCTTAAGTGGGAACCGCCACAGAATGTTAAGGAAATTTGGAGTTTCCTTGGAATGGTTGGATATTACCGCCGATTCATCAAGGACTTTTCCAAGATAGCCAAGCCTATGACCGAATTACTCATGAAAGGGAAGGCATTCCGATGGACTCAAGCTTGTCAGGATAGCTTTGAGGAGTTAAAGAAAAGGTTGACAACCGCGCCGGTGTTAGTATTACCGGACGTGAGCAAGAGTTTTGATATATATTGTGATGCATCAAGACAAGGATTAGGATGTGTGCTCATGCAAGAAGGCCAAGTGGTAGCTTATGCATCGAGGCAACTAAAGAAACATGAGTTGAATTATCCTACGCACGACCTTGAACTCGCAGCCGTGGTACACGCCTTGAAGATATGGAGACACTATGTTTTTTGGTCACCGATGTGAGATTTATACAGACCACAAGAGTCTCAAGTACATATTTACGCAAACGGATCTGAATCTGAGGCAACGCCGATGGTTGGAGCTCATCAAGGATTATGACGTGGGAATCAACTATCACCCAGGGAAGGCCAACGTAGTGGCCGATGCTTTGAGCCGAAAAGGAGTAAGTCATCAACTCACAGTTCAAGAACTGCCATCCGAGTTATGCAAGGAGTTTGAACGGTTGAACCTTGGATTCATAAATGAGATGGGAACGATGGAAGTCAACCCAACATTAGAGCAGGAAATACGGGAAGGACAGACAAAGGACAAGGAAATACAAGAAATCAAGGAAAGAACCCAAGAAGGAAAGGAATTCAGATTTGATGAGGACGAACAGGGTACCTTATGGCTTGGAAAGAGGATTGTGGTACCTAATGTCAGGCATATTCGAGAAACAATATTGAAGGAGGCACATGACTCGCCTTACTCAATTCATCCTGGCTGTACGAAGATGTACAAGGACTTAAAGACATGCTACTGGTGGGCCAGCATGAAAAAGGACATAGCTGAATATGTTGCACTTTGTGATGTGTGCCAACGAGTTAAAGCTGAACATCAAAGGCCAGCCGGATTGCTACAACCATTGAAGATCCCGGAGTGGAAGTGGGAAGAGATTGGTATGGATTTTATAGTTGGATTACCGCGAACTCAGTCTGGCTATGATTCAATATGGGTTATTGTGGATCGGTTGACAAAATCAGCTCATTTCATCCCTGTCAAGACCACATATACCACCGCGAAGCTAGCAGAATTGTATATGGGGCACATTGTGTGTCGACACGGAGTACCGAAGAAGATAGTCTCGAATAGAGGTTCTCAGTTTACCTCCAGATTTTGGCAAAAATTGCATGAAGCTTTGGGAACGAGGTTGAATTTTAGTTCAGCATATCATCCTCAGACGGATGGACAAACCGAGAGGACCAACCAAATTTTGGAAGACATGTTGAGAGCATGTGCTTTAAAGCATAGGAAAAGTTGGGATAAAAGTTTACCGTATGCTGAATTCTCGTACAACAATAGTTACCAAGCAAGTTTGAAAATGTCACCCTATGAAGCATTATACGGAAGGAAATGTAGGACTCCCTTGTTTTGGAATGAAACCGGAGAGAATCAAGTGTTTGGTCCCGACGTGTTACAAGAAGCTGAAAGGCAAGTCCAAATAATACGGGAAAACTTAAAGGCTGCCCAGTCTCAACAGAAAGGTTATGCTGATAATAGGCGAAGGAGTCTGACCTTTGAAGTTGGAGATTTTGTATACCTCAAAGTGTCACCTATCAGAGGTCAGCGACGGTTTAACGTCAAAGGAAAACTAGCACCACATTACATCGGACCATTTAAGATTCTGGACAAACGAGGAGAAGTGGCATATCGACTTGAGCTGCCGACGTATCTCTCCGATGTACACGACGTGTTTCACGTCTCTCAACTCAAGAAGTGTCTCAGGGTACCGGAAGAACAAGTGCCGATGGACGAGTTAGAACTTCAGGAGGATTTGTCCTATGTCGAGCAACCTATCAAAATTTTGGATATGAAGGAAAGGGTCACGAGAAATAAGAGGATCCATTGGTGCAAAGTGCAATGGAAACACCATACGGAAGCCGAAGCTACATGGGAACGTGAAGAAGACCTGAAGGCAGAATTCCCTCATCTTTTCTCCACGCTATCGAATCTCGAGGGCGAGATTCACTTTAAGGGGGGTAGGTTTGTAACACCCTAAATTTTCGCATCATGCATTGCATACATGAGCATGCATTAAACACTAGTAGAATAAGAGAAAAGATAAAACATACAAATATGGGAAGCAAAAGAAGAAAAGAAAATAATAGTTATAGCCTAAAACTTGTAATAGGGAATAAAAATAAAGATAATAATAAAAGTATATATAAATATATATAAATAGTATATATAACAATATATAAAAGTAGAAAAAAATATTAATAATATATGTTATAAAAATAATAAATAATAAATAATATAATATATAATATTAATAATATATATAAAAATATATATATATAATAAGTTATAAAAAAAGTATAATAAAAAAAAGGGATCACCGCTGGCCAGGCCGAGCCGGCCCAGCCAGCGGGCATCTCCCGCGCGATGGCTGCGCTCGCGCGCCCGCAGCCGGGCCCTGCCCCCACGCCGAACCCGCCGCCTGCCGCCCCGGACCCCACCCCCCGACGCGACGCGCCGCGCCCCGAGCCGGCCCCACTCCACCGCCACGCGCCCGCAGCCGGGCCCCGCTCCCACGCGCGACGCGCGCTTTCCCCGCTGGGCCCCGCCCGTGCCTCGGCTCGGCCGCCCGCCTCCCGCTCCCGCGCGGGATTCCCGCGCGCGACCGGCGCGTCTCGCGCGCAGCCCGGCCGCCGTACGCATCCCGCCCCGACTCGGCTCCCGCCCCGCCCCGATTTTCCCGGATACGAGTCCCATCCCGCCCCGCCTCCCAACCGACTCGGTCCGATTTTCTTGCTCCCGCCGCCCCTATAAAAGGAACCGAAGCCCACGATGCTGCCGCCGCCAGAAGCAGCCGCCGAACAGAGGAAAAAAGGGTCCAGAGAGCTGCGCACAGGGAAGAAAAAAAGAGAAAAAGAAGGGGAAGAAGAGGAAGAAAAAGAGGAGGGCGCCACCGTTCGCCGGAGATCGTCGCCGACATCGCGCCGCCGTCGTCGTGCCGCCGAAGGACTGCTGCACCATCTACTTCGTCTACGCGTCGCATTTGTTCCGCGACCGTCAAGCCGTCAGATCTATGGTAGGACATGTTCCCGATGTGAATTTTAGCGATCATATTGAATCTAATAGGCGTGCATTGATTTTAGTTGCACCATAAATTTTATTTCAGCAGCATTAATCCACCCTAAAACCCCCGTGAACTCATATGAACACGTATGAACTAGTCGCATCTAATTAATAAACGACCGTCGTAAATTAATTATTAAACTGTGCATGCATGCATGTCATTGCATGTTGATTATTTTGTGTGCATCATGTTGAATTGTATATGTTTTCTTGTATGTATGATCACGCGTAGAGGAACGCGCTCAAGAGGCCGCATACGAGGATTTCCAAAACCAAGACTTCGAAGCGCTTGAACAACCCCATCCGCCGGAGCAAGGCAAGTGTCCTTGAAGCATATTGATCCTATTTTAAATTAAATGTTTTGTTTGCGAACTTGCATGCTTGTGTCAAATTGATGGGAATCCTATGATAGGAAGTTTACTAGTTTTGTTTGACCACCCTTGTCACCTGGAATTTATGGTAGAGAGTCGGGAAGGGTTTTTACCTTTTTGCTTCGCTTAATTAATTGGGATGGCAAACAACACTACACAATTAATTATGCATCAATGATATTCTGGTTAATGTGAACTGGTCAATACGATGGGTGATCTAAGCAAGCCTGGTATGTGGATGGGTTGGATGTTATGGTGGTTTGCTTGCCTTAGATCTAAGGACCGGTTCATGCGAGAATATGCCAGGTCAACAGTGCCACCACAAGGCCAAGTATGGGTGCGGCGTAGCTGAATAATTAGGAGCGCTGCTAGTATGTTATGGACCATTGGATGGCGCGGGGAATGGGAGTCGAGGAGTACTGCCCTGGGATCCGCATGGCACACGAGGGGGCCTGTGGGTGGGAGAATAGAGATTCAAGCCTACCGGTGAAACCTTAGTGGGCCCGTACATACTAGTAGTCCCTTTTGAAAGGCTATTTTGTGATCTCTTGGCCACACACCTACGGAAGTGTGAGATGGCACAATGGAGGTTTCTTAGTCATCGAAAGGTGACGAAATCACGAACATGTGGGTAAAGTGGTACAAACTCTGCAGAGTGTTTAAAAACTATCATGATAGTCGTGCTCCCAGTTATGAGCGCCTGGATGACCTACATGATTAGAGTTGGAAATTGGGATTTGGGATGGTTATGGATGGTTATGGTTTGGTAATGGTTATGGTTGGTTTATGGTTTATGGGTTGGTAATAGTTATGGTCATGGTTACGAAATTGAGTTATGGTAATTGGACATGGATAATGGTAATGTTGGCAATAATTGGATATGGTTTATATATGATGGTTATGATGGGATTGTTTCACATAGACATAGTATAATGCTTTTCAAATGTTTTACTGTACTTTTCAGCACTTAGCCATTATTTTTGTCGTCATTTGAATAATCACATGTCATACTTTCCACACTTGCTGAGTACGACATGTACTCACCCTTGCAATCCCCCCCAACAGCTACTGGAGACAATTGGGAGTACCCTGAGGATCACGTGGAGTACTAGGTTGCGTACCGCCGTCAATTGCCTGTGGATTGGAGTTGTGCTGTTTAGTTTATTTTCTGCTGCAATTATTTAGAGTTTTATCATTCGTGAACTATTGGATTATTGTAATAAAGTACTTATTTATTAGTTAAGACGTGGTTAAATTATGTTTATCATTTGTGAATCACTCGTGTATGTGTGTTGAACATCCTGGGCACACATATGCGTTACGCTTGGTTCATATTCGGAACCGGGTGTCACATCGAGACAATTGAAGAAACATGAGCAGAAGTACCCAAAACATGATTTGGAACTTGCAGTCGTGGTACACGCATTGAAGATTTGGAGACACTATATTCTTGGACATAGGTGTGAAATTTATACGGATCATAAGAGTTTGAAGTATATTTTCACACAAACAGATCTGAACTTGAGGCGGAGAAGATGGTTGGAGCTCATCAAGGATTATGACTTGGGAATCAATTATCGTCCAGGGAAGGCTAATGTTGTGGCCGATGCATTGAGTAGGAAAGGAGTTAGTCATCAACTCACAATTCGAGAATTACCATCTGAGTTATGTAAGGAGTTTGAATGGTTGAACCTCAGATTTGTAAATGAGATGGGGACAATGGAGTTAAATCCGACTTTGGAGAAAGAAATTCAGGAAGCTCAAACAAAGGATGAGGAGATTCAGGAAATCAAGGAAAGGACCCAAGAGGGAAGAGAATTCAGATTTGATGAGGATGAACATGGTACTCTATGGCTTGATAAGAGGATTGTTGTGCCTAATGTAAAGCATATTCAGGAGACGGTATTAAAAGAGGCACATGACTCACCTTACTCAATTCACCCTAGTTGTACGAAGATGTACAAAGACTTGAAGACTTGCTATTGGTGGGATAGCATGAAAAAGGACATAGCTGAATATGTAGCATTGTGTGATGTGTGTCAACGAGTCAAGGCAGAACATCAAAAGACAGCCGGATTATTGCAACCATTGAAGATTCCGGAGTGGAAGTGGGAAGAAATTGGAATGGACTTCATAGTTGGATTACCACGTACTCAGTCCGGGTATGACTCAATTTGGGTAATTGTGTATCGGTTAACTAAGTCAGCCCACTTTATTCCCATCAACACCACCTATAATGGAGATAAATTGACGGAATTGTACATGGGAAGAATAGTATGTTTGCATGGAGTTCCGAAGAAGATAGTCTCGGATAGAGGTTCACAATTCACTTCTAGGTTTTGGCAAAAATTGCATGAAGCTTTGGGAACGAGGTTGAATTTTAGTTCAGCATATCACCCTCAAACGGATGGACAAACCGAGAGGACCAATCAAATTTTGGAAGACATGTTAAGAGCTTGTGCTTTAAGGCATGGGAAAAGTTGGGACAAGAGCTTGCCATATGCAGAATTCTCATACAACAATAGTTTCCAAGCAAGCTTGAAAATGTCACCATATGAAGCATTATATGGAAGGAAGTGTAGGACACCTTTATTCTGGAATGAGGTAGGAGAAACTCAAGTATTTGGTCCGGATGTATTGCAAGAAGCTGAAAAGCAAGTCCAAATAATTCGTGAAAACTTGAGGGTTGCCCAATCAAGACAAAAGGGCTATGCGGATAATAGGAGAAGGAAATTAACCTTTGAAGTGGGAGATTTTGTTTACCTCAAGGTGTCACCATTGAGAGGTCATAAGAGGTTTCACATAAGAGGCAAGCTTGCACCTCGTTATATTGGACCATTCAAGATTGTGGACAAGATGGGAGAAGTAGCGTATAAGTTGGAGATGCCAACTCATCTTTCAGACGTTCATGATGTGCTTCATGTTTCCCAGCTCAAGAAGTGCTTGAGAGTACCGGAAGAACAAGTGCCAATGGAAGAATTGGAGCTAGAGGAAGATTTGACTTATGCCGAGCAACCGACCAAAATCTTCGAAACCAAGAAGAGAGTAACAAGGAACAAGGTGATTCGATGGTGTAAAGTTCAATGGAAGCACCACACAGAAAAAGAAGCAACGTGGGAATTGGAGGATGATCTCAAGAAGGAATTTCCCTATCTCTTCTCTTCCGCGTCGAATCTCAAGGGCAAGATTCATTTTAAGGGGGGTAGGTTTGTAACACCCTCATTTTCATGCATCATGCCCTACATGCATTCACATACATGTTTAACATTAACCCACATGAAGAGGAACAAGTTTAAAATTGATTTGGAACAAAACCGCACTTAAAATGCTGAAAAGTGCGGACTAGTCCGATTTTAGTGAGGACTAGTCCGATTTCTCTCTGACGAAAAACGGACTTGTCCGATTTTGCTGCGGACTAGTCCGATTTTGCCTCTGGAAACTTTCGGACTTGTCCGATTTTATGCGGACTAGTCCGATATTCCAAGAATCCTTGAAAATTTGCTAAGTCCCTGGACTTTTCCGGACTAGTCCGGTGTTCCAGCGGACTTGTTCGATTTCCTCTCTGACTAAAGTCGGACTTGTCCGATTTTAGGCCAAACTTGTCCGATTTTCTCTCTGGACATTTTCGGACTAGACCAGTCCTTTTCAGACTTGTCTGATATTTCACGACTCCGAATTGATATTTTGTTTTACGACTTGTTTCATGGGTTTCGCGTTAAGTGGGCCTAGGGATGTCGTGCCTAACTCTTTTAGAGCCCATGTGGGACTCTAAACCGGCCTCTACTCATCTCAAACTCAAAATCCATATAATCCTAGCCTCACCTCTATATAAACAGCCCCACCCCTTGGCTTGACATCTATTTGCCACTTTTCTACCCCACCCAAACCCTAGTTCGTGGAGAGCCACCATCAAGGAGGGAGGAGGAGATCCCAAGCAAGAAGAGGAGGAGAAAACGAAAGAGGATCAAGATCTCGATCAACTTCGAGCTCTTCATCAACAACCCACCATCAAGTTCATCATCAACCCTAGATCATCAAGATCCAAGTGTTATCTCCAAGTTTCTCGATTCATTGGAGTTCTAAACACCTGTTATACCTTCTATTTCCTTTTTATTACGTGAATTCGACCCCTAATCTCCAAATTTATGTCGATCTAGAAAACCCTAGTCCGCTAGTTCTGCAAAGTGTGGACTAGTCCGACCTTCTGCAGACTAGTCCGATTTTGCTGACTAAATTCTGTTGAATTAATTCTATAAGTAGATCTAATCACATCCAAACCTGTATAAACTTGTTAAAAGCTATTAGAACTAGTTAGTGATCATTAAAAGCAATGTATTAACAAGTCCTACCTTGCATTTGCATCAATCATGCATGTCATGTCATATTGAGTAATATTTGTGCACTCTTTGATTGTGTTTCTTGTCTTGTATGTTTATTGTGCGGATTAGACAGATTTGCGCTAGAGAGTGCCGCGGGGGATCTCCAGCACCAAGAGTTTGAAGGCTTTGACCCTAATCAACAACAAGAGCAAGACAAGTGTCCTTGAAGCATATTGATCCTGTTTTGATAATAAATGTTTTGTTTGCAAAACTGCATGCTTGTATCAATTTGATGGGAATCCTATGATAGGAAGTTTACTAGCTTTGTTTGACCACCCTTGTCACCTGGAATACATGGTAGAGAGTCGGGATGGGATTTTTACCTTTTTGCTTCGCTTAATTAATTGGGATGGAAGAACAACTACACTACTTAATTTAATTATGCATTAATGAGATTGTGGTTGATGTGAACTGGTTAATATGATATGGTAATGGGTGATCTAAACAAGCCTGGTATGTGGATGGGTTGGATGCATGGTGGTTTGCTTGCTTTGGATCTAAGGACCAGTTCGTGGAGCGACCATCTAGGATTTATGGTGCCACCACGAGGCCAAGTATGGGTGCGGCGTAGCTGATTAATTAGGGCTTTGCCAGTGCTATTTGGACCATTAAGGATGCTCGGGGAAGGGGTAGTCGGATTGGGTTTGTTGATGATTGGTGGGACTACCCTGGGATCCGAATGGCTCAAGAGGGGGCCCTTGGTTGAAGATGTGCTCAGTTGGAGGCATCGCCACCGGTGAAACCTCAGTGGGGTCTAAATAGGCTAGTAATCCCTTTGTAAAGGCTATTTTGTGATCTCTTGGCCACACACCTAAAGAAGTGTGAGACGGCATAATTGAGACACTCTAGTCATCGAAAGGTGATGAAATCAGAAACACGTGGGTAAAGCGGTACAACCTCTGCAGAGTGTGTCTAAAACTATCATGATAGCCGTGCTCCCGATTATGAGCAACCTAGACCCTCACATGATTAGAGGGAACTTGGGATTTGGGTTGGTTGGTTGGTTATGGTTATGGTTATGGTTTGGTAATGGTTATGGATGGTTATGAATTAATTTCTGGTATTGAATATGGATATTGGTATGTGATGATGGATATGGAATATGGACTGGTATTATGATAGCTATATGGCTTATGATGGGTTCATTTCACATACACATAATATATTGCTTTTCAAATGTTTTAATGTACTTTTCAGCACTCAACCATTATTATATTCGTCATTTGAATCAGCTACATGTCATACTTTCCACACTTGTTGAGTACGGCATGTACTCACTCTTGCAATCCCCCCAATAGTTGCAGGTCAGGATTGGGAGTTTAATGGTGATAATGCAGAGTTCCAAGCCGTGCCTACCATCAGCTTTGTCTGTGGTGTTGCATGGAGCTGCGCTATATCCTATCGCTTATGTTGCCTTGCTATTTAGTTTGCTTAGTTGCTTAATTAGTTTATTTTCGCTGCATTAGTTGAACTTGTCATTTATAATTATTAGAGTTTGTATTCGAGGATAATATGGTTCATGTAAGAAAATTTGGTTAATTAATATTGTTCTGTGGTAATTTTCTGTATACTCTTTGTGAATGCACTCGCGTATGTGTGTTGAACATCCTGGGCACACATATGCGTTTGCTTGGTTCATTTTCGGAACCGGGTGTCACAAAGGGTGCCAAGACGAAACGATCGGTCCTCTGCCTGAGGGACCAGTTGCTGATGACCTGGCGGCGGGACCTTCAGAGCTGACTCCGGAGGTAGAAGCTCCCGTGGTCAGACCTTCCTCGGCGACGACTGAGGCACTCCCGGAGGGCGGCCCTAGTGCCGCAGAAGCTCAAGGGACCACTCTTCTAGAGTGGGACCCAATTTTTGTTATGGAGAACCCGCTGGAGTCAGCGAAGAGGACCCCGACAGGTCCTGAGCCAATCCCCCTGTCGTTATCCATTGACAACGCCTGCTCCAACTTTCGTCAGGTCTAGCTTGCCTTTTATCACGATAGAAAGGCCCTTGAGGAGGAGCGCCAAACCCTTAGGAGGTGGCGCAACCGACTCCAATTTGAGACCAAGTTGGCGCAAACAAGGCTAGTCGACGACAAGGAGTGGGTCCAGAGGGAGAAGGCCCGGATGGAGTACTAGGGCCAGCTGCTGGATGAGAGGGAAAGCATGGTGCGATCACTCGACACTCAGTCCCGGTCTATATATGAACAAGCCCTGGCTGCTAATGAGGCGGCGGATGATCGCCAGGAGAGGCTCAATACCATCCATGAAAGCCTCGTTAAGCGCTGGGAGAGTCTTAAGGAGCGAGAGAAGAAGCTCGAAGATGAAGAGCAAAAACTCTTGGAGCTGAGGGATGACCTCGTGAAGAGGGAGGAGGAGCTCGCCCTAAGGCTGGCTCTGGGTGACAAGAGCCTTGCGGAGTGCACCCAAAAGCTGGAGGAGCGCTGCAAGAACAAGGAGGAGAAGGCCTGGCAGCGAGGACAGGACCTTACCAAAAGGGAGGTCGAAGTCTCTGCCAGGGAGAAGAAGGTGCGGGGCCGGGAGAAAGACCTGGTTGACCGTCGGAACAAGATCCATGTCCGGGAGAAGGAGCTTGCCAACCTTGAAAAGCAAGTTGCTGAGGGTATTCAGCAGCACGCCAAGTAGGTTGAGCGCCTTGCCCGGGAGGGTTCGGAGCTTGCGGCGGCCAAGAGGTCCTTGGAAGAGATTCGAGGATCAAGGGCTATGGAGTCCCAACAAGTATGGGACTTCTTGGGCAAAGCCAATGACGTGCTGACGCTGCTGGGCTTTAGGCCTGTGCGTCCGGACAATCTGGACCCGGAGCTGGACCACACGTTTAAGGCGCTGAGCTCGGCGAGCAACAAACTCAACAAGATGGGCGATGTCATCGTGGATCAGTTGGAAACTAAAGGAAAATCCCTGGCGAAGAACGTCATAGAGTACATGCTGATGTGCTACACAAGCCGGGATCCTCACTTCCCACTAGACCCAGTGCTTGAAGGTCCCATCGACGGAGAGGGAGATGCTGCCAAGACCAGCGTGTTGGAGGTTGCCCAGAAGGTCGCCTCGTTCTTCCGTAGAATTTAGGACTTTCTCCTTGTAGCTCCCACTTGTATCTTCTCTTCTTTTCTCCAATTTTGTAATCTCTTGTCTTCAGATGAATGAAATCCAAGAAATTTATGAATTTCATTTTTTTTGTCTTCAACCTTTGTCTCACTTGGCCCCCTGGTAGACGTACACAATTTGATTGCGAACATGTACCAAAAGGATGTAGCATTTTGTTGAAGACCTGAGTGCTTCGAACTTGTAGAGTATAGGTCTGAAGTCGTCAACGGCAGGGGCCCCTTGAGGTTGTCGGAGTTTAGTAGCTCCGGCAGCAACCACTGTCAACACGTAGAGCATCGACAGCAGTCTCCATTGGGGTGTCCTTCTACCATCTTTTCTTCACGTTGACGGCTGGCCCCCTGGATTTGTTGGAACTTGGTAGCTCCGACGACGCATACTATCAATGTTTAAAACATCGACAGCAGGCCACCTTAGGGGATGTCGAAGCTTTGATAGCTTCGGCATCATCCACCATCATCATGAGTTTTTTATTTTCCTGCACACTGAAGTCAGGAAAAACAGTAAAATTCATTTCTTATCTATAACTCATTTGCGGCTTACTATTCTCGAAAGAAACTTTTAGGTCGATCGCAATTCTATATACAATCAAGTGCATTTGTTTATTTTCTCCAGGTCTGATCGTTTTCTAGACTCACCTTACTCAGGCCTGCCGGGGTGTAGGTAGAGTGGCGTACTTAGGGTGCAGGACCAGGCTAAGTCGATAGCACACTCCGGACCTAGATTGGCTTGGCGTTCAGGCGAGTTGGCCATTCAACAATGTTAAGACCCAAAAGAAATAACAATGCAACTTGAATTATACATGAATTGTTCAAGCTAAAGTTTCTTGAGAATTGCACAACTCTATTATAGACAAGAAAGAGAAAAATAAAAAAGAATGAGACTGTACAAAATAAATGCACGTGGAATCCGTTTTCACATAATGATGTCTTTCATTATAGGTCCAGGGTACAGGGGAGAAAAGTACACTCTTAGGGTATGGAACCAGGCTAAGTGTGTTGCATTTCTTGTTTCACCCAGGGTAAATAGCTACACTTTTAGTTCTGAGACTGTGTCAAGTGTTGCTTGAACTTTGTGGACCTTCCGGGAAAGGTCCGGCTATCCTCCCGGAGGAGCTACCTAACTCTGTACAATGACGCTATAACATACATCATATATAATTACAGACTCATCTCCGTGATATTAAGTGTAGAACTTACAGAGGTGCTCAATGTTCCAAGGATTAGGGAGCAGTGTCCCATACTCGGTTGCCAAGCGAACGCATCCGGGATGGGATACTTTGATCACTCGAAAGGGTCCTTCCCAGCCAGGGGAAAGTTTGTTTAACCCTTCTCCAGTTTGTATTCTCTATAGCACCAGATCACCTTCCTCGAGCTGTCGGTTATGCACATGCCTTTGGTGATAGCGCCGGAGCGCTTGGCAGTATTGTGCATTTCGAACAGCTGCTCGGCACCTTCCCTCTTCAACGAGGCCAAGGTCTTCACGTCGGAGCTGGTCCTGTGTGGCTTTGTCAAAGGTCCGGACCTGGAGCGACCCCAAGTTGATTTCTAGAGGAAGGACTGGTACAACTCCGTACACCAGGAAGAAGGGTGTCTCCTCCAGTTGAACGGTTTGGAGTTGTCCTGTTAGCCCACAAGGTGGGCGGGAGCTGTTCAATTCAGTTGGCTCCATGTTTCTTCAAGTGCTCATATGTTCGCGTCTTGAGTCCTTTTAGAATTTCTGCATTTGCTCTCTCAACTTGTCTATTGCTTGCCGGGTGAGCCACGTAAGCGTAGCTGACTTGAATGTTGAGGTCTTTGCAATATCCTTGGAATGCAGAACTTGTGAATTGGGTCCCGTTGTCCGTTATGATCTTGTTTGGGACTCCAAATCTGCATACTATGGACTACAAGAAATTGATAGCTGATTGCTTGTTTATTGTCACAACTGGAGTTGCTTTCGGCCACTTAGTGAACTTGTCGATGGCGACATACAGGCACTTGTAACCTCCGATGGCTTTTGGGAAAGGTCCCAAAATATCCATACCCCACACGGCGAATGGCCATGTAGGAGGTATCATTCGTAGGGGTTGAGCTGGTGTGTGAATTTGCATCGCATGAAACTGGCATGCTTCACATTTCTTCACTTGCTCGGTTGCATCCTGGAGTGCTGTAGGCCAGTAAAAACCATGCCGGAAGGCTTTACCGACCAACGTGTGGGAAGACGCGTGGTTCCCACACTCGCCTCCATGGATTTCTGCGAGAAGCTCGCGGCCTTCTTCCCTTGTAATGCACCGCATTAGGACGCCGTTGGCACCACACCGGTAGAGATCCCCTTCTACCAGTGTGTATCTTTTAGCCAATCTGACTATCCGGTCAGCAGATACATTGTCTTCAGGAAGGATGTTGTCTTTCAAGTAGCTCCGGATCTCCGAGATCCATGCATCGGAGCCAACTTGAGCTTCTGAGTCTTGCGTGCTGGGTTGCTCGAAGCTTCCTGCAGCACCTAGGACCCTTGATGGACACCATGGTAACAGGGCCATCGGGATCGCCAGCTTCGAGGTGCTGGTCTCGCCCCCTTCGCTCAATTCGTCATACTGAGCTATTGGTCTTGACAATCTCCGAACGAAGGTTCTGTCGGGAGTCGAAGCTCCGGTTGAAGCTTTCGTCGAGAGTTCGTCAGCTTCAACGTTGTTCAGACGCTGGACATGGCAAAGATCCAAGACTTCAAAGTCCTTTTGAAGCCTCTGGACTTCAAGAAGATATGCAGCTAGTCAGTGGTTGTTGCAGCAGCATTCGCCTTTAACTTGTTTTATAATGAGCTACGAATCACCCTTTACCAACAGCTGCTTGACACCATATGATAGTGCCGCCTTGAGCCCATAGATTAGTGCTTAATACTCCGCCATGTTGTTGGTCGCCTTGAAGTCAAGGTGGACCATGTATTTGACCTTTTCCCCGGTTGGAGCAAGGAGAAGGATTCCAGCTCTGGCCCCCTGCTTCTGCATGGAGCCGTTGAAGTAGAGAGTCCAATGAGGCTCAGTGAAGATCGTAGCCTTAGGTTCCGGTTTCTGCTCACTGGGGCCCCCAGGATTTGATGGAGAGGGGGTCCATTCCACCACAAAGTCTTCCAATGCTTGACTCTTGATCGCTTGTCTTGGAACGAATTCAAGGTCGAACTCAGCCAATTCCGCTGCCCACTTTGCAATGTTCCCAGTGGAGTTTGGGTTATGCAAGATTGCACACAGTGGATAAGAGGTTACCACTGAAATCTTATGAGCTTGGAAGTAGTGACGAACCTTCCTAGAGACGATAAGAACTGCGTAGAGCAGCTTATGCACCTCTAAGTACCGAGTCTTGGTGTTATGGAATACTTCACAGATGAAGTATACTAGGCGCTAGACTGTCCGGACCCTCCCGGAGGGGCTCAGAGCCTCCTCCTCATCAACCCGACCACTCCCAGAGGGGTCCGGACCTTCTTTGGGGACCTCTAGGTTCTTGCTAGAGGAACCCAGAGCTTCTTCTGAAGTGAACCAGACCTCCCCAGAAGGGTCCAGATCTTCTTGTTCAGTAACAGTAACTCCTTCATTTGAAGGGGGTTGATCCTCTGGCGTCTCACCTCAAGGATCCTCGTCTGGGGGCTGGGACCCAGACTCGCCTTCAGGTAGCTCCAGACCTTCCTGGAGGGGTCTGGATTTCTGAACTGGGGATGGTTATGGTCTTTCCGCAACCAGGACCATGCTGACAACTTCGTTAGTTGCTGAAATGTAAAGCACAAGTGGCTCACCAGGGTTCGGAGCTACCAAAGTTGGTAGAGTGGTGAGGTGCTGCTTCAGCTCTTGGAATGCCTTTTCTGCTTCTTCAGACCATTGGAATAGTCCGAACTTCCTCAATAATTTGAAGAAGGGTAGCGCCTGTTCCGCCAGTATTGAGATGAACCAGCTGAGGGCTGCTAGACACCCAGTTAGCTTCTGGACATCCTTGATGCAAGCTGGTGGCCGCATGTTTTCAATAGCTTTAATCTTCGCCGGATTTGCTTGTATTCCTCGGTGGTTCACCAAGAATCCAAGAAGCTTTCCAGAGCTAACCCCAAAGACACACTTGTCTAGGTTCAGCTTTGTGCGTGTGATTCGCAACTTGTCAAAGACAGCTTGCAAGGTGTCAAGAAATGACTCCTTGTTCTTGATCTTGACGACGATGTCATCGATGTACACTTCCACTACATCTCTAATGAGCTCTCCAAAAGTTTTGTACATAGCTTGCACAAACATTGAAGCAGTATTTTTGAGACCGAATGGCATGGCACTGTAACAATATAATCCATCTACTGTGCTGAAGGCAGTATGCTCTTCATCTTCCCTAGACATTCTAATTTGATGATACCCAGAATATGTGTCTGTTGGAGTCTGATTCTGGCAATTCTCCCGGTACTACCGTTGGTAGCCCGCGGAGTTTCTTAGTTCGGTTGGGGCACGCAGAGATTCAGAGCAAGATGGCGATCTGACTCGAGGATTTATGTGGTTCGGGCCGCCTGAGCGTAATACCGTACTCCACGGGTGTGTGTTCTTGTTGTATTGAGCGTATGAAATCTTGTAAGAGAAGGGCCAAAAAAGGAGTCCCCCGTTTGGACCTGAGCGCATGTCCCCTGTGTATCACCCGGCCAGTCCTTTTATAGTACAAGGGTTGGCCGTTACATCATTAGCCTGGCCCGACATGTGGCCCTGGTGGTTACTGATGCCTAATACACAGTTAATGTGCTTAATTCCCCTTAATAGCATGATAACGCCCTTTAATGGTGGCGTTATTGGTATTAAGAGTCACCCGATCGTGTGTCATTAAGATAGCATTAATGACACGTAATCAGGTCTTGAATTCTTTAATGTTCCTTGAAGGTCTGAGTTGTTGGAGGTCCACCAATCAGCCTGTCGAGGTTGAAGGTCCGGCGGTTGGACGCGTGGCAGCTCTGGAGCTTACCGTCTAGGATGGGTAGGTCCAGTGCTGTTGTACACATGTCGGTACCGGAGCTTCCCTCTGTCGGGGGTTAGGTCCGGGGGTGCCACACATGTATCTAGTTCGGAGCTTTCCCATGTATGGAATGTAGCTCCGGTTTTATGATACACGTGGCGGCACCGGGATTAACCATAGGAGGGAGGCAGGTTCGGCTCCGAGTGACACGTGGGGCCTTCAGAGGTCTTCAACTCCGATAGGTGGAGTTCCTTTGCACTCTTTGCAGTTCCAAGGGGTATCCGGTACACAGGGTACCGACAGTGGCCCCCTGGGCCCACCTCTGTGAGAGACCTTTTGGGTTAAGTCATTCTGCTGGAGGTGGGTCCATCTTTTGATTTCCGCGCCGTGTCTTCAAGGGTTTTTGGATGTGCTATTGAGGTGATGGTTTGCAGTTAAACCATCACCGTGTGGCATCTTTAGGACGTGGCAGGTGAGATCTGCGCGTGCAGATCTCACGCAATTGAAGGTCGCCGGTTCCCAATATGAAAATCGTATCGGTTCCCAAACTTTTCTCTTGATGCTGTTAGACTTCTATGGTCTGCAGTTGTACCACCTTGGCCCCCACTCCATTCTTCTTGTGTCAACATTTGTCCACTTCTGTGAGATGTGGGTGGGTATTCCCCCCTGCATCGAGCTTTTCCGTACCTTATTCACCATCCACACCACCGGCAAGAGTAACGAGTATCTTGGCTTCTATTACTTTGTAAAGCGCAAGAAATGCCCCCACAAGTACTTGAGGTTGTTTTCTTCTGGCAAGTGGGATGACTAGAAGAAGGATTGGATTGTCGTCACGACAAAGGAGCACGAGAAGCTGGAGCTGCCTGAGGGTCTTCCCAATGTCGACACGGATGCATGGAGTGAGGTTCCGGTGCTGTGAGAGGCCTTCAACCCTGCCTTGACCAGGATCCGCCAATGTGTGGAAGGAGGGGTGACCCCCCAGACGGTCTTCTGCAACTTCCTGGTCAACAGGTGGGCTCCGCTGAAGAAGAGGGAGAAGCTCGCTTGGGCCCTCAACAGTGTGATGGACGATGGCCAGATTGAAACCAATCTGAAGTCCAATTTGGAAGGCGCTGCTTTGGAGCTTCATCTCAAGAAGTTCCAGCATGGCATCGACGTCGAGGGTGGCGACTTAAATCTGCCGGCGGCTTTCCTCCCTTTGAACATGGAGGCGGCGTTTAGCAGGGAGCTCCGGAGGAAGATGTCTGTGCTTGACGACCTCAGCGAGGTAGATAGGCGTTGGACCACCAGGTTGGTGATCTCCGGAGCTTCCAAGGGTGGCCCTGCTTCCGCCCCGAGATAGAGATCTGAGGTCATTGGCAAGGGCAAAGAGTTGGCTGAGCCCTCCAGCAGAAAGAGGAAGTTGAAGCACCCTGACGGGAGGCCCATCAGACCTGCTCCTTCCACAACAGCTCCTTCTCCCCGGCGGGGGAGGTCTTCAACGGCGACACCCACTCCAGCATCAGCGTCTCCTTGGGACGCCAACTCCGACCGTGTGGCTCCGGCACCGGAGCCAGCTAAGGGCTCTAGGTCCGAAGGTCCTTCTTAGTCAAGGAAGGCCCCAACCAAGACGTCGTCGACGGCGGCAGTTAGCTCCGAAGAGCCTTCCGGAGCTACTACCCCAGTTGCGATTGGGTCGGGCTCTGAGCGTTCGGTGAAGAGGTTCCGCGCTAGCTGAAGCAGAAGCCTTCCAAGGTAAATTTGTCTTTTTACCTCAGTTGATTGTTTTTGTTGTAACCATATTTAGAGTTTCTTTGTCCTTCATCCGCAGAGTCTCCAAAAAAGGGTCTGAAGCTCCGGTTCCTGTGACAGCAACTGATGTTGTGCAGGCGGAGGCTCCGGCTCCAATTCCTGCCCCGCCCCAGGTGGTGGCTGAGATCGCGGTAGCTCCGGCGCCAGCTGTCGTGGTTCTGGACCTCGACTCATCTCCTGAAGCTCCCGTGGTAGCGCCAGACCACGAGAATGAAGACGTACCAGCGGCACTAGCTCCGGAGGCTGAAGCTCCAGTTCTGGATGCTGTGATGATGGATGTTCCGGCCTCAGAGCCGGAGGTAGCTGCAGTCCCGGCCTTAGGGCCGAATGTTATTGAAGCCCCGGTGATGAAGTTTCGGTGCCTGAGCCGGTTGTAGTGGAGGTGCCGGTACCCGAACCAGAGGAGGTCGAGGCACCGGCGCCTGAACCTGCAGTGGAGGAGGCACCAACGTTGGAGCCGGGGGTGGCCTCAGCTCCGACCGATTCTTCAATTCCTGCACCAGAGGTGGTAGTTTCAGAGGTACCCGTGCCTGATCTAGGGTGTCAAGACGAAGCAACTGGTCCTCTGCATGAGGGACTAGTTGCTGATGACACGGCGGCGGGACCTTCGGAGCCGACTCTGGAGGTAGAAGCTTCCGTTGCAGGACCTTCCTCGGCGGCGACCGAGGGTATCCCAGAGGGCGAACCTAGTGCCATGGAATCTCAGGGGACCACTCTTGTAGAGTGGGACCCAATTTTCGTTATGGAGAACCCGTTGGAGTCAGCGGAGAGGACCCCGGCAGGTCCAGAGCCGGTCCCCCTGTCGTTATCCATCGACAACGCCTGCTCCAGCCTTCGTCAGGTCCAGCTTGCCTTTTATCACGATAGCAAGGCCCTCGAGGAGGAGCGCCAAACCCTTAGGAGGTGGCACAACCGGCTCCAATTTGAGACCAAGCTGGCGCAAACAAGGTTGGCTGACGACAAGGAGTGGGTCAAGAGGGAGAAGGCCCGAATGGAGTACTCGGGCCAGCTGCTGGACGAGAGGGAAAGCATGGTGCGATCCCTCGACAATCAGTCCAGGGCTATACACGAACAAGCTGTGGCTGCTAATGAAGCAGCGAATGATCGCCTAGAGAAGCTCCGTGCCATCCACGACAGTCTCGTCAAGCGTCGGGAGGCTCTTGAGGAGCGAGAGAAAAAACTCTAAGATGAAGAGCAGAAACTCCTGGAGCTGAGGGATGACCTCGTGAAGAGGGAGGAGGAGCTCGACCAAAGGTTGGCTCTGGGTGACAAGAGCCTTGCGGAGCGCACCCAAAAGCTAGAGGAGCGCTGTAAGAGCGAGGAGGAGAAGGCTTGGCAGCGGGGATGGGACCTTACCAAAAGGGAGGCCGAAGTCACTGCCAGGGAGAAGAAGGTGCAGAGCCTTGAGAAAGACCTGGTTGACCGGCGGAACCGGATCCACGTCCGAAAGGAGGAGCTTGCCAACCTTGAAAAGCAAGTTTCTGAGAGGATTCAACAGAATGCCAAGGAGGTCGAGCGCCTTGCCCGGGAGGGTTCGGAGCTTGCAGTAGCCAATAGATCCTTTGTAACATCCCAAAAAATTTTCAATGTTGGATAATTTTTATTTCCAAATCTATTCTTCAACCTATCCGAATCTCGAGGCAAGATTCATTTCAAGGGGGGGTAGAATTGTAACACCCTGATTTTCGAGTTTCGGCAAAATTAAAAATTTAAATGGGAATTTAGAGTTAATAATGAGAGGAAATTGTTTTTATAAATAAAAATATAAAATATATGCATCTCATATTGCATTTTGCATTTTTGCATTCATCCTCATGTCTTGAAAATTTATTACCAAAATAAATAAGCTAAAAGAAATTTATTTACCAGAGTAAGTACATTAAAAGAAATTAAATTAGCATAACGAATATGGAAGAAAAGAAATAAAAGAAAATGGAAAAGATAATATGGAAGAAGAAACAATAGTTAACAAGAATAATAAAATAAACTAAATCGTCTATGCACATGCATTCACATCTTGGCATATACTAAGTTACTAGATATATATTAAAATAAAATTAAAAATTTTATACAATAGAAAAGTAATTAGGAAAGAAAATTTATTATAGAAGAAAAATGAATAATAATGAATGATTGAGATATATATAACAATAATGAAACACACACACACACACACTTAATATATAAGTATATATATATAAGTAAATAACAAATAATATGGAAATAACCGATATCAAAATAAGTATAAAAAATATAAATAATAAATAGATAGAAAAAATATATAATTATAGCATAAAACATGTATTAGGGAATAAATATAATAATAATAATATATATATAATATATATATAAATAATATATATAATAATAATATATAAAAATATATAATAATAATGAAAAAAATAATGAAAATAAATAAATAAATAAAAGAATAAATAAAAAAAACCAGCACCGCTAGCCAGGCCGAGCCGGCCCAGCCAGCGCACGCCCCGCGCCTGGCCCCGCGCCCCACCGCGTGACCCCACACCCGCACGCCCCGGCCCCACCCGCCAGCAAGCGCGACCGCGCACCGCTAGCCCCGCGCCCGCTCGTGCGCAGACCGGCTCCGCGCGCCCACGCACCCCCACGCGAGCCCCCGCGCGCCCCGCTGCAGTGCGCCTGCGCCTCCCAGTCCCGCGCCCCATGCCCCCGCGTTGTCCCGCCCGAGCGCCCCGCCTGCCCGCCCGCGCCGGCCCTAGCACCGCGCCCTCGCGCCTATAAAACGCGATCGAGACCCCGCGCTTTCGTCAACAGATGTAGCGCTGCTTCCCAGAAAAAAACCCTAGCGCCGCTGTAGAAAAAATAGGGAAGGACTGTCGGTACCCTACGTACCGGATACCCCTTGGGACTGTAAAGAGTGCAAAGGAACTCCACCTATCTAATTTGAAGACCTCCAAAGGCCCCACGTATCATACGGAACCGGACCTGCCTCCCTTTCATGGTTAGTCCCGGTGCCGCCACGTGTGTCATAAAACCGGAGCTACATTCCATACACGGGAAAGCTTCGAACTAGATACATGTGTGGTACCCCCGGTCCTAACCCCCGACAGAGCGAACCTCTGGTACTGACATGTGTACAACAGCACCGGACATACCAGTCCTAGACGGTAAGCTCCGGAGCTGCCACGCGTCCAACCGCTGGACCTTCAACGTCAATAGGCTGATTGGTGGACCTCCAACGGCTCGGAGCTTCAAGGGACATTAAAACTTCAAGACCCGATTATGTGTCATTAATGTTGTCTTAATGACACGCGATCGGAGGGCCCTTAATACGAGTAATGCCACTATCAAGGCGCGTTACCACGCTGTTAAGGGTAATTAAGTACATTAATTGTGTATTAAGCATCAGTAACCACCAGGGCCACATGTTGGGCCAGGCTAACGATATAACGACCAGTCCTTGTACTATAAAAGGACTGGTCGAGCGATACACAAAAAAGGTGCAGACACACACGCGTGCTCAAGACACTCTAGTCTCTGACACTCTAGTGCTCAAACACTCAATACAACAACACACCCGTGGAGTAGGGTATTACGCTCAGGCGGCCCAAACCACGTAAATCCTTGTGTCAACTAGCCACCTTCTTCTGAATCTCTGCGCGCCCCAACTGAACTACGAACTCCGCGGGTTGCCAACTGTAGTATCGGGGGAATTGCCGGAACCAAACTCCGACAGTTGGCGCGCCAGGAAGGGGCAGTGCCCAAGATTTGAAGATGGTGAACTCTGCTGCTGGATCATCCAATGGTAAACATGATGTGCAACCTGCTGGATTCAATCCCTCCAACATGCAGCAGCCAGCAGGCGCCGTAGCTCCAGCAGGAGTCATGCCACCACCACCACCGTCTGCACCAGTGAATCAAGCTGGACGTTGAGATGGGGCGTCTGCATCGGTCACTGCATCGGCGAACAACAACCCTGAACACACGATTAATGTTGCGCGTGCTCTTCTCCAATGTCCACCGCCTCCAGGAGCACCCTAAGGTGCGATGGAGCAGTGGAGAGCTGATGTGGAACATCTGGTTGCTGCAGCAACCGATCACATCAGCAATCAAGGTCCTCCCCCCTCGGGGCGGGCCCCATCTCAGCATCGGACCTTGTCAGGTAGACTTGGTCTGCACGCTTCGCAGCATAGGAGGCGTGCTGTATCTCAACAAGCAACGTCACTGCCTTCCGGGGCGCGACGACTCACACGGTAACCAGGTTTTCGACTCACGACCACCGGGTGGAGCTTGATCGTCGTTACCGGCAACAAGACGGTTGTGTCCACATCGAGCATGCTCGCAAGTGGCGAGAGGCTCGGGACAGTCCTGCTCCTGAGGGAGTAGGAGGAGGCTATTCTGCCTTGGCCATGCACCTACGTATGGTCAGATGGCCGCAGAAGTTCCGGCCTCAACTGCCAAAGAAATTTGACAGGACTGTCAATCCCACCGAATTTCTCCAAATATACTCCACCACAATCCTTGCGGCTGGAGGAAATGAGGTCGTGGTGGCCAATTATTTCCTTGTGGCTTTGACTGGGACCGCCAGGTCTTGGTTCATGAGCCTTCCGCCTGACTCTATCAACAGTTGGGCGGAGCTATGCCAACAGTTCACCGCCAACTTCGGGAGCTCATACACCCGACCAGGCACCAAACTGGACCTTTTTGCTGTCAAGGAAAAGGGGGGAGAGTCCCTACGATCTTTCATCCAGAGGTTCTCCCATGTATGAAACACAATTCCTTATATCTCAAGCGCTTCTGTTATTGTGGCATTTAGACAGGGCATTCGAGACAAGAATATGCTAGAGAAGTTGGCGACCAAGGAAGTCACCAGCGTCATGGAACTCTTCAGATTGGCAGACAAGTGTGCCAAAGCTGCAGAGGGTCGTGAAATGCACTCCCAACCACCTTTGGAGGACAAAAAAAGTCCTCCAAGGGTGAAGCCGCTACCTCCGGGAGTGGCAAGAAGAAGAAAAAGTGCAACGGCAAGAAGAAGTTGTCGGCTGGCACACCTACTACCGCTGCTGCAGCAGCTCCAGGTGGCCGGGGGCCACGCCACGAAAAATGACATCGGCCATTGTCTGAAGATGGTGGCAGTTCCAAGATGTGGTGTCCCATACACAAGACGGACATGCACAACCTGGAAAACTGCCGAGAGGTCCAGAGCCTTGTCGAACGTCACAACAAGCGTGGGGAAGAAGTTCTTTTCCGTCAAAGGGAAGAAAAACAAAAAGTCGACGAAGATCTGGCTGAAGAGGAGTTAGGCTTTCAGGATCCTAAAAAGTTCTTGAAGGCTGTTTACACCTCCATTGACGACGACTCCGACGTCTCTGACAACGAGCACCGGAAGACCATGAACACCATATTTGGTGGTTCGTGGGACATTACCTCCCGCCGTGTCCTCAAGACAATGCGGCGAGACATGGCCCCTGTAGCTCCTACTACCAGGGCGGAGCCTCACCGGAAGTGGATGGATACTGCCATCACTTTTGATGCTTCGGACTGCCCTCAAAACATGACCAGAGCTGGCCAACTCCCATTGATGGTATCTCCAACCATCAACAACATCCAACTCCACCATGTAATGGTGGACGAAGGTTCGGGGCTAAACCTCATAAGCTTCAAAGCCTTCGTCAAGCTTCAGCTCCGACCTTCGGACCTTTGCCCCTCCCGACCTTTCTCCGGAGTAGGTCCGGGGGCCATAACTCCACTCGGTGCCATAACTCTCCCGATGACCTTCGGGACTCGGGATAATTACAGGACTGAGAAGTTGGTCTTCGACGTGGCGCAGATCAACTTACCCTTCAACGCCATCCTGGGTAGACCAGCTTTGTACAAATTCATGGTTGCTGCTCATTATGGCTACTTGGTGTTGAAGATGCCAACACCCTTAGGCGCTCTCCGGATTCGCAGAGATCGCACAACCGGAGTTACAGCTCTAGAAGAACTCCATGCGCTTGCTACAACACAGGAGGAACAAAGTAGCAAGCTCCGATGCCTCCGAGCATTTGTCATCGATGCTCAACCTCCGCACCTCGTGTGCAACCAAGCGACGACATCGACATTCCCATCAAAGTCGTCCAAATTGGTTTCGATGCTGCTCAGACCACCCGTATATCGGGAGGTCTAAACAACAAATAGGAACTCGCACTCATCACTTTCCTCCGGGCTAATGTCAACGTGTTTGCCTGACAACCATCACAAATGTCTGGGATCCCTAGGGAAGTGATCGGGCACAATCTAAAGATTTATCCCGACGCTCATCCTGTACATAGAAGCCTCAGAAGCAATCAGTAGAGCGACAAAACTTCATACGACAAGAAGTGAAGAAGTTGCTCGAAGCTGGATTCATCTGGGAAGTCTTCCACCCAAAATGGCTGGTAAACCCAGTCGTTGTACCTAAGGCCGGCGGGAAGCTTCGGATGTGTATCACTACACTACACTGAATAAGACATGTCCAAAGATCCATTCCCACTACCTAGAATAGATCGGATAGTGGATTCCACCTCCAGGTGTGAATTACTGTGTTTCCTAGACGCATATTCTGGGTATCATCAAATTAGAATGTCTAGGTAAGATGAAGAACATACCTCCTTCATCACTGTAGATGGATTATATTGTTACACTGCCATGCCATTTGGTCTCAAAAACGCTGCTTCAACGTTTGTGCTAGCTATGTACAAAACTTTTGGAGAGCTTATCAGAGATGTTGTGGAAGTGTACGTTGATGACATCGTCATCAAGATCAAGAATAAGGAGTCACTTCTTGACACCTTGCAAGTTGTCTTCGACAAGTGGCGAATCACACGCACAAAGCTGAACCCGGACAAGTGTGTCTTCGGAGTTAGCTCTGGAAAGCTTCTTGGATTCTTGGTGAACCACCGAGTAATAGAGGCAAATCCGGCGAAGATTAAATCTATTGAAGACATGCGGCCACCAGCTCGCATCAAAGATGTCCAAAAGCTGACTCGATGTCTAGCTGCCCTCAGGCAGTTCATTTCAAGACTGGCGGAAAGGGCGCTACCCTTCTTCAAACTATTGAGGAAGTCCGGACCATTCCAATGGTCCGAAGAAACAGAAAAGGCTTTCCAAGAGCTGAAACAGCTCCTCACCACTCTACCAACTCTGGTAGCTCCAAACCCGGGTGAGCCACTTCTGCTTTATATTTCAGCAATTGATGAAGTCGTCAGCATGGTCCTGGTTGCGGAAAGACCAGAACCATCTCCAGTTCAGGAATCCAGACCCCTCTGGGAGGGTCCAGAACTACCTGAAGGCGAGTCTGGGTCCTAGCCCCCAGACCCGTATCCTCGAAGTGAGACGCCAGAGGATCAACCTCCTTCAAATGAAGGAGTTACTTTTACTGAACAAGGAGATCCAGACCCCTCTGGGAAGGTCCGGGTCACTCAGAAGAAGTTCCGTGTTCCTCTAGCAAGAACCTGAAAGTCCCCAAAGAAGGTCCGGACCCCTCCGGGAGGGTCTGGGTTGATGAGGAGGAAGCTCTGGGACCCTCTGGGAGGGTCCGGACAGTCCAGCACCCAGTGTACTTCATCAGTGATGTATTCCATGATGCCAAGACACGATACCTAGAGGTGCATAAGATGCTCTACGCAGTTCTTATTGCCTCTAGGAAGCTTCGTCACTACTACCAAGCTCACAAGATTTTAGTGGTAACCTCTTATCCACTGCGCGCAATCTTGCATAACCCAAATTCTACTGGGAACATTACAAAGTGGGCAGCGAAATTGGCCGAATTTGATCTTGAATTTGTCCCAAGACAAGCAATCAAGAGTCAAGCATTGGCGGACTTCATGGCGGAATGGACCCCCTCTCCATTAAATCCTGGGGGCCCCCAGTGAGCAGAAGTCGGAAACTAAGGCTCCGATCTTCACTGAGCCTCACGGGACTCTCTACTTCGACGGCTCCGTGCAGAAGCAAGGGGCCAAAGCTGGAATCCTTCTACTCGCTCTGACCGGGGAGAAGGTCAAATACATGGTTCACCTTGACTTCACAGCAACCAACAACATGGCGGAGTATGAAGCACTAATCTATGGGCTCAAGGTGGCACTATCATATGGTGTCAAGCAACTGTTGGTAAAGGGTGATTCGTAACTCGTTATAAAACAAGTCAAAGGTGAATGCTGCTGCAACAACCCTCAACTAGCTGCATACCTACTTGAAGTCCAGAAGCTTCAAAAGGACTTCGAAGTCCTTGATCTCTGCCATGTCCAGTGTCTCAACAACGCTGAAGCTGACGAACTCTCGACGAAAGCTTCAACCGGAGCTCCGGCTCCCGACGGAACCTTCGTCCGGAGGTTGTCTAAACCTACAGCTCAGCCTGCCGAACTGAGCGAAGGGGGTGAGACCAACACCTCGAAGTTGGTAGTCCCGATGGCCCTGTTACCATGGCGTCCATCAAGGGTCGTAGGTGCTGCCGGAAGCTCCAAGCAACACAGCACGCAAGACTCAAATGCTCAAGTTAGCTCCGATGCATGGATCTCGGAGACCCGGAGCTACTTGAAAGACAACATCCTTCCTGAAGATAATGTATCCATTGACCGAATAGTCAGATTGGCTAAAAGATACACACTGGTAGAAGGGGATCTCTACCGGCGTGGTGCCAACGGTGTCCTAATGCAGTGCATTACAAGGGAAGAAGGCCGTGAGCTCCTCGCGTAAATCCATGAAGGCGAGTGTGGGAACCACACGTCTTCCTGCACATTGGTCGATAAAGCCTTCCGACATGGTTTTTACTGGCCTACAGCACTCCAGGATGCAACCGAGTTAGTGAAGAAATGTGAAGCATGCCAGTTCCATGCGAAACAAATTCACACACCAGCTAAACCCCTACAAATGATACCTCTTACATGGTCATTCGCTTTGTGGGGGATGGATATCTTGGGACCTTTCCCAAGAGCCGTTGGAGGTTACAAGTTCCTGTACGTCTCCATTGACAAGCTCACCAAGTGGCCGGAAGCAACTCCAGTTGTGAAAATAAACAAGCAATCAGCTATTAATTTCTTGCAGTCCATAGTATGCAGATTTGGAGTCCCAAACAAGATCATAACTGACAACAGGACCCAATTCACAAGCTCTGCATTCCAAGGATATTGCGAAGACCTCATCATCCAAGTCAGCTACACTTTCGTAGCTCACCCGGCAAGCAATGGCCAAGCTGAGAGAGCAAATGCAAAAATCCTAAAAGGACTCAAGACGGGCACATATGAGCGACTGAAAAAACATTGAGCCAACTGGATTGAAGAGCTTCCGCCCACCTTGTGGGCAAACAGGACAACTCCAAACCGGTCAACTGGAGAGACACCATTCTTCCTGGTGTACGGAGCTGAAGCAGTCCTTCCTCCGAAGATCACCTTGGGGTCACTCTGATTCCGGACCTTCGATGAAGCCACGCAAGACCAGCTCCGGCATGAAGACCTTGACCTAGTCGAAGAGGGAAGGTGCTGAGCAGCTGTTCGGAGCGCACAATATCGCCAAGCGCTCCGGCGCTATCACCAAAGGCATGTGCATAACCGACAGCTCGAGGAAGGCGATCTGGTGCTACGGAGAATACAAAATCGAGAAGGGTTAAACAAACTTTCCCCCAGTTGGGAAGGACCTTTCCGAGTGATCAAAGTATCCCCTCCCGGATGCGTTCGCTTGGCAACCGAGGATAGGACACCGCTCCTTAATCCTTGAACATTGAGAACCTCCGTAAGTTATACGCTAAATTGTAGGATCGAAGAGCACGTGAAAATCTACCAGAGGGTGGGTGAATGGTAGATTTAAAAAATCTTACGCGGCGGAAACAATTAAATCCCAACCCCTTTGGTAGAAAAACGACCTGTTAAAGAAATCGTGTGTGAAACTAAAATGTGTTTCACCGTGTCAAAAGTGATATATATCATAGATAATCAAGTCACGAAGACAACACAAGAAGAATCACTCAAATCCGTTGAGAGAAACTCAGCTATGATCGAAAGATCGAACAAAGGTCAATCTGTCCTACCTGAGAAAAACAGTTCTGGAATGCTGCAAAGAAACTCGTATAGATCAGAAACCACAAATACAATGACCGTGAAATTTTGACAGGTGATAGATAGTCATGTTGTGAAGACAACCCAAAAATAATCACGTCAATTGGATCTGTAAAACTCGAGTTATGATAAAACCACCGACGAAAGGTAGTGTTGTCCAGAAACTCGACGAGTAAAACTTTTCTGGAACAAGTCAGACGAACAAGGCACAAAAGTTCCTTGAAACTACAAATTTTATTCAATAGAACACAAGAGGAACAGACCCGAAGTCGTTCACCATGACCTTTGGCCTTCCCTTGCTTATATAACCAGCCCTTAGGCCAACTCAATCTCAACTAGGACTCCAATCCTACTCCGATCACAAATCGGAACTTTCCATAACTGCTTAGGAATCTTCTATACGCAGATAGAAGCAATCTTAAGACTTCCAAACACCTTAGGAGTGTATCCCACATTCCTAAAACAACTCAAATTCGTGACCCACACGAAATCCTATCATAACCAACTTGATACTTTCCATACCGAGCCATAACCGACTCTGCCGCAGCCGAAGTCATCAACCGATATGATCTGATCCTTCCAACAAGATATTTCCTTCCTTAAACCATCTTCGGAACCATGTTGCCACGTCATGCACCGCATGCATACGTGCAAACACCTTCCTTCGGCATCCAACAACCTTCATATGCACTGCCCTTGATTCAATCATCCTGCGCGACCTCCTGACCCGCTCAACCACAATTCCTCCTGAATTTTGTTGTTGGAACCTCATCTCCTCCTTGAGACTAGTCCGAAGGATCCTTTCACCAGCCATGACTTAAACTCAAGCAACACCTGCACATGAACAAACGACCAATCTGTACGAGCCCAAGTCCGCGACTTGACTCAAGTCAGTTCCGAACACAACACCTTACGTGAGCACCTCACATAAGCATGTTGCAAAACCACAGTAAAACGATATCGTCCATATCAACCAAAACGCACAAAAAACTTAGAAAATGAATACTAAGCAATCTTTCCAACAATGTAAAGCAAGTTTGAAACTTTGCAAATGAAAAGCAGAAACACTGCAGTCAAACTCCGGTTCTTGCCAAAGCTAACCGGACCTTGAGCCGGAGCTTACCAAAGATAGTAGAACCTAGTGCCGGAGCTTACCAAAGCTAGTGGAACCAAGCACCCGCCGGAGCTTACAAAAACTAGCAGGGCTAGTCAACCCAAAAAACCGGAGCTAGAAAAAGCAGCTCGGAGCTTAGCAAAAACATGCCGGAGCTAAATACAAAACTCACCGGAGCTAACCAAAAGCTAGTCGGACTTTGCTAGCAAATCGGACCTAGCATCAAACGTACCCGGAGCTTTGTTGTAGCTTGGAGCTAGAGTCAGACCTTGCTAAAAAGGTGTTTTGGCAGTATTTCAAGACTTTTATCATCAAAGCCAATGTATTCAGCACACATAGGTCTCACAATCTCCCCCTTGATGAATGCATTGGCAACACCATTTAAAATCCGAACATTGGCATATTCACATTAAAAGTTTTGAAAACAATTTCTCCCCCTTTGTAAAACAGAATTAAAATGAGAAAAAGAAATTCTCCCCCTGAGAAGAATCATGCCAAAAACAATTGTGAATATGTGCAATGTGTAATCAATGTCTCCCCCTTTCACACTTATCTTTAAAAATGTTAAAAATTCACATATTATCTATCCCCATGCACATATTATCTCTCCCCCTTTGACAATGTATTCAGCAAGGTTCAAGAGAGAACTTTTTAATTGTTATGAGCACATTATAACATATACATATAGAACAAGGCTCATCCAAATCATACTATCAAATAACTTACACTATCACATCAATGAGATACATAAAGTAGTGTAAGCCATGCTAGAGATCAAATGTAATTTTCAATTTAAGCAAGTCATGATCTCACAAACTTAACTATTTCAATACCTGAAAGAATGACACTTGTTGCTGCATTTTATTATTTTTCAAAGCACAAATTTAGATCATATGATATTTGTAAGAGAGTATATGCGCATTTGCCTTATTCTAACCAACCAAGCCAAGCCTATGTCATTTGACAATCAGAAGCTTAAGTACATAGTTTTAGTCATACACAACTTCTTCCAAGTTCATATCTAAGTGCAATGATAAGCCATCTCAAAAGACGAAGTGTGATGCATGCATATTCTCTTGATCTTTTCTCAACTTATATTTGGTCACAAAATCTCAATATGTGAGTTGATTACTTGATAAATTCTTTATGATTAAAAGCACTTGTGAGCATGCAACAAGTTCAAAACAGCAAGAAAGTTCGACCATGACCAGATTTAGTGTAAGTAATTATTCAAATTACTAGACAGGCAAAAACTACAAAATGTATAACACGAGTAATGTAGTAAGAACTTTCAGCATGTAAAAGGAATCACAAAGTCATATATGTATGAGATACTATGCTCATATTATTTTAAGTTCAGATTCACACATAGACTTTCTAAGTTTGAAAATTCCCCCTCAATCTAAGCCATGAGGATGCATAACCCCTATTTCACTACGTATGAAACAAAAACGAGTGAAATCCAAAGGTTTTGTAAAAATGTCAGCCAATTGTTGTTTGGTATCTATATGGTGAAGCACAATGTTTCCTTTTTCAACATTATCACAGAGAAAGTGATACCTAATATCAATGTGCTTAGTTCTAGAATGTTGCATGGGGTTTTTAGCAATGCAAATGGCACTAGTGTTATCACAAAACAGTGGAACACTATCTAGATCAACCCCATAGTCCTTAAGTGTTTGAACAATCCAAAGAATTTGTGAGCAAGCACTAGCAGCAGCTACATATTCAGATTCTGCTGTGGATTGTGCAACTGAATTTTGTTTTCTAGTAGACCAAGCAACAAGTGAATTACCAAGAAAATGACAAGCACCTGAAGTACTTTTCCTATCAATCCTACAACCTCCAAAATCAGCATCGGAAAAAGCTTTCAAAGTAACGGTTGAGGAAGAAGGAAGAAAATTGCCAAATTTTTTAGTTCCATGTAAGTACCTGAGAATCCTTTTGATGGCTTGACGATGTGAAGCACATGGGGATGCTTGAAACCGTGCACAAAGACATACGCTGAATTGTATGTCCAGTCTTGATGCCGTGAGGTACAAAAGTGAACCGATCATGCTTTTATATTCTTTTTGATCCACAGGTTCACCATCTTCGTCAAGTTCAAGTGTTGTTGTTGTTCCCATCGGTGTCCGAAGAGGCTTGCTTTTGTCCATGTTGAAGCGCCTTAGGAGATCTTTTGTATACGTCATTTGATGCACAAAGGTACCCTCCTTGGTTTGATTGATTTGCAGCCCCAAAAAGTATGTGAGTTCTCCCATCATACTTATCTCAAATTCTGAACTCATCATAGCTGAAAACTTGGACACAAGATCATGAGAAGCACAACCAAAGATAATATCATCCACATACACTTGAACAAATAATGAGTCATTGCCATGCTTAAGAACAAAAAGAGTTTTATCAACCTTGCCCATGGTAAACCCCTTTTCAAGTAAGAATGTTTTTAACCTATCATACCATGCTCTAGGGGCTTGTTTGAGACCGTACAAGGCTTTGGACAGTTTGTAAACATGATTAGGAAAATCTGGATTTTCAAAACCCGGTGGTTGTTTGACATAAACCTCCTCATCTATGTATCCATTAAGAAAAGCACTTTTAACATCCATTTAATATAGCTTAAAACCTTTAGATGCAGCAAAAACTAACAAAATTCTTATGGCTTCTAATCTAGCAATAGGAGCAAAAGTTTCATCAAATCTAGACCTTCAACTTGAGTGAAACCTTGAGCAACTCACCTAGCCTTATTCCTAACCACAACCCCATCCTCAATTTGTTTATTTTTAAACACCCATTTAGTTCCAATTAAAGTGTGACCTTGAGGAGGAGGTACAATTTTCCAAACATTATTTCTTTCAAAATTTTCTAACTCTTCTTGCATGGCAATAATCCAAGATTCATTAGTGAGTGTGTGTGCTATATCTTTGGGTTCAAAAGAAGCAACAAAAGAAGAATGAGCATGAGAGTTTGGATCGCAAAACCTGGACCGTGTAACTCGTTCGTGCAAGCTTCCAATAATCTGTTGTGGAGGATGAATTTTGAGAACCTGGAGGGTAGTGGACACTTCACAAGCTTCTTCTTCTTCATGTTCATCACAATTCGATGAGCTTGTGACTTTAGGAGGATCTGGACCAGCAGAGGTGGTAGTCGGAGCTTGTTCACAGTTTGGAGCTGGACACGTGTCAGCTTTGGAACTACCAGGCAGTATCACCAGCTCTTCTTCATCTTCGAAAATACCATCCCCCTGAGGATATGGATCTGGTCCTGCAATATCGGAGCTAGTACCTGGGCTAGCTTCATCAAAATACACCTCACAAGTCTTCACAATTTTGTTAGTGTCAAGCAAGAACACACGGTAGCCTCTAGTATGCGATGGATAACCAAGAAACATGCCATCAGTAGATCTAGGTTCAAATTTATTAAGATTATCATGTTTCTTAACAAAGGATTTGCAACCAAAGACCCGAAAGTGCGTAAAACTAGGCTTATGTCCAAACCGGAGCTCATATGGTGTTTTACCTAGCTTAGCGCGCAAGAAAACACGATTTGAGACATAACAAGCGGTTGCAATCGCATCAGCCCAAAATTTCCTAGGAGTTTCATATTCATCAAGCATAGTCCTAGCCATCTCAACTAAGGTTCTGTTCTTTCTTTCTACAACACCGTTTTGTTGAGGTACATATGATGAAGAAAATTGATGATCTATTCCATTTTCAGCACAAAAGTGATCAAAAGATTGATTTTTAAATTCAGTTCCGTTATCACTTCTAATTGTTTTTAAAGATCCTGGGTGATCAATTGATAATCTAAGAAATAAAGTTCTAAAGTGACTAAAATCTTCATTCTTAGATGTCATAAAGTAAACCCAAGAGTATCTAGAATAATCATCAACAATAACAAGAACATACCATTTACCTCTGAAGGATTGAACACGTGAAGGTCCTACGGTGTCAAGGTGCAAAAGTTGACCAAGTTTAGTTGTCATAGTAATCGTGAGAGGAGCATGTGAACCTGCAACCATCTTAGCATGTCTACATGAAGAGCATACAATATCTTTGTCTCCTTTGAGTTTAGGCAAACCACGTATGCGATCAAGAGTACTAACACGAGTGAGGTGATCAAAGCCTACGTGACCAAGTCTACACTGCCAGAAGAATAAATCTTTTGAATCATTTGCAACTAGACACCTATGCTCAGAGGAAGACATATCAAAATCAGCTTTAAAAACTCTTCCAAAACGAGACATGTTAAACAAAAGCTCACTATTTGAATCTACAACTTTGCAGCAATTTTTAGTGAAAGTTATTTCCAAATTCTCATCAAGCAATTGAGAAACAGAAAGCAAGTTGTACTTCAAATTTTTAACAAGTTCCACATATTTTAAAGTGTAGTAATCATTTACTCTAAATGCACCTTTAGCAATAATAGGAGTTGAAGAATTATCGGCAAAAGTAACATTCTCTACACGTGACACAAAGGAGAGGGAGGAGAACCATTCTCTGTTACCGGTCATGTGGCGTGAGCATCCAGAATCCACAATCCATATGTTCTCCTTCCTCAAGCGTGTAACCTACATAGACGCACACTATGTCGATGACTCAATACTGGGGTTAGTCAAAAGGCATTTAGGTATCCAGTACTGAGTCATACGATGTGCAGCAGGAAAAACATGCGAAAGCTGAGATAAAACAGTAGGTTTATGAGTAAAAGGTTGAGGTTTTCTATTCTTAACAATTGATTTAGAAGTTGTTACTCGTTTAGAGTAGAAACCAGTAGCTCCGGAGGTAAAAACAGAAGATCTAGAGGCAAAAACTGAAGCTCCAGAGGGAACAACAGAAGGTCCGGAAGCTCTCGGAGCTATCGGAACTACCAGAGCTGCCTTTAAAGATTTCTTGCCAAAAGTTCCGAAAGCTACCTTTTCAAATTTCCGACTCATTAAAGCAGATTGCATGTTTCTAATTTTAAGTTTAGCATGAAAGTTATGAGATCTAGCAGACATTTTATCCTTTTTAATTTGTTTAGCTAGTCTATAACAAAAATCTACGACATGACCATCTTTATCGCAATAAGTACAATGAAACTTAATTTTGTAATCATGTCTCGATGAGCACCCAGCATTAGAAGCAGAATTAGAAAGCACTCCTGTAGATTTGAAAACCACTTCTTTTTGTTTAGGAACTGTTTGAATCAAACCACTTCCTAATGACTTTACAATTTTAGGTGGATGTGCCTTAGCATGAGCATGAGAATCAAAACCTAAACCAGTTTTATCATTGCAAGACTTGGAAGAATTCAGCAGCAAGTTTAGGTTCTTATTCCCATTGCAAAACCGATCTAATGTCCTATGCATGTTATCAAGTTTATTGGACAGATCAAGGCAATTTTCACATGAAGATTTTCCTTTTAATTTGCAATTGGAACAATATTTAACTTTATGAGAACATAAAGAATTATTTAAATTTCATTCATAGCATCTTTTAGTTTCTTATCAAGATTGTCACATACAGAACAATGCAAATCATTTGTTGAACAGGAAGCATCTTTTAAGTCTTTATCATTAAGTGCAGCAAGCTCTCTGTTCTTTTTAATTTATTCATCAAGTCTATCTAGAGTGGAGGAGTGTGCATTTCTTAATGTGGACAATTGTTCATAGATTAAGTCACATGAGGGACATGCATCATCACTAGGAATCAAAGTTTTTAAACGATTGATTTCAGATTCTAGTGATTCAATTTTAGCAGCATTATCCCTAAGCTTTTTGTCCTTTTTCTTGACAATAATAGTTGCACAAGAAATAGTATCACACATTTCATTGCAAGTAGAACATACCTCATCATCGTCACTGTTGTGTTCTGCATCCTCCTGACTTGATCTTGATCTTGTTTTGCCCGCCATGAAGCATAAGTTGGCCAGATCGTCATCATCTTCATCATTTTCAAAGTCTACATCACTTGAACTGAGTTCTTGAAGTGCGGTGATGAAGCTATTAATCATCTTGCGTCTTATGGTACCCTTCTTTTTCTTGTTGTGGTTTCCAGAGGTGGTCTTGACCTTGTTTTGTTTTTCTTCACGGGTAGTAGGACCTGAAAGGTTAGGGCATTTTGTACGAAAGTGTCCTGTCTTACCACATTAAAAACAGTGTTGAGGTCCGGAGCTTCCTCTCCTTCTAGTTCTCACATTTTGCAATGCTTTTGAGAATCTAGTGGAGATGAGTGCTAACTCCTCTTCTGGAAATTCCTCGATCTGCTCCAGGGTTAGTGAGGACAACAAAGCAAGAGTATTGCAAGATGATGATTGGCCGGAGCTAGGCATATCATGTCACGCCCGGTCATCATAAAGATGAACAGACGCTAACCACATGTACGCCAGGATCAGTTGAATCGTACATGCGTTGACGAAAGTGAAATACCATTACATAGCCATGTTCGAATACATAAATAGTCTTACAATACGACCCGAAGGTCTATAAATACACTCCACAAACCTATATACAACATCTAAACAGTTCACAAAGATCAAACTACAGCGGAAAGCTAAATAGACGAGAATGGCTCCATCTCCACAGGCAGTCGCGCGAAGGATCGCCAGCCTAGCCCAAGTCTTCCGGGTTGACAAAGAAGTCTTCCGGTGCCGCTTCTTCTTCATATTCTAATGGAAAAGTAAACGCTTGAGTACATAGAGTACTCAACAAGTGCAGGAAGAGGATGACATGATTGGCTAAAGCAAGGGAAGGCCAATTATGGCTTAAGCACTATGCTTAGAACCTAACCTTAGCTTTCAATTATCAATATCATAATTCAAGAAGTAATTCAACACATAACTGAAGATGATGAATGTAACTTGAATCATAAATAACCACCATTTCCCAACCATAAGCTAATTATGAACTGGCCCCAAGCCGCTCTTGTCCGTGAGCACGGCTGTCATGACTGTTTTATCAAATCTCTACAGAGAGTGTACCCTTTCCCCACAAGCAGTGATTTCATCCCCTGTTGCCAGGTGGACTAAGTGAACCTCCCTGAATGCCCGTGGTAGCTAACCACATTACACACTTCCTTTGGTGTGAGGCCAGGAGATCACAACATGGTCTTTACAATGGTACTCCCGACTAGTGCTAGCCCTCTAAGGTTTCCACCACTGAGGATTCCCGGAGTAACCCTCCGCCTCAGAGCCCCCTCTTGAGCCTTGCGGTTCCCAGAGCAGTACCCCTGCATCATTCTCCGCACCATCCAACTACTAGCATTTCATCGGGAGAAACCTAATTAATTGACCAAGCTGCCCCATCTCAGTCTCGTGGTGGTACTATAGAGCTTAGTGGCTTCCTCCATAAACCGGTCCTTAGAATCCGGTGGTACCAAACCCAATCTCGGGTCTCGTGCAAACTGCACTATACCAAATCTATCCAACCACCAGATTCCTATCCACTACTATTGTATATCCACCACAATTAAAGTGATCATAAGTTTAACATGTCATAATTGTATGAAAACCCATTCCCAATGTCAAAAGCATGGCTAAGCATAATTAATTACCTATCTACTTCCCAACCCACATCAGGCGACAAGGAATTATATGGAACAGGGCATGAAACGTGAAATAGGACATCAATTTAATTAGCATGCATCTAACTAAAATCCTAAAATTGGTACAAGATGGTCAAGGGCACTTGCCTTCTTCGTAGACTTGATTGTTGGTGAAGTCTTGGTCTTGGAGATTGAAGTTGGGGTCGTAGTACGACTCTAAATATATTGCCCAAGCATGGCAAAGAGAAATAAAGGCTAAATTAAGTAAAGAGCACACAACACATGGCAACAAACATACACATAGGCATAAAACTCTATACTAAAGCGTCCCTACAAGGTATTTATTATTTTACATAGCCAAAATATGCATTTTATATTAATCTCACATTTTTAGGATTTATTTATGGCCTGAAATCATTTTTATTGAATTTTCTATGGCCAAAATGTATTTTAAACATTTTTAATAAATTTTCCAAGGTCAAAATATATTTTATTTGAACTCTACAAATTAAGTACAGCATAAAAACATTTTATACAAATTTTCCTACTGTTTTTATATTTATTCACCATTTTTTATCTATTTTCTACACATTAAATACCCCTAAAAACAATATTCAGCAATTAAATAAAAGTCCAGAGACTGAATAATAAGTTTCCTACTCTGTACATGGGTTAAATTCACAATTCTATAAATTTCCAGGGGTTAGATTGACTATTTAAATGATTAAATCCAATTCCAGGGAGTCTAGGGGCTAGTTTGCTAAATTCAGGGGTTAGACTTGAATTCCAGCAAAGGTTAGGGGGTAGCTGACAAATTTCCAGGGCTGCGGTGTAAAAGCGACGGCGGGAAAAGGTCAATTCAACGTGGGCCGTTGGATCTGAAGTGAACGTGCGAGATTTAGTTACCCGAAACGTTACGCAGATTTAATCCTAGCCGTTCGGTCGAAACCGACGGCTGGGAGGCGGCCACATCGCCACCGGCAACGCTGGACGCACGCGCGCGGCGGCGCACGACGCCCGCGGCGGCGACCTCGCCGGAGTTGGCCAAACCGGCGAATCCCTAGCCAATTCTATGCGCTACTTGCATGAAACGAGAGAGAGGGAGTAGGGGAACGCACCTAGGGGAGTATCGGGGCGCGAAATCGGCCGGAGAGGGGTCAGCGACGAGGAATGGCGGCGGTTGGCGTCGGCACTCGTCGACTTCGGCGAAACCTCGGCGATCTCTTCGCACCAACACAACTGGCGTGCTCTTGGCGACACGGTGAAGAGGTTAGGGCGAGGGGGAGAGCAAGGCGGCCGCTGGTTAGCCGGGAACAGAGGCGACAAACCTTGGCGACGTGCGGCTAGGTTTGAGTGCGGGAAAGAGAAAAGAGAGGGGGAGAGGGGAATTTTATGGAGGGGATGGGTGCGGCGGTTGCTGGCGTGTGCGAGGGAGGTTTCCCCGGGGTGAATGCGTGCGCGGGGTGACGGTTGGAGGGGGGGGTGCGGCGTGGGCGCGGCGCAGGAAAGAGGGGGGCGACAGTTACTCCCTGGGAGGGATGACAAGTGGGTCCGGCCGGCAGAGAGAGAAGAGAGGGAGTGGGGAAGGGTTGGGCCGCGGGAGAGGGGAGGGGAAAGGTGTGCCGGGGTGGGTTTTGGCCCAACAGGGGGTTTCTTTTGTTTTTCTTTTTCTTTTTCATTTCTTTTCTTTTGATTTGAATTCAAATTCAAATTTAAATCGTTTGCTACATGTTTGAACTTCAAAAATCACCCAAAAATGCATACAAGAATGTTCAAGGGTTTGATCAAAATTTTAATACATGAAATGTGGATGTTACAACTCTACCCCCCTTAAAAGGAATCTCGCCCTCGAGATTCGGACGTCTTAAGAGAATAGATGAGGAAAATCCGCCTTGAGATCTTCTTCTCTTTCCCATGTTGCTTCTGCCTCTGAGTGATGTTTCCATTGCACCTTACACATGCGAATGACTTTGTTTCTGGTGACCTTTTCTAATGTCTCAAGTATCTTGACAGGTTGTTCCACATAAGACAAATCTTCTTGTACATCGACTGCTTCCATAGGCAATTGCTCCTCAGGCACTCTCAGACACTTCTTAAGTTGCGAAACATGAAATATGTTATGAACATCTGACAAGTGCGGTGGAAGCTCAAGCTGATAAGCCACTTCACCTCGTCGTTCGAGTATCTTGAACGAGCCAATGTAGCAGGGTGACAACTTGCCTCTTACTTTAAATCTTCTCAATCCTCTCATAGGTGACACCTTCAAGTACACATAATCACCAACCTCAAATGTTAGATCACGTCTTCGAGTATCCGCATAACTCTTCTGTCTTGTTTGGGCTGCCTTTAGGTTCTTCCGAATTTCTTGCACTTGTCTTTCAGGCTCTTTCAATACATCAGGACCAAAGACTTGGCTTTCCCCAGTTTGATTCCAAAACAACGGTGTCCTACATTTCCGCCCATATAATGCTTCAAAAGGAGACATCTTCAAACTGGCTTGATAACTATTGTTGTAAGAGAATTCGGCATATGGCAGATTCTTATCCCAACTTTGGCTATTCTTTAGAGCACACGCTCTCAACATGTCTTCTAATATCTGGGGTGCGTTCTGTCTGACCATCAGTCTGAGGATGATACGCCGAACAAAAGTTTAGACGGGTATCCATTGATTCATGCAACTTCTGCCAGAATCTTGAGGTGAATTGAGTGCCTCGATCTGAAATAATCTTCTTGGGAACTCCATGTAAGCATACAATCCTGGAGATATACAGTTCCGCCAACTTGGGACCATTGTAAGTTTCTTTCACGGGAATAAAATGAGCGACTTTAGTTAAACGATCCACTATGACCCATATAGAATCATATCCAGACTGTGTTCTTGGTAGTCCCACAATGAAATCCATGCTAATTTCTTCCCATTTCCATTCCGGCACTTTGATTGGTTGCAACAACCCTGCTGGTCTTTGATGTTCCGCCTTAATCAATTGACATGTATCACATATGGCCACATATTCCGCTACATCCCTTTTCATTCCATGCCACCAATATCGATCTTTAAGGTCTTGATACATCTTTGTGCTTCCGGGATGAATGGAGTATGATGAGTTATGAGCTTCCCTTAGTATCAACTCTTTAATCTCCTTGATATCTGGAACACAAATCCTCTTTCCAAGCCATAGGGTTCCTTGTTCATCCTCCCTAAAGTTCGGAGCTTTTCCCTTCTTCATCAACTGCTTGATCTCCTTGACCTTCTCATCATTCTTTTGTCCTTCTCGTATATCACGTTCAAGGGTTGAGTCCACTTCCATAGCAACTGCTTCAGTGCTAGACACTAGACATAAGTTTAACCTTGCAAACTCTTCACATAACTGAGGTTGAAGAGCTTTTACTGACAAGTTATTACATTGTCCCTTCCTGCTTAGAGCATCACCGACCACATTAGCCTTTCCTGGATGGTAGTTGATTTCCACATCAAAGTCATTTATTAACTCCAACCAACGACATTGTCTAAGATTAAGATCTGGTTGTGTGAATATGTACTTCAAGCTCTTGTGGTCCGTGTATATCTCAGTCCTTTTTCCCATCAAGTAGTGTCTCCATATCTTCAAAGCATGGACAACCGCTGCCAATTCTAAGTCATGTGTTGGGTAATTCCTCTCATGTTTCCGAAGCTGTCTTGAAGCATAGGCTACAACATGTCCTCCTTGCATTAAGACACATCCTAAACCATGACCAGATGCATCACAATAAACCACAAACTCCTTCTGCATATCAAGCATCACCAATACCGGTGCACTGGTTAACCTCTTCTTCAGTTCGGCAAAGCTCACTTCACATTCGGGGGTCCACTTGAAAGCAACTCCTTTCTCAAGTAACTTGGTTAGTGGTCGAGAGATCTTTGAAAATCCCTCGATGAATCAACGGTAATAACCAGCCATGCCTAAGAATCTTCGTATGTCATGTACACTCTCATGTGTTTCCCATTTAAGGACATCGGCCACTTTGCCTGGATCCACTGCTATACCTCCTTCGGATATGACATGTCCCAAAAATGATACTTCCTTTAGCCAAAACTTACACTTACTAAGTTTGGCATATAATTGGTGTTGGCGAAGCTTCTCTAGAGCCATCCTGATGTGCTCCTCATGCTCTTCTTCAGTCTTGGACTAGATAAGTATGTCGTCGATGAATACCACCACAAACTTGTCCAAGTACTCCATGAATACCTTGTTCATTAGATACATAAAATATGCCGGAGCATTGGTCAATCCAAATGACATAACTGTATACTCATATAATCCATATCGGGTGACAAATGCAGTCTTGGGAATATCTGAGGGCCTAATCTTTAGTTGATGATAACCCGAGCGAAGATCAATCTTAGAGAACACACATGCTCCTCTCAACTGATCAAATAAATCTTCTATTCTTGGCAGTGGGTACTTATTCTTGATTGTTACCGCATTTAAGGCACGGTAATCCACACACAACCTTTGAGTACCATCTTTCTTAGGTACAAATATGACTGGTGCTCTCCAAGGCGATGAGCTAGGACGAATATATCCTTTCCCCAATAACTCCTCAATGTGATCTTTTAGTTCAGTTAGTTGTTTAGCATCCATTCTATACGGCCTCTTATATATTGGGGCTGTTCCAGGTACTAATTCAATGACAAACTCAATCTCTCGATCAGGGGGCATACCTGGTAAGTCATCTGGGAATACATCCGGAAACTCACTCACAACCCTGATGCCTTCTGTACTCTCAAGATGGTTGAGTTGTACAAATTCCTCTTGTGTCTGATTTGGCTTGAACTCCACCGTAGTGCCATCTGGGTGTGTTAAGCAAACTGTCCTAGTTGCACAATGAATTACTCCTTGATTCTTTGTCAACCGGTCCATTCCTGGAATGATGTCTAATCCTTGTGAGTCCAACACTATTAGGTTGGCCTAAAAGACTACCCCCCTTATGTTTATACTCACTTTACGGCATAGATGCCTTGCCACCATCTCTCCTCCCGGAGAGTTTATCAACAATGGCCGATTCAAGAATGCAACTACCATGTCATGCTTCTTTATGAAATCTTTGGATATAAATGAATGTGTAGCACCCGAATCAAACAATATTGTGGCAGGGTGGGAATTTGCAGAAAACATACCGATCACCACATCAGGTGCTTCCTGCGCTTGCTCCAAAGTCACGTGATTGACACGTCCAGGTGGGTTCTGTTGCTTCTTTGGGCAACTGTTGGAGTAATGTCCCCATTCTCCACACTTGTAGCATTGAACTCCCGCAACATTGTTCTGGCCCTTGTTACCTCCTGATTGACTTCTTGGGGGTTGACCGTTGGGACGGTTAGCTGGAGCTAAAGGGCGAGGGGGTTGCATCTGCTGGCGAGGTGGTTGCATTGGCTGGCGTGGAGGCTGTTGTTGCTAGCGCATTTGCTGATTGTAGGGAGTGGGTGGCCTGTAGTTGGAGTTTGGAAATCTCTGTCCCAAGTAGTTCATAGGACGAGTCATCTGGTTTGCAGGCTGAGGGTTGAGACGAGGGCGTACATTGCTGCTAGAGGCATGGCTTAGAGCTAACTTCCTCTTCCTTTCATCATCATCCAGTTCTTTCTTAGTCCTCTCAAAAGCTTTGTCAACCAACTTCTGAAAGTCGCTGTAGTCGCTGCAAGACATGGCAAACTTCAACTCCTTGTCCGGTCCATTCTTGAAAAGGAATTGTTTCTTGGAATCAGTATCCACATCGGTTGGAGCATAGCGGGACAACTGGGTGAATGCATTCAAGTAGGCCCTCACAGTCATACGAATCTGCTTCAACATAAGGAACTCTTCACGTCTTGCTTGTATTTCTCCCTCAGGCACAAAGTGATTGCGGAAGTTGGTCCTGAATTCTTCCTAAGTAATGTTCTCCGGATCCTGGTGTGCTTCAGTGAAGGCAGTCCACCAGTCAGCTTCCGGTCCTTGGAGTTGATGAGAGGCTAATAATACCTTCTATCTTCCTTCACAGTGTATGAGCCTCAACTTGCTTTCCACCATTCGAAGCCAATCATCGGCATCCATTGGTTCAGTGACTATGGCAAAGGTGGGTGGATGAGTGTTTAGGAAGTCCCTTAGAAAGGACCTGGGTGGAAAAGGTGGTGGTGGCGGAAGGTTGTAATGTGGTGGTGGTGGGGGTGGGGCTTGCTGCAGGTTGGTAACAATCTGGGTGAGGTTGTTGAGCAATTGTGTTTGAATGGCCATCATCTGCTGCATTTGCTGCGCGACCGGGGCTCCTCGAGCACCCCTACCATTCCATCCTAGCACACCTCCAAGTCCTTCCTCTTGGGGCACAGCACCCCTGCCACGACCTCTACCTCTACCTCTTCCAGCCATCTGTATAGGGAATAATTGAAACTTTAGGACAATAGATAAGATATAGAAGGGTACGCTATGGCAAACGGTCCCAACTACATGCATCAAGGGAAACATATATATAAAGCAAGAAAATTCATTAACCAACTAGTGCGGATGTGGACAAGATGCTAATGCATTCCACAACTCGCACAACACACTAACAAGCCTATATACAAATGACGTGGATGTGGGCAGGATGCCGTAGCATTCCACAACTCACGTCGCACACACACACACAACATAAAGCAAACTAATACAATACCATAGATAACACAACTCAAGACTAGAGAGGGCGCAGCTACACGCTCCTACATACTAAGGATAGGTGTCTTGAGTCGTCCAACAGGGTAACAAGGCTACCCCTACTCGTCGGAGTCCTCCTCGGTCTCCTCCTCGGGATCCTCCTCCTCCGTGTCCTCCCCCGATCTCTCGGGCAAGTTCTCATGACGATCCGGAGAGTTCGAGTCCCACGGCTCAACGTCTGAAGCGTACTGAGGAGAATTCGGATCAGCTGCAGTGATCCTCGTGTAGCGTCGTCGAAGTCGCTCGTAGCTGTCAACCAGGTCCCTGCTGTCCTGAAGCTCCTGCTGACAACGCTGGAGTCGTGAGGACAACTCCACAATGTCGTCCACAAGCCTCTCGCTCTGAGCGTGGTGTAGAGGCCCCTCGACGTCACGTCCAGTGAAGTCGGCTGTGCCACTAGGGCGCTGAGGGGTGAAGGCGTGCTCCGTGCACCCGAGGCGGAACCTGTGGGCGTGACTCCAGTAGGTAGTCGCCTCCCACGTAGCATCCTCCTTAGCAGCATGCTGGGAGCTCCTCTAAGCCGGAGAGAAGTGTGAGTGCAGCATCTCCGAGTCGTAGTAGATGGACAGCTCGGAAAACCACTCCAGTCTACCAGGAGAGGGTATAGAAACCCTGGTGGTGTGGTAGACGAAGCGGACACGGTACTCATGGTACCCCGCTGTCCGAAGAAGAGAGCGAAGACGGGCACGCATCCTCGGGACAACACATCTAGAAGAGATCAGCACGGTCTCCCTCTTGGGTGTGTGAGGTGCGGAGCGGCTGGCTAGGGCGTGGTGAGGAACACGACCTCCAGTCGACTTATGCGCCTTCTGCTTGGTGCGCGCCATCTACAAACATTTGAAAAGAAGAGAGTGAGAACAATAATCAATAAATTAAGTTAGAATTAAAACAATAAGCACAACAAGATAAGAAGCACAAGGTTTGAGATGAGAAGCACAAAGTTTTGGAAATACTAGTTTATAAGAAAATAGTATAGTCCTTATTTTCGACCATTTCTAACTAGGCTTGCGTCCTACGGGCAACACGGCTCTGATACCACTTTGTCACGCCCGGTCATCATAAAGATGAACAGACGCTAACCACATGTACGCCAGGATCAGTTGAATCGTACATGCCTTGACGAAAGTGAAATACCATTACATAGCCATGTTCGAATACATAAATAGTCTTACAATACGACCCGAAGGTCTACAAATACACTCCACAAACCTATATACAACATCTAAACAGTTCACAAAGATCAAACTACAGCGGAAAGCTAAATAGACGATAATGGCTCCATCTCCACAGGCCGTCGCGCGAAGGATCGCCAGCCTAGCCCAAGTCTTCCGGGTTGACGAAGAAGTCTTCTGGTGCCGCTTCTTCTTCATATTCTAATGGAAAAGTAAACGCTTGAGTACATAGAGTACTCAGCAAGTGCAGGAATAGGATGACATGATTGGCTAAAGCAAGGGAAGGCCAATTATGGCTTAAGCACTATGCTTAGAACCTAACCTTAGCTTTCAATTATCAATATCATAATTCAAGAAGTAATTCAACACATAACTGAAGATGATGAATGTAACTTGAATCATAAATAACCACCATTTCCCAACCATAAGCTAATTATGAACTGGCCCCAAGCCGCTCTTGTCCGTGAGCACGGCTGTCATGACAGTTTTATCAAATCTCTGCAGAGAGTGTACCCTTTCCCCACAAGCAGTGATTTCATCCCTTGTTGCCAGGTGGACTAAGTGAACCTCCCTGAATGCTCGTGGTAGCTAACCACATTACACACTTCCTTTGGTGTGAGGCCTGGAGATCACAACATGGTCTTTACAAAGATACTCCCAACTAGTGCTAGCCCTCTAAGGTTTCCACCACTGAGGATTCCCGGAGTAACCCTCCGCCTCAGAGCCCCCTCTTGAGCCTTGCGGTTCCCAGAGCAGTACCCCTGCATCATTCCCCGCACCATCCAACTACTAGCATTTCATCGGGAGAAACCTAATTAATTGACCAAGCTGCCCCATCTCTGTCTCGTGGTGGTACTATAGAGCTTAGTGGCTTCCTCCATAAACCGGTCCTTAGATTCCGGTGGTACCAAACCCAATCCCGAGTCTCGTGCAAACTGCACCATACCAAATCTATCCAACCACCAGATTCCTATCCGCTACTATTGTATATCCACCACAATTAAAGTGATCATAAGTTTAACATGTAATAATTGTATGAAAACCCATTCCCAATGTCTAAGCATGGCTAAGCATAATTAATTACCTATCTACTTCCCAACCCACATCAGGAGACAAGGAATTATATGGAACAGGGCATGAAACATGAAATAGGACATCAATTTAATTAGCATGCATCTAACTAAAATCCTAAAATTGGTACAAGATGGTCAAGGGCATGCCTTCTTCGTAGACTTGATTTTTGGTGAAGTATTGGTCTTGGAGATTGAAGTTGGGGTCGTAGTACGACTCTAAATATATTGCCCAAGCATGGCAAAGAGAAATAAAGGCTAAAGTAAGTAAAGAGCACACAACACATGGCAACAAACATACACATAGGCATAAAACTCTATACTAAAGCATACCTACGAGGTATTTATTATTTTACATAGACAAAATATGCATTTTATATTTATCTCACATTTTTAGGATTTATTTATGGCCCAAAATCATTTTTATTGAATTTTCTATTGCCAAAATGTATTTTAAACATTTTTAATAAATTTTCCAAGGTCAAAATATATTTTATTTGAACTCTACAAATTAAGTACAGCATAAAAACATTTTATACAAATTTTCCTACTGTTTTTATATTTATTCACCATTTTTTATCTATTTTCTACACATTAAATACCCCTAAAAACAATATTCAGCAATTAAATAAAAGTCCAGGGACTGAATAATATGTTTCCCACACTGTACAGGGGTTAAATTCACAATTCTATAAATTTCCAGGGGTTAGATTGACTATTTAAATGATTAAATCCAATTCCAGGGAGTCCAGGGGCTAGTTTGCTAAATTTAGGGGCTAGACTTGAATTCCAGCAAAGGTTAGGGGGTAGCTGACAAATTTCCAGGGGCTGCGGTGTAAAAGCGACGGCGGGAAAAGGTCAATTCAACGTGGGCCGTTGGATCTGAAGTGAACGCGCGAGATTTAATTACCCGAAACGTTACACAGATCTAATCCTAGCCGTTCTGTCGAAACCGACGGCTGGGAGGCGGCCAAGTCGCCTCCGGCGATGCTGGACGCACGCGCGCGGCGGCGCACGATGCCCACGGCGGCGACCTCGCCAGAGTTGGCCAAACCAGCGAATCCCTAGCCAATTCTATGCACTACTTGCATGAAATGAGAGAGAGGAAGTAGGGGAACGCACCTAGGGGAGTATCGGGGCGCGAAATCGGCCGGAGAGGGGTCGGCGACGAGGAATGGCGGCGGTTGGCATCGGCACTCGTCGAATCCGACGAAACCTCGGTGATCTCTTCGCACCAACGCGTCTGGTGTGCTCCTGGCGACACGGTGAAGAGGTTAGGGCGAGGGGGAGAACAAGGCGGCCGCGGGTTAGCCAGAAACAGAGGCGACAAACCTTGGCGACGAGCGGCTAGGTTTGAGTGCGGGGAAAGAAAAGAGAGGGGGAGAGGGGAATTTTATGGAGGGGATGGATGCGGCGGTTGCTGGCGCGCGCGAGGGAGGTTTCCCCGGGGTGAATGCGTGCGCGGGGCGACAGTTGGAGGGGGGGTGCAGCGTGGGTGCGGCGTGGGAAAGAGGGGGGGCGACAGTTACTCCCTAGGAGGGATGACAAGTGGGTCCGGCTGGCAGAGAGAGAAGAGAGGGAGTGGGGAAGGGTTGGGCCGCGGGAGAGGGGAGGGGAAAGGTGGGCCGGGGTGGGTTTTGGCCCAACAGGGGGTTTCTTTTCTTTTTCTTTTTCTTTTTCTTTTTCATTTCTTTTCTTTTGATTTGAATTCAAATTCAAATTTAAATCATTTTCTACACGTTTGAACTTCAAAAATCACCAAAAAATGCATACAAGAATGTTCAAGGGTTTGATCAAATTTTTAATACATGAAATGTGGATGTTACATATCACGTTGTGAGACAAATGCAATAGACTTATTTGGGTTCTTACGTGATAAGATGTCAATTTCATGAGTTTTTAGTTTAGAATAAAGCACATCTAATGTATGAGAACTCATGACAGTTGATTCACGAATAGATGTTACTTTCATCTCTCAAATTGACATGTCTAATGCACTAAGAAGTTGCCTAGCATTCTCAGCATCAGAAAAATTAACATTGACACTACGCAAGTTGCTGAGAATTTTATTAAAGCGAGCAAAAAGATCATCAATAGACTCACTGCGTTGCATCTCGAAGCGCATGTATTCCTTCTTGAACATATCTTGCCTTACCTCCTTGATCGTGTTGGATCCTTCGTGGTAGTCACAAAGTGCTTTCCACACATAGTATGCAGATCGGAGGTGTGCAACACGGTCGAAGTCGCTTTGAGTTTATCCTTGTATGATCAAGTTTCGGGCTTTGTTGTTGTTGTCGATGTCCCGTAGGTTCATAGCCGTAACTTGATCGTTTGGAGGCACATCGTAAGGCTTGTACACCTTCTCCCATATTGCGAAGCCTTGCGCCTGGATGAAAGCCTCTATGCGTGCCTTCCAAACCTAAAAATCAATACCAGCAAACACACAAGGTTTGGCGGAGTATTTTTCCATGATGATTAGTCAAAAACATGTGCAAATCACAAAGATTAGAGCACCGTGGCTCTGATACAAATTGTAGGATCTAAGAGCACGTGAAAAGATACCAGAGGGGGGGGTGAATGGTAGATTTAAAAGTCTTACACAGCGGAAACAATTAAATCCCAACCCCTTCGGCAGAAAAATGATCTGTTAAAGAAATCGTGTGAGAATAATATAAATGTGTTTCACCATGATAAAAGTGATATATATCAGAGATAATCAAGTCAAGAAGACAACACAAGAAGAATCACTCAAATCTGTCGAGAGAAACTCAGTTATGATCGAAAGATCGAACAAAGGTCAATCTGTCCTACCCAAGAAAAACAGTTTTGGAATGCTGCAAAGAAACTCGTATAGATCAGAAACCACAAATCCTAATGACCATGAAATTATGAAAGGTGATATATAATCAAGTTTTTAATACAACCCAAAAAGAATCACGTCAATTGGATCTGTAAAACTCGAGTTATGATAAAACTACCGACGAAAGGTAGTGCTGTCCAGAAACTCGACGAGTAAAACTTGTCTGGAACAAGTCGAACGAACAAGGCACCAAAGTTACTTCAAACTACAAATTTTATTCAATAGAACACAAGAGGAACAGCCCCGAAGTCGTTCACCACGAGCTTTGGCCTTCCCTTGCTTATATAACCAGCCCTTAGGCCAACCCAATCTCAACTAGGACTCCAATCTTACTCTGATCACAAATCAGAACTTTCCATAACTGCTTAGGACTCTTCTATACGCAGATAGAAGCAATATTAAGACTTCCAAACACCTTAGGAACGTATCCCACATTCCTAAAACAACTCAAATTCGTGACCCACACGAAATCCTATCATAACCAACTCGATACTTTCCATACCGAGCCATAACCGACTCCGCTGCAGCCGAAGTCATCAACCGATACGATCCGATCCTTCCAACCAGATCTTTCCTTCCTTAAACCATCTTCGGAACCATGTTGCCATGTCATGCACTGCATGCATACGTGCGAACACCTTCCTTCGACATCCAGCAACCTTCATATGCACTGCCCTTGATTCAATCATCCTGCGCGACCTCCTGACCCGCTCAACCACAATTCCTCCTGAATTTAGTTGTTGGAACCTCATCTCCTCCCTGAGACTAGTCCAAAGGATCCTGTCACCAGCCATGACTTGAACTCAAGCAACACCTGCACATGAACAAACAACCAATCTGTATGAGCCCAAGTCCGCGACTTGAATCAAGTCAGTTCCGAACACAACACCTTACGTGAGCACCTCACATAAGCATGTTCCAAAACCACAGTAAAACGATATCATCCATATCAACCAAAACGCACAAAAAACTTAGCAAATGAATACTAAGCAATATTTCCAACAATGTAAAGCATGTTCGAAACTTTGCAAATGAAAAGCAGAAACACTGCAGTCAAGCTCTGGTTCTTGCCAAAGCTAACCGGACCTTGAGCCAGAGCTTACTAAAGCTAGTAGAACCTTGCGCCGGAGCTTACCAAAGCTAGTGGAACCAAGCACCCGCTGGAGCTTACAAAAACTAGCAGGGCTAGTCAACCCAAAAACCGGAGCTAGAAAAAGCAGCTCGGAGCTTAGCAAAAACATGCCGGAGCTAAATACAAAACTCACCGGAGCTAATCAAAAGCTAGTCAGACTTTGCCAGCAAATCGGACCTAGCATCGAACGTACTCGGAGCTACCAAAAACAAGCAGGACCTACCATCGGACCTTGTTGTAGCTTGGAGCTAGAGTCGGACCTTGCTGAAAAGGTGTTTTGGCAGTATTTTAGAACTTTTATCATCAAAGCCAATGTATTCAGCACACATAGGTCTCGCATAAATATCACGGGGGTGAGTCTGTAATTACATGTGATGTATTTTATAGCGTCATTGTATAGAGTTGGGTAGCTCCTCCGGGAGGACAGTCGGACCTTTCCCGGAAGGTCCGCATTGTTCAGCCAACACTTGACACAGTCTCAGAACTAAAAGTGTAGCTAGCTACCTTGGGTCAATCGAGAAACGCAACACACTTAGCCTGGTTCCGTACCCTAAGAGTGTACTTGTTTCCCCTGTACCCCAGGCCCATAATGAAAGACATCATTATGTGATAACAGACTCCACGTGCATTTATTTTGTACAAGCTCATTCTTTTTTATTTTTCTCTTTCTTGTCTATAACAAAGTTGCGCAATTCTCAAGAAACTTTAGATCAAACAATTCATATATAATTCAAGTTGCATCGTTAAAATCTTTCGGGTCTTAACATTGTTGAATGGCCTACTCGCTTGAATGTCGCCAAGCCAATCTAGGTTTGGAGTGTGCTATCAACTTAGCCTGGTCCTGCACCCTAAGTACGCCACTCTACCTACACCCCGGCAGGCCTGAGTAAGGTGAGTCCAAAAAATGATTGGACCTGGAGAAAACAAACAAATGCGCTTGATTGTATACAAAATTGCTGTTGATCTAAAATTTCTTTCGAGAATAGTAAGCCGCAATTGAGTTATAGATAGGAAATAGATTTTATTGTTTTTATTGACTTCAGTGCACAGGAAAAATAAAAATCTCGTGATAATAGTGGACAATGGCAGAGCTATCAAAGCTCTGACATCCCCCAAAGGAGCTCATCATCGATGTTTTAAACATTAATAGTGAGCGTTGCCGGAGCTATCAAGTTCCAACGAATCTAGGGGGCCATCCGTCAACGTGAAGAAAAGATGGTGGAAGAATACTCCCTGTCGTCGAACCTCTATGTGTTGACAGTGGTCGATGCCGGAGCTACCAAGCTCCGACAACCCTAGAGGACCTGCTATCAATGCTCCACGTGTTGACGGAGGCTGCTGCCGGATCTACTAAGATCTTACGATGGTCGCTAACGGAGCTACTAAGCTCCGACAACCTCAGGGGCCTCTACTATCGACACAACAAGACTTCGGACCTACACTCCACAAGTTCAAAGCACTCAAGCCTTCAACAAAATGCTACAACCTTTTGGTACATGTTCGCAATCAAATTGTGTACATCTACCAGGGCGCCAAGTGAGACAAAGGTTGAAGACAAAAAATGAAATTCATAAAATTCTTGGATTTCATTCATCTGAGGACAAGAGATTACAAAATTGAGGAAAAGAAGAGAAGATACAAGCGGGATATACAAAGAGAAAGTCCTAAGTCCTATGGAAGAATGAGGCGACCTTCTGGACAACCTCCGACACGCTATCTTTGGCAGCATCTCCCTCTCTGTCGATGGGGCCTTCAAGCACCGGGTCTAGTGGGAAATGAGGATCCCGGCTCGTGTAGCACGTCAGCATGTACTCTGCGACGTTCTTCTCCAGGGATTGTCCTTTGGTTTCCAACTGGTCCACGATGACATCGCCCATCTTGTTGAGCTTGTTGCTCACCGAGCTCAACGCCTGCAAAGCCTGGTCCAGCTCCAGATCTGGATCATCTAGACGCACGGGACTAAAGCCCAGCGGTGTCAGCACGTCATTGGCTTTGTCCAAGAAGTCCCATACTTTTTGGGACTCTGCATCCCTTGAGCCTCGCACCTCTTCCAAGGACCTCTTTGTCGCTGCAAGCTCCGAACCCTCCCGGGCAAGGCGCTCAACCTCTTTAGTGTGTTGCTGAATCTTTTCAGCAACTTTCCTTTTGAGTTTAGCAAGCTCCTCTTCCAGGACGTGGATCTTGTTCTGACGGTCGACTAGGTCTCTCTCCCAGCCCCGCACTTTCTTCTCTCTGGCAGCAACTTCATTCTCCCTCTTGGTGAGGTCCTGTCCCCGCAGCTAGGCCTTCTTCTCCTCGCTCTCGTAGCACTCCTCCAGCTTCTTGGTGCGCTCTGCGAGGCTCTTGTCACCCAGAGTCAGCCTCTGAGTAAGCTCCTCCTCCCTATTCACGAGGTCATCCCGCAGCTCCAGGAGTTTTTGCTCTTCGTCTTCGAGCTTTTTCTCCTGCTCCTCAAGAGCCTCTCGGCGCTTGACGAGGCTGTCGTGGATGGCGCTGAGCATCTTTGGCAATCATTCGCTGCTTCATTAGCAGCCACGACCTGTTCATGGATGGACCGGGACTGGTTGTCGAGGGATTGCACCATGCTTTCCCTCTCATCCAGCAGCTGACCCCAGTACTCCAACGGAGCCTTCTCCCTTTTCACCCACTCCTTGTCATCGGCCAGCCTCGTCTGCGCCAGCTTGGTATCGAATTGGAGCCGGTTGCGCCACCTCCTAAGGGTTTGGCGCTCCTCTTTAAGGGCCTTGCTGCCGTGATAAAAGGCCAGCTGAACCTGACGAAGGCTGGAGCAGGCGTTGTCGATAGATAACGATAGGGGGATTGGCTCCGGACCTGCCGGGGTCCCCTCCGCTGGCTCCAGCGGGTTCTCCATAACAAAAATTGGGTCCCACTCCACAAGAGCAGTGTAACACCATCATTTTCATGCATCATGCCCTACATGCACTCATATACATGTTTAACATTAACCCACAACAAGAGGAACGGGTTTAAAATTGATTTGCATCATTTAAAATTCATTTGGAACAAAACCGCACTTAAAATGCAGGAAAGTGCGGACTAGTCCGATTTTACTGAGGACTAGTCCGATTTCTCTCTGACTAAAAATGGACTTGTCTGATTTTGCTGCGGACTAGTCCGATTTTGCCTCTGGAAACCTTCGGACTTGTCCGATTTTGTGCGGACTAGTCCGATATTCCAAGAATCCTTGAAAAATTGCTAAGTCCTTGGACTTTTCCGGACTAGTCCGGTGTTTTAGCGGACTTTTCCGATTTCCTCTCTGTTTAAAGTCGGACTTGTACGATGTTTGGCCAGACTTGTCCGATTTTCTCTCTCGATGACTTGGGACTAGTCCGGTCTTTTCCGGACTTGTCCAATATTTCGCGACTCCGAGTTGATCTTTTGTTTTATGACTCGTTTCTTGGGTTTCACGTTAAGTGGGCCTATGGACGTCATGCCTAACTCTTTTAGAGCCCATGTGGGACTCTAAACCGGCCTCTACTCCTCTCAAACTCGAAATCCATCTAACCCTAGCCTCCACCTCTATATAGACAACCCCACCCCTTGGATTGACATCTATTTGCCACTTTTCCACCCCACCCAAACCTTAATTCATGGAGAGCCACCACCAAGGAGGGAGGAGAAGAGCCCAAGCAAGAAGAAGAGGAGGAGGAAATGAAAGAGGATCAAGATCTCCACCATGTTTCATTCCTCATCACCAATTCATCCCCAAGTTCATCACCAACCCTAGATCACCAAGATCCAAGTGCTACCTCCAAATTTCTTGATTCATTGGAGTCCTAAACACCTGGTATACCTTCTATTCTCTTTTCCTTACGAGAATTCAACCCCTAATCTCCAAATTCACGTCGATCTAGAAAACCCTAATCTGCTGATCTCACAGAGGGCGGACTTGTCCGGTCTCTAGCGGACTAGTTCGATCTTTCTGGTTAAATTGTGTTGAATTAATTCTAAAATTTGATCTAATCAACTCCAAACATGTATAAACTTGTTAAAAGCTATTAGAACTAGTTAGTGATCATTAAAAGCAATCTAGTAACAAGTTCTACCTTGCATTTGCATCAATCATGCATGTCATGTCATATTGAATAATATTTGTGCACTCTTTGATTGTGTTTCTTGTCTTGTATGTTTATTGTGCGGATTAGACGGATTTGCGCTACAGAGTGCCACGGAGGATCTACAGCACCAAGAGTTTGAAGGCTTTGACCCTAATCAACAGCAAGAGCAAGGCAAGTGTCCTTGAAGCATATTGATCCTGTTTTTAAAATAAATGTTTTATTTGCAAAACTGCATGCTGTGTCAACTTGATGGGAATCCTATGATAGGAAGTTTACTAGAATTGTTTACCCACCCTTGTCACCTGTAATTATGGTAGAGAGTCGGGATGGGCTTTTTACCTTTTTGCTTCGCTTAATTAATTGGGATGGGAAAACAACACTACACATTTAATTAAGCATTAATGATATTTTGGTTAATGTGAACTGGTCAATATGATATGGTAATGGGTGATCTAAGAAAGCCTGGTATGTGGATGGGTTGGATGTCATGGTGGTTTGCTTTCTTTAGATCTAAGGACCGGTTCATGCGAGAATAAGCCAGGACTACAGTGCCACCACGAGGCCAAGTATGGGTGCAGCGTAGCTGATTAATTAGGTCCTTGCTAGTGCTGTTTGGACCATTGTGGATGCTCGGGGAAGGGGTAGTCGGATTGGGTTTGTTGATGATTGGTGGGACTACCCTGGGATCCGAATGGCTCAAGAGGGGGCCCTTGGTTGAAGATGTGATATGTAGGAGACATCACCACCGGTGAAACCTCAGTGGGGTCTAAATAGGCTAGTAATCCCTTTGTAAAGGCTATTTTGTGATCTCTTGGCCATACACCAAAGGAAGCGTAATCGGCATAAGAGAGGTTTCTTTAGTCGCCGATGGGTGATGAAATCACAAACACGTGGGTAAAGCGGTACAAACTCTGCAGAGTGTGTCTAAAACTATCATGATAGCCGTGCTCCTGGTTATGAGCACCTGGACAACTTCCATGATTAGAGGGTACTCGGTATTGGGATGGTATTTGGGATGGTTATGGTTGGTATTATGGTTATGGATTAATTTCTGGTATTGAATATGGTTATTGGCAAATGGTGAAATCTGGAATTATGGATGAGGATGGTGAATTATGGACTGGTATTATGATATTACTTATGATTATGATGGGTTTACTTCACATACATATAATATATTGCTTTCCAAATATTTTAATGTACTTTTCAACACTTTGCCATTATTATTGTCGTCATTTGAATTAGCCACATGTTATACTTTCCACACTTGCTGAGTACGACATGTACTCACTCTTGCAATCCCCCCCAACAGTTGCAGATCAAGATTGGGAGTTTAATGGTGAGAATGCGGAGTTCTAGGTCATGTCTACCGTCAGCTTTGCCTATGGTGTTGATTGGAGCTGCGCTATACCCTATTGCTTATGCTGCCTAGCTGTTTAGTTTGCTTAATTAGAGTATTTCTGCTGCATTAGTTGAACTTGTTATTAATATCCATTAGAGCTTGTATTCGAGGATAATAAGAATTGTGTAACAGAATTTGGTTAATTAATCTTGTTATGTGGTAATTATCTGTATATCGTTTGTGATTGCACTCGTGTATGTGTGATGAACATCCTGGGCACAAATATGCATTAGCTTGGTTCGTTTTTCAGAATCGGGCATCACAGATTGGTATCAGAGCCACAGTTTGACCGTAGGACGCTGCCTAGATAGAATGGACACTTTAGAGCACATAGGGGCACTCAGGAATTGATGTGTTTTTGCTTGGTGTGCTGTTGCTATATATATTGTCTGCTTGTGTGCTTAATAGAGGATTTTGGGATGCTTTAGCATTGCCATGTCCACCTAGGCGAGTGTAGCTAGTTGTTTAGTTTCACATACCTTGATGCATATAGTTGGGGACGTTTTCTAATTCTTACCTATTGCTTTTCTTCAGATGGTGAGGACTCGCAACCAGAGGGATGGCAATGATGAGGAGGAGAACAATGGAGTGCCTCAGAACAACATTGGACAAGGATCTACTCAGGGATCTATCAACATTGAACAGCTATTGGCTATGCAAAATCAGCTCATGCAGACCATGATACAAACTATGGGACAGCTGCAGGCTGGCAATATCAACAATCAGCCCCACATGCCTCCACCGCCACCCCCGCCTCCTCATAATCGATTGGGAGAGTTTATGAGGACTAGGCCGCCAACCTTTGCTCAAGCCGCTAACCCTATGGATGCGGATGATTGGCTCAAGTCCGTGGAGAAGAAGCTAGCTATTGTCCAATGCAGTGACCAGGAGAAGGTCTTGTTTGCTTCTCATCAACTAGTTGGAGCAGCTGCGGATTGGTGGGATTCTTATTGCAATGCTCATGAGAACCAAGAGAGAATTACCTGGGCAGAATTCAAGGAGAGTTTCCATTCCCATTATGTGCCGGAGGATGTTATGATTTTGAAGAGGCAAGAATTTGAGAAATTAAGGCAAGGAAGATCAAGCGTGAGTGAATATCTCAACAAGTTCACTCAACTCTCAAGGTATGCGCCTGAGGATGTTAGTCGGAAGCAATACTTGTTCATGAGAGGCCTCAATAATGAAATTCAAGTGCAATTGCTCAATTGTGACTATGCAAATTTCCAGAAGCTTGTGGACAAAGCAATTGTGGTTGAGAACAAGATCCGTGAGATGGAGCAAGACAACAAGAGGAAGGCGCCATATCAAGGACAGCAACAAGTAAGTAATGTACGCCCTCGCCTTGCCCCACCCAATGTGCCCTATTACAGCTCCTCTATTCCTGCTCAACGCCCTGGATTTGCACCGCGCCCAACTCAGTTTGTGCAGCAGCGCCCTCTCAAGCAAGCACCTAGGCCTCCAATGCCTTATGCGCCTCGTGCTAATTTTCCTGGTGCCAATGTTCAAAACCAAGCTCGTCCCCATAATTCTGGTGGAGTTAAGAAGTGTTATACTTGTGGAGAAGCTGGACACTTTGCGCATCAATGTCCTAAGTCAAGCCTTGGTCAAGGAAGCAATGCGCTGAGGCAAAACCCAAGACCCAATGGAGGAGCGCCACAAGGAAGCCGTGGACAGCAGATTTTTGCTCGTGGCAACGTGAACCATATCTCTACAGAGGATGCTCAACAAGCGTATGACGTGGTCATTTGTATGTTTCTCGCCAACTCCAACCCCACAACTATGTTATTTGATTCTGGAGCACATTCATTCATTGCATCGAAGTATGTTGCCAAGTATAGTTTTCCTATCTCTCATATGAAGTTTACTCTATTGGTTAAGTCTCCTGGAGGAGAGATGAGGACAAATATAGTATGTCCAAAAGTAAGCCTTAGAATAAGGGGGGTAGACTTCTCCGTTGTTTTGGATTCTCAAGGATTGGACATTATACTTGGTATGGACTGGTTGAGGAAGCACAATGGAGTTATTGAGTGTGCCACAAAGACGGTGAAGTTGACCGATGAGGAAGGGATCGCCGTAGAATTTGAAGCATCTAAAACCGCACTGAAGCAATTGGAGTTGAATCATATGGACGGTGCCGCAATTGAGGAGATTCCGGTGGTGTGTAAATTTTTGGATGTTTTTTTGGATGAGTTGCCAGGTATGCCACCTGATCAATACATTGAGTTTGTTATTGATTTAATACCTAGAACTGCATCTATAGCTAAGAGGTCGTATAGGATGCCTCCTATGGAATTAGCGGAGCTCAAGAAGCAAATTCAAGAGCAACTAGAGAAGGGTTTTATTCGCCCTAGCTCTTCGCCTTGGGGAGCGCCCGTTCTATTTGTGGACAAGAAGGATGGATCCCAAAGGATGTGCGTGGATTACCGAGCTCTCAACGAGGTAAGAATCAAGAACAAGTACACCTTGCCACACATAGAAGACTTGTTTGATCAGATGAAGGGTGCTTGTGTCTTCTCTAAGATTGATTTGAGGTCTAGATATTTTCAAATGAAGATTAGACCGTCGGACATACCCAAGACAACTTTTAGAACACGGTATGGATCTTATGAGTACACCGTGATGTCATTTGGATTGACAAATGCGCCTGCCTACTTCATGTACCTCATGAATAAGGTCTTCATGGAGTACTTGGATAAGTTTGTTGTGGTGTTTATTGATGACATTATGATCTACTCGAAGGATGAGAAGGAACATGAGGAACACTTGAGGCTTACGTTGCAAAAATTAAGAGAGCATCAATTGTATGCCAAGCTCAACAAGTGTCAGTTTTGGTTGAGAGAGGTGTCGTTTTTGGGTCATATAATTTCAGGAGGAGGAGGATCGTTTGACCCCGGAAAAGTGAGAGACATGCTGAAGTGGGAACCCCCGCAAAGTGTCAAGGAAATAAGAAGTTTCCTTGGGATGGCTGGATATTACCGTCGGTTTATCAAGGACTTCTCCAAGATAGCCAAGCCTATGACGGAGTTGCTAATGAAGAGAAAGGCTTTCCAATGGACTCAAGCTTGTCAAAACAGTTTTGAGGAGTTAAAGAAGAGATTGACAACAGCCCCAGTTTTGGTATTGCCGGATGTAAGCAAGAGTTTTGATATTTATTGCGACGCATCAAGGCAAGGACTTGGATGTGTGCTCATGCAAGAAGGTCAAGTGGTCGCCTATGCATCAAGACAATTGAAGAAACATGAGCAGATTTACCCCACGCACGATTTGGAACTCGCAGCCATGGTACACGCATTGAAGATTTGGAGGCACTATATCCTTGGACATAGGTGTGAAATTTATACGGATCATAAGAGTTTGAAGTATATTTTCACACAAACGGATCTGAACTTGAGGCAACGAAGATGGTTGGAGCTCATCAAAGATTATGATTTGAGGATCAACTATCATCCAGAAAAGGCCAATGTAGTGGCCGATGCTTTGAGTAGAAAGGGAGTAAGTCACCAACTCACAGTTCGAGAGTTACCATTCGAGTTATGTAAGGAGTTTGGAAGGTTGAACCTCGGATTTGTAAATGAGATGGAGATGATGGAGTTAAACCCAACCTTGGAGCAAGAAATTCGAGAGGCACAAACCGCAGATGAAGAGATCGAGGAAATCAAGGACAGGACCGAAGAAGGGAGAGAATTCAGATTTGATGAAGACGAACATGGTACCTTATGGCTTGGGAAGAGAATCGTTGTGCATAACGTGAAGCATATTCGGGAGACGATGTAAAAGAGGCACATGACTCACCTTACTCAATTCATCCTGGTTGTACTAAGATGTACAAAGACTTGAAGGCTTGCTATTGGTGGGATAGCATGAAGAAGGACATAGCTGAATATGTGGCATTGTGTGATATGTGTCAACGAGTCAAGGCGTAATATCAAAGGCCAGCTGGATTATTGCAACCATTGAAGATCCCAGAATGGAAGTGGGAAGAAATTGGAATAGACTTCATAGTTGGGTTACCACGTACTCAGTCCGGGTATGACTCAATTTGGGTAATTGTGGATCGTTTAACCAAGTCAGCTCATTTCCCTGTGAAGACCAAATATACAGCTGCACAATTGGCCGCAATATACATGGAGCATATTGTATGTCGACACGGAGTCCCTAAGAAGATAGTCTCGGATAGAGGTTCTCAATTTACCTCTAGATTTTGGCAAAAATTGCATGAAGCTTTGGGAACAAGGTTGAATTTTAGTTCAGCATATCATCCTCAAACGGATGGACAAACCGAGAGGACCAATCAAATTTTGGAGGACATGTTAAGAGCTTGTGCTTTAAAGCATGGGAAGAGTGGGACAAAAGCTTGCCATACGCGGAATTTTCATACAACAATAGTTACCAAGCAAGTTTGAAGATGTCACCATATGAGGCGCTTTATGGGAGGAAGTGTAGGACACCTTTATTCTGGAATGAGGCAGGAGAAACTCAAGTATTTGGTCCGAATGTGTTGCAAGAAGCCGAAAAGCAAGTCCAAATAATACGTGAAAACTTGAGGGCTGCCCAATCAAGGAAAAAAGGCTATGCGGACAATAGGAGAAGGAAATTAGCCTTTGAAATAGGAGATTTTGTTTACCTCAAGGTGTCACCAATGAGAGGTCATAAGAGGTTTAACATAAGGGGCAAGCTCGCACCTCGTTATATTGGACCATTCAAGATTTTGGACAAAAGAGGAGAAGTAGCATATAAGTTGGAGATGTCAGCTCATCTTTCGGATGTCCATGATGTCTTTCATGTTTCCCAGCTCAAGAAGTGTTTGAGAGTACCAGAATAACAAGTGCCAATGGAAGAATTGGAACTAGAGGAAGATTTGACTTATGCCGAACAACCGGTCAAAATCTTGGAAACTAAGGATAGGGTCACAAGGAACAAGGTTATTAGATGGTGTAAAGTTCAATGGAAGCACCACACTGAAAAAGAAGCAATGTGGGAATTGGAGGATGATCTCAAGAAGGAATTTCCCTATCTCTTCTCTTCTGTGTCGAATCTCGAGGGCGAGATTCATTTTAAGGGGGGTAAGTTTGTAACACCCTCATTTTCATGCATCATGCCCTACATGCACTCATATACATGTTTAACATTAACCCACAACAAGAGGAATGGGTTTAAAATTGATTTGCAGCATTTAAAATTGATTTGGAACAAAACCGCACCTTAAATGCAGACAAGTGCGGACTAGTCCGATTTTACTGAGGACTAGTCCGATTTCTCTTTGACTAAAAACGGACTTGTCCGATTTTGCTGCGGACTAGTCCGATTTTGCCTCTGGAAACCTTCGGACTTGTCCGATTTTGTGCAGACTAGTCCGATATTCCAAGAATCCTTGAAAAATTGCTAAGTCCTTGGACTTTTCTAGACTACTCTGGTGTTCCAGCGGACTTATCTGATTTCCTCTCTGTTTAAAGTCGGACTTGTCCGATGTTTGGCCAGACTTGTCTGATTTTCTCTTTGGACGACTTCAGACTAGTCTGGTCCTTTCCGGACTTGTTCGATATTTCGCGACTCCGAGTTGATCTTTTGTTTTACGACTCGTTTCTTGGGTTTCACGTTAAGTGGGCCTAGGGACGTCATGCCTAACTCTTTTAGAGCCCATGTGGGACTCTAAACCGTCCTCTACTCCTCTCAAACTCGAAATCCATCTAACCCTAGCCTCCACCTCTATATAAACAACCCCACCCCTTGGATTGACATCTATTTGCCACTTTTCCACCCCACCCAAACCCTAGTTCGTGGAGAGCCACCACCAAGGAGGGAGGAGAAGATCCCAAGCAAGAAGAAGAAGAGGAGGAAATGAAAGACGATCAAGATTTCCACCAAGTTTTGTTCCTCAACACCAATTCATCCCCAAGTTCATCACCAACCCTAGATCACCAAGATCCAAGTGCTACCTCCAAGTTTCTTGATTCACAGGAGTCATAAACACCTGGTATACCTTCTATTCTCTTTTCCTTACGAGAATTCAACTCCTAATCTCCAAATTCACGTTGATCTAGAAAACCCTAATCTCCTGATCTCGCAGAGGGCGGACTTGTCCGGTCTCTAGCAGACTAGTCCGATCTTTCTGGTTAAATTGTGTTGAATTAATTCTAAAATTTGATCTAATCAACTCCAAAACTGTATAAACTTGTTAAAAGCTATTAGAACTAGTTAGTGATCATTAAAAGCAATCTAGTAACAAGTTCTACCTTGCATTTGCATCAATCATGCATGTCATGTCATATTGAGTAATATTTGTGCACTCTTTGATTGTGTTTCTTGTCTTGTATGTTTATTGTGCGGATTAGACGGATTTGCGCTAGAGAGTGTCGTGGAGGATCTACAGCACCAAGAGTTTGAAGGCTTTGACCCTAATCAACAGCAAGAGCAAGGCAAGTGTCCTTGAAGCATATTGATCCTGTTTTTTAAATAAATGTTTTGTTTGCAAAACTGCATGCTGTGTCAAAATGATGGAAATCCTATGATAGGAAGTTTACTAGAATTGTTTACCCACCCTTGTCACCTGGAATTATGGTAGAGAGTCGGGATGGACTTTTTACCTTTTTGCTTCGCTTAATTAATTGGGTTGGGAAAACAACACTACACATTTAATTAAGCATTAATGATATTTTGGTTAATGTGAACTGGTCAATATGATATGGCAATGGGTGATCTAAGCAAGCCTGGTATGTGGATGGGTTGGATGTCATGGTGGTTTGCTTGCTTTAGATCTAAGGACCGGTTCATGCGAGAATAAGCCAGGACTACAGTGCCACCACGAGGCCAAGTATGGGTGCGGTGTAGCTGATTAATTAGGGCCTTGCTAGTGCTGTTTGGACCATTGTGGATGCTCGGGGAAGGGGTAGTCGGATTGGGTTTGTTGATGATTGGTGGGACTACCCTGGACTCCGAATGGCTCAAGAGGGGGCCCTTGGTTGAAGATGTGCTCTGTAGGAGACATCGCCACCGGTGAAACCTTAGTGGGGTCTAAATAGGCTAGTAATCCATTTGTAAAGGCTATTTTGTGATCTCTTGGCCATACACCAAAGGAAGTGTAATCAGCATAAGAGAGGTTTCTTTAGTCACCGACGGGTGATGAAATCACAAACACGTGGGTAAAGTGGTACAAACTCTGCAGATTGTGTCTAAAACTATCATGATAGCCGTGCTCCCGGTTATGAGCACCTGGACAACTTCCATGATTAGAGGGTACTTGGTATTTGGTATGGTTATGGTTGGTATTATGGTTATGGATTAATTTCTGGTATTGAATATGATTATTGGCAAATGGTGAAATCTGGAATTATGGATGAGGATGGTGAATTATGGACTGTTACTATGATATTACTTATGATTATGATGGGTTTACTTCACATGCATATAATATATTGCTTTCCAAATGTTTTAATGTACTTTTCAGCACTTTGCCATTATTATTGTCATCATTTGAATCAGCCACATGTCATACTTTCCACACTTGCTGAGTACGACATGTACTCACTCTTGCAATCCCCCCCCCCACAGTTGCAGGTCAGGATTGGGAGTTTAATGGTGAGAATGCGGAGTTCTAGGTCATGTCTACCGTCAGCTTTGCCTGTGGTGTTGATTGGAGCTGCGCTATACCCTATTGCTTATGCTGCCTAGCTCTTTAGTTTGCTTAATTAGAGTATTTCCACTGCATTAGTCGAACTTGTCATTAATATCCATTAGAGATTGTATTCGAGGATAATAAGAATTATGTAACAGAATTTGGTTAATTAATCTTGTTTTGTGGTAATTATCTGTATATCGTTTGTGATTGCACTCGTGTATGTGTGATGAACATCCTGGGCACACATATGCGTTAGCTTGGTTCATTTTTTGGAACCGGGCGTCACAAGCAGTCCCCTGAGCTTCCACGGCACTAAGGCCGCCCTCCAGATAGCCTCGGTCGCCGTCGAGGAAGGTCCTGCAGCAGAAGCTTCTACCTCCGGAGTCGGCTCCGAAGGTCCTGCTGCCAGATCATCAGCAACTGGTCCCTCAGGTGAAGGAACGGTCGCTTCGTCTTGGCACCTTGGCTCATGCGCGGACACCTCCAGAACTACCACCTCCAGTGCAGGCGTTGAAGATTCGGCCGGAGCTGAGGCCGCTTCTGGCTCTGACGCTGGTGCCTCCTCCACCGCCGGTTCAGACACCAGTACTTTGACCTCCACCGGCTCGGGCGCCGGCACTTCCACAACAACCAGATCGGGCGTCGAAACTTCATCAACCACCGGTTCTGCCACTGGGGCTTCAGTAACATCTGGCTCTAAGGCCGGAACTGCAGCTACCTCCGGCTCTGGGGCCAGAGCGTCCGTCATCACAGCATCCAAAACCGGAGCTTCAACCTCCGGTGCTGGTGCCGCTGGTACATCTTCATTCTTGTGGTCCGACGCTACCATGGGTGCATCGGGAGATGAGTCGAGGTCCAGAACCACGACAGCTGGCATCGGGGCTACCGTAACCTCAGCCACCACTTGAGGCGACGTCGGGATTGGAGCCGGAACCTCCGCCTGCACAGCATCAGCCGCTGTTGCAGGAATCGGAGCTTCAGCCCCTTTTTTGGGTACCCTGTGGATGAAGGACGAAGCAACTCAAAATATGACTACAACAAAAACAATCAATTGAGGTAAAAAAATCAAATTTACCTTGGAAGGCTTCCGCTCCATCTAGCGCGGAACCTCTTCACCGGACGCTCAGAACCAGACCCTATCGCCACTGGCGTGGTAGCTCTCGAAGGCTCCCCGGAGCTTGCTCCCGCCGTCAGCAACGTCTTGGTTGAGGCCCCCTTGACTAAGAAGGACCCTCAGACCTAGAGCCCTCAGCTGGCCCTGGTACCGGAGCCACATGGTTGGAACTGGCGTCCCGGAGAGATGCCGATGTTGGAGTGGTTGTCGCTGTCGAAGACCTCCCCCGCCGGGGAGAAGGAGTTGTAGTGGAAGGAGCAAGTCTGACGGACCTCCCGTCAGAGTGCTTCAACTTCCTCTTGCGGCTCGAGGGCTCGGCCAACTCCTTGCCCTTGCATATGACTTCAGCTCTTGGTTTTGGGGCAGGAGCAGGTCCACCCTTTGAAGCTCCGGGAATCACCACCCCGGAGGTTGATCACCTCTCCATCAGGCCCAAGTCGTCCAACAGCGGCATCTTCCTCCGAATCTCTCTGCACTCCTCTAGTATCATATTCAAAGGAAGGAAGGTCGTCGGTGGAGACACGTCGCCAGGGCGGATGTTCCCAGGCTAGAACTTCTTGAGATGGGTCTTCAAGGCTTCACCGTTCAAGTTGGTGCCCAAACCAACCTCAATGCAGTTTGTATCCATCTCACTGTTGAAGGCCCAGGCAGGCCGCCCCTAGCTCTCAGCAGGGCCCACCTGTTCGTCAATAAGTTGCCGAAGACTATCTGGGGGGTCACCCCACCTTTGACACACTCCTGGATTCTGTGCAGAATAGGCTTGTACTCCCTCGACAGCTTCGGCACGTCACTCCAAATGTCGGTGTCGATGCGGGGGAGGCCTTCAGGCAGTTCCAACCTCTCGTGTCCCTCAACGGTGATGACCACCTAGTCTTTCTTCCAGTCGTCCCACTTGCCGGAAGGAAAGGACCTCAAGTACTTGAGGGGGGGTTTCCGCTTCACAAAGTAGTATAAGCCGATGAACTCATCACTCTTCCCGGTGGGGTGGACAGTGAAGAAAGTCCGGAACAACTCCACGCAAGGGAGCACACCCACCCACATCTCGCAAAAGTGGACGACAGTCACCACCAGCAAGATTGAGTGGGGGCCAAGATGGTGGAGCTGCAGAGCATAGAAATCTAGCAGCATCAGAAAGAAAGTGGAGAAAGGCGGGATCAAACTTGCCATGGCGTACCCAAGGAAGTAAACCATATCCCTGGCTCGCTCCTTCTTGAAGGGAAGCTTGCTGCAACGAATTCCATTGTCGAAGGAGTCACTAGACCAACCCATGTAGGTCCGGACCCTAGACAAATCCTTCTTGTTCCTAATGCGGCTCTTTGGAAGTCCCAACTTCATCGTAGCACGGCGTGGCGAGAGAGGAAAAGCAAGCAAAAGTTTGGAGGATTCGAGCGCAAGTTCAAATGAAAGCGTAAGAAACCCTCAAATCGAGCGCGCTTTCCTTCTTAAGTAAGCCCCCGCAACGCTTGGATGGAAACCACAGAAGGGCCAAGGATACAGTTCAAAAACTTTACCCTGCCAGTGACAAGGGGGCCCGGGGCCACCCCGACGATCAAGTCGAGGTCTTACCCTAGGCGAATAGTTGTCATGATGAAAGGCGGGAAACCTAAGGGTGGCGGCCTCACAGGGCGCGCGGAACCGATACAGTTTTTGTATTGGGAACCAGCGACCTTCAATTGTGTGAGATCCGCACACACAGATCTCACCTGCCGCATCCAAGATATGCCACGTGACGATGGTTTAACTGCGAACCACCACCCCAATGGCACATCCAAAAACCCTTGAAGACACAACACGGAAATCGAAAGATGGACCCACCTCTGGCAGAATGACTTTATCCAATGGGTCTCTCCAAGAGGTGGGCCCAAGGGGCCACTGTCGGTACCTTGTGTACCGAATACCCCTTGGGACTGCAAAGAGTGCAAAGGAACTCCACCTATCTAAGTTGAAGACCTCCGAAGGCCCCACGTGTCATACGGAACTGGACCTGCCTCCCTTCCATGGTTAGTCCCGGTGCCGCCACGTGTATCATAAAACCGGAGCTACATTCCATACACGGGAAAGCTCCAGACTATATACCTGTGTGGCACCCCCGGACCTAACCCCCGACAGAGGGAAGCTCCGGTACTGACACATGTATAACAGCACCAGACCTACCCGTCCTATACGGTAAGCTCCAGAGCTGCCACGCGTCCAATCGTCGGACCTTCAACTTCAAGAGGTTGATTGGTGGACCTCCAACGGCTCAGACCTTCAAGGAACATTAAAGCTTCAAGACCCGATTATGTGTCATTAATGTTGTCTTAATGACACACGATCGGAGGACCCTTAATACCAGTAATGCCACTATCAAGGTGCGTTACCACGCTATTAAGGGTAATTAAGTACATTAATTGTGTATTAAGCATCAGTAACCGCCAGGGCCACATGCCGGGTCAGGCTAACGATGTAACAACCAGTCCTTGTACTATAAAAGGACCGGTCGAGCGATACAAAAAAAAGGTGCAGACACACACGCGCGCTCAAGACACTCTAGTCTCTGACACTCTAGCGCTCAGATGCTCAATACAACAGCAACACACCCATGGAGTAGGGTATTACGCTCAGGCGGCCTGAACCACGTAAATCCTCGTGTCAACTAGCCACCTTCTTCTGAATCTTTGTGCGCCCCAACCGAACTACAAACTCCGCGGGCTGCCAGCGGTAGTACCGGGAGAATTATCGGAACCAAACTCCGACAAGGAAAGAGGCACCGCCGGGAGAAGAAAAAAGAGGGAAGGAAGAGGAAGAAAAAGAGGAGGGCGCCGTCGTCCGCCGGAGATCGTCTTCGTCGTCGTGCCGCCGGAGGACCGTTGCGCCATCCACTTCGTCTACGTATTGCCTTCGTCCCGCGATCGTCGAAGCTGTTACATCTACGGTAGGATTCGTTTTTCCGATGCGAGTTTTAGCGACGTATTAAATCTAGTAGACGTAATTTGATTGTAGTTGCACCATAAAATTATTTTCAGCAGCATTAATTCTCGCTAAAACCCCTGTAAACTCGTATGAACACGTATGAACTAGTTGCATCTAATTAATAAACAACCATAGTTAATTAATTATTGAACTTTGCATGCATGCATGTCATCGCATGTTGATTAGTATGTGTGCATCATGTTGATTTGTATGTATTTTCTTGTATGTGTGATCACGAGTAGAGGGAAGTGCTCAAGAGGTCGTGTACGAGGATTTCCAGAACCAAGACTTCGAAGCACTTGAGCAACCCTATCCTTCAGAACAACGCAAGTGTCCTTGAAGTATATTGATCATGTTTTAAAATAAATGTTTTGTTTGCAAAACTGCATGCTGTGTCAATTTGATGGGAAATCCTATGGTAGGAAGTTTACTAGATTTGTTTAACCACCCTTGTCACCTGGAATTATGGTAGAGATTCGGGAATGGCTTTTTACCATTTTGCTTTACTTAATTAATTGAGATGGGAGAACAACACTACACATTTAATTATGTGTTAATGATATTCTGGTTAATATGAACTGGTCAGTACGGTACAATAATGGGTGATCTAAGCAAGCCTGGTATGTGGACGGGTTGGATGTTATGGTGGTTGCTTGCTTTAGATCTAAGGACCGGTTCATGCGAGAATAGGCTAGGACTACAGTGTCACCACGAGGCCAAGTATGGGTGTGGCGTAGCTGATTAATTAGGGTATTGCTGGTATTGTGTGGATCATTTGGCGCACCGGGGAAGGGGAGTCGGATTAGGTTTGGATTTGTGGCACGGACTCCCTGGGATCCGAATGGCACAAGAGGAGGGCCTTGGTTGAAGATGTGCTCTATAGGAGACATCACCACCGGTGAAACCTCAGTGGGTCCGTACATGCTAGTAGTCTCTTTGTAAAGGCTATTTTGTGATCTCTTGGACATACACCAAAGGAAATGTAATTGGCATAAGGGAGGTTCTTTAGTCGCTGATGGGTGATGAAATCACAAACACGTGGGTAAAGTGGTACAAACTCTGCAGAGTATTAAAACTATCATGATAGTCGTGCTCCCAGTTATGAGCGCCTGGATGACCAACATGATTAGAGGGAAACTGGTTTTTTGGATGGTTATGGTTGATTATGGATTAATTTCTGGTATTGAATATGGTTATTGGCAATGGTGAAATCTGGTTTAATGATGATGGATATGGAATATGGACTTGTACTATAATAATCATTGTGGGATATGATGGGTTTATTTCACATACATAATACATATTGCTTTTCAAATGTTTTACTGTACTTTTCAGCACTTATCCATTAATATTGTCGTCATTTGAATCAGCCACATGTCATACATTCCACACTTGCTGAGTACGACATGTACTCACCCTTGCAATCCCCCCACCAACAGTTTCAGGTGATGGTTGGGAGTGTCATGAGGATAATGCGGAGTTCTAGGCTCTGTGCTGCCGTCGACTTGCCTGTGGTGTTATTGGAGCTGCGCTATCCCTTTTGATTAGTTTACTTAATTAGTTTATTTCAGCTGCATTAGTTCAAACTTGTCATTAATATCCATTAGAGCTTGTATTCGAGGATATAATAAATTATGTAATAAGAGTACTTATTTAATAATTTGAGCTGTGGTAGTTATCTGTTTATCATTTGTGAATCACTTGTATATGTGTGTTAAACATCCTGGGCACACATATACTGCACTTGGTTCATTTTCGGAACCGGGTGTCACATCCTTGGAAGAGATTTGAGGCTTAAGGGTTGCAGAGTACCAACAAGTATGGGACTTCTTGGGCAAAGCCAATGGCGCGCTGACGCCGCTGGGCTTTAGTCCCGTGCGTCCATACGATCTGGAGCTGGAGCTGGCCCATGCGTTGAAGGCGTTGAGCTCGGTTGGCAACAAACTCAACAAGATGGGCGACGTCATCGCGGATCAATTGGAAACTGAAGGAAAATCCCTGGTGAAGAACGTCGTAGAGTACATGCTGACGTGCTACACAAGCCGGGATCCTCATTTCCATCTAGACCCGGTGCTTGAAGGTCCCATCAACGGAGAGGGAGATGCCGCCAAGACCAGCGTGTCGGAGGTTGCCCAGAAGGTCGCCTCGTTCTTCCGTAATATTTAAGACTTTCACCTTGTAGCTCCCACTTGTATCTTCTCTTCTTTTCTCCAATTTTATAATCTCTTGTCTTCAGATGAATGAAATCCAAGAAATTTATGAATTTCATTTTTTGTCTTCAACCTTTGTCTCACTTGTCCCCCTGGTAGATGTACCCAATTTGATTGCGAACATGTACCAAAAGGATGTAGCATTTTGTTGAAGACTTGAGTGCTTCGAACTTGTAGAGTATAAGTCCGAAGTCGTCGGTAGCAGGGGCCCATTGAGGTTGTCGGAGCTTAGTAGCTCCAGCAGCGACCACTGTCAACACGTAGAGCGTTGATAGCAGACCCCATTGGGGTGTCCTTATACCATCTTTTCTTCACGTTGACGGCTGGCCCCTAGGTTTGTCAGAACTTGATAGCTCCGGCGGCACCTGCTATCAATGTTTAAAACATCGACAATGGGTCACCTTAGGAAATTTCGAGGCTTTGATAGCTCCGGCATCATCCACCATCATCATGAGATTTTTATTTTTCCTGCACACTGAAGTCAAGGAAAATAGTAAAATTTGTTTCTTATCTATAACTCATTTGCGGCTTACTATTCCCGAAAGAAATTTTTAGGTCGACAACAATTCTTCACACAATTAAGTGCATTTGTTTATGTTCTCCAGGTCCGATCGTTTCCTAGACACACCTTACTCAGGCCTGTCGGGGTGTAGGTAGAGTGGCGTACTTAGGGTGCAGGACCAGGCTAAGTCGTTAGCACACTCTGGACCTAGATTGGCTTGGCGTTCAGGCGAGTAGGCCATTCAACAATGTTAAGATCAGAAAGAATTAACAATTCAACTTGAATTGTACATGAACTGTTCGAGCTAATGTTTCTTAAGAATTACACAACTTTGTTATAGACAAGAAAGAGAAAAATAAAAAGAATGAGCCTGTACAAAATAAATGCACGTGGAGTCTGTTTTTACATAATGATGTCTTTGATTATAGGTGCGGGGTACAGGGGAAACAAGTACACTCTTAGGGTACGGAACCAGGCTAAGTGTATTGCGTTTCTTATTTGACCCAGGGTAACTAGCTACACTTTTAGTTCTGGGACTGTGTCAAGTGTTGCTTGAACTTTGCAGACCATCCGGGAAAGGTCCGACTGATCTCCCAGAGGAGCTACCCGACTCTGTACAATGATGCTATAACATACATCATATGTAATTACAGACTCACCTCCGTGATATTAAGTGCATAACTTACGGAGGTGCTCAATGTTCCAAGGAGTAGGGAGCAGTGTTCCATCCTCAATTGCCAAGCGAACGCATCCGGGACGGGATACTTTGATCACACTAAAGGGTCCTTACCAACTGGGGGAAAGTTTGTTTAACCCTTCTCGAGTTTGTATTCTTCGTAGCACCAGATCGCCTTCCTCAAGTTGTCGGTTATGCACATGCCTTTGGTGGTAGCGCCGGAGAGCTTGGCGGTATTGTGCATTTCGAACAGCTGCTCGACACCTTCCCTCTTAAAAGAGGTCAAGGTCTTCACGCTGGAGCTGGTCCTGTGTGGCTTCATCGAAGGCCCGGACCCGGAGCGACCCCAAGGTGATTTCTGGAGGAAGGACTGCTTCAGCTCCGTACACCAGGAAGAAGGATGTCTCTCTAGTTGACCGGTTTGGAGTTGTCCTGTTTGCCCACAAGGTGGGTGGAAGCTCTTCAATCCACTTGGCTCCGTGTTTTTTTAGGCGCTCATATGTGCGTGTCTTGAGTCCTTTAAGGATTTATGTATTTTCTCTCTCAGGGCCATTGCTTGCCGGATGAGCTACGGAAGCGTAGCCGACTTGAATGTCGAGGTCTTCGCAATATCCTTGGAGTGCAGAGCTTGTGAATTGGATCCCGTTGTCAGTTATGATCTTGTTTGGGACTTCAAGAAATTGATAGCTGATTGCTTGTTTATTGTCACAACTGGAGTTGCTTCCGGCCACTTAGTGAACTTGTCGATGGCGACATACAGGAACTTGTAACCTCCGACGGCTTTTGGGAAAGGTCCCAAGATATCCATAACCCACACGGCGAATGGCCATGTCGGAGGTATCATTTGTAGAGGTTGAGCTGATGTGTGAATTTTCTTCGCATGAAACTGGCATTGCTTCACATTTCTTCACTAGCTCAGTTGCATCCTGGAGTGTTGTATGCCAGTAAAAACCATGCCAGAAGACTTTACCGACCAACGTGCGGGAAGATGTGTGGTTCCCACACTCGCCTGCATGGATTTCCACGAGGAGCTCGCGGCCTTCTTCCCTTGTAATGCATTACATTAGGACGCCGTTGGCACCACACCGGTAGAGATCCCCTTCTACCAATGTGTATCTTTTAGCCAATCTGACTATCCGGTCAGCAGATACATTATCTTCATGAAGGATATTGTCTTTCAAGTAGCTCCGGATCTCCGAGATCCATGCATTGGAGCTAACTTGAGCTTCTGAGTCTTGCGTGCTAGGTTGCTCGGAGCTTCCTGCAGCACCTACAACCCTTGATGGACGCCATGGTAACAGGGCCATCGGGACCGCCAGCTTCAAGGTGCTGGTCTCGCACCCTTCGCTTAGTTCGGCAGGATGAGCTGGTTGTCTTGACAATCTCCAGACAAAGGTTTCGTCGGGAACCGGAGCTCCGATTGAAGCTTTCGTCGAGAGTTCGTCAGCTTTAGCGTTGTTGAGACACTAGACATGGCAAAGATTCAGGAATTCGAAATCCTTCTGAATCTTTTGGACTTCAAGTAGATATGCAGCTAGTTGAGGGTTGTTGCAGCAGCATTCACCTTTGACTTGTTTTATAATGAGTTGTGAATCACCCTTTACCAACAGCTGCTTGACACCATATGATAGTGCCACCTTGATCCCATAGATTAGTGCTTCATACTCCGCCATGTTGTTGGTCGCCTTGAAGTCAAGGTGAACCATGTATTTGAACTTCTCCCCAGTCGGAGCGAGGAGAAGGATTCCAGCTCTGGCCCCCTGCTTCTGCACGGAGCCGTCGAAGTATAGAGTCTAGTGAGGCTTAGTGAAGACCAGAGCCTTAGGTTCCGGTTTCTGCTCACTAGGGCCCCCAGGATTTGATGGAGAGGGGGTCCATTCCACCACAAAGTCTGCCAATGCTTGACTCTTGATTGCTTGTCTTGGGACGAATTCAAGATTGAACTCGGCCAATTCCGCTGCCCACTTTGCAATGTTCCCAGTAGAGTTGGGGTTATGCAAGATTACACGCAGTGGGTAAGAGGTTACCACTGAAATATTGTGAGATTAGAAGTAGTGATGAAGCTTTCTAGAGGTGATAAGAACTGCGTAGAGCAGCTTATGCACCTCTAGGTATCGAGTCTTGGCATCATGAAGTACCTCACTAATGAAGTACACTGGGCGTTGGACTGTTCGGACCTTCTCGGAGGGGCCCGGAGCTTCCTCCTCATCAACCAGGACCCTCCCGGAGGGGTCCGAACCTTCTTCGGGGACCTCCAGGTTCTTGCTAGAGGAATCCGGAGCTTCTTATGAAGTGACCCGGACCTTTCCGGAAGGGTCCGGATCTTCTTGTTCAGCAACAGTAACTCCTTCATTTGAAGGAGGTTGATCCTCTGGCATCTCACCTCGAGGATCCAGGTCTGGGGGCTAGGACCCAGACTCACTTTCAGGTAGCCCCGGACCTTCCCGGAGGGGTCCGGATTTTTTAACTGGGTATGATTCTGGTCTTTCCGCAACCAGGACCATGTTGTCAACTTCGTCCGTTGCTGAAATGTAAAGCAGAAGTGGCTCACCAGGGTTCAGAGCTACCAAAGTTGGTAGAGTGGTGAGGAGCTGCTTCAGCTCTTGGAATGCCTTTTCTGCTTCTTAAGACCATTGGAATGGTCCAGACTTCCTCAATAATTTGGAGAAGGGTAGTGCCCGTTCCGCCAATCTTGAGATGAACCGGCTGAGGGCAGCTAGACACCCAGTTAATTTCTGGACATCCTTGATGCAAGCTGGTGGCCGCATGTCTTCAATAGCTTTAATCTTCGCCGGATATGCTTCTATTCCTCGGTGGTTCACCAAGAATCCAAGAAGCTTTCCAGAGCTAACCCCAAAGACACACTTGTCTAGGTTCAGCTTTGTGCGTGTGATTCGCAACTTGTCGAAGACAGCTTGCAAGGTGTCAAGAAATGACTCCTTGTTCTTGATATTGACGATGATGTCATCGACGTACACTTCCACTACATCTCTGATGAGCTCTCCAAAAGTTTTGTACATAGGTCGCACAAATGTTGAAGCGGCATTTTTTAGACCGAATGGCATTGCAGTGTAACAGTACAATCCATCTACTGTGATGAAAGCAGTATGCTCTTCATCTTCCCTAGACATTCTGATTTGATGATACCCAGAATATGCGTCTAGGAAACACAGTAGTTCACACCCGGAGGTGGAATCCACTATCTGATCTATTCTAGGTAGTGGAAATGGATCCTTTGGGCATGCCTTATTCAGTGTTGTGTAGTCGATACACATCCAAAGCTTCCCGCTGACCTTGGGTACAACGACTGGGTTTGCCAACCATTTTGGGTGGAAGACTTCTCGGATGAATCTAGCTTCGAGCAACTTCTTCACTTCTTGGCGTATGAAGTTTTGTCGCTCTACTAATTGCTTCCGGGGCTTCTGATGTATAGGCCGAGCGTCGGGATGAATCTTCAGATTGTGCTCAATCACTTCCCTAGGGATCCCAGGCATTTGCGACGGTTGCCAGGCAAACACGTCAACATTAGCCCGGAGGAAAGTGATGAGCGCGAGTTCCTATTTTTCGTTCAGACCTCCCGATATACGGGTGGTCTGGGTAGCGTCGGAACCAATTTGGACGACTTTGACGGGAATGTCGGTGTCGCCGCTTGGTTGCACACGAGGTGCAGAAGTTGAGCCTCGATGACGAATGCTCGGGGGCTTCGGAGCTTGCTCCTTTCCGGTTTCTTCCTCCTGCGTTGTAGCAAGCGCGTGGAGTTCCTCCAGAGCAGTAACTCCGGCGGTGCGATCTCCACAGATTCGGAGAATGCCTGAGGGTGTTGGCATCTTCAACACCAAGTATCCATAATGAGCAACAGCCATGAATTTGTATAAAGTTGGCCTGCCCAAGATGGCGTTGAATGGCAAGTTGATCTGTGCCACGTCGAAGACCAACTTCTCAGTTTTGTAATTCTCCCGAGTTTCGAAGGTCACCGGGAGAGTAATGGCACCGGGTGGAGTTATGGCCCTCGTACCTACTCCAGAGAAAGGTCGAGAGGGGCGAAGATTCGAAGGTCGGAGCTGAAGCTTGATGAAGGCTTTGAAGCTTATGAGGTTCAGCCCCAAACCTCCATCCACCATTACGTGGTGGAGCTGGATGTTATTGATGGTCGGAGATACCATCAGTTTAAGTTGGCCAGCTCCGATCATGTTTTGAGGGCAGTCCGAAGCATCGAAGATGATGGTAGTAACCATCCACTTCCGATGAGGCTCCGCCCTAGCGGTGTGAGCTACAAAGGCCATGTCCCGCTGCATTGTCTTGAGGACATGGAAGGAAGTGATGTCCCATGAACCACCAAAGATGGTGTTCATGGTCTTCCAGCGCTCGTTGTCGGAGACGTCAGAGTCGTCATTAACGGGGGTGTAAACAGCCTTCAAGACCTTTTTGGGGTCTTGAAAGCCTAACTCCTCTTCAGTCGGAGCTTCATCAACTTTTTGTTTCCCTTCACTTTGATGGAAAGGAGCTTCTTCCCGGCGCTTGTTGTAGCGCTCGGCAAGGTTCTGGACCTCTCAGCAGTTTTCTAGGTTGTGACTATCCGTCTTGTGTATGGGACACCACATCTTGGAGCTGCCACCATCTTTAGACGACGGTCGAGGTCGTTTCTTGGGGTGTGGCCCCCGGCCACCCGGAGCTGCAGCAGCTGTAGTGGTAGGTGTGTCGACCGACGGCATTTTCTTGCCGTTAGACTTTTTCTTCTGCTTGCCACTCCCAAAGGTTGTGGCTTCACCCTTGGAGGATTTTTTGTTAGCCTCCGGAGGTGGTTGGGAGTGCATTTCATGGCCCTCAGTAGCCTTGGCACACTTGTCTGCCAAACTGAAGAGTGTCGTAACGCTGGTGACTTCCTTAGTCGCCAGCTTCTCCAGCATTTTTTTATCTCGAACGCCCTGCTTGAATGCTACAATAAAAGAAGCGCTTGAGATGGAAGGAATGGTATTTTGTACCTGGGAGAACCTCTAGATGAAAGATTGCAAGGACTCTCCCCCTTTTTGCTTGACAACAAAAAGATCTAGTTTTCTACCTGGTTAGGTGTATGAGCTCCTGAAATTGGCGGTGAACTGTTGGCACAATTCTGCCCAACTGTTGATGGAGTCAGGCGGAAGGCCCATGAACCAAGACCCGGCGGTCCCAGTCAAAGCCACAGGGAAATAATTGGCCATCAGGGCCTCATTTCCCCCAGTCACAAGGATAGCGGTAGAGTAGATTTGGAAAAATTCTGCGGGGTTGACAGTCCCGTCAAATTTCTCCGGCAAGTGTGGTCGGAACTTTTGCGGCCATCTGACCATGCGTAGGTGCATGGCCATGGCAGAACAGCCTCCTCCTACTACCTCAGGAGCAGGACTATCCCGAGCTTCTCGCCTCTCGCGAGCACGCTCAATGTGGACGCGACCGTCTTGTTGCCGCTAACGATGATCAAGCTCCGCCTGGAGGTCATGAGTCGAAAGTCTTGTTACCGTGTGAGTATGTCCCATCCCGGAAGGCAGCGACGTCGCCTGTTGAGATGCATCACGCCTCCTATGCTGCAAAGCATGTGGACCGAGTCTACCCGACAAGGTCTGATGCTGTGAAGGGGCCCGCCCCAAGGGGGGAGGACCTTGATTGCTGATGCCATCGGCTGCTGCTGCAACCAGATGTTCCACATCAGCTCTCCAATGCTCCATCGCACCCTGGAGTGCTCCTAGAGGTGGTGGACGTTGGAGAAGAGCACGCGCAGCATTAAGAGCATGTTCGGGGTTGTGGTTCGCCCATGCAGTGACTGACGCAGACGCCCCATCTCAATGTCTAGTTTGATTCGCAGGAGCAGATGGTGGCGGCGGTGGCATGACTCCTGCTGGAGCTACATCACCTGCTGGCTGTTGCATATTGGAGGGTGTAAGTGCATCTAGGATATCCCTTGTGGGTTTTGGCTAATTGATGACAAACATATGAGATCCTAATGAAACTATTGAGATGACTGCAGGACAGATAAGTCAAACAGCTCGGTGCACACAAAAAGGTGAAAATGGAGTGGTGTCCAAAGAGGGATACTTTGATGGAGCTTGGAAGATCAAAATTAGATTTTGAATGTATAGGGAGTGTATGAAAGACACACTTCAAGAGCTCACAACTTTGCACTGGGGTAAGGGCTTAAAATTAACTTAAAATTCACAATGCACCGGGCTAGTCCGATCATGGACCGGACTAGTCCGTTTAACTCTCTAGAATCTCTCAAATTGGGAGATAGGACTAGTCCGTGTGTTCACCGGACTAGTCCGTTGAACTTTCTGTAGTCTCCCTTCTGTGGAGATCGGACTAGTCCGCGGACTAGTCCGTTGCACTTCTGGAGTTCACCTCCACACAGCACCGGACTAGTCCGAGCTTGGACCGGAATAGTCCGGCAGACTTTCTGGACTTCAAAGTACACTGAGACCGGACAAGTCCGGACTTGCACCAGACTAGTCCGGTATTAGGGGTTTTCAACGGTTACTTTTTGTAAACCCTATAAATAGAGAATCCACGGCCTTCCAAATGAAAAACACGACATATACTGTTGCAAACACAAACCCTAGTGCCGCCACTTCATCCCAAGAGCCCAAAACACATCTCCCCACACATCTAAAGTTCAAAAAGAGTGAAATCAATTGAACAGTTGGATTCGGGATTGGGAGATCGTTGTTCCTTCATTGCGAGCTCTTGGGGTTTGATCTTTCTACACTTATACTCTGCATTGTAATACTTTTGAGTGTATTTGATCACTTCTTTCGTTGTAATTCTCGTGGGAGCCCTCAACGTGTGAGGTTGCCCCACAAACTTGGTGATTACCCGTGATAGTGGAATCAAGTCGGCCTTCGTGGTGACTTGAAGAGGGAAAGGGTTGGAGACCCGGCTCTGAGTGAGCTTCCTCAACGAGGACGTAGATCTCTTGGTGAGATCGAACCTCGAGAAAAATTGGTGTGTCTTGCACCTTATTTCCTTTACATTTTGTTCATTAGATCACTTGAGTGCTAAACATCAATCTATGGCAATTATAAGTTTTCACTTGCATTCTTACATTAATATCAAGCAAAAATATCAGTTGTTCTCATTTCCGCTGCTATAGAAATTTAGTTTCCCAAATAACACCTGATCAACACACATAATTCTAGCACACCGGACAAGTCCACCCACACGATCGGACTAGTCTGGCCAACCAAGTTTTGACGATTGTATTTAGTGTGCAGGAAATTCAAAAGGCCTATTCACCCCACCCTCTAGGCCACATTCAATTGGTATCAGAGCAAGGTTCTCCGCTAACAAGACTCACATCTCGAAGAGATCAATGGCCTCTGAGAAGAACAAAAATATCTCGAAGATGAACATTAATGAGGAGGAACAAGAAACTAAAGCCTTTGATGTGATGAAAGAGAGCCCACACGATGATGAAGAAGTGTGACAACTAAAGGCACTCCTGAGAAAGAAACTGCTAGAACAAAAGGGAAAAGAAGAAGAGAAGACGACGGGGAGTGGTCATCACGACTACTCCCAACATCCTTACAACTACAACCGTCTCAATTCAAACAATAACTATCTTTCCATTCCTATGGGAAAACCTCCACAGTTTGACGGAAGCGACTATACCATGTGGAAGTACAACATGAAGATGCATCTAATATCCCTAAATCCTAGTCCGTGGCACATTGTTTGCACTGGCATAGATATCCCGGACACGGATGAAGAACTCACCCCAGAACAAGAACAAGAGATTCACAGAAATGCACAAGCCGTCACCATGATCACATCATCACTAAGCAGAGAGGAATTCACCAAGATCGATGGCTTAGAAAGTGCAAAGGAAATATGGGATACACTCAAGATAGCTCACGAAGGAAATAGGTCGGTTCGTGAAGCTAAAATCGATATGCTTGAAGGAGAGTTGGGGAGATTTGCTATTGAAGAAGGCAAATCACCTCAAGACATGTACAACCGGATGAAGGCACTCATTAACAAAATTCGTGCCTATGGAAGTAAGAAATGGACGGATCACGAGATGGTCAAGAGAATGATTAGAGCCTTCATGCCAAGAAATGTCACACTTTGCTCAATGATTAGATAAAGTCCCGGGTTTCACAAAATGACTCCCGATGAGTTGTTGGGGAAGATCATAAATCATGAAATGATGGAGAAAGAGGCACAATACGTCAAAGACTTGGTCGAACTCACTTCCTCAAAGAAACTCGTGAAGATCAAGATGATGGGCATACAAGTGACGAGAGCACCAATCTTGATGATGAAGAAATGGTACTCTTTATCAAGAAGTTCATGCGAATGATGAAAAGAAGACACGACAATAACTCAAATGAAGGCAAAAGCAAGGATAAAGGAAAATCCAAGGCTCGACGCACTTGCTACAACTGCGGAGAGTATGGTCACTTCATGATGGATTGCCCTTATGAAGAAAACAAAAGGAAGAAGGAAACAAGACCTCAAGAAAAGAAGAATTTCAGAAAGAGAAGACAAGCCCATGAAGCTCACATTGGCAAGGAGTGGGACTCAAACGACGAGTCCTCCTCTGATGAAGAAGAAGAGATGGCCACTATCGCAATCAAGAAACCTACTATGAAGGCCACACTCTTCCCAAACATGAAAGGATGGGATATGAACAACCACACTTGCCTTATGGCTAAGGAAGGCAAGAAAAAGGTACGACTCACTCCTCCTACGCTAAATTCCTCTATTGATGACTTTGATAGCTCTAGTGATAATGAAGAAATGTTTAAAGGACTAAGTAAAATTGCTCTAAATAAAATGTAAATGTTGTCGAACGAAATCTTTGAAAAAGAGGAACTTCTTAACCGACAAGAAGATATGCTCATCCATGAAAGAAAGAGATATCAAGAAGTTGAAAAGCTTCTTGAGCTTGAAAGAGAGAAGAACGAGTCGCTTGAGATTGAGCTAGCCTTGAGTAAGGAAACTTACTCAAAGCTAGAAGACTCGCATATTGCAATCAAGGAAGAACTTGCTAACTTGTCAAAAGTTAACAAGATCCTTGAGGTGCAAGTTGAGTTGCTCAAGCAAAGTGACTCCTCTTCCTCCAAGAGCTCTTCCTCCAAAGATATGAGTTCGACAACAATCGGAACTTGCACTTGCTATGGTAAGAAGAATGTTATTTCTAATACTTCAAATTCTCATAATATGCATGTCCCACCAAGCGACATCTTTGATAAGGAGAAGATCAAATATGCACGCAGTGCATATATGGTCACTAGACCTCCTAATGTCAAAGATGGCCTTGGTTTTGACAGGAACAAACACATGTCTACTCCCAAACATGCTAAGAATGGAATTGTCTTTATTAAGGAAAAATCCCATGAATCTGATTTACAAATATTGTTTCGTATATTTGATGCTTCCTATGTTCTTATGAAAGCCAAACATGGAAAAGTCAGTGCTAAATATACAGGGCCACGCCACAAGAACTTAAAAACTTGTGTGTGGGTGCCCAAGACTCTTGTGACTAACCTGAGAGGACCCAAGCAAGCTTGGGTACCTAAAAACAAGGAATAATTCTTTTTTGCGGGCTTATTCCTACGGTGGGTCTAAATGGTTGCTAGATAGCGGATGCACAAATCACATGACCGGAGAGAGAGGTATGTTTGTGGAGTACGAATATAACAAGGATCCAAATGAAGGCATATACTTCGGAGACAACAGCCAAGGAAAGGTCCTTAGTAGCGGTAACATTGAAATATCCGCTCAACACACATTATCCAATGTCTTACATGTAGATTCTCTATATTATAACCTTTTGTCAATATCCCAACTATGCGACAAAGGTTACAACTGTTTATTCACTAATGAGGGTGTGACCGTTTTTAGAAGAAGCGATGGCTCGATTGCATTCAAGGGAATGTTGAAGGGAAAGCTTTTTCTTGTTGACTTCAACAAAGATAAAGTCAAACTCAACACTTGATTGGTTGCTAAGACCAACATGGGATGGTTGTGGCATAGACGGCTAGCCCATGTTGGGATGAGAAATCTGCAGAAACTTCTAAAAGGTGGTCACATCCGTGGTCTTAAGGATGTGGTTTTTGAAAAAGACAGGTCGTGCAGGCTTGTCAAGCAAGAAAACAAGTCAGAGCACCACACCCCACCAAGAATGTGATGACTACCGCAAGACCGCTGAAACTCCTCTACATGGATCTCTTTGGTCCAATTTCATACATCAACATCGGCGGTAACAAATACGGTTTAGTAATTGTTGATGATTTTTCAAGATTTACCTGGGTATTTTTCTTGTATGATAAATCAGAAACTCAGGGGATCCTCAAGAAGTTCTTGAAAAGAGCTCAGAACGAATTCTCATCAACCATAAAATACATCAGAAGTGACAATAGGACAGAATTCAAGAACCTCCAAGTTGAAGAGTTTCTTGATGAAGAAGGGATAAAGCATGAATTCTCGGCACCCTACTCCCCTCAACAAAATGGAGTGGCCGAAAGAAAGAACAGAACATTGATCGAAATGGCCAGAACTATGTTGGATGAATACAAGACGTGAGATCGATTTTGGGCAGAAGCGGTGAACACCGCTTGTCACGCCACGAATCGACTGTACCTCCATCGACTACTGAAGAAAACTTCGTATGAGCTCCTTACCGGTAAAAAGCCTAATGTTTCTTATTTTAAAGTTTTTTGTTGCAAATTTTTTATTCTGAACAAGAAACAAAGCGCCTCGAAGTTCGCTTCTGTCGGTGGTTTTGATCCGGCAGATCTCCCGACACTACTAAGGTGTTTGAGGAGTTTGAAGTTCGGTGTGGGCGCGCGGAGATTCAAGAAGGTGAAAGTAATAAATGACACAGGAGACATGAAGATTTACGTGGTTTGGGCCGCCTGAGCGTAATACCCTACTCCACGGGGTGTGTTGGTGTTGTATTGAATGTATGAGCTCAACGTAAGTTGAGAGTGTAGAGTGAGCGCGTCGAGTCCCCCTCTATTTATCGTTGGCCTGTCCTTTTATAGTACAAGGGCAGGCCATTACGAGTTAGCCTGGCCCGACATGTGGCCCTGGCGGTTACTAATATTGATACACATTTGATGCGCTTAATTATCCTTAATAACTGAGTTACGGGTTTTGACAGCACCGTTACTGGTAATTAAGGTCGTTCGATCGTGTGTCATTAATATAGTATTAATGACACTTAATCGGGTCTTGAAGTCCTTGATTCCCCTTTGAAGATCCGGAGCCGTTGTGGAGTCTTCCGGAGGTTAGAGGCTGAAGATCCGACGGTTGGACATGTGGCAGCTCCGGAGCATATTGTGGGGAACAGGTAGGTCCAGTGCCACTTAACATGTGTCACTTCCGGATCTTCCCTCGGTCTGTGGTTAGGTCCGGGGGTGCCGCTATGGTACATAGCCCGGAGCTTCCCCCTTGTGGGCGGTAGCTCCAGTTTGATAGTACACGTGGCGACCCTAGGACTAACCATGTTGGGGAAGCGGGTCCGGTTATGTCTGACATGTGGGCCTCTGAAGGTCTTCAAATCAAATAGATGTCATTCCCTTCAGATCTTTGCAATCCCAAGGGGTATATGGTACCCAGGGTACCGACAGTGGCCCCCTGGGCCCACCTCTGGGGAAGACCCCTTGGGTGAAGTCATTCTGTCGGGGGTGGGTCCATCCTTCAACTTTTGAACTGAGTCTTCAAAGGGCTTCAGATGTGCCATTGGCGATAGTTTGGGGTTAAATCCTCGCCGCGTGGCATATCCCGTGTGCGACAAATGAGATCTTTGGCGTGCGGATCTCACGCATTTGAAGGTCGCCGGTTCCCGATACGAAAATCGTATCGGTTCCGCGCGCCTTGTCAGGCCGCCGCCTTCGGGCTTCCTGCCTCATGATGACAACCGTTCATCAGGGTGGTCCCGGGCCCTCTTGTCATTGGCAGGGTAGAATTTTTGAGTAGTATCTTTGACTTCCTTGCGGTTTCCATCCAAGCGTTGCGAGGGCTTACTTAAGAAGGAAAGCGCGCACCGTCTGGGGTTCTTTACTCCTCTCATCTGATCTTGCGCTCAAACTCCCAACTTGTGCTCGCTTTTCCTCTCTTGCCTTGCTGTGCCGCGATGGAGTTGAGTCTCTGTGAGAGCCGTTTGAAGACCGAAGGTGACCTGAAGAAGGTCCGGGCCCTCATGGGATGGTCCCCGGACTTCTTCAACCGCCTGGTCCGCACCGGGAGAGAGCTCCTGTTCGAGAAGGTGCACGCCAGCGAGATGGTGTACTTCTCTTCGTACGCCATGGTGGGGTTGATCCCACCTTTTTCCTCCTTTTGCTTGATGCTGCTAGACTTTTATGGTCTGCAGCTTTACCACCTTGGCCCCCACTCCATTCTTCTTGTGTCTATCTTCGTCCACTTCTGTGAAATGTGGGTGGGCATCCCCCCTGCATTGAACTTTTCCGGACCTTCTTCATCGTCCATACCACCGGTAGGAGTAATGAGTACCTTGGCTTCTACTACTTCGTGAAGCGCAAGAAGTGCCCATTCAAGTACCTCCGGTCGTTTCCCTCTGGAAAATGGGATGATTGGAAGAAGGACTGGATAGTCATTCGGGTGGAGGAGCACGAGAAGCTGGAGCTGCCCGAAGGCCTCCCCAACATCGACACTACAGTCTGGAGTGAAGCTCCGGTGCTGTCGGAGGCTTTCAACCCTGCTCTGACCAGGATCCGCCAGTGCGTGGAGAGAGGATTAACTCCTCAGGCGGTATTTTGCAATTTCCTGGTCAACAGGTGGGCACTGCTGAAGAAGAGAGAAAAACTCGCTTGGGCCCTCAACAACGTGATGGACGACGACCGGGTCAAGACCGGGCTGAAGTCCAACATGGCGGGAGCAACCTTGGAGTTTCATCTCAAGAATTTCCAGCACGGCATCGACGTCGCGGGTGATGACTTGACCCCGCCACCAGCTTTTCTCCCTCTGAACGTGGAAGTAGAGTTCAGCAGGGAGCTCCGACGGACGATGCCGGTGCTTGACGACCTTGGTGTCGTCGAGAATAGATCGACCTCCCGGGTGGTGATCCCTGGGGCTTCCGAAGGTGGCTCCAACCCTGCCCCGAAGCCAAGGATCGAAGTCGTCGGCAAGGGCAAGGAGCTAGCGGACGAACCCTTGAGTCGGAAGAGGAAGCTACAGCATGTAGACAGAAGGTCTGTCAGGCCTGCAATCTCTGCATCAGCAACTTCTCCATGAAGGGGAAGTCTTCTACAACAGCGGCGACTGTATCCGCAGCGGCGTCTTCCCGGGGTGCTAGCTCCGGGCATGCGACTCCAGCACCAGGGCCAGTTGAGGCTTCTAGGTCCGGAGGTCCTTCCCGGTCGAGGAGGGCCTCGACTAAGAAAATGCCCGTGGCTGCAACGAGTTTCGGGGGGCCTTCTGGAGCTTCCACACCAGCGGCGGCTATGGTTAGCCCAGAACGCCTGGGAAAGAGGTTCCGCGCAAGCTGGTGCAGAAGCCTCCCGAGGTAATTTTTAATCTTTACCTCATACAGTTGTTTTATTGTAGTAACTGTTTTTTAAGTTTCTTCATCCATCATCTGCAGCGTTCCCAAGAAGAGGAGCGAGGCTCCACCCTCAGCCACAGCAGCTGAAGCTGTGAGGGCGGAAGCTTCTTGTAACACCCTCATTTTCATGCATCATGCCCTACATGCACTCATATACATGTTTAACATTAACCCATAACAAGAGGAACAAGTTTAAAATTGATTTGGAGCAAAACCGCACTTAAAAATGTAGAAAAGTGCGGACTAGTCCGGTTTTGCTGAGGACTAGTCCGATTTCTCTCTGTCTAAAAAAGGACTTGTCCGTTTTTGCTGCAGATTAGTCCGATATTTGCCCCTGGACAACTTCGGACTTGTCCGATCTTGTGCGGACTAGTCCGATATTCCATGAATCCTTGAAAATTTGTTAAGTCCCTGGATTTGTCCGGACTAGTCCGGTGTTCTAGCGGACTTGTCCGTTTTCCCTTCTGTTCAAATTCGGACTTGTCCGATGTTTGCCAGACTTGTCCGATATTTCGTGACTCCGAGATTGACCTTTTGTTTTACGACTTGTTTCTTGGGCTTCACGTTAAGTGGGCCTAGGGACGTCGTGCCCAACTCTTTTAGAGCCCATGTGGGACTCTAAACCGGCCTCTACTCATCCCAAACTCGAAATCCATCTAACCCTAGCCTCCACCTCTATATAAACAACCCCACCCCTTGGTTTGACATCTATTTGCCACTTTTCCACCCACCCAAACCCTAGTTCGGGGAGAGCCACCATCAAGGAGGGAGGAGAAGATCCCAAGCAAGGGGAAGAAGAGGAGGAAACGAAAGAGGATCAAGATCTCCACCAAGTTTCATCCTTCACCACCAATTCATCTCCAAGTTCATCACCAACCGTAGATCACCAAGATCCAAGTGCTACCTCCAAGTTTCTTGATTCATTGGAGTTCTAAACACCTAGTATACCTCCTATTCTCTTTTCCTTACGTGAATTCAACCCCTAATCTCCGAATTTACGTCGATCTAGAAAACTCTGATTTGCTGATCTCGTCAAGTGCGGACTTGTCCGGTCCCTAGCGGACTAGTCCGATCTTTCTAGTTAAATTGTGTTGAATTAATTCTAAAATTTGATCTAATCAACTCCAAACATGTATAAACTTGTTGAAAGCTATTAGAACTAGTTAGTGATCATTAAAAGCAATCTAGTAACAAGTTCTACCTTGCATTTGCATTAATCATGCATGTCATGTCATATTGAGTAATATTTGTGCACTCTTTGATTTTGTTTCTTGTCTTGTATGTTTATTGTGTGGATTAGACGGATTTGCGCTAGAGAGTGCCGCGGAGGATCTTCAGCACCAAGAGTTTGAAGGCTTTGACCCTAATCAACAGCAAGAGCAAGGCAAGTGTCCTTGAAGCATATTGATCCTGTTTTTAAAATAAATGTTTTGTTTACAAAACTGCATGCTTGTGTCAATTTGATGGGAATCCTATGGTAGGAAGTTCACTAGCTTTGTTTAACCACCCTTGTCACCTGGAATTTATGGTAGAGCGTCGGGATGGACGTTTACCTTTTGCTTTGCTTAATCAACTGGAATGGGAATAACTATACCACTCAATTTAATTATGCATGGATGAGATTATGGTTAACATGAATTGGTTAAATATGGTATGGTAATGGATGATCTAAGCAAGCCTGGTATGTGGATGGGTTGGATGTTATGGTGGTTTGCTTGCTTTAGATCTAAGGACCGGTTCATGCGAGAAAAAGCCAGGACTACAGTGCCACCACGAGGCCAAGTATGGGTGCGGCGTAGCTGACTAATTAGGGCTTTGCTAGTGCTGTTTGGACCATTGTGGATGCTCGGGGAAGGGGTAGTCGGATTGGGTTTGTTGATGACTGGTGGGACTACCCTGGGATCCGAATGGCTCAAGAGGGGGCCCTTGGTTGAAGATGTGCTCTGCGGGAGACATCGCCACCGGTGAAACCTCAGTGGGGTCTAAATAGGCTAGTAATCCCTTTGTAAAGGCTATTTTGTGATCTCTTGGCCACACACCAATGGAAGTGTGTAATATGACTGACGGGTCATGGGCATAAGGGAGATTCTTAGTCGCCGAAAGGTGATGAAATCACGAACACGTGGGTAAAGAGGTACAAACTCTGCAGAGTATTAAAACTATCATGATAGTCGTGCTCCCGGTAATGAGCACCTGGACAACTTCCATGATTAGAGGGAAATTGGTAATTGGGATGGTTATGGTTTGGTAATGACTATAGATGGTTATGGATTTATTTTTGGTATTGAATATGGTTATTGGCAATGGTGAAATCTGGAATTAATGATGATGGTAATGAATTCAGTTTGGTATTATGGTATTACTTATGATTATGATGGATTTATTTCACATACATGTAATATATTGCTTTTCAAATGTTTTTATGTACTTTTCAGCACTTTGCCATTATTATTGTCGTCATTTGAATCAGCCACATGTCATACTTTCCACACTTGCTGAGTATGACATGTACTCTCACTCTTGCAATCCCCCACCCCAACAGTTGCAGGTCAGGATTGGGAGTTTAATAGCGATAATGCGGAGTTCTAGGCCGTGTCTACCGTCAGCTTTGCCTGTGGTGTTATTGGAGCTGCGCATATATACCCTATCGCTTATGCTGCTTAGTTGCTTAGTTCGCTTAATTAGTTTATTTCCGCTGCATTAGTTGAACTTGTCATTAATATTCATTAGAGCTTGTATTCGAGGATAATCTGGTTTCTGTAATAAAATTTGGTTAGTTAAACTTGTTCTGTGGTAATTTTCTGTATATCCTTTTGTGATTGCACTCGTGTATGTGTGATAAACATCCTGGGCACACATATGCGCTAGCTTGGTTCATTTTCGGAACCGGGCGTCACACTTCTGCTCCTGTCCCGGTGCCGCCCCAAGCGGTGGCTGAAGCTGCGGCAGCTCCGGCGCTAGCTGTCGTGGTCATGGACCTTGACTCATCCCCTGAGACTCCCGTGGTAGCGCGGGACCACGGGAGAGAAGATGCGTCAGCGGCACTGGCCCCGGAGTTGAAGCTCCAGGTCTTGATGCTGAGATGATAGAAGCTCCGACCGTTGAGCCGGAGGAAGCAGTAATTCCGGCCCCAGAGCCAGAAATTGTCGAAGCCCCGGCGGTTGAGCCGGAGGTTATTGAAGTCCCAGCAAGTGAGCCGGATGTAGAGGAAGCTCCGGCAGTTGAGCCAGCTACCTCCGAAGCTCTGGCCACAGAGCCGGTTGTAGTTGAAAACCTTCTGGCGCCCGAGCCGGTTGAGGTTGAAGCTCCGACCGCAGGGTCGGTTGTTGCGGAGGCATCGACACTCGAACCAATGATGGTCGAGGCGCCGACACCCAAGCCACCAGCGGAGGAGGAGTCCAGGTCGGAGCCTAAAGTTGCCCCTGCTCCGGAAGTGATGATGGCAGAGGTGTCTGCTGTTGGGCCAGGGTACCCAGATGAAGTCGCTGGCCCCTGCCTAAGGGGGCAAATGAAGACTTGGCGGCAGGGCCTTCGGAACCACTTCCGGAGGTTGGAACTTCTTCCGCAGAACCCTCCTCGGTGGCAACTGAGGCTATCCCGGAGGACGGCCCTAGTGCCGTGGAGGCTCAGGGGACCACTCTTGTGGAGTGGGACCCAATTTTTGTAAGCGAGAACCTGCTGGAACCAGCGGAGGAGGCCCCAGCAGGTCCGGAACCTATTCCCCTGTCGTTGTCTATTGACAACACTTGCTCCAGCCTACGTCAAGTCCAGCTGGCGTTCTACCACGACAGCAAGGTTCTTGAAGAGGAGCGCCAAACCCTTAGGCGGTGGCATAATCGGCTCTACTTCGAGACCAAGCTTGTGCAGTCGAGGCTGGCAGACGATAAGGAATGGATCAACCAGGAGAAGGTCTGCCTGGAATACTGGGGCAAATTATTGGATGACAGGGAGAGCTTGACTCGCGCCCTCGACGCTCAATCCCGGGCCATCTATGAGCAGACCAAGGCAGCTAATAGTGCAACTGATAAACGCCAAGAAAGGCTTGAAGCCATTAACACTACTCTCATCAAGCGCCTGGAGGCACTTGAGGAGAGGGAGAAGAGGCTCGAAGATGAAGAGCAAAAACTCCTAGAGTTGTGGGATGATGTCTTAAGGAGGGAGGAGGAGCTTGCCGAAAAGGTGGCTCTGGTTGACAAGGATCTCGAGGAACGCACCAAGAAGTTGGAGGAGCGTTGCCTTGAGGAGGAGGAGAAGGCCTGGGTGCGAGGGCAGGAACTCTACTAGCAAGAGTGTGCCCTCGCTGCCAGGGAGAAGAAAGTTAGGGGCCGGGAGAAGGACCGGGTCGACTGCCGGAACAAGATTTACCTCCGGGAGGAGGAGCTCGGCAAACTCGAGAAGCAGGTTGCTAAAAATATTCAGCAAAATGCCAAAGAGGTTGAGCGCCTTGCTCGCGAGAATTCTGAACTGGCGGCGGCCAAAAGATCCTTGGAGGAACTGAAGGGTTTGAGGACTGCGGACTCCTTACAGGTTTGGGAGTTCCTGAGCAAATCCAATGACGCGCTAACACCGATGGGCTTCAGTCCCGTGCGTCCGGATGATCCGGAGCCGGAGCCGGACCTGGCGTTGCAAGCGTTGAGCTCGGCGGGTAGCAAACTCTCTGTAACACCCTAAATTTTTGCATCCTGCATTGCATACATGATCATGTATTAAACATTAGTAGGATAAAAGAAAAATGATAAAATATACAAATGAATGTAGCAAAAGAAGAAAAAGAAAATAATAATTATTGCCTAAAACTTGTAATGAGAAATAAGTATAAAAATAATAATAAAAATATATATAAGTATATATATAAATAATATATAACAATATATAAAAATAGATAAAATACTAATATTAATAATATACATTATAAAAAAATAAAAAAATAATAAATTATAAAATAAAAAAAAAAAAAGAGAAAAAGAAAAAAAACGAAAAGGGACCGCTGGCCAGGCGGCCGAGCCAACCCAGCCAGCCGGCCCCGCACCCGACCGCGCGCGACCGCGCGTTGGCCCCCGCGCCAGCCGCGCCCCGAGGCGCCCGGGCCCCGCCGCTGCAGCGCCTGGCGCTGCGCCGCCCTCCCGCCGCCTTAGCCCCGCTCCCACGCGCGCCACCCCGCCGAACCGCGTGCCCCCCCCCCCCCCCGACCCCCGATTTTCCCGCCGCCGAAGCTTCCGCCTCCCGCCGATTTTTCCACCTGGGGCCCGCAGCCGACGTGCCTCGCGTCGCGTACCGCAACTCCCGCACCGAAACCCACGCGCGCTCGCCCCGATTCCTGCTCGATCCCGCTTCCACACGCGCCGGCCCTAGTACCGCCTGTCGCCGGTTATAAAAGGGACCGAGGCCCTCATGTTTTTCCCCGATCCCAGAAATCAGCCGCCGCCAGAAAAAAGAAGGGAGCCCTAGCCAGCAGGGAAAAAAGCGCACCAGAAGGCTGCGCCGCCAGGGGAAGAAAAGGAAGAAAAAAAAGAGGGGAAGAAGAGGAAGAAAAAGAGGAGGGTACCACCGTCCACCGAAGATCGTCGCCGTCGTCGTGCCGCCGAGGGACTGCTGTGCCATCCACTTCGTCTACGCGTCGCATTTGTTCCGCGACCGTCAAGCCGTCAGATCTACGGTAGGATTTGTTCCCGATGCGAATTTCGGCGACGCATTAGATCTAATAGACATAAATTGATTTTAGTTGCAACATAATTTTATTTTCAGCAGCATTAATCCACATAAAAATCCCCGTAAACCCGTATGAACACGTATGAACTAGTTGCATCTAATTAATAAACAACCGTAGTTAATTAATTATTGTACCTTGCATGCATGCATATCATCGCATGTTGATTAATGTGTGTGCATCATGTTGAATTGTATATGTTTTCTTGTATGTATGATCACGCGTAGAGGAACGTGCTCAAGAGGTTGCATACGAGGATTTCCAAAACCAAGACTTCGAAGCGCTTGAACAACCCTATCCGCCAGAGCAAGGCAAGTGTCCTTGAAGCATATTGATCCTGTTTTAAAATAAATGTTTTGTTTGCAAAACTGCATGCTGTGTCAATTTGATGGGAATCCTATGGTAGGAAGTTTACTAGTTTTGTTTGACCACCCTTGTCACCTGGAATTTATGGTAGAGAGTCGGGAAGGGTTTTCACCTTTTTGCTTCGCTTAATTAATTGGGATGGAAAAACCAACACTACACATTTAATTATGTATTAATGATATTCTGGTTAATGTGAACTGGTCGATACGGTATGGTGATGGGTGATCTAAGCAAGCCTGGTATGTGGATGGGTTGGATGTTATGGTGGTTTGCTTGCTTTAGATCTAAGGACCGGTTCATGCGAGAATACGCCAGGACTACAGTGCCACCACGAGGCCAAGTATGGTGCGGCGTAGCTGATTAATTAGAGCTTTGCTAGTGCTGTTTGGACCATTGTGGATGCTCGGGGAAGGGGTAGTCGGATTGGGTTTGTTGATGATTGGTGGGACTACCCTGGGATCCGAATGGCTCAAGAGGGGGCCCTTGGTTGAAGATGTGCTCAGTTGGAGGCATCGCCACCGGTGAAACCTCAGTGGGGTCTGAATAGGCTAGTAATCCCTTTGTAAAGGCTATTTTGTGATCTCTTGGCCATACACCAAAGGAAGTGTAATTGGCATAAGAGAGGTTCTTTAGTCGCCGACGGGTGATGAAATCACAAACACGTGGGTAAAGTGGTACAAACTCTGCAGAGTATTAAACTATCATGATAGCCGTGCTCCCGGTTATGAGCACCTGGATGACCTACATGATTAGAGTTGGAAATTGGGATTTGGGATGGTTATGGTCTGGTAATGGTTATGGTTGGTTTATGGTTATGGTTTATGGATTATGGTCATGGATATGAATTTGAGTTATGGTAATTGGACATGGATAATGGTGATGTTGGCAATAATTAGATATGGTTTATATTATGTTAATATGATGGTTATGATGGGATTGTTTCACATAGACCTAGTGTAATGCTTTTCAAATGTTTTACTGTACTTTTCAGCACTTAGCCATTATTACATTCGTCATTTGAATCAGCCACATGTCATACTTTCCACACTTGCTGAGTACGACATGTACTCACTCTTGCAATCCCCCACCCAACAGTTGCAGGTCAGAATTGTGAGTTTAATGGCGATGATGCGGAGATCTAGGCCGTGTCTACCGTCAGCTTTGCCTGTGGTGTTGCATGGAGCTGCGCTATCCCTTTTGCTTAGTTGCTTAGTTGCTTAATTAGTTTATTTCCGCTGCATTAGTTGAACCAGTCATTAATATTCATTAGAGCTTGTATTCGAGGATTTAATGAGTTATGTAATAAGAGTATTATTTAGTAATTTGAGTTGTGGTAATTATCTGTTTATCATTTGTGAATCACTCGTGTATGTGTGTTGAACATCCTGGGCACACATATGCGTTAGCTTGGTTCATTTTCGGAACCGGGCGTCACAGATTGGTATCAGATTGTTACACTCTCCAAGGTGGGCGACATCATCGCGGACCAGTTGGAGGTTGAGGGGCAATCCCTGGCGAAGAACGTCGTAGAGTATGTGTTGATGTGCTACACCAGCCGGGATCCCCAATTCCCTCTGGACCCGGTGCTTGAAGGTCCCGTCGAAGGGGAAGGTGAAGCCACCCGAGCCAACGTGTCGGAGGTTGCTCAGAAGGTCGCCCAGTTCTTCCATAGGGTCTAGGACCATCTCTGTAGCTCCCACTTGTATTCTCTCTTTTTCTTCCCCAATTTTGTAATCCCTTGTCTCCAGATGAATGAAATCCCCAAATTTTTGAGAATTTCATTTTTTGTCTTCAACACTTTTGTCTTCGTTTGGCCCCTGGTAGATGTACACAATTTAATTGTGAACATGTACCAAGATGATATTATGTTTTGTTGAAGACTCATTTGCTTCGAACTTGTAGAGTGTAGGTCCGAAGTCTTTGATAGTGAAGGCCTCCTGAGGTTGTCGGAGCTTAGAAGCTCCGGCATTGGCTATCGTCGGAGCTTAGTAGCTCCGGCAATAGTCCCTATCAACGCGTAGAGCATCGATAGTTATCCCTCCGGGGTGTTGGAGCTTAGTAGCTCCGGCAGTGACCTTTACCAACGCATAGTTTGTCGGCAACAGACTCCGCTTGTGGGGTCTTCTCACCATCTTTCATTTTGCGTCGACGGCTGGCCCCCTTAGCTTTACCGGAGCTTGGTTGCTCTGGTGATGCTTGTTTTCAATGTTTAATATCGGTTACAAGCCACCTAGGGGATTTTCTCCATCAACGTGGATTTTTTATTTTTCCTGCACACTGAAGCCAAGAAAAATAGTAAAATTTGTTCCTTGCCTATAACTTTGTCGGCGGTTGAAACCGGCAGATCTCCCTACACTACTAAAGTGATAGGGGAGTTTGATGTTCGGTGTGGGCGCGCGGAGATTCAAGAAGGTGAATAGGAGTTTGACACAGGAGACACAAGAATTTACGTGGTTCGGGCCGCCTGAGCATAATACCCTACTCCACGGGTGTGTTGGTGTTGTATTAGCAATATGAGCTTGCCACGAGTGTATGAGGCGCGTGTGATCGTCTGTGAACGTCCGTGAACGTCCCTGTGTGTATTGTCGACCTGTCCTTTTATAGTACAAGGGCAGGCCGTTACAAGTTAGCCTGGCCCGACATGTGGCCCCGGCGGTTACTAGTATTGATACACGCTTAATTGCTCTTAATGACCCTATAACGGGCTTTGACAGCACCGTTACTGGTGTTAAGATCGTCCGTTTAAGTGTCATTAATATGGCATTAATGGCACTTAATCGGGTCTTGAAGTCCTTGGCTCTCCTTTGAAGATCCGAAGCCGTTGCAAGGTCTTCCGGAGGTTAGAAGCTGAGGATCCGACGATCGGACACGTGGCAGCTCCGGAGCTTGCTGTGGGAAACAGGTAGCTCCGGGGCTACCAGACACGTGTCAGGTCCGGAGCTTCTCTCGGTCTGGGGTTAAGCCCGGAGGTGCCGTTTCGGTACGTGGCCCGGAGCTTCCCCCTTGTGGGCGGTAGCTCCGGTTTGGTTGTACACGTGGTGATCCAGGGATTAACCATGTTGGAGAAGCGGGTCCGGTTATGTCTGACATGTGGGCCTCCGAGGGTCTTCAAACCAAGTAGATGACTTTCCTTTGAGATCTTTGTAACCTCAAGGGGTGTATGGTTTCTAGGGTACCGACAGTGGCCCCCTAGACCTACCTCCGGGGAAGATCACTAGGGTGAAGTCATTCCGCCGGAGGTGGGTCCATCCTCGTGACTCTTGAACTGAGTCTTCAAGGGTCTTTGAAGGTGCCGTTGGCAGGGATTTATAGTTAGATCCCCGTCGCGTGGCGCACCTTGTGCGGCAGATGAGATCTTTGACGTGCGGATCTCACGCAATTGAAGGTCGCCGGTTCCCAATACGAAAACCGTATCGGTTCCGCGCGCCTTGTCAGGCCGCTGCCTTTGAGTTTCCCGCCTCGTGAGGACAACCGTTCGCCTGGGTAAGAGCCTCGACTTGATCGTCGGGGTGGTCCCGGGCCCTCTTGTCATCGGCTGGGTGAAATTTTTGAATGGTATCTTCGATTTCCTTGCGGTTTCCATCCAAACGTTGTGAGGGCTTACATAAGAAGGAAAGCGCGCACCATCGGGAGTTCTTTACGCCTCTCATCTGATCTTGCGCTCAAACTCCCAACTCGTACTTCGCTCCTCTTCTCTTGCCTAGCCGTGCCGCGATGGAGTTGGGTGTCCGCGAGAGTCGCTTGAAGATCGACGGCGATTTGAAGAAGGTCCGGGCCCTCATGGGGTGGTCCTCGGACTTCTTCAACCGCTTGGTCCGTGCCGGCGGAGAGCTCCCCTTCGAGAAGGAACGCGCCGGCGAAATGGTGTACTTTTCTTCGTACGCCATGGTGGGGTTGATCCCGCCTTTCTCTCACCTTGGCCCTCACTCCATTCTCCTTGTGTCTATCTTCGTCCATTTCTGTGAGATGTGAGTGGGCATCCCCCCCTGCATCGAACTCTTTTGGACCTTCTTCACCGTCCACACCACCGGTCGGAGCAATGAGTACCTTGGCTTCTACTACTTCGTGAAGCGCAAGAAGTGCCCATTCAAGTACCTCAGGTCGTTTCCTTCCGGGAAGTGGGATGACTGGAAGAAAGATTGGATAGTCGTCAGGGTGGAGGAGCACGAGAGGTTGGAGCTGCCCGACAGTCTGCCCGGCATCGACACGACGATCTGGAGTGAAGCTCCGGTGCTGGCGGAAGCTTTCAACCCCGCCTTGACCAGGATCCGCCAATGCGTGGAGGGAGGATTGACTCCTTAGGCGGTATTTTGCAATTTCCTGGTCAACAGGTGGGCGCCGCTGAAGAGGAGGGAGAAGCTCGCTTGGGCCCTCAACAGCGTGATGGACGAGGACCGGGTTGAGACCGGGTTGAAGTCCAACATGGTGGGGAAAACCTTGGAGTTCCACCTCAAGAAATTCCAGCACGGCATCGACGTCGACGGTGATGACTTGACTCCCCCGTCAGCCTTCCTCCCTCTGAACGTAGAAGTGGAGTTCAGGAGGGAGCTCCGGCGAAAGATGCCCGTACTTGACGACCTTGGTGTCGTCGAGAGAAGATCAACCACTCGGGTGGCGATCCCCGGAATGCCCGAAGATGGCTCCGTCCCTGCCCCAAAGCCAAGGGTCGAGGTCGTCAGCAAGGTCAAGGAGCTGGCGGATGAGCCGGAGAGCCGGAAGAGGAAGATGCAGCATGCCGGCGGAAGGTCCGTCAGGCCCGCTACTTCCGCCGCGGTTCCTTCTCCCCGTAGGGGAAGGTCTTCTACCACCGTGGCGACTGTCCCCGTAATGGGGTCCTCCCGGAACGAGACCGTTCCTGCAGTGGGGTCCTCCCGGAGCGCGTCTGTTCCCGTGGTGGAATCCTCCCGGGGTGCTAGCTCCGGGCGTGCGACTCCGGCACCTAGGCCGGTGGAAGCCTCCAGGTCCGGGGGTTCTTCCCGATCGAGAAGAGCCTCGACCCGGGAAACGCCCGTGGCTGCAACAAGTTCCGGGGGGCCTTCTGGAGCTTCTACGCCGACTATGGCCAGCCCGGAACGTCCAGGAAAAAGGTTCCATGCAAGCTGGTGCGGAAGCCTCCCAAGGTAATTTTTAATCTTTATCTTGGACAATTATTTAATTGTAGCAACTGTTTGTTAATTTTTTTCGTTCATCATCTGCAGCGTCCCCAAGAAGGGGAGTGAGGCTCCACCCACAGCCACAGTGTCTGAGGCCGTGAGGGTGGGAGCTTCTGCTCCTGTCCCGGTGCCGCCCCAAGTGGTGGCTGAAGCTGCGATAGCTCCGGCGCCAGCTGTCGTGGTCATGGACCTCGACTCATTCCCAGAAGTTCCCGTGGTAGCGGCGGACCACGGGAGTGAAGATGCGCCAGCGGCACCTGTCCCAGAGGTTGAAGCTCTGGGTCCTGGTGTTGCGATGATGGAAGCTCCGGCTGTTGAGCCGGAGGAAGTAGTAATCCCGGCCTCTGAGCCGGAAATTGTCGAAGCCCCGGCGGTTGAGCCGAAGGTGACTGAAGCCCCGGCATGCGAGCCGGAAGTTGAGGTAGTTCCGGCTGTTGGGCCGGTTACCTCTGAAGCACCGGCCGTTGAGCCGGTTATTGTTGGAGCTCCGGTCACAGGGCCAACCGAAGTTGAAGATCTTCCGGCGCCTGAGCCGGTGGTTGAAGAAGTGATGGAGCTCGAGCCTCCCTCAGAAGAGATGCCCAGGCCGGAGCCAATAGCAACTCCTGCTCCGGAAGCGACGACGTCGGAGGTACCTGCGGCCGAGCCGGAGTGCCCAAGCGAAGTCGCTGGCCCCCTGCCCGAGGGGGTGAACAAAGACTTGGCGACTGGGCCTTCTTCGATGGCGACTGAGGCCATCCTAGAGGACGGCCCTAGTGCCTTGGAAACTCAGGGGTCCACTCTCGTGGAGTGGGACCCAATTTTTGTATTTGAAAACCCGCTAGAACCAACGGAGGAGACCCCAGCAGGTCCGGAGCCCATCCCGCTGTCGATGTCTATCGACAACGCCTGTTCCAGTCTGCATCAAGTCCAATTGGCCTTCTTCCACGACAGCAAGGCTCTTGAAGAGGAGCGCCAAACCCTTAGGCGGTGGCGTAACCGGCTCTACTTCGAGACCAAGTTGGCGCAGTCGAGGCTAGCGGATGACAAGGAGTGGATCAAGCGGGAGAAGATCCGCCTGGAGTACTGGGGCAAGTTGCTGGATGACAGGGAGAGTATGACTCGGGCCCTCGATGCTCAATCCCAGGAGATTTACAATCAGGCCAATGCAGCCAACAGTGCGGCCGAGGAACGCCATGAAAGGCTGGAGGTCATTAACACTGCACTCATCAAGCGCCGAGAGGCACTTGAAGAGAGGGAGAAACGGCTCGAGGATGAAGAGCAGAAACTCCTTGAGTTGCGGGATGATGTCCTGAGGAGGGAAGAGGAGGTCACCGAGAAAGTAGCTCTGGCTGACAAGGGCCTCGAGGAGCGCACCAAGAAATTGGAAGAGCGCTACCAAGAGGAAGAGGAGAAGACCTGGGTGCGAGGGCAGGAACTCTACGAACAAGAGTGTGCCCTTGTTGCCCGGGAGAAAAAAAGTGAAGGCTAGGGAGAGGGACCTGGTTGATCGCCGGAACAAGATCCACCTCCGGGAGGAGGAGCTCGGAAAACTCGAGAGGCGGGTTGCTGAAAAGATTCAGCAAAACGCCAAAGAAGTTGAGCGCCTCGCCCATGAGAATTCCGAACTGACGGCGGCCAGGAGATCCCTGGAAGAGATGAAGGGCTTGAGGACTGCGGACTCCCTACAGATTTGGGAGTTCCTGGGCAAGGCCAACGACGTGTTGACGCCGATGGGTTTTAGCCCCGTGCGCTCGGATGATCCGGAGCCGGACCTTGCGCTGCAGGCGTTGAGCGCAGCAGGTAGCAAGCTCTCCAAGGTGGGCGATGTCATCGCGGACCAACTGGAGGTTGAGGGGCAATCCCTGGCGAAGAACGTCGCAGAGTATGTGCTGACGTGCTACACGAGCCGGAACTCCCAATTTCCTCTGGACCCGGTGCTTGAAGGCCCCGTCGAAGGAGAAGGCGAAGCTACCCGAGCCAGCGTATCGGAGGTCGCCTAGAAGGTCGCCAATTCTTCCATAGGGTCTAGGACCATCTCTGTAGTTCTCACTTGTATTTTCTCTTCTTCTTCCTCAATTTTGTAATCCCTTGTCTCCAGATGTAATCTCTTGTCTCCATATAAATGAAATCCCCAAATTTTGCGAATTTCACTCTTTGTCTTCAACACTTTTATCTTCACTTGGCCCCCTGGTAGATGTACACAATTTGATTGTGAACATGTACCAAAAGGATATTGTGTTTTGTTGAAGACTCATTTGCTCCGAACTTATAGAATTTAGGTCTGAAGTCTTCGATAGTGAAGGCCCCCTGAGGTTGTCGGAGCTTAGAAGCTCCGGCATTGTCCATCGCTGGAGCTTGATAGCTCCAGCAATAGCCTCTATCAACACGTAGAGCATCGATAGTTAGTCCTCCGAGGTGTCAGAGATTAGCAGCTCCGGCAGTGACCTTTGCCAACACTTAGTTTGTTGGCAGCAGACTCCATTTACGGGGTCTTCTCACCATCTTTTATTCAGCGTCGACAGTTGGCCCCCTTAGGGGCATCGGACTTAGTTAGCTCCGGCTTTTCTCCATCAATGTAGACTTTATTTTTCCTGCACACTTAAGCCAAGAAAAATAGTAAAATTTGTTCCTTGTCTATAATTTCGTCGCGGCTTACGATTCTCAAGAAGACTTTAAGTCAAACGCGATTTTAAATACAACCGAATGCGTTGTTTTTTCTTCTTGATTCAACTGTCCATGGACCCGCCTTACTTCGGCCTGCCGGGGTGTAGGTAGAGTGGCGTACTTAGGGTGCTTGACCAGGCTAAGTCGATAGCACACTCCAGCCTTAGATTGGATTGGCGGCTTTCAGGCGAGTTGGCCATGAACGATATTTGAATCCAAAAGAACTAACAATACAACTCGAATCGTATATAAACCGGTCGAACTAAAATTTCTTAAGAATTGCACGTCTTTGTTATAGACAAGAAAGAGAAAAATAAAAATATTGAGCCAGTACAAAGTAAATGCACGTGGAGTCTATTTCACATGAAGATGTCTTTCATTATAGGTCCGGGGTACAGGGGAAACAAGTACACTCTTAGGGTACGGAGCCAGGCTAAGTGTGTTTCATTTCTCGTTTAACCCAGGGTAGTTAGCCACACTTTTAGTCCTGAGACTGTGACAAGTGTTGCATGAGCTTAGCGGACCTTTCGGGAAAGGTTCGGCTGCTCTCCCGGAGGAACTACCTGACTCTGTACAATGACTCTATAACATACACCCCAAGTTACTCAAGACTCACCTCCGTGGTATTAAGTGTAGAACTTACGGAGGTGCTCGATGTTCCAAGGATTTGGGAGAGGTGTCCCATCCTCAGTAGCCAAGTGAACGCTTCCGGGACGGGATACTTTAATCACTCGGAAGGGTCCCTCCCAGCCGGGGGAGAGTTTGTTTAACCCTTCTCTGGATAGTATTCTCCGTAGCACCAGATCGCCTTCCTCGAGCTGTCGGTTGTGTACATGCCGCTGGTGATAACGCCGTAGAGCGTGGCGATATCGGGCATTCCGAACAGCTGCTTGGCACCTTCCCTCCTCAAGGAGGTCTAGGTCTTCACGCCGGATCTGGTTCTGCGCGGCTTCGTCGAAGGTCTGGACCCGGAGTGAACCCAAGGTGATTTCCAGAGGAAGGATTGCTTCAGCTCCGTACACCAGGAAGAAGGGTGTCTCTCCAGTTGACCGGTTTTGAGATGTCCTGTTGGCCCATAAAGTGGGCGGAAGCTCTTCGATCCAGTTGGCTCCATGTTTTTTCAAGCGCTCATAGGTGCGCGTTTTGAGTCCCTTAACGATTTCAGCATTTGCTCTTTTGGCTTGGCCATTGCTGGCTGGGTGAGCTACGGAGGCGTGGCAAACTTGTATGCCGAGGTCTTCGCGATATCCTTGGAATGCTGAGCTTGTGAATTGAGTCCCATTATCAGTGATGATTTTGTTTGGGACCCCAAATCTGCTTACAATGGACTGCAAAAAGTTGATAGCTGATTGCTTGTTGATTGTCACAACTGGAGTTGCTTCCGGCCACTTGGTGAATTTGTCAATGGCGACGTACAGGAACTTGTAACCTCCGACGGCTCTTGGGAAAGGTCCCAAGATGTCCATCCCCCACACAGCGAAGGTCCATGTAGGAGGTATCATTTGTAAGGGCTGGGCTGGTGTGTGAATTTGCTTCGCATGAAATTGGCATGCTTCACATTTCTTCACTAGCTCAGTTGCATCCTGGAGCGCTGTAGGCCAGTAGAAGCCATGCCGGAAGGCTTTTCCGACCAGTGTGCGAGAAGATGTGTGGTTCCCACACTCGCCTCCATGGATTTCTGCGAGAAGTTCACAGCCTTCTTCCCTTGTGATGCACCGCATTAGGATGCCGTTGGCACCGCGCCGGTAGAGATCCCCTTCTACCAGTGTGTATATTTTAGCCAATCTGACTACCCGGTCAGCGGATACATCATCGTCAGGAAGGATGTTGTCTTTCAAGTAGCTCCGGATCTCCGAGATCCATGCATCAGAACTAGCTTGAGCTTTTGAGTCTTGCGTGCTGGGTTGCTCGGAGCTCCCGGCAGCACCTACGACCCTTGATGGCTGCCATGGTAACAGGGCCATCGGGACCATCAGCTTCGGGATGCTGATCTCGCCCCCTTCGCTCAGTTCGGCAGGCTGAGCTATTGGCTTTGACAACCTCCGGACAAAGATTCCGTCAGGAGCCGGAGCTCCGCTTGACGCTTTGGTCGAGAGTTCGTTGGCTTCAGAGTTATGGGCACGCTGAACATGGTGGAGATATAGGACTTCAAAGTCCTTCTGAAGCCTCTGGACTTCAAGGAGGTAAGCAGCTAGCTGGGGATTATTGCAGGAGCATTCACCCTTCACCTGCTTGATGGTGAGCTGTGAATCTCCTTTGACGAGCAGTTGCTTGACACCATATGACAGTGCCACCTTTAGTCCGTAGATGAGTGCTTCATACTCTGCCATGTTGTTGGTTGCCTTGAAGTAAAGGTGTACCATGTATTTTACCTTCTCCCCAGTCGGTGCAAGGAGAAGGATTCCAGCTCCAGCCCCCTGCTTCTGCATGGAGCCGTCGAAGTAGAGGGTCCAGTGAGGCTCGGTGAAGGTTGGAGCTTGATGCTCCGTCTTCTGCTCACTGGGGCCCCCAGTATTTTATGGAGAGGGAGTCCATTCTGCCACAAAATCTGCCAATGCTTGACTCTTAACTGCTTGTCTTGAAATAAATTCAAGATCAAATTCAGCCAATTCCGCTGCCCACTTTGCAATATTCCCAGTTGAATTGGGATTATGCAAGATTGCTCGTAGTGGGTAGGAGGTCACCACCGAGACTTTGTGAGCTTGGAAGTAATGTCGAAGCTTCCTGGAGGCAATAAGAACTGCATACACCAGCTTATGCACCTCTAGGTATCGAGTCTTGGCATCATGTAATACTTCACTACTGAAGTACACCGGGCGTTGAACGGTTTGGACCCTCCCGGAGGGGTCCGGAGCTTCCTCTTCATTGATCCGGATCCTCTCGGAGGGGTCCGTATTTTCTTCGGGGACCTCCGGGTTTTGGCTGGAGGAACCCGGAGCTTCTTCAGAAATGACCTGGACCCTCCCGGAGGGGTCTAGGTCTCCTAAAGCGACTTCTTGTGGGTTCAAATCTGGGAGTTGGGACCCAGACTCGCTTTCAGGAACCTCCGAACCTTCCCGAAGGGGTCTGGATTCCTGTGTGTGGGGTAGTTCTTGTCTCTCCGCAACCAGAACCATACTGACGACTTCGTCAGTATCTGAAATATAAAGCAATAAAGGCTCACCAGGGTTCGGAGCTACCAGAATTGGTAGGGTGGTGAGGAACTGTTTCAGCTCCTGGAATGCCTTCTCTGCTTCTTCGGACCATTGGAATGGTCCGGACTTCCTCAATAACTTGAAGAAGGGGAGTGCCCGTTCTGCCAGTCTTGATATGAACCGACTGAGGGCTGCTAGACATCCAGTTAACTTTTGGACGTCTTTGATACGGGTTGGTGGTCGCATGTCTTCAATGGCTTTTATATTCACCGGATTAGCTTCTATGCCCCGGTGACTTACCAGGAAACCGAGAAGTTTTCCGGAGCTAACCCCGAATACGCACTTGTCCGGGTTTAGCTTTGTGCAGGTGGCCCGCAGCTTATCGAAGACAGCCTGCAAGGTGTCTAGGAGTGACTCCTTGTTCCTGACCTTGACCACGATGTCATCGACGTACACTTCCACTATGTCTCTAATGAGTTCTTCAAAAGTTTTGTACATAGCCCATACAAAAGTTGAAGCTGCATTCTTGAGACCAAAGGGCATGGCTGTGTAACAATACAATCCATCTACTGTGATGAATGAAGTATGCTCTTCATCCTCCCTAGACATCCTGATTTGATGATACCCGGAATATGCGTCTAGGAAACACAGTAATTCACACCCGGAGGTGGAATCCACTATCTGATCTATTCTTGGTAGTGGGAATGGATCTTTCGGACATGCCTTATTTAGTGTGGTGTAGTCAATGCACATCCGAAGCTTCCGGCCGTCCTTGGGCACAACGACTGGGTTCGCCAGCCATTTTGGATGGAAGACTTCTCGGATGAATCCGGCTTCGAGTAGCTTCTTCACTTCTTGTCGGATGAAGTTCTGCCGCTCTACGGATTGCTTCTGAGGCTTCTGATGCACAGGCCGGGCATCGGGGTAGATCTTCAGATTGTGCTCAATCACTTCCCTGGGGATTCCAGGCATTTGTGACGGTTGCCAAGAAAACACGTCAACATTAGCCCGGAGGAAAGTGATGAGTGCGAGTTCCTATTTGTCGTTCAATCCTCCCGATATTCGGGTGGTCTGAGCGGCATCGGAACCAATTTGGACGACTTTGACGGGAATGTCGGTGTCGCCGCTTGGCTGCACGCGGGGTGCAGAGGTCGAGCCTCGTTGACGAATGCTCGGGGGTTTTGGAGCTTGCTCCTGCCTGGAGTCTTCCTCTTGCGCCGTGGTGAGTGCGTGGAGTTCTTCCAGAGCAGTTACTCCAGCGGTACAATCTCCACGGATCCGGAGAATGCCTACTGGTGTTGGATTCTTCAACACCAGATATCCATAATGAGCAGCTGCCATGAATTTGTATAGGGAAGGTCTACCCAAGATGGCGTTGAACGGTAAGTTGATCTGAGCGACGTCGAAGAACAACTTCTCGGTGCGATATTTCTCCCGGGTCCCAAAGGTAACGGGGAGAGTAATAGCTCCGAGTGAGTTGATGGCCCCCGGACCTACTCCGGAGAAAGGTCGAGAGGGATGGAGATCCGAAGGTCGGAGCTGAAGCTTAGTGAAAGCTTCGAAGCTGATGAGGTTAAGCCTCGAACCTCCGTCTACCATGACATGGTGGAGCTGGATGTTATTGATGGTAGGAGATACCATCAAAGGTAACTGACCTGCTCCAACCATGCTCCGCGGGCAATCAGAAGCATCAAAAGTGATGGAGGTGTCCATCCACTTTCGATGAGGTTCCGGCCTGACTGTAGGGGCTACAGCGGCCATATCCCGCCGCATAGTCTTGATGACGCGACGAGAGGTGATATCCCATGACCCACCGAAAATGGTGTTCATGGTCTTCCGACGCTCGTTGTCAGAGACGTCAGAGTCATCATCGACGGAGGTGTAAACGGCCTTCAGGACCTTTTTGGGATCCTGAAACCCTAACTCCTCTTCAGCCAGAGCTTCGTCGACCTTTTGCTTTCCTTCCCTCTGTCGGAAAGGAGATCCTTCCCGGCGTTTGTTGTAGCGCTCGGCAAGGTTTTGGACCTCCCGGCAGTCTTCCAAACCGTGGCTGCCCGTTTTGTGAATGGGACACCACACTTTGGGTTTGCCACCGTCTTCAGAAGACGGTCGAGGTCGCTTCTCGGGGCGTGGCCCCCGGCCACCCGGAGTTGTAGCAGCTGCAACGTCGGATGTGCCGGCCGACGGCTTTTTCTTGCCGTTGGTCTTCTTTTTCTTCTTGCCACCCCCAGAGGTAGCGGCTTCTTCTTTGGAGGATTTCTTGTGATCCTCCGAGGCTGGTTTGGAGTGCATTTCACGACCCTCCGCAGCTCTGGTACATTTGCCTGCCAGGCTGAAGAGTTCCGTGACGCTGGTGATCTCCTTGATCGCCAGCTTCTCCAACATATTCTTGTCCCGTACGTCCTGTCTGAATGCCACAATGACAGAGGCGCTAGATATAGAAGGGATAGTGTTTCGTACCTGAGAGAACCTCTGGATGAATGACCGCAAGGATTCTCCCCCTTTTTGCACAACTGCAAAAAGGTCTAGTTCAGTGCTTGGTCGGGTGTAGGAACTCCCGAAGTTGGCAGTGAACTGACGGCACAGTTCTTCCCAACTGTTGATAGAGTTGGGTGGAAGGCTCATAAACCAGGATCTGGCGGTCCCAGTTAAGGCCACTGGAAAATAATTGGCCATCATGGCCTCGTTTCCTCCAGCTGCCAAGATTGCAGTGGAGTATATCTGAAGAAATTCGGCGAGGTTGACAGTCCCGTCGAATTTTTCCGGCAGGTGAGGCCGGAACTTCTGTGGCCATCTAACCATGCGCAGGTGCATGGCTAGGGCTGAACAGCCTCCTCCTACTCCTTCAAGAGTAGAAAGGTCCTGAGCTTCCCGTCTTTCACGGGCACGCTCAATATGGACTCGGCCATCCTGCTGGCGGTATCGGCGATCAAGCTCCGCCCGGAGGTCATGAGTCGAAAGCCTGGATACCGTGTGAGTACATCGAGCCCCGAAGGGCAATGATGTCACTTTTTGGGATGATGCACGTCTCCTACTATTGGAGGCGTGCGGACCAAGTCTTCCAGACAAAGTTCGCCGCTGCGACGAAGCTCGTCCTGAAGGAGGAGGACCCTGGTTGTTGAGGCGTTCGACTGCTGCTGCAACCAAATGCTCCACATCGGCCCTCCACTGCTCCAGTGCATCCCGAGATGCATCCGGAGGTGGTGGACGTTGGAGAAGAGCACGCGCTGCATGGAGCGCGTGTTCCGGGTTGTTATGATTTGCTGACGCAGTAAGCGACGCCGACGCACCATCACGTTGCCCAGCACGATTTGCTGGAGGAGACGGTGGTGGTGGGAGTGCGACTCCTGCTGGTGCTGACGCTCCTGCTGGTGGCTGCCTATTGGAGGGATTGCCCCCAACAGCCTGAGCAGCAGGTTGACCGTTGGATGATCCAGCAGCTGAGTCCACCATTCTCGAAATCTCAGGCCCCCCTACCTGGCGCGCCAACTGTCGGCGGTTGAAACCGGCAGATCTCCCTACACTACTAAAGTGATAGGGGAGTTTGATGTTCGGTGTGGGCGCGCGGAGATTCAAGAAGGTGAATAGGAGTTTGACACAGGAGACACAAGAATTTACGTGGTTCGGGCCGCCTGAGCGTAATACCCTACTCCACGGGTGCGTTGGTGTTGTATTAGCAATATGAGCTTGCCACGAGTGTATGAGGCGCGTGTGATCGTCCGTGAATGTCCGTGAACGTCCGTGAACGTTCCTGTGTGTATCGTCGACCTGTCCTTTTATAGTACAAGGGCAGGCCGTTACAAGTTAGCCTGGACCGACATGTGGCCCCGGCAGTTACTAGTATTGATACACGCTTAATTGCTCTTAATGAACCTGTAACGGGCTTTGAAAGCACCGTTACTGGTGTTAAGATCGTCCGTTTAAGTGTCATTAATATGGCATTAATGGCACTTAATCGGGTCTTGAAGTCCTTGGCTCTCCTTTGAAGATCCGGAGCCGTTGCAAGATCTTCCGGAGGTTAGAAGCTGAGGATCCAACGATCGGACACGTGGCAGCTCCGGAGCTTGCTGTGGGAAACAGGTAGCTCCGGGGCTACCAGACACGTGTCAGGTCCGGAGCTTCTCTCGGTCTGGGGTTAAGTCCGGAGGTGACGTTTCGGTACGGGCCCGGAGCTTCCCCCTTGTGGGCGGTAGCTCCGGTTTGGTTGTACACGTGGCGATCCAAGGATTAACCATGTTGGAGAAGCGAGTCCGGTTATGTCTGACATGTGGGCCTCCGAGGGTCTTCAAACCAAGTAGATGAATTTCCTTTGAGATCTTTGTAACCCCAAGGGGTGTACGGTTTCTAGGGTACCGACAAACTTCGTCGCGGCTTGCGATTCCCAAGAGAGTTTTAGGTAAAACGTGATTCTGAACACAACCGAATGTGTTGTCTTTTCTTCCAGATCCAATTGTACTTGGACCCGCCTTACTTCGGCCTGCCGGGGTGTAGGTAGAGTGGCGTACTTAGGGTGCTTGACCAGGCTAAGACAATAGCACACTCCGGCCCTAGATTGGCTTGGCGGCATTCTGGCGAGTGAACCATGAACAATATTTAATTCCAAAAGAATTGACAATACAACTCGAATTGTACATGAATCGGTCGGACTAAAATTTCTTAAGAATTGCACAACTTTATTATAGACAGGAAAGAGAAAAATAAAAAATGTTGAGCCTGTACAAAATAAATGCACGTGGAGTCTGTTTCACATGAAGATGTCTTTCATTATAGGTCCGGGGTACAGGGGAAACAAGTACACTCTTAGGGTACGGAACCAGGCTAAGCGTGTTTCATTTCTCATTTGACTCAGGGTAGCTAGCTACACTTTTAGTCCTGAGACTGTGACAAGTGTTGCATGAACTTTGCGGACCTTCCAGGAAAGGTCCGGCTGTTCTCCCGGAGGAACTACCCAACTCTGTACAATGACTCTATAACATACACCTCAAGTTACTACAGACTCACCTCCGTGATATTAAGTGTAGAACTTACGGAGGTGCTCGATATTCCAAGGATTTGGGAGAGGTGTCCCATCCTCGGTAGCCAAGCGAACACTTCCGGGACGGGACACTTTAATCACTCGGAAGGGTCCCTCCCTACTGGGGGAGAGTTTGTTTAACCCTTCTCTAGATTGTATTCTTCGTAGCACCAGATCGCCTTCCTCGAGCTGTCGGTTGTGTACATGCCGCTGATGATAGCGCCGAAGGGCTTGGCAGTATCGGGCATTCCAAACAGCTGCTTGGCACCTTCCCTCCTCAAGGAGGTCTAGGTCTTCACGCCGGAGCTGGTCCTGCGTGGCTTCGTCGAAGGTCCGGACCCGGAGTGACCCCAAGGTGATCTCCGGAGGAAGGATTGCTTCAGCTCCGTACACCAGGAAGAAGGGTGTCTCTCCAGTTGACCATTTGGGGTTGTCCTGTTGGCCCATAGAGTGGGCGGAAGTTCTAATGTAGTTGGCTCCATGTTTTTTCAAGCGCTCATAGGTGCGCATTTTGAGTCCTTTAAGAATTTCAGCATTTGCTCTCTCGGCCTGGCCATTGCTTGCTGGGTGAGCTACGGAGGCGTAGCAAACTTGAATGTCGAGGTCTTCACAATATCCTTGAAATGCAGAGCTTGTGAATTGGGTCCCATTATCAGTGATGATTTTGTTTGGGACTCCAAATCTGCATACAATGGACTGCAAAAAGTTGATAGCAGACTGCTTGTTGATTGTCACAACGTGGAGTTGCTTCCGGCCACTTAGTGAACTTGTCAATGGCGACGTACAGGAACTTGTAACCTCCGACGGCTCTTGGGAAAGGTCCCAAGATGTCCATCCCCCACACAGCAAAGGGCCATGTAGGAGGTATCATTTGTAGAGGTTGAGCCGGTGTGTGAATTTGCTTTGCATGAAATTGGCATGCTTCAAATTTCTTCACCAGCTCAGTTGCATCCTGGAGTGTTGTAGGCCAGTAGAAGCCATGCCGAAAGGCTTTACCGACTAGTGTGCGGGAAGATGCGTGGCTCCCACACTCGCCTCCATGGATTTCTGCGAGGAGCTCGCAACCTTCTTCCCTTGTGATGCACCGCATTAGGATGCCGTTGGCACCGCGCTGGTAGAGATCCCCTTCTACCAACGTGTATCTTTTAGCCAATCAGACTATCCGGTCAGCGGATACATCATCGTCAGGAAGGATGTTGTCTTTCAAGTAGCTCCGGATCTCCGAGATCCATGCATCAGAGCTAACTTGAGCATTTGAGTCTTGTGTGTTGGGTTGCTCGGAGCTTCCAGCAGCACCTACGACCCTTGATGGCTGCCATGGTAACAGGGCCATCGGGACCGTCAGCTTCGGATGCTGATCTCACCCCCTTCGCTCAGTTCGGCAGGCTGAGCTGTGGGTTTTGACAACCTCCGGACAAAAGTTCCGTCAGGAGCCGGAGCTCTGGTTGACGCTTTCATTGAGAGTTCGTCAGCTTCAGCGTTGTGGGCACACTGAACATGGTGGAGGCCTAGGACTTCAAAGTCCTTCTGAAGCCTCTAGACTTCAAGGAGGTAAGCAGCTAGCTGGAGGTTGTTGCAGGAGCATTCACCCTTCACTTGCTTAATGATGAGCTGTGAATCTCCCTTGACCAGCAGCTGCTTAACACCGTATGACAGTGCAACATTTAGTCCGTAGATGAGTGCTTCGTACTCCGCCATGTTGTTGGTCGCCTTGAAGTCAAGGTGTACAATGTATTTTACCTTCTCCCCGGTTGGTGCGAGGAGAAGGATTCCAGCTCCAGCCCCCTGCTTTTGCATGGAGCCGTCGAAGTAGAGGGTCCAGTGAGGCTCGGTGAAGACCGGAGCCTTGTGTTCCGGCTTTTGCTCGCTGGGGCCCCCAGGGTTTGATGAAGAGGGAGTCCATTCCGCCACAAAATCTGTCAATGCTTGACTCTTGATTGCTTGCCTTGAAGTGAATTCGAGATCGAATTCGGCCAATTCCGCTGCCCACTTTGCAATATTCCCAGTTGAGTTGGGATTATGCAAGATTGCTCGAAGTGGGTAAGAAGTCACCACTGAGATTTTGTGAGCTTGGAAGTAATGGCGAAGCTTCCTGGAGGCAATAAGAACTGCATAGAGCAGCTTATGCACCTCTAGGTATCGAGTCTTGGCATCATGAAGTACTTCACTGATGAAGTACACTGGGCGCTGAATGGTCCAGACCCTCCCGGAGGGGCCCGGAGCTTCCTCTTCATTGACCCGGATCCTCCCAAAGGGATCCGAATTTTCTTCGGAGACCTCCGGGTCCTTGCTAGAGGAACCTGGAGCTTCTTTAGAAGCGACCTGGACCCTCCCAGAGGGGTCTGGGTCTTCTGAAGTAACTTCTTGTGGAATCAAGTCTGGGAGCTGGGACCCAGACTCGCTTTCAGGAACCTCCGGACCCTCCCGAAGGGGTCTGGATTCCTGAGTATGGGATAGTGCTGGTCTCTCTGCAACCAGGACCATACTGACGACTTCGTCAATAGCTGAAATGTAAAGCAGCAAAGGCTCACCAGGGTTCGGAGCTACCAGAGTTGGTAGGGTGGTGAGGAGTTGTTTTAGCTCCTGGAACGCCTTTTCTGCTTCTTCAGACCATTGGAATGGTCCGGACTTCCTCAATAACTTGAAGAAGGGAAGTGCCCGTTTTGCCAGTCTTGAGATGAACCGGCTGAGGGCTACTAGACATCCAGTTAGCTTTTGGACATCCTTGATGCGGGCTGGTGGCCGCATGTCTTCAATGGCTTTGATCTTCGCCGGATAAGCTTCTATGCCCCGGTGACTTACCAGGAAACCAAGAAGTTTTCCGGAGCTAACCCCGAAGACACACTTGTCTGGGTTTAGCTTTGTGCGGGTGACCCGCAGCTTGTCGAAGACAACCTGCAAGGTGTCAAGGAGTGACTCCTTGTTCTTGACCTTGACCACGATGTCATCGACGTACACTTCCACTATGTCTCTAATGAGTTCTTCAAAAGTTTTGTACATAGCTCGTACAAAGGTTGAAGTTGCATTCTTGAGACCAAATGGCATGGTTGTATAACAATACAATCCATCTACTGTGATGAAAGAGGTATGCTCTTCATCTTCCCTAGACATTCTGATTTGATGATACCCAGAATATGCGTCTAGGAAACACAGTAATTCACACCCGGAGGTGGAATCCACTATATGATCTATTCTAGGTATTGGGAATGGATCTTTTGGACATGCCTTATTTAGTGTTGTGTAGTCAATACACATCCGAAGCTTCCCGCCGGCCTTGGGTACAACGACTGGGTTTGCCAGCCATTTTGGATGGAAGACTTCTTGGATGAATCCAGCTTCGAGCAACTTCTTCACTTCTTGTCGAATGAAGTTATGTCGCTCCATGAATTGCTTCTGAGGCTTCTGATGCACGGGCCGGGCATCGGGGTTGATCTTCAGATTGTGCTCAATCACTTCCCTGGGGATCCCAGGCATTTGTGACGGTTGCCAAGCAAACACGTCGATATTAACCCGGAGGAAAGCGATGAGTGCGAGTTCCTATTTGTTGTTCAATCCCCCCGATATACGGGTGGTCTGAGCGACATCGGAACCAATTTGGACGACTTTGACGGGAATGTCGGTGTCGCCGCTTGGCTGACCACGAGGTGCAGAAGTCGAGCCTCGCTGACGAATGCTCGGGGGATTTGGAGCTTTCTCCTGTCTGGAGTCCTCCTCTTACGCCGTAGTAAGCGCATGAAGTTCTTCCAGAGCAGCTACTCCGGCAGTGCGATCTCCGCAGATCCGGAGAACGCCTACTGGTGTTGGCATCTTTAACACCAGGTAACCATAATGAGCAGCTGCCATGAATTTGTACAAGGCAGGCCTACCCAAGATGGCATTGAAGGGTAAGTTGATCTGAGCAACATCAAAGACCAACTTCTCAGTGTGATACTTCTCCCAGGTCCCGAAGGTAACGGGGAGGGTAATAGCACCGAGTGGGGTAATGGCTCCCGGACCTACTCTGGAGAAAGGTCGGGATGGGTGGAGATCTGAAGGTCGGAGTTGAAGCTTGGTAAAAGCATTGAAGCTTATGAGGTTCAGCCCCGAACCTCCGTCTACCATGACATGGTGGAGCTGGATTTTATTGATGGTAGGAGATACCATCAAAGGTAACTGACCTGCTCCAACCATGCTTCGAGGGCAGTCCGAAGCATCAAAAGTGATGGTTGTGTCCATCCACTTCCGATGAGGCTCCGCCGTGGCTGTAGGAACTACAGCGGCCATCTCTCGACGCATAGTCTTGAGGACGCAGCGGGAGGTGATGTCCCATGATCCACAAAAAATGGTGTTCATGGTCTTCCGACGCTCGTTGTTAGAGACGTCAGAATCGTCATCGACGGAGGTGTAAATGGCCTTCAGGACCTTTTTGGGATCCTGGAAACCTAACTCCTCTTCAACCGGAGCTTCGTCAACTTTTTGCTTTCCTTCCCTCTGTCGGAAAGGAGCTTCTTCCCGACACTTGTTGTAGCGCTCGGCAAGGTTTTGGACCTCCCGGCAGTCTTCCAAACTGTGGTTGTCCGTCTTATGAATCGGACACCACACCTTGGGTTTGCCACCGTCTTCAGAATACGGTCGAGGTTGCTTCTCGGGGCGTGGCCTCCGGCCACCCGGAGTTGAAGCAGCTGCAGCATTGGATGCACCGGCCAGCGGCTTCTTCTTGCCGTTGGTCTTTTTCTTCTTCTTGCCACTCCCGGAGGTAGTGGCTTCTCCTTTGGAGGATTTCTTGTGATCCTCCGGAGTTGGTTTGGAGTGCATTTCACGGCCCTCCGCAGCTCTGGCACATTTGTCGGCCAAGCTGAAAAGTTCTGTTACACTGGTGATCTCCTTGATCGCCAGTTTCTCCAACATCTTCTTATCTCGTACGCCCTGTCTAAATGCCACAATGACAGAAGCGCTAGAGATAGAAGGGATAGTGTTTTGTACCTGAGAGAATCTCTGGATGAATGATCGCAGGGATTCTCCTCCTTTTTGCACAACTGCAAAAAGGTCCAGTTCGGTGCCTGGTCGGGTGTATGAACTCCCGAAGTTGGCGGTGAACTACCGGCACAACTCCTCCCAACTGTGGATGGAGTTGGGTGGAAGGCTCATAAACCAGGACCTGGCAGTCCCAGTTAAAGCCACTGGAAAATAATTGGCCATTACGGCCTCATTTCCTCCAGCTACCAGGATAGCAGTGGAGTAAATCTGAAGAAATTCGACGGGATTAACAGTCTCGTCAAACTTCTCCAAGTGAGGCCGGAACTTCTGTGGCCACCTGACCATTCGCAGATGCATGGCCAGGGCTGAACAGCCTCCTCCTACTCCTTCAGGAGCAGGAATGTCCTGAGCTTCTCGTCTTTCACAAGCACGCTCGATATGGACTCGGTCGTCTTGTTGACGGTATCGGCGATCAAGCTCCGCCCGGAGGTCATGAGTTGAAAGCCTTGATACCGTGTGAGTGTGTCGTGCCCCGGAGGGCAACGACGTCACCTGCTGTGACGCAACACGTCTCCTGCTGTTGGAAACATGCGGACCAAGTCTGCCAGACAAGGTCCGTCGCTGCGATGGGGCCCGTCCTGAAGGAAGAGGACCCTGGTTGCTGATGCGGTCGGCTGCTGCTGCAACCAAGTGTTCCACATCGGCCCTCCACTGCTCCATGGCATCCCGGGATGCATCCAGAGGTGGTGGGCGTTGAAGGAGAGCGCGTGCTGCATGGAGCGCGTGTTCCGGGTTGTCAAGATTCACCGATGTAGTGATTGACGCCGGTGCACCATCGCGTTGCCCAGCTTGATTTGCTGATGGAGGCGGCGGTGGTGAAAGTGTGACTCCTGCTGGTGGCTGCATATTGGAGGGATTACCCCCAACAGCTTGAACAGCGGGATGACCATTGGATGATCCAGCGGCTGAGTTCACCATTCTTGAAATCTCAGGCGCCCCCCTTCCTGGCGCGCCTACTGTCGGTGGTTTTGTTCCGGCAGATCTCCCTAAACTACTAAGGTGTTTGCGGAGTTTGAAGTTCGGTGTGGGCACGCGGAGATTCAAGAAGGTGAAAGTAATAAATGACACAGGAGACACGAAGATTTACGTGGTTTGGGCCGCCTGAGCGTAATACCCTACTCCATGGGGTGTGTTGGTGTTGTATTGAATGTATGAGCTCAACGTAAGTTGAGAGTGTAGAGTGAGTGCGTCGAGTCCCCCTCTATGTATCGCCGGCTTGTCCTTTTATAGTACAATTCAGTCCGTTACGAGGTAGCCTGGCCCGACATGTGGCCTCGGCGGTTACTAATATTGATACACATTTGATGCGCTTAATTACCCATAATAACTGAGTTACGGGCTTTGACAGCACCGTTACTGGTAATTAAGGTCATCTGATCGTGTGTCATTAATATAGTATTAATGACACTTAATCGGGTCTTGAAGTCCTTGATTCCCCTTTGAAGATCCGGAGCCGTTGTGGAGTCTTCCGGATGTTAGAGGCTGAAGATCTGACGGTTGGACATGTGGCAGCTCCGGAGCATACTGTGGGGAACAGGTAGGTCCGGTGGCACTTAACACGTGTCAGTTCCGGAGCTTCCCTCGGTCTGGGGTTAGGTCCGGGGGTGCCGCTATGGTACATAGCCCGGAGATTCCCCCTTGTGGGCGGTAGCTCCGGTTTGATAGTACACGTGGCGACCCTGGGTCTAACCATGTTGGAAAAGCGGGTCCTGTTATGTCTGACATGTGGGCCTCCGAAGGTCTTCAAATCAAGTAGATGACATTCCCTTGAGATCTTTGCAATCCCAAGGGGTATATGGTACCTAGGGTACCGACATCTTCGAAGTTTGATGAAGGATTCTTACTCGGTTATGAATTGAATGCCTACGCCTATCGTGTCTTTAACAAGGTGTCCGGCCTTGTTGAAGTAGCACGTGACGTAGTGTTTGATGAATCTAACGGCTCACAAGTGGAGCAAGTTGATAAGTGTGTGCTAGATAAAGAGGAAGCTCCATATGAAGCACTGAAGAAAATGGGACTTGGTGATATCTTACCACAAGAGCAAACATTCGACTCAAATGCACAAGATGAACCTCAACACGGAGGCAATGATCAAGGGGGATCTCTTGCACAAGATCAAGAGGAGGAATATCAAGAATATCAGGACAATCATGGAAGCAATGATCTAGGGGGAGACAATGCACATGAAGATAATGAAGAACAAGCAACTACACAAGCTCCACACCCAAGAGTACACCAGAGCGTGCAAAGAGACCACCCTGTCAACAATATCATTGGAGATATTGCTAAGGGAGTAACTACTAGATCTCGAGTTGCAAATTTCTGTGAATACTATTCTTTTGTGTCTTTTCTGGAACCATACAGGGTAGAAGAAGCCTTAAGGGATCCAGACTGGGTGATTGCAATGCAAGAGGAGTTGAACAACTTCAAGAGAAATGAAGTGTGGGAGCTGGTGGAGAGACCAAAGGCGAACATAGTTGGAACCAAATGGGTCTTTCGGAACAAGCAAGATGAACATGGAGTAGTAACAAGAAATAAAGCAAGATTGGTGGCCAAAGGTTATTATTAGGTCAAAGGTTTGGACTTCGATGAAACTTTCGCTCCTGTATCTAGACTTGAGTCCATTCGTATTTTATTGCCATATGCTACTCACCATAATTTTAAGTTGTATCAAATGGACCGTCAAAAGCGCTTTCTTAAACGGTCCAATTGTAACACCCTAAATCTTTGCATCATGCATTGCATACATGTTCATGCATCAAACATTAGTGGAATAAAAGAAAGATAATAAAAGATAAAACATACATATACAATATGTGTAGCAAAAGAAGAAAAAGAAAATAAAAATATAAAACATGTATTAGGGAATAAATATAAATAAGTAATATATGTAATATATATATATAAATATAATAATAATATATATTAATATTTGTATAAAAAAGAAAAAAAAGGAAAAAAACACCCGCCGCTGGCCAGGCCGAACCGGCCCAGCCAGCACTGGCCGCCGAGCACCCGCGCGCGGCGCGCGACCCCGCCGCCTGCTCTCGCGCCGCCTCGACCGCGCGCGACCCCACCGGGGCCCACGAACCAGCGCGCCCCCGAGCCGTTCCCTCCCGCACGCCCTGATGCCCCGCCCCGACCGAGCCGCACGCGCGCTCGCCCGCGCCTGGCCCCGCGCTCAGCGCAACCCCGCCGCACGCCAGCCCAGGCCGACTCGGCCTCTGGCTCGATCGATCCCAGTGTACCACTCCTATATAAACGTACGTAGGGCATCGTAGTTTTCCAAAGCCACCAGAAAAACGCCGCTGCCAGAGCCCCAAAAGCCCTAGCCGCCAGAAAGAAAAACACGAGAGAACAGAGGCACTGCCAGGGAAGAAAAAGAGGGGAAGGAGAGGAAGAAGAGGAGGAGGGTGCCGTCGTCCGCCGGAGTTCGTCGCATCGCTGTCGTCATGCCGCCAGAAGACCTTGCGCATCTACTTCGTCTACGCATTGTCCCCATCCCGCGATCTTCGAAGCCATCGCATCTACGGTAGGCCACATTTTCTAATGCGAAATTTAGCGACCATATTGAATCTAGTAGACGTAGTTTGATCGTAGTCGCACCATCCTTTTATTTCAGCAACATTAATCCCCGCTAAAACCCCCGTAAACTCATATGAACATGTATGAACTACTCGCATCTTATTAATAAACAATTGTAGTTAATTAATTATTGAGTTGTGCATGCATGCATGTCATTGCATGTTGATTATTTTATGTGCATCATATTGAATTGTATATATTTTCTTGTATGTATGATCACGCGTAGAGGAACGTGCTCAAGAGGCCGCATACGAGGATTTCCAAAATCAAGACTTTGAAGCGCTTGAGCAACCCCATCCGTCGGAGCAAGGCAAGTGTCCTTGATCATATTGATCCTGTTTTATTAAATGTTTTGTTTGCGAACTTGCATGCTTGTGTCAATATGATGGGAAACCCATACGTAGGAGTTTACTAGCGTTGCTTGCCACCCCTTGTCGCCGGGATATACACAATGAGTCGGGTATGGGTGTTTTTATTTTTGCACCGCATCGCTACATGGGTTATGGGTAACTTAAATAATGTGGTTGACAACTTTAATTACGACCACTTGGGATGGTAATAAGATGATGGTTAATTTAGCAACCTGGAATTTAGGAGATCTAAGCAAGCATGGTTTTGTGGATGGGTTGGATGATATGGTGGTTTGCTTGCCTTAGATCTAAAGACCGGTTCATGCGAGAATATGCCAGGTCAACAGTGCCACCACAAGGCCAAGTATGGGTGTGGCGTAGCTGAATAATTCGGAGCGCTGCTAGTATTGTATGGACCATTGGATGGCGCGGGGAATGGGAGTCGAGGAGGACTGCCCTGGGATCCGCATGGCACACGAGGGGGCCCGTGGGTGGGAGAATGGAGATTCAAGCCTGCCGGTGAAACCTTAGTGGGCCCGTACATACTAGTAGTCCCTTTTGAAAGGCTATTTTGTGATCTCTTGGCCGCACACCACGGAAGTGTGACAGGGCAACATAGAGGTTCTTAGTCACCGAAAGGTGATGAAATCACGAACATGTGGGTAAAGTGGTACAACCTCTGCAGAGTGTTAAAAACTATCATGATAGCCGTGCTCCCGGTTAAGAGCACCTGGATGACCTACATGATTAGAGTTGGACTTGGAATTTTGGGATGGTTGGTATGGTTTTGGGTTGTCACTTGAGTATTTTCGGTACATGAGAGATTATGGAATTGGCATATGGTATTAATTTTATGGTTGGCTGATATTAATGGATTGCGTTGGTAATAAGAATTGTTGGATTTATGGTATGATAATTACTTGGGTCATGAAGGGAAATAAATTCACCTAGACATGATAGGCTGCTTTTACGTGTTTATGAAACATACTTTTCTGCAATTAGCCATTTTATTCCTATCATTTGTTTAGCCACATGTCATCTATTTCCACACTTGCTGAGTACGACACGTGGTCACCCTTGCAATCCCCCCCAACAGCTACTGGAGATAATTGGGAGTACCATGAGGATCACGCGGAGTACTAGGTTGCGTACTGCCGTCAATTGCCTGTGGAATGGAGTCGTGTTGCTTAGTTTATTTTCCGCTGCATTATTTAGAGTTTTATCATTTATGAACTATTGAATTATTGTAATAAAGTACTTATTTAATAGTTGAGACGTGGTTAAATTTTGTATATCGTTTGTGATGCAACCGTGTATGTGTGATGAACTTCCTAGGCACACATATGTGTTACGCTTGATTCATATTCGGGACCGGGTGTCACAAATTGGTATCAGAGCCGCGTTGACCGTAGGACGCAAACCTAGGTAGAATGGATACTCTAGAGCACTTAGGAACACTCTTCTAATCTGCTATTTTCGAAAATTTTTGCTGCTGTTTTTGTTTCTTTATTTTCAGCTGCAAAAAAAAAAGTATCGATTGCTGCCGCGTTTTCGATAAAATTTTCTGCAGTAAGCACTATTTGGTGCTGCTGTTTTTGCCGCTTGAACTTTCGCGTAAAGTGCGTGTTTTGCCGCTGTTATGTGTGGATAAAATTTTTGTGTTGGCTGCTGCATTTTCTCCCTCTCTTTTTCGTTCTTTTGGGACAGCCGCACCGCTCTTTTTCCGCTATTTTAGCTGCTGCAATTTTTAGATTTGTATTCCGTTATTCTTTCCTCTAATGTATTCTCATTTTCTATAGATACCGATCACTAGGAGTGCAGCCCGCAAGAGCACCTGTTCGCCGCCCCTTGGAAGTGAACTTAACCCCATTGAGCTTGACGAGCAGAAGCAAGAGGAGGGGAATATCCTGACCGAGGACGAGGAAGCTAACCAGTCGAACACTATGGAGGAGGATCCGGAGGAGTATGAGCCATTTGAGGAGAACATGGATGAGGATCCTAATGAGGAGTACTACGTGCCAGCTTCAGATGAGGAGGACAACGGAGGTGAAAATGGAGGAGGATCACAACCCGGTGCGAATGAGAATGGACACAACAGCTCCCCAGTTTCCCCCAAGTTGAGGAGATTTGTACTACTGGAACCGATGGAGGACATGCATCACGGGAACTGACAGAATTCCTTTATCCCCGTTGCATGAGTACTAACTACTTCGTGAAGAGGGTCTCTCGTCCCGGACGTGACGAATAGCATGTTGAGGTTCTCATCTTCTACCTCAACAAAGTGGTCTCACGGCATTATGCTCCCACCTGGAGGTCTACTCAGAAGGATGCTATGGATGATGCTGCATGGGCGGCACTCACAAGTTTGTGCCATACTCGCCGCTTTGAGCATGAGAACATCACGTTTGAGCTGCACCCTCAGCGGGAGAGTGGTATAGGGAGGATAATTGGACCACAAGAAGCTTCAGACAATCTTACAGCAATGGATAGGTCTCAAAAGACATTATTGGACATGGGCAATCGCTATGCAACCGCACAAGGGGAGATACACTACCTTCGCAAGGAGCTACCTCGTTTGGAAGCCAACTTGGAGATGAAGGAATGTGAAGCAAGAGGAGAGCCGTGGTCACCCAAGAGAATCTGGTCCCCTACATTGCCATGGCGCAACCCCATCACATCCGCGCAGCCAAGGACGCCCTCACCGCCTCACAATTAGGAAATTAAGTCCCCTATGAGTATTTTGTAATAAGAACGCTTAGAATCGTATTAGCTTTAAATAGTGTGGTGTGCTGAAATTTTGTTTGGTGCTTGTTTGAGTGCTTGTGTGCTTAGTAGAGAGTTGTAGGATGCTTCGGCACTTGTCCACATCCTCATATTGGTCTATATTAATAAAAGATTGTTTAGTGTCACATACCTTGATGCATATAGTTGGTACGTTTCTTTCCAAATTCTAAATTCTTCTGTCTCCACCTTACTTTCGCCAACAGATGGTGAGAACTCGTAACCAGAGGGATGCCAACGATGAGGAGGAGCGCAATGAAGTACCTCAGAACAACCGGGGACATGCTCATGGAGCTATCAATATTGAACAACTGTTAGCTATGCAGAACCAGCTCATGCAGACCATGATACAGACAATGGGACAGCTGCAAGCTGGCAACAACAATCAGCCTCATATACCGCCACCGCCACCGCCACCACCCCAGCCACACCACAACCGTTTGGGAGAGTTCATGAGGACCAGGCCGCCTACCTTTGCACAAGCCACAGACCCAATGGAAGCTGATGATTGGCTAAAGTCCGTTGAGAAGAAACTTGCTATTGTCCAGTGCACTGATAGGGAGAAGGTTCTCTTTGCATCACATCAACTAGTTGGAGCAGCTGCTGACTGGTGGGAAGCTCTTTGCAACGCTCATGATAATCAGGAGGCAATTACTTGGGCTGAGTTTAAGCAGAGTTTCCGTTCCCACTATGTACCTGAAGGAGTTATGATACTGAGAACACAAGATTTTGAAAACCTCATGCAAGGAAGGATGAGCGTGAGTGAGTATCTCAATAAGTTCACTCAACTATCAAGATATGCTCCAGAAGACATCAACACGAATAGTAGGAAGCAGTATCTATTTATGAGGGGTCTCAACAATGAAATTCAAGTCCAGTTGCTCAATACTGATTATCCAAACTTCCAAAAGATGGTTGACAAGGCTATTGTGGTTGAGAACAAGATTCGTGAGATGGAGCAGGACAACAAGAGGAAGATGCCACATCATGGACCGCAACAAGGAAGCAATGTTTGTCCCCGCTATGCACCACCAACTGCACCATACTACAACCCACCTGCTCCTGCATACCGTGCTGCTTATCCACCCCGCCCAAATCAGCCACCGCAGCAACGCCCCGCCATGCAAGCGCCTCGCTATCCTGTGCCACCTGCGTCGCGTCCTAACATGGCGGCAAATGCTCAAAACCAGCTGCGTCCAAACTTCCCTAATGCTACGGGCGGTAAGACATGCTATGTGTGTGGAGAGCCCGGACACTTTGCAAGTCAATGCCCCAGAATAAACTATGTACCGATGAACAATGCACTAAGGCCAAATTACCTGCGACCAAATGGAGGAGCACCACAAGGCAACCGTGGACAGCAGAATTTTGCTCGTGGCAATGTGAATCATGTCTCTACTAAGGAAGCTCAGCAAGCTGATGGCGTCGTGATTGGTATGTTCCTCGCCAACTCCAACCCCGCGACTATTTTATTTGATTCGGGAGCATCTCGTTCATTCATATCGTCAAAGTATGTTGCCAAGTACAATTTGCCTATGTCTCATATGAAGCAAACTATGCTAGTAAGTTCTCCTGGCGGAGAGATGAGGACAAATATAGTATGTCCGAAAGTAAGCATTAAAATAAGGGGGTAGACTTTCTTGCAAACCTCATAGTCTTGGACTCCCAAGGAATAGATATAATACTTGGAATTGACTGGTTGAGCAAGTATAATGGAGTCATTCAATGTGCCGAGAGGATTATGCAGTTGACAAGTGAACATGGTACACGCATCGAAGTTGAGGCAGCCCAGCCTACAAGAGAGAAGGCAATGCTCAATCAAGTGGAAGGTGTGACATTGGAAAGCATTCCGATCGTTTGCGAGTACCCAGATGTGTTTCCAGATGAGTTGCCAAGTATGCCACCTGATCGTGACATAGAATTCGCCATTGAGTTGATCCCAGGAACTGCACCTATAGCTAAGAGGCCGTATAGGATGCCTCCTAAAGAATTCGCAGAGCTCAAGAAGCAAATTCAAGAGCAGCTAGAGAAGGGTTTTATACGCCCAAGCTCATCCCCGTGGGGAGCACTAGTGCTCTTCGTAGATAAGAAGGATGGAACTCAGAGGATGTGTGTGGACTATACGTCTCTCAACGAAGTGACAATTAAGAACAAGTACTCACTGCCCCGTATAGAGGATTTGTTCGACCAAATGAAGGGTGCCTGTATTTTCTCCAAGATCGACTTGCGGTCAGGATACTTCCAAATGAAGATTAGACCATCGGATATACCCAAGACAGCATTTCGGACACGATATCGGTCTTATGAGTACACCGTCATGTCATTTGGATTGACGAACGCGCCTGCGTACTTTATGTATCTTATGAATAAGGTCTTCATGGAATATCTGTATAAGTTCGTTGTAGTGTTCATTGATGACATTGTGATATACTCGAGAAGCGAGGAAGAATGTGAAGAACACTTGAAGCTTACATTGCAGAAGCTATGGGAACACCAATTGTATGCCAAGTTTAGTAAATGTCAATTCTGGTTACGGGAAGTTTCTTTCTTAGGCCATATTATTTCCGGAGGAGGAGTATCAGTTGACCTAGAGAAGGTGAGATATGTGCTTAAGTGGGAACCGCCACAGAATGTTAAAGAAATTCGGAGTTTCCTTGGAATGGCTGGATATACCGTCGATTCATCAAGGATTTCTCCAAAATAGCCAAGCCTATGACCGAATTACTCATGAAAGGGAAGGCATTCCGATGGACTCAAGCTTGTCAGGATAGCTTTGAGGAGTTAAAGAAAAGGTTGACAACCGCACCGATGTTAGTATTACCGGACGTGAGCAAGAGTTCTGATATATATTGTGATGCATCAAGACAAGGATTAGGATGTTTGCTCATGCAAGAAGGCCAAGTGGTAGCTTATGCATCGAGGAAACTAAAGAAACATGAGTTGAATTATCCTACACACGACCTTGAACTCGCAGTCGTGGTACACGCCTTGAAGATATGGAGACACTATGTTTTTGGTCACCGATGTGAAATTTATACGGATCACAAGAGTCTCAAGTACATATTTACGCAAACGGATCTGAATCTGAGGCAACTCCAATGGTTGGAGCTCATCAAGGATTATGACGTGGGGATCAACTATCACCCAGGGAAGGCTAATGTAGTGGCCGATGCTTTGAGCCGAAAAGGAGTAAGCCACCAACTCACAGTCCGGGAGCTGCCATCCGAGTTATGCAAGGAGTTTGAACGGTTGCACCTTGGATTCATAAACGAGATGGGAACAATGGAAGTCAACCCAACATTAGAGCAAGAAATATGGGAAGGACAGACAAAGGACAAGGAAATACAGGAAATCAAGGAAAAGATCCAAGAAGGAAGAGAATTTAGATTTGATGAGGACGAACAGGGTACCTTATGGCTTGGAAAGAGTATTGTGGTACCTAATGTTAGGCATATTCGGGAAACAATATTGAAGGAGGCACATAACTCACCTTACTCAATTCATCCCGGCTGTACGAAGATGTACAAGGACTTAAAGACATGTTATTGGTGGGCCAGCATGAAAAAGGACATAGCCGAATATGTTGCATTTTGTGATGTGTGCCGACAAGTTAAAGTTGAACATCAAAGGCCAGCCGGATTGTTACAACCATTGAAGATCCCGGAGTGGAAGTGGGAAGAGATTGGTATGGACTTTATAGTTGGATTACCGCGTACTCAGTCTGGCTATGATTCAATATGGGTTATTGTGGATCGGTTGACAAAATCAGCTCACTTCATCCCTGTCAAGACCACATATACCACCGCGAAGCTAGCAGAATTGTATATGGATCATATTGTGTGTCGACACGAAGTACCGAAGAAGATAGTCTCGGATAGAGGTTCTCAGTTTACCTCCAGATTTTGGCAGAAATTGCATGAAGCTAAAGGCTGCCCAGTCTCGACAGAAAGGTTATGCGGATAATAGGCGAAGGAGTCTGACTTTCAAAGTTGGAGATTTTGTATACTTCAAACTGTCACCTATCCGAGGTCAGCGACGGTTTAACGTCAAAGGGAAACTGGCACCATGTTACATCGGACCATTCAAGATTTTGGACAAACGAGGAGAAGTAGCATATCGACTTGAGCTGCCGGCGTATCTCTCCGATGTACACGACGTGTTTCACGTCTCTCAACTCAAGAAGTGTCTCAGGGTGCCGGAAGAACAAGTGCCGATGGACGAGTTAGAACTTCAAGAGGATTTGTCCTATGTCGAGCAACCTATCAAGATCTTGGACGTAAAGGAAAGGGTCACGAGAAATAAGAGGATCCGTTGGTGCAAAGTGCAATAGAAACACCATATGGAAGCCGAAGCTACGTGGGAACGTGAGGAAGACCTGAAGGCAGAATTCCCTCATCTTTTCTCTACGCTATCGAATCTCGAGGGCGAGATTCACTTTAAGGGGAGTAGGTTTGTAACACCCTAAATCTTTGCATCATGCATTGCATACATGTTCATGCATTAAACATTAGTGGAATAAAGGAAAGATAATAAAAGATAAAACATACATATACAATATGTGTAACAAAAGAAGAAAAAGAAAATAAACATATAAAACATGTATTAGGGAATAAATATAAATAAGTAATATATGTAATATATATATATATAATAATAATATATATTAATATTTGTATAAAAAAGAAAAAAAAAAGAAAAAAAGGAAAAAACACCCGCCGCTGGCCAGGCCGAACCGGCCCAGCCAGCACTGGCCGCCGAGCGCCCGCGCGCAGCACGTGACCCCGCCGCCTGCTCCCGCGCCGCCTCAACCGCGCGCGACCCTGCCGGGGCCCACGCACCAGCGCGCCCCCGAGCCGCGCCCTCCCGCATGCCCTTATGCCCCGCCCCGACCGAGCCGCACGCGCACTCGCCCGCGCCTGGCCCTGCGCTCAGCACAACCCCGCCGCACTCCAGCCCATGCCGACTCGGCCTCTGGCTCGATCGATCCCAGCGTACCGCGCCTATATAAACGTTTGTAGGGCATCGTAGTTTTCCAACGCCACCAGAAAAACACCGCTGCCAGAGCCCCAAGAGCCCTAGCCGCCAGAAAGAAAAACACGAGAGAACAGAGGCACCGCCAGGGAAGAAAAAGAGGGGAAGGAGAGGAAGAAGAGGAGAGGAGGGTGCCGTCGTTCGCCGGAGTTCGTCGCGTCGCTGTCGTCATGCCGCCAGAGGACCTTGCGCATCTACTTCGTCTACAAATTGTCCCCATCCCGCGATCTTCGAAGCCATCACATCTACGGTAGGCCACATTTTCCAATGCGAATTTTAGCGACCATATTGAATCTAATAGACGTAGTTTGATCGTAGTCGCACCATCTTTTTATTTTCAGCAACATTAATCCCCGCTAAAACCCCCGTAAACTCATATGAACACGTATGAACTACTCGCATCTAATTAATAAACAACCGTAGTTAATTAATTATTTAATTGCGCATGCATGCATGTCATTGCATGTTGATTATTTTGTGTGCATCATATTGAATTGTATGTATTTTCTTGTATGTATGATCACGCGTAGAGGAACGTGCTCAAGAGGCCGCATACGAGGGTTTCCAAAATCAAGACTTTGAAGCGCTTGAGCAACCCCATCCATCGAAGCAAGGCAAGTGTCCTTGATCATATTGATCCTGTTTTATTAAATGTTTTGTTTGTGAACTTGCATGCTTGTGTCAATATGATGGGAAACCCATACGTAGGAGTTTACTAGCGTTGTTTGCCACCCCTTGTCGCCGGGATATACACGATGAGTCGGGTATGGGTGTTTTTATTTTTGCACCGCATCGCTACATGGGTTATGGGTAACTTAAATAATGTGGTTGACAACTTTAATTATGACCACTTGGGATGGTAATAAGATGATGGTTAATTTAGCAACCTGGAATTTAGGAGATCTAAGCAAGCATGGTTTTGTGGATGGGTTGGATGATATGGTGGTTTGCTTGCCTTTGATCTGAGGATCGGTTCATGCGAGAATATGCCAAGTCAATAGTGCCACCACAAGGCCAAGTATGGGTGAGGCGTAGCTGAATAATTAGGAGCGCTGCTAGTATTGTATGGACCATTGGATGGTGCGGGGAATGGGAATCGAGGAGGACTGCCCTGGGATCCGCATGGCACACGAGGGGACCCGTAGGTGGGAGAATGGAGATTCAAGCCTGCCGGTGAAACTTAGTTGGCCCGTACATACTAGTAGTCCCTTTTGAAAGGCTATTTTGTGATCTCTTGGCCGCACACCACAGAAGTGTGACAGGGCAACATAGAGGTTCTTAGTCACCGAAAGGTGATGAAATCACGAACATGTGGGTAAAGTGGTACAACCTCTGCAGAGTGTTAAAAACTATCATGATAGTCGTGCTCCCGGTTAAGAGCACCTGGATGACCTACATGATTAGAATTGGACTTGGAATTTTGGGATGGTTCGTATGGTTTTGGGTTGTCACTTGAGTATTGTTGGTACATGAGAGATTATGGAATTGGCATATGGTGTTAGTTTTATGGTTGGCTGATATTAATGGATTGCGTTGGTAATAAGAATTGTTGGATTTATGGTATGATAATTACTTGGTCATGAAGGGAAATAAATTCACATAGACATGATAGGCTGCTTTTACGTGTTTATGAAACATACTTTTCTGCAATTAGCCATTTTATTCCAATCATTTGTTTAGCCACATGTCATCTATTACCACACTTGCTAAGTACGACACGTGCTCACTCTTGCAATCCCCCCCAACAGCTACTGGAGATAATTGGGAGTACCCTGAGGATCACACGGAGTACTAGGTTGCGTACCGCCATCAATTGCCTGTGGAATGGAGTCGTGTTGCTTAGTTTATTTTCCGCTGCATTATTTAGAGTTTTATCATTTGTGAACTATTGGATTATTGTAATAAAGTAATTATTTAATAGTTGAGACGTGGTTAAATTCTGTATATCATTTGTGATGCAACCGTGTATGTGTGATGAACTTCCTGGGCACACATATGCATTACGCTTGGTTCATATTCGGGACCGGGTGTCACACCAATCAAGGAGGAAGTTTATGTGGAGCAGCCACCAGGATTCGAAGACCAAAAGTATCCCAACCATGTCTACAAACTGCGTAAGGCTCTCTATGGCCTCAAACAAGCTCCTCGAGCTTGGTATGAGTGTCTTAGAGATTTTCTGATTCAAAATGGATTCAAAATTGGTAAAGCTGACTATACACTTTTCACTAAACATTGTGATGATCACCTATTCGTATGTCAAATTTATGTTGATGACATTATCTTTGGATCCACTAACAAATCTTTCTGTGAAGAATTTAGCAAAATTATGACAGATAGGTTCGAGATGTCAATGATGGGCGAATTGAAGTTCTTCTTGGGATTCCAAGTGAAGCAATTTAGAGAAGGTACATTTATAAGCCAAACCAAATATACACAGGACATTCTCAAGAAATTCAATATGGACAAAGCCAAGCCCATCAAGACACCCATGGCCACTAACGGACATCTCGACCTCAATGAAGACGGTCCAAATGTGGACCAAAAGGTATATCGGTCCATGATCGGCTCCTTAATTTATTTATGTGCATCTAGGCCAGATATTATGCTTAGTGTTTGCTTGTGTGCAAGGTTTCAAGCCGCACCTAAAGAGTGTCACTTAATTGCAGTAAAAAGAATCCTAAGGTACCTTGTGCACACACCCAACTTGGGCCTTTGGTATCCCAAAGGATCCAAATTTAACTTGATAGGGTATTCCGACGCCGACTATGCAGGATGCAAAGTCAATAGAAAGAGCACGTCAGGGACTTGTCAATTTCTTGGTAGGTCCCTAGTTTCTTGGTCATCTAAAAAGCAAAACTCCATTGCTCTTTCCACAGCAGAAGCAGAATATGTTGCAGCCGGTAGTTGTTGCGCACAACTACTTTGGATGCGACGAACCCTTAGGGACTACGGCTACAATCTTAACCATATCCGCTTCTATGTGACAATGAAAGTGCTATAAAAATTGCACACAACCCTGTAGAGCACTCAAGAACTAAGCACATAGATATTCGTCATCATTTTCTTAGAGATCATTCATTAAAAGGTGACATTGCTATTTCACATGTTAGGACTGAAAAACAACTTGCTGATATTTTTACCAAACCATTGGATGATAAAAGGTTTTGTAAGCTTAGAAACAAACTTAATATTCTTGACTCTCGAAATGTGGCTTGAAACGTTGCACATATGGTTGATACTTCAACTGTTACATTTTATTGCTAAAACTGCCCCTCACCTCTTTTTCTTCTAAGAAAACTAATTTTAATGAAGAAATCTTGGAGTTTATGACCACTTTTCATTGTTGATTTCCTTCTGGTCATAAGTACCAAGATTATTTGCAAAACTTGTCCTTGGATCACAATTAGTTATCTCTAAATACTTAGTTTTTCCAGTGGCACCGGACTAGTCAGGTTTGCCACCAGACTAGTCCGGACAGTCCCTCTTTCCTAGGTTTTCCAGGGGCACTGGACTAGTCCGTCCTCTGACCGGACTAGTCTAGTCGGTCGCATATATAAGCAGCTGGCCGGCCCAAAATTTCAAACCTCCCTCCACTTTGAGTTGAGCCCTCACCTCTCAAACCCTAGCCCCCAAAAGTGATTTTCGAGTTGAGCCCTCAAAATCCAAGTTTTCTCCGTGGGAAATCCTCCCCTCGACGAGTTGATACTCCACTCCGAACTCATCCAGACAGATGATTGCTCCTTCAACGCGAATCTTCAAATCTCGGTAAATTTCTCCCTAAAATCAAACTCTCAACTCTTCTAGTTCTAGATTGTTTCCCTTGATTCCAAGGCAGTACATTAGCTTCAGAAATGTATTCCTTTCTCTTTCATGCCCTCTTGCATCCTTAGATAGAAGTTGTGATTCATAGGTGTTGTTAGGGTTCTTATGCCAGGCCGGACTAGTCCGGCTCCCAGATACGGACTAGTCCGGTACACCGAACAAGTCCGCACTCTGAAACCGGACAAGTCCGGTATCTGACACTTGAATCCTCACATCTCCTTCAATTCTTGGTTCTTTCTCGTCTAATCCATGAACTCTTTATTAGGCACGATGTCTTCAAGCTCTGATGACAGCTCTTTCCACGTTGATGAAGAAGTTGAACGTGAAAAAGTGAAGAGAGCCAAGGAGAGATACATGAAGAAAAGACATGATGTCAATGTGCACTCTCCACCCTCCAACGACAATTTGCCCAAGAAAAGGAAGGTGGTTGTTAAGAAGGCCCAAGGAAGAGCTGGCGAGAGCTCCTCAGGGCCAAAGAGGACTCTCAACAAAGGAAAGGGGCTTGCTAGTGGTCCCATTGGGCCCCTGAAGATGAAGAACCCAAGTCACCGCAACAGGCAGCGCTCGAGTAAGGATTTCACCAGAAAAGGGGGTAAGCTTGCCGATAGCTTCAGGCAGGTTAATGTGTATGATCAACCTCGGCAATGCTCAGACCCAAGATTTTGGAGCAACTTTCATGCCGACTACTACGAGCATGTGTACATGAAGATGAAGAATCCGATGGTAGAGAGTCAAAGGGTGAATGTTGGATACTTACAGTCGAAGAGATATCCTGCCTTTTGTGAGGTGGTTGAGGCCCTGGAGAGGCACAACTTGAAGGATCTGTTTGCCTTTGAGTGTGACTAGAACAATGAGGTCATCACCCAATTCTACTCTACCCTCTACTTTGCTCGTGGTGATGGAGACACTCTTACTTGGATGACTCATGGTTCCAAGTACAGTGTCACTTATGATGAATTTGCAAGGATCCTCCACCTTGAGCACACTTTGGATCATGATATTGTCATCCACAATCTGCAACCCTTGGAGAAGGATGAGCTCAAATTTCTCTATGACACAAGGATACCATATGTCCCTCCCACTATCAAGTATTTGAAGCCCTTCTATGTGGTCCTCAACAGAATTTTGAGGAAGACAATAGCCCCGAAAGATGGACATGTGGGGACTATTCAAGGAACTTTGAGGACCCTAATGAAGGTCATTGGTGGGAGGAGACCGTTCAATGTCTTTGAATACATCTACAATGACATTGTGAACATCTCAATCACTCCAAACAGATCTTGCGGGTATGCCCCGTACATCATGTACATGATTGAGAAAGTGACTGGACTTGAGTTTGTCAAGGATGTTCATCATACGGGGTTGAAACCGCAAAAGCCCACCGAGTACACTCTACCCTCGGCTCTTGATGCACCTCCCTCCCCTGAAGATGAAAGGAGGACCAAACAAACTCGGGATGTGAATGCCACAAGATCTTCAACTGCTCCTCCTAGCTCTGCACCTGCCCATGAACCCTCCGGTGGTGTGCTCAAAATTCTCACCTCTATCTTAGCCTACTGCCGCAAGATTGAAGTCAGGTAGAAGAAGCATCAACAATATGTCAATGCCAACATCAAAGCTATCTGTGACAAGCTGGAGATTGAGTCGGTGGGATCCCCGCCCGCCTTCGAGGACTCCGAGGAAGAGTCTGCTCTGGCGAATGATGATGATGGTGGTGAAGATGAGGACCAGACCGAGACTGGAGAAGAGAGTGGCGATGAGTGATTCCCCTCAATTTTTCCCTTTTTGGTGCCTTGATGCCAAAGGGGGAGAGATTGAGACTAGTAGTTTGGGATCATCTCTAGTTGGTGTCTTTATGTTTCTGTGATCAAGGACATGTACTTATTTTTAAAACCTTGTAATGCACTATTTCTTCTCTTATGTGTGATGCTTATTGTTGCTTGAATGATTATCTCTATGCTCATTATTGATTACCTTTACTTCATCACACCTTTTTTATCACACACCTGTTAGGCACCCCACCATAAGGTGTGTGCATATGTGACAAACTTTCTGTGGATTCATCGTTATTCTCATATGTGCACACCTTATGAAAATCAAGTTTTTTTATTCTCAATTGTGATATCTCAAATGGTTGTCATCAATCACCAAAAAGGGTGAGATCGTAAGTCCATCTAGGATATCCCTTGTGGGTTTTGGCTAATTGATGACAAACATATGAGATCCTAATGAAACTATTGAGATGACTGCAGGATTGATAAGTGAAACAGCTCGGTGCACACAAAAAGGTGAAAAATGGAGTGGTGTCCAAAGAGGGATACTTTGATGGAGCTTGGAAGATCAAAATTAGATTTTGAATGTATAGGGAGTGTATGAAAGACACACTTCAAGAGCTCAAAACTTTGCGCTGGGGTAAGGGCTTAAAATTAACTTAAAATTCACAATGCACCGGACTAGTCCGATCATGGACCGGACTAGTCCGTTTAACTCTCTGGAATCTCTCAAATTGGGAGACCGGACTAGTCCGTGTGTTCACCGGACTAGTCCGTTGAACTTTCTGTAGTCTCTCTTCTGTGGAGATTGGACTAGTCTGCGGACTAGTCCGTTGAACTTTCTGGAGTTCACCTTCACACAGCACCGGACTAGTCCGAGCTTGGACCGGACTAGTCCGGTAGACTTTCTGGACTTCAAAGTACACTGAGACCAGACAAGTCTGGACTTGCACCGGACTAGTCTGGTGTTAGGGTTTTTCAACGGTTACTTTTTGGAAACCCTATAAATAGAGAATCCACGGCCTTCCAAATGAAAAACACGACATATACTGCTACAAACACAAACCCTAGTGCCGCCACTTCGTCCCAAGAGCCCAAAACACATCTCCCCACACATCTAAAGTGCAAAAAGAGTGAAATCAATTGAACACTTGGATTCGGGATTGGGAGATCGTCGTTCCTTCATTGCGAGCTCTTGGGGTTTGATATTTCTACACTCATACTCTGCAATGTAATACTTTTGAGTGTATTTGATCACTTCTTTCATTGTAATTCTCGTGGGAGCCCTCAACGTGTGAGGTTGCCCCACAAACTTGGTGATTACCCGTGATAGTGGAATCAAGTCGGCCTTCGTGGTGACTTGAAGAGGGAAAGGGTTGGAGACCCGGATCTGTGTGAGCTTCCTCAACGAGGACGTAGATCTCGTGGTGAGATCGAACCTCAGAAAAAATTTGTGTGTCTTGTGCCTTATTTCCTTTACATTTTGTTCATTAGATCACTTTAGTGCTAAACATCAATCTAAGGCAATTATAAGTTTTCACTTGCATTCTTACATTAATCTCAAGCAAAAATATCAGTTGTTCTCATTTTCGCTGCTAAAGAAATTTAGTTTCCCAAATAACACCTGATCAACACACATATTTTTAGCACACCAGACAAGTCCGCCCACACGACCGGACTAGTCTGGCCAACCAAGTTTTGACGATTCTATTAAGTGTGCAAGAAATTCAAAAGGCCTATTCACCCCCCCTCTAGGCCACATTCAGAGGGATTACCTCTAGCAGGTTGTACAGCATGGTTACCGTTGGATGATCCAGCAGCAGAATTCACCATCTTTGAATCTCAGGCACACCCCCTACCTGGCGCGCCAGCTGTCAGAGTCTGATTTCGATAATTCTCCCGGTACTACCGTTGGCAGCCCGCGGAGTTTCTTAGTTCGGTTGGGGCGCGCAGAGATTTAGAGCAAGATGGCAATCTGACACGAGGATTTACGTGGTTCGGGCCGCCTGAGCGTAATACCCTATTCCACAGGTGTGTGTTCTTGTTGTATTGAGCGTATGAATGCTAGTGTGAGAGTGGAGACAAAAAAGGAGTCCCCCGTCTGGACCTGAGCGCATGTCCCCTGTGTATCGCTCAGCCAGTCCTTTTATAGTACAAGGGCTGGCCGTTACATCATTAGCCTGGCCCGACATGTGGCCCTGGCGGTTACTGATGCCTAATACACAGTTAATATGCTTAATTCCCCTTAATAGCGTGATAATGCCCTTTAATGGTAGCATTATTGGTATTAAGGGTCATCCGATCGTGTGTCATTAAGACAACATTAATGACACATAATCAGGTCTTGAAGTCTTTAATGTTCCTTGAAGGTCTGAGCCGTTGGAGGTCCACCAATCAGCCTGTTGAGGTTGAAGGTCCGACAGTTGGACGTTTGGCAGCTCCAGAGCTTACCGTCTAGGGCGGGTAGGTTTGGTGTTGTTGTACACGTGTCGGTACCGGATCTTCCCTCTGTCGGGGGTTAGTTCCGGGGTGCCACACAGGTATCTAGTCCGGAGCTTTCCCATGTATGGAATGTAGCTCCGATTTTATGATACACGTGGCAGCACCGGGATTAACCATCGGACGGAGGCAGGTCCGGTTTTGAGTGACACGTCGGGCCTTCGGAGGTCTTCAACTCATATAGGTGGAGTTCCTTTGCACTCTTTGCAGTTCCAAGGGGTATCCGGTACGCAGGGTACCGACAGCGTCTAGGAAACACAGTAATTCACACCCGGAGGTGGAATCCACTATCTGATCTATTCTAGGTAGTGGAAATGGATCTTTTGGGCATGCCTTATTCAGTGTTGTGTAGTCGATACACATCTGAAGCTTCCCGCCGGCCTTGGGTACAACGACTGGGTTTGCCAGCCATTTTGGATGAAAGACTTCCCGGATGAATCCAACTTTGAGCAACTTCTTCACTTCTTGACGTATGAAGTTATGTCGCTCTACTGATTGCTTCCGAGGCTTCTGATGTACAGGCCGGGCATCAGGATAAATCTTCAGAATGTGCTCAATCACCTCCCTAGTGATCCCAGGCATTTGTGACAATTGCCAGGCAAACACGTCGACATTAGCCCACAGGAAAGTGATGAGTGCAAGTTCCTATTTGTCGTTCAGACCTCCTGATATATGGGTGATCTAAGTAACGTCGGAACCAATTTGGACGACTTTGACGGGAATGTCGGTGTCGCCGCTTGGTTGCACACGAGGTGCATAAGTTGAGCCTCGATGACGAATGCTTGGGGGCTTCGGATCTTGCTCCTTTCCGGATTCTTCCTCCTGCGCTGTAGCAAGTGTGTGGAGTTCTTCCGGAGCAGTAACTCTGGCGGTGCGATCTCCACGGATCCGGAGAATGCCTGAGGGTGTTGGAATCTTCAACACCAAGTAGCCATAATGAGCAGCAGCCATGAATTTGTATAAAGCTGGCCTACCCAAGATGGCGTTGGTTGGCAAGTTGATTTGTGCCACATCGAAGACCAACTTCTCAGTCCTGTAGTTCTTCCGAGTTCCGAAGGCCACCGGGAGAGTAATGGCACCGAGTGGGGTTATGGCCCCCGGACCTACTCCAGAGAAAGGTCGGGAGGGGCAAAGATCTGAAGGTCAGAGTTGAAGCTTGACGAAGGCTTTGAAGCTTATGAGGTTCAGCCCCGAACCTCCGTCCACCATTATGTGGTGGAGCTGGATGTTATTGATGGTCGGAGATACCATCAGTGGAAGTTGGCCAGCTTCGACCATGTTCCGAGGGCAATCTGAAGCATCAAAGGTGATGGCAATATCCATCCACTTCCGATGAGGCTCCACCCTGGCGGTGGGAGCTACCGAGGCCATGTCTCGCCGCATTGCCTTGAGGACACTGTGGGAAGTAATGTCCCACGAACCACCAAAGATGGTGTTCATGGTCTTTCGGCGCTCGTTGTCGGAGACGTCGGAGTCGTCATCAACGGAGGTGTAAACAGCCTTCAAGACCTTTTTAGGGTCCTGAAAGCCTAACTCCTCTTCAGCCAAAGCTTCGTCGACTTTTTGTTTTCCTTCCCTTTGACGGAAAGGTGCTTCTTCCCGGTGCTTGTTGCAGCGCTCGGCAAGGTTCTGGACTTCTCGGCAGTTTTCCAGGTTGTGCATGTCCGTCTTGTGTATGGGACACCACATCTTGAAACCTCCACCATCTTCAGACGACGGCCGAGGTTGTTTCTCAGGGCGTGGCCCCCGGCCACCCAGAGCTGCGGCAGCTGCAGCAGTAGGTGTGCCGGCCGACGGCTTATTCTTGCCGTTGGACTTTTTCTTCTTCTTACCACTCCCAGAGGTGGTGGCTTCACCCTTGGAGGACTTTTTTTGGCCTCCAGAGGTGGTTGGGAGTGCATTTCACGGCCCTCCGCAGCCTTGGCACACTTGTCTGCCAAGCTAAAGAGTTCCGTGACAATGGTGACTTCCTTGGTCGCCAGCTTCTCCAGCATTTTCTTATCTCGAACGCCTTGCCTGAATGCCACACTAACAGAAGCGCTTGAGATAGAAGAAATGGTATTTCGTACCTGGGAGAACCTCTGGATGAAAGATCGCAAGTACTCTCCCCCTTTTTGCTTGACAGCAAAAAGATCCAGTTTCGTGCCTGGTCGGGTGTATGAGCTCCCGAAATTGGCGGTGAACTATTGGCACAACTCCGCCCATTTGTTGATGGAGTCAGGCGGAAGGCTCATGAACCAAGACCTAACGGTCCCAGTCAAAGCCACAGGGAAATAATTGGCCATCACGGCCTCATTTCCCCCTGCCGCAAGGATAGCGGTGGAGTAGATTTGAAGAAATTCGGCGGGGTTTACAATCCCGTCAAATTTCTCCGGCAGGTGAGGCCGGAACTTCTGCGGTCATCTGACCATGCGTAGGTGCATGGCCAAGGCAGAACAGCCTCCTCCTACTCCCTCAGGAGCAAGACTGTCTCGAGCCTCTCGCCTCTCGCGAGCACACTCGATGTAGACGCGGTCGTCCTGTTGCCGATAACAACGATTGAGCTCCGCACGGAGGTCGTGAGTCAAAAGCCCTGTTACCGTGGGAGTACGTCACGCCCTGGAAGGCAGCGACGTCGCCTGTTGATATGCAGCACGCCTCCTGTGTTGCGAAGCATGCGGACCGAGTCTACCCGACAAGGTCCGATGCTGTGAAGGGACTCGCCCCGAGGGGGGAGGACCTTGATAGCTGATGCCATCGGCTGCTGCTGCAACTAAATGATCCACATCAGCTCTCCACTACTCCATTGCACCCTGGGGTGCTCCTAGAGATGGTGGACGTTGGAGAAGAGCACGCGCATCATTAAAAGCGTGTTCGGGGTTGTTGTTCGTCGATGCAGTGATCGATGCAGACGCCCCATCTCGACGTCCAGCTTGATTCGCCGGAGCGGAAGGTGGCGGCGGTGGCATGATTCTTGTTGGAGCTACAACACCTACTGGCTGCTGCATATTGGAGGGATTGTCTCCAGCAGGTTGTCCAGTATGGTTACCATTGGATGAACCAGCAGCAGAATTCACCATCTTTGAATCTTAGGCGCCCCCTACCTGGCGCGCCAACTGTCAGAGTCTGGTTCCAGCAATTCTCCTGGCATTATTGTTAATAGACCGAGGAGTTTCTTAGTTTGGTTGGGGCGTGCAGATATTTAGAACAAGATGGCGATTTGACACGAGGATTTACGTGGTTCGGGCCGCCTGAGCGTAATACCCTACTCCACGGGTGTGTGTTGTTGTTGTATTGAGCGTATGAGCTCTAGTGTGAGAGAGAGGCCAAAACAAAAAAGTCTCCCTGTGTATCTCTTGGCCATCCTTTTATAGTACAAGGGCTGGTCGTTACATCATTAGTCTGACCCGACATGTGGCCCTAGCGTTTACTGATGCCTAATACACAGTTAAATGTGCTTAATTCCACTTAATAGCATGGTAACGCCCCTTAATGGTGGCGTTACTGGTATTAAGAGTCCTCCGATTGTGTGTCATTAAGATAGCATTAATGACACATAATCAGGTCTTGAAGTCTTTAATATTCCTTGAAGGTCTGAGTCGTTGGAGGTCCACCAATCTGCCTATTGAGGTTGAAGGTCCGGCGGTTGGACGCGTGGCAGCTCCGGAGCTTACCGTCTTGGACGAGTAGGTCTGGTGCTGTTGTACACGTGTCGGTACTGGAGCTTTCCTCTGTCGGGGGTTAGATCCGGGGGTGCCACACAGGTATCTAGTCCGGAGCTTTCCCATGTATGGAATGTAGCTCCGATTTTATGATACACGTGGCGGCATTGGAACTAACCATACGAGGGAGGCAGGTCCGGTTTCGAGTGACATGTGGGGCCTTCGGGGGTCTTCAACTCGGATAGGTAGAGTTCCTTTGCACTCTTTGCAGTTCCAAGGGTTATCCATTACGCAGGGTACCGACATTAATGATGATGCAATTGTTTGCATTCTTGTTTATGTCATGTTAATTTTGGTTTAATAAATCGACTATCTAGTCTCAAATTAATTCTGGAATTCACCATTGTCAAAGGTTCTAAGTGTCATAGTTGTGTGCAATCAAAGCAACTTTAAAAGCCTCACAAGGCAGGCGAGGAGAGAAACTTGGCACTATTAGAACTCATACATTCTGATCTATGCGAGATAAATGGTGTGTTGATAAAAGGTGGAAAGAAATATTTTATGACATTAATAGATGATTCTACTAGATTTTGCTATATTTACTTGTTGCAAACTAAAGATGAAGCTTTAGACTACTTTAAAATCTATAAATCTAAAGTAGAAACTCAATTAGAAAGAAATATCAAACATCTTAGGTCAGATCGTGATGACAAGTATTTTCACAAACTATTTGATAATTTATGTGAAGAACACGGTATTATACATGAGAGGATTCCTCCCTATTCATCCCAATCAAACGGGGTAGCTGAGAGGAAAAACCGCACATTATGTGACTTGGTAAATGTCATGTTAGACACATCCGATTTATCTAAGGCATGATGGAGGAGACTCTATTGACTTCATGTCATGTCCTAAATCGTGTTTCAAACAAGAATAAAGAGAAAACCCCTTATAAGGAGTGGGTTGGGAGAAAACCATCACTTTAATACTTGCGTACTTGGAGATGTTTGATAAAGGTCAACGTTTCAATTACCAAAAAACGCAACCTGGAACCAAAGACAGTGGATTGTGTTTTTCTAGGTTGTGCTTATCGGAGCATCGCATATAGATTTTTAGTAGTTAAATCTGAGGTACCTTATATGCATGTTGATACTATTATGGAATCTCGTGATGTAACATTTTTTGAGAATTTTTTTTCCTATGAAAGATATGCATAGCACTGCTAGGATCTCTTCTGAAATTTGTCTTAAATCCACCACAACTAGCGAGTTTCTTGATACACCATTTGAGAGTATCCCAGAGGAGGAACACAATGAAATAACTCAGTCGAGTAAGAGATCACGAATTGCAAAATCCTTCGGTGATGATTTATTGTGTACACTCCTAAATCCGTAGCAGAGGCATATGCATCACCTAATGCAGATGATTAGAAAGAAGTAATTCACAGTGAGATAGATTCAATTCTTTCCAATGGAACATGAGAGTTAACTGAATGGCCGTACGGGTGTAAACCAGTAGGCTGCAAGTGGGTGTTCAGGAAGAAGCTCAAGCCTGACGGTACTATTGAAAAGTACAAGGCGAGGCTAGTTGCAAAGGGCTATACTCAAAAGAAAGGTGAAGACTATTTTGACACCTATTCACCTATCGCCAGAATGACGACAATTCGTGTACTACTTTCTTTGGTTGTATCTTATGGTATAATCATCCATCAAATGGATGTGAAGACAGCTTTCCTTAACGGAGAGTTGGGAGAGGAGATTTATATGGAACAACCAGATGGGTTCGTAGTAAAAGGTGAAGAGACAAAAGTGTACAAATTGTTGAAATCCTTGTATGGCGTGAAACAAGCACCTAAACAATGGCATGAGAAGTTCGACGGTACTTTGACATCTGCGGGCTTTGTCATTAATGAGGCTGATCGGCGTAATTAGGACATGGGAAAACAAGCTAGTGGTTCACCGAGGAGAGTACTTCCTTTATACTCTCGCTATGTGAAGATGCACACTTGTACTCTCAAACTGTAAGGAAGGTTGGCGATTTGCCTTAATGTGTTTCCGTTGGCTATGTGTATCAAAGATGTCATCCTACATGGTAATCTTGAAGGAAACATACCTATATGAGCTCCGGCTGTCTAACGTCGCAGTCGGTGAGATTTGGGTGATCTCTAGAAAGGTGATCAGGGTGTACGACGTATATGCTCCACCCGCGGGGTAGACTACTTGTAGTCAAGTACTGGTAATGGTCTTTAGGTGAAGTCAGTTCGCACAAAACTTGCAATTCAAGACGTAGTCCATTGTCTAGTTGTGAACTGATGTAATTTAAAGATCTAGGCAGAAGTTTAATTTAACAGCCTCTACCAAAACACTAGTATATCAAACAAGGAACGAGAAGGATTTCTCTTCTAATGGCTTTGAGATCTGGTGGGAGTTTGTTGGAATAAATGAGCTAGTCCCAATATTTATTTCAGATTAATTCTAATAAATCTTAAAGGCCCATTAAGGTAAAAGAGAGTGGTGTTGAATGTTTAGTCCCACATGAGAAGTGGAAGTGGAGCAACCCCTACATATAAGGGAGGTTGTTCTTCTACTCCTTGAGTGAGAGAGAAGAGGAGAAGAGAGGGATGGCCCACACGCGCTCCTCCTCCTCCTCCTCGCTCGCCTCGCCACGCCACGCTCCACCCGACACACGCGCGCGCTTGTGTTCGTGTGAATTCGAGCCTCGAGCCGAAACCAGATTTTATATTTTTGCAGAAATTAAATTGAGCTTTGGACTTTTGTGCTTCCGAATTTTGGAGCTTCCAAGAGTGAGTCCAAGTCGTTGGAGACGGACGTGTCTACGACTGCAGAGTCGGATCTGATGCGGATCTTCCGGATCGCAACCGAACCGCTTCCGCGGAACTCTATAAATACGGACGTTCGCGGTAGGGAAGATCATCCTACGATCAGATCGTTCCCACGTTCGCGTTCCTTACGCCGTCTTTTAGTTTACTCCATCCCGAGCGCTGGCGTGCACCGACGATCGGGAGAGCAGGTCTCCGGAACCGCTCGCCCTTGCGATCCTGCACTGGGAGAGGGCGAATAAATTTTTTGGGAAGCGCTCCACGCGACTGCTCGCGTTTTTCACCATGGGTCGCCTATCAAGGAGATCGGGTGCTGCGGCCCAACGTCGTCATCAACGTTTGCAGCGACTGTTCGCCGTCAGATCTACAACGGTTCATCCAACTTCAAATCGGTACGCGATATTACTCGTCTCATCTGTTTGCCGGTGTTAATCGCTGCTGGTTTTTCGCGTGTTTTTCCGGAATTGTTCAGTAAATTATCTCGTATTTTCTAACACTCACGGCACATTTTACTCAAGATGGAAGATGTGATGAAAATTTGTATCAACAAGGTTTGTAACTAATACCCAACACCTACATGCCATATGATGATCACGTTCACCTCGTGCTGAAAACGGTATTATTCAACCCGTGCTAAAAATGATATCTGGGACACGTACTCCTCTGACTGAATTCCATGGTTGCAGGAGTTGAAGGACAGAGCATAACGCATCGAGTTTCCACATAAAAATAAAAAACCAGTACCAGACTGTGAAAATTAAGGCCGACAGAGGTTCATCATCATGCACCACGCTTTGTTCTTTTTATCCTTAAGAAATGAGATTTGTTCAACTTTATTTCTGCTCCAGGCTCAAGCTAAGATTTGTTCAACTGTATCATTTGTACTCTCTCTGTTCCTAAAAACTTATCGTTTTGTAGTTTATAATTTTTAGTGATAGAGGAAGTACAATGTTGTGCAGAGGTCCGTCTTAGCTTTTGTAAGAAGCATTGGTGTGTCAATCTCTGTGTGTACTTGTTAAGATGTTCGTCGTGTGCTTCAGCTGCGATCTAAAACAATCTGTTCTGATAACACCCTCAACTTCAGTCAACTATTTTGTACATGATCCTCCTTCAGGTTCTACACAAAATTCATGAACAAACTATTTGCAGTCAATGAATCTGCGCTAGTATTCCAGCTCATATTGCTGCTGCCAGAGTGCATTGTCCATCCATATTTCATCTTCCTTGTTGAATTTGAATTACTAAAAGTTGATTATTTCTACCATCGAGTATATATAACGGTAACGGTACCACATAAAACGTTTTGTGCACGTTGTCAGCAGCTGATGAACTTCCTTCCAGATGCCAAACCCTCTTTATCTCATCAATAAACAACAGTGAACAGTCATTCATCCGAGCTGACCGAATTTGGCTTGTGAACAGTATCTGTTTGTTTGGTGAACGGTCCCATCATGTAGTGAAGCTTTTGGCTGAATTTGAGTTATTCTGTTCCAAGCTTATGCAGAACCCAAAATCAGCGGAGCAACATCTCTGAATTTTTGTTGCTCGATGGCAATTATATTAAGCAGTTCAATGTGCAGCAGGTAAAAATGTTGTAAATGTAGTACCAGTGGTCATATTTAATAAGAAAATCAACAGTTAACCAAACTATTTCCACAGGCTTGTAAAAAACAAAAACAAACAAACAAACAGATATACAGTTCATGATTCCAATCTAAGGTAGTACATTCCAAAATTCAATTCAGAACAGAAATCTTTTCATACAACCTATTAGAGCTTTGTACAGAAACGTACCATTACACAGTTTAATTAAAATTTCATGCTTTATATAATCCCCATTCTCTGACTCACACAACCTAATAATCAAATGATACATCAAATAACAACATCGTCATGTGTGTATCAGTGTATACATATGCTTTCATCACCAGTTCACAATATATTTACAGCCCACTCGCCATCCTAACTGTATATCTTCTAATCAGTTGGTCACCAATGTCATTCCATAAGACAAATGTTCACCAGGGAGAAGAATCATCATTACAGCGATATCAAGAGATGCACGAAGTTTGGAGGGGTGATACCCATCATCTTTTAGTATGATTTTTCTGCATCTGCCACCCTTGTCTAGATCATGCCCCATTCCTTCCTGCATCGTGCCCTGACCTGGACAGACATGTGAAGCTATTGTAAGGCCCCGAGAAGAACCAGATGACTTAGGTTGTCAGCAAACTGCTAAAAATATAAGCATGTTGGTCCTCTGTAAGGCATCCAGTAAAATTTTGTAGATGATACACGTACCCCCTACCCATGTTGTTTTCCCGTTATCTGACTGACCATGTGAGTTGTCCAATACAAAAGAGCAGAAAAAAAAAGGTTAGAAATGTTAAAGTCATGATACTCATTCTGAACAAATAAAAACAAGAGTTTTTCTTTACCTGGTTCCCGAGAGAAGGAACCACCCGGTGAACTATCCACTCCACTGTGAATCAACGACTCCAATCATTTGATAAGCAGGCTGTAAGAAATAATAATGACATTCAGTCAGAAAATTCATAGTGCAAGGCAGCAAGAATGGTACCACTTCGGAACTGGGACATACCTCCAAGCATTCCCTTAAGTCGAAATCCAGGCCCCATCGATGAACCAAGTCCCTCTGCATCCAAAAACAGTACCACAAAAATGTGCTGACAATAATAAAAAGTTATGTAAAGGATACAGCGAAGAATGCACTGGTAGTATGACAGACAAACCTGAATCATACGAGACTCACATCTCCACGCATTTCTAGAGAAGACTGGATCCATTATTTCAACAAAGCTGTAAATCGAAGACTACATATGGACTTCTCTATGTAACAGATAGTAATCTGATGGTAATTGGGAGATATATTGAGGATAAGGGTCAGAAAGAGAGCAAAAACGACGGTAAGAGCACCAACCACACGGCAAATGATATAGTTCAATCAGCACACTGCACTCACCAATTAGACCAGAACAGTAATAAATAGCAACAACAAACATAATACCATACACGTCAACAGAGGTATTTGGATTGTTGGAAAGTTCAACATAACAAGACTAACACAATAATTTACACACAATATTAGTTATTCCAACAAAGACTCATACACGTCAATAGAGGATAGAGGTATTGCATAAGTTATTACAAAACAAGCCAACCATATTGGACTGGACAGTAGTTCAACATAACAAGACCAACACAATAAATTACACGAGTTTAGCTATTCCAACAGGATTCCACACATCTTAACTGCCACATCACTGGATCCCGATGAGGTTTCTCCAGTGATGTTTAAAACAAATAGATCCAAAGTCTCTCCGTCAACGACCCATTATTGACCAAGCAAGCTTCACGCGCATCTTAGTGTCACCAAGAGTGGTTACAACTCCTTCTCTACCGCTGTACTTTGGATTAAACTTAAGGCATGCATAATTACCGGCCGATGTATTTGCATCAATTATCAGCATGTCCCTCATAGGGACAGACACAACAGATCGCATTAGTTGGATAACTCCACGAGGGCGACGAGGCTCGGCACGGACCGCTTTGATATCATAAAGCGTGATCTTATCATGGACGCTTGTGGTACGTGCAGTGATCCTCCCATAAAATCTTCCTTGTAGAACAATAATTTCAACAGTGCACTCCACTGCACGTTTCACAACAGCATACAACACATCCACAGTACTAAGCCTGGTTGCAATAGGATTTCTTTCAACCTCAGATTCCTCCCATGACCGACCTGCTATGGCGCTGATCGATAAGATTCCTTTACTGAATTCTCTTTCCTGCCCTAGATGGTCCTTTACCTTGAGATCAGTCTCAACATAATTCTCACAGGATAATACAAGTCCTCGTTTTGGGCCAGTCAAGATTAATGGCTCATCCTGAGGAAAGAATGCATAATAAGTATTAGTGCAATATGTTTTCCACATGTATAGGGCAGTGAGATACTAGACAATCTCAGGCAGTGTCCAATCAGTAGGTAGGCATATATTTTAATCTTTTGTCCACACTCCACACAAAATAAAAACGATACAATCCAGAGAGCATATATAGTAGGAAGACAGAGGCGCTGTACCTTAGAGCTGATGAATTGGCAATGGTCTCTATCGCGCCGGAAGAGATAGATACACTTGTGGTCGATGCTGTCTCTGGCAACAACGGAGCCATAGACTTGGATCGGAAAGCCAACATCCGAGCACGCTATATTGACAGATAAGATGTTTATTGCCTGACAAAGCTCTGGCCGGTCTTTTCCGTAGACTTTATCGGTAAATCTCATTGGACCAAAGGGCGCTGCGGTGGCATGGAACAAGGATGAGATAAGGTAGATCAGGTTAATAGGTAACAACTCAACACAGGAGTTAAAATTTTATCAAACAATCGTGTGAACTAATGTATCATGGATCACATGTTGAAGAAGTAGATTGCAGAATCGAAGAGAGATTAACTACTTACACTCCTGATCAATGTCGAATGTTTCCTCCGAGCAGTAGAGGGACATACGGTTGTAATACAACCCATGCTGCTTGGGATCGAAGTCCGTGATGCGAGCTATACGTTCCTTGATCCACCACTCGGGCTCCCCGTTCACCTCGAGGCGCCGCGCCTCCTCCAGCTTCTTCTGCCTCAGCCTGTCCGCCTCCGCCGCACGCTCGGCCTCGGTCATGCCGGAGTAGTCGGGTGTCCTTATCCCGGCGCTGACGCGCACGAAAACCCGCATCAGGCTTGATCGGTCCTCCTTTGCCTTGGCCTTCCTAGCCTCTCGCTCCGCCTCGCTCAAGCCTGACAAGTCCTTGTTCTCCAAGTGGAGTTCACGAATCTTCTTACGAATCGAGGACAGGATCTTCTCCCTTTCCTCGACCTCCATCGCCTGCACCTTCCACGCAGGATGCCCCTCCGCCTCCATCGCTTGCACCTTCGACGGAATAAGTGCCTCAGCCGCCGCCGCCTCCGCAGCCGCCGCCATCAACACACGCCGATCGACCGAAGGGGGGATTGGGGGAACAAAATCCGGTTTAGGGTTCGAGGCTGCTTCGTCGGTTCCGTTCCTTGCTTTATCTCTTCTCTTTTCCTTTTTCCATTTTTCTAATAAAAAAACGAACGACTATCTGAGTTGGGCTTCAGGATGAAAGCTGGTGTTCCCCGGCCCATATGGCAGAAGTTTCTAGTACTACGGAGTAGATTACACATCAAGATTCACACGTTCAAAAATTCAAAATATTCAGAAAAATATATTAGATTCACAACAAAATAAAAGGAAGATATTAGTAGTTTAAAATCCATATATTATTATATGGTGACCATAAATTATATCGGATGTTTTCTTCTAGTTCGGTTTACGCTCTCTTTGACACAGCTTCCAGCTTCCGATTCTCACAAAGAATTTAAGAAGTTGTGCCAAATGGGCATTTTGGACACATGATTCACGCATGAAGGGGAATAATCAATTCTGTTTTTTTAAAGAACCGAGAATCCGAAAAAACCTGCTTCACCCTAGTCTAAAACAGCTTCTCAGAGAGCCAAAAATAGAAATCTCCCTTAACTTAGAACGAAATTACCCGCACTACTATCCAACAAAACCCCCAAAGGCCGAACAGAGGGCCGCACCCCGTACCCCCGTCCCCACTCAGTTTCGTCTCAAGAACTCGGCCCCATGGCGATTTCAGCGGCGAATGCTAGGGTTTGCTAGCAACGAGGTTTATCGCGCCCTAGATCTCCTGGCGGCCGAGATCTACCGCCGCCAACACCGTTGTCCGGAGTCTCCTTCGATGATTCCCTGCCGCAGGCAGTGCAACCAACGGTAATCATCGTCTTCTTGTCTCAAATCTCCATCGTCGGTTCCTGACTCCAAGAGAACGTGACCGAAGGCTTGATTTAAGACATAAGTTACGCTTTATAGGTGACCAACAGCTCGTGTTACCTTGGACCTTGAAAGTCTCGGCTTAGAAGAGGAACTGTGCCGAGTTGTACCGGTATGACAGGCATGTGTCTCAATCTAGGCACGTTTCGTACTAATTTTACTTAGGCTGGCTTGCAGCTAAGTCTATTAATGGGACGGAAACTAAATCAAAATCTAGACAAAACCGTATTCAGTGTCAACTCAACCCAATATAAACTGGTCCAATAATTTACGGGTCCACACTACAAGTGACGATGTGCTACTGTGCTCAGCGAACCTGGGTGAGACAACAGCGCAATGAGTGGCCGCATGACGCCCTCCACTGCGAGCAGGGCAGGTTGTTCGAGTTGTGCTGTCATCAAACCGAGCTCCATTCCCCCTCGCTGCAGCAAGTCCAACGACGACGACTCGAGGACCATGACGACATGGCATCCTTCGACGCCTCGACACTCATTGAAGGGCTCAAAGCATGAACAGTCACAGCTGAAGTTGTAGCCGTTGTTGTTGCACCGCCAAGTGGAGGTGGACGTGTTAGACCATCCGCAGCGGTTCCCTCTAAAACTTACTCTATCTCTCTATACTTCCAGTATATACTCTATATTTCCAGCATTTCTCTCTAGACACTTACTCTATACTTCCAGTAATCTACTCTATATTTACAGTTCAGTAAGCTTTACAGTGAACCACTGCGGATGGTCTAAGGCTGACTTCAACACACGACGCATCAACGGACTCAAATCGGAAATAGGTTGTCTACCGGTAAAAAGTTGTCTCCAACGGAGTAACTCAAAGGGTTATCAATTTTGTGTATCTCGCTTGCAGCAACACATATATCAGTCTCCTTTGTGTGTTACCGAATACTGTTAAAGTGACTTGGCGCGGGCTGGCGGGACATTTTCGCGCGCACACAAGGGCTCGAAAGTCTTTTTCGCGTGAGGGCGCGGGCTGGTGCGATATTTTCGGGAGCATACGAGGGCGCGAAAATGTTAGTATATGTGTGAACACGGATTAAAACACAATTAGCATGTGTCTTAATTGAAGAGATACAACCCAACGAATAGTCGTGTCCGTGATCAGGGGACACGACCATTCCCAAAGGTTGAGATACCCCCTCTCACGTCCCATAGGTAAGTATAAATATGTGGGGGATGCACTTTGTTGTGTATGACATGATGTTGCATCCAAAACACCAATAACACTAAGTATCCGATCAAATTGATTGGGGAAGCGAGAATAAGGTTCCTCCCACGTTCTTCATCGTATACGCAAGATTGCAAGTCTCCATGCGCTGCTGTCACCAGAGGGGCTCGATGGCTACATCAATCATCATTTTAAGAAGATAAGTTCTAAGTCATGATTATGAGTAATCACAGGTAACTCAAAATTGATTAAGTGACTAAATTAGCACTAAGTGGTGTTCATTTAGATTTGGTTTTTTATCTCTCTGTAACGAATTGATGAAGTGGCTAAGATATTTTTTGTTCTTTGAATTTGGTTTTAACATTGGTATCATGAGCCAATTAGCCACTAATCAATTTCGATTTTTGGATTTTGACCACGTTGATTCCACAGCAAAAGTATGTAAGAATAAAGGGATTTCGTACTCCAAATAAGAACTAAGATTAATAAATTAAGAGTAAGATAAGTAAGGGCAAATCTACATACCTTAAGAATCGGTTGTCTTTAAAATCGTCAGGTGTCGAACTTGACGATGACGATGGCGGCGCCTCTCTTCAAGGAGGGGGCTTCGGCCTCATCAGATCTGCCAGTAAGGGCATCGTTAAGGCTTCTTCCCCGACGACCCGCTCATCGCGTGCGATGGCGAGAGAAACGCCGACGGCGCAGTGGTAAGGCCACTGTTTTGTTCGCGGCTAGACAGTCGACGAGCCGTACGACGGCATCGAGGTCACCCTCGCGGGACCTCGCCTGCTGGCGAACGGGATCAGTGTTGTGAGTTCCAACGGCGAGACAGAAGTCCCACCACTGTCTCTCTTGTGCACGGCTGGGAAGAAATCGGGAAGAAAAATAATGAGATTAGGGGTTGGTTTCTTCAACCGCAAAGCCTTAAGCTGCTGGGCGCATGGGAAACATGCTTTTTTGGCCCAGCAGGTGGAAGAAAAATTTGGCAGCGTGGGCTGCACTTATATTTTGGGTATTTTTATTATTCTATTAACAGATCAAAGCCCAGTAAGGTGTGTGCGCTCAGCGGGCTATGGGTCGAGTTTTGGGCCGCGCACATGCTCTTAAGTTATTCATTTTCTGGAGTTTAGAAAAAAGGTTTTGGGCTGAATATAGTTGATGGGCCAAGCCTATCATGGACTGCGCACATAAATATTTTTTCCATGTTTCTAAGTTCCAGTTTTTTACATGGGCCAAATTTGATTTTTTACAGTGCGCCATTTAGCAAAATTCAGAATATAATTATGAGCTTTTGGCCTCAGTTACAATATAATTCAAAATTATTGTAGAGGCCACTGGGCCAAATATCAGTATGGGCTCATGTGCCTATTTTTTCTGGAATATTAAGTCATGGGCTTTGGGTCCAATTTCAGAACAGTTGGCCAATTTTTTATTTTCAGATCTTCTAAAAACTAAATAATGGACAAAATACATGTGGCCGCACTGAATTAAATTAAGTTGGCTGAGAATAATTAAGTTTTTTTTGGAATTTTTTCTGCATTTTTGGATAATTTTTCCAAAACTAAGTTAATTCTCAGTCAATTAATTTAATTATATTGTGGAATTATTAAGTGATTAAGAAATTCCGCATGCCCATTATGCTTACGCTGATATTAAGTAAAAAATATCATAGCAATTTGGTCGAGTAACCAAAGCGAAAGACAAATTGCTATGTCATTTGAAATTTTAGGTTGCATGGAATTTTATTGAGTAACCAAAGCAAAAAAAAATTACCATGTTCTAAGTAATTTAATGTCATTATTGATCGAGCCAAAGCGAAAGACATTAATGATATTATTATCTAATGTAAGAAATTATGTTTATAGTAATTTGGTCAAGTAACCAAAGCGAAAGATACTAATGATATTTTTCTTCGATTGAAGAAATTAAGTGCATAGTAATTTGGTCGAGTAACCAAAACGAAAGATAAATTACTGTTTTTTTAAGTTGTTCTCAAATGTTGAGTTTTGGTCGAGTAACCAAAGTGAAAGATAAAACTCAACATTTATGTTATGATGTTTTGAATGTCATATTTGTCGAGATGACAAAAGATGACTTTTTACAAAATTATTTAAATTTACTCAGTGTATAGAGAATTTTGTCAAGTAACCAAAGTGAAAGACAAATTTTTTCTATGTTTTTAGTAATTATGATGTTGTGGGTTTTCACGTAGCCAACGTGAAAAACAAATATAAGATTTCAGTTTATACATTCATATTTTAGTATCCTATTCAGATGATTCCTCCATAATTAGTTTAACACTAAGTTATATCTCGACCAATGAGTCTCTAGAAGAAGATAATTTGTACTCATAGTGAGATTCTACTCAGTTTTTTCTTTCCATCATTTGTAATGGAGAATAAAAGAATGCTTTTATTGAAATGATGAAAAATTAAGATAAGGATTATTGTGTGTATGATATTGCTCATACTAAGTGAGTCATTCAAACAATAAAAGTTTGACAACCAGTAAGAGCTTCATTAATAAGGGCATTCAACGAGTAATCACTGAATGCAATACCGCTTTTAAGTACCTCCTTAAGATAGAGGATAATTTACTGTCATATATAAATCTACAACGAGCACTCTTGTCAAGAGGCTCGTCATTCAGATAAACAATGGAGGTGTTGTGCGTGAGCACATATTTAGAATGACAAACATAATCACTAAGCTTATGGACTTGAGACTAAAAGATGAGTTCTCAGTGCATCTTATACTATTCTCACTTTTAAAAGAATTTTGAGAAGTTCGTCATCAACCAAAATACTAAGTAAGAGCAGTGAGATATTAAGAAATTAATCGTCGTGTGCATTCAAGAAAGGAGCATTGTTAAGTCTCTTAGGCATTTTGACACTGTCAAATGCATCAAAAGTGTTAAGTAAAAGTAGGAAACTAAAAGAGGGATAGTGGTTATTGAAGTCGCTAATGACCATGAACTAAAAGTATGAGCAAATTGAAAACTCTCATTAAGTATTAAGAGATGGTTTTATACTTAAGCTTTATAAAGTTATTAACGTACCCTCTTTAAAAGAAATTTGATTTTAGTATCATTTTTGGACTATTAAGTTTTGTTTGTCATTTTGGCAAACTATCTTATTATATTTACATAATGACATAGTGTCTTGCGTACCACAAGACATGCTCATTGTCCTTGCATGATTAAGTGAGAATAAAATTTTCTCTCATAATAACTAAGTTTTTAGTAAGCGCATAAGAATTAATTGTGAAATATTTTCGAAATTGTGGCACTATCGTTGAGACCATATTTGGAGGGGGGGGGTTGAACACTTCATTTCACAACCAAATATTATTTGTACTAAGTATTTTTTGACTCATATGAATGCATAAACAATATTTAATATCCGATTGTGAGTGAGACTACCACAATCTGGATACCCCTCTCATGTTAAGGACATAAGTCCTCATTAAGTTTTACTTATGAGGTTGTCATGGTAAGATTATTTTAGTTAACCCAAACAAAAGACAATAAGACTATTTGATAAGATAACATTGTTTTCCAATGTCTTAATCGACACTAAGTATAAGGGAAACAATATATGCTATGATTCGGGGGAGTATGGTAAGACGAGAAAAACATTCTTGAGGAGAAGTGGATGTCTATCCATTTTTATGATTCAAGAACTGTTCTTTTCGATACTTGCTGATGTTAGGTCACATGTGGTCATTAATTTTGGCTCAACACCTTTTGTTAGTTCTTCATCGGTGACATTTATGCTATATAAGGCTTCTGTTGCACAGGAGCATTCTCAATTTTGTAAGTTCATTAAGTTGTCGCCTCTTATGATGAAGAGCAACAATTGCTTAAATAAGTGATGTGCTGGTAAGAGATCTCATTATGAGATCTACATTCAAATGATGGATTATTCCGTTCATTTGAAGTAAGAAGCAAATAACCCTTATCTATCCAAATGGTGTCAATCAGGATTAAGTATGTCAATAAAGTCCTAAATTAAGTTGATATTCCTAATAGAGTCAAAACAGTAGACTGTAGTGAGTCTAAAAAACTAATGGTGACTCTAAAGGGAAATTTTAGATATTAGTAAGATAGACTTATGGTAGAAAAAACTTTACTAAGGTAGAATGTTTTGATTACGATGAGTCATTCTCGCACCTCTCAACTAAGGATTCATTCAGAATCATTATATCCTCAGTAAGTGCATCATCATTTATAATTACATCATATGGATGTAATAATGACGTTTATCAATTGGAATCAATATAGAAATGTCTACATGACACAACTGAATGATTTGTCATTTACAAAGAACATTTGAGATACTAGTTAAGGAAGTTCATTTATGGACTCAATAAAGCCTTGAGCAATAGTATATCAAATTCAATTAGTACATAAGAAAGTTTGGGTTATGTAAAGAATAAGGAAGACAATTGTAAGAACGAGAAATTAAAATTTCTCATATTTTGTAGATGAGATATTACTTGGGTGTTGTAATATCAATATACTATTAGAAATTAATAAATCCCCATCGTCCAATTTTGTGTTAAGAATCTTACTAAAATGTCTTATGTGTTGGACATTAAGATACACTATGATATGTATAAAGGGTATTAAATTTACCGCAAAAGGCATTGTCGGTACCCTCAAGATCGGGTACCACCGCATATAAGAAGAAGCTCCGGACCCGGCCTCCTCGCCGAGGAGGGCTTCAGAGCTGCCACACGTCCTCCAGCTCCGGGCCCTTGCTCCCACCAAGGAGGGCTCCAGAGCTGTCACACGTCCTCTGGCTCCGGGCCCTTGCTCCCACCGAGGAGGGCTCCGGGCCCTTGCTCCAACCGAGGAGGGCTCCGGAGTTGCCATGCATCCTCTGGCATTGGGCCCTCACTCCCACCGAGGAGGGCTCCAGAGCTAGAATGTGTCCCACGACCTGCAATAAGCTGTGGGCCCCGAACAGTAAAGGGCGGTGCATGATGTCTAGTTGCGCATTGAAGGCACGTGCCTACCTCTGACGCATGGCGCAATGAACGCCTGATGTCAGGTACCGCTTCGACCAATCGCATCACAGTGAAGACGCCGCAGGACTATCCCACTCCGCCAAGTGGGGTAGCTTACGGCGACAGAGACAGTTGGACGGGACATCCCCTGCCAATGTCAGCAACGGCGCATGGGCTATCGGCGACTCAGGCGGCAAGATGGCTAGTCTTCAAAGCTACAGTCAGAAGAAGCTTATGCGAGAAGCCTTAGATCTTTAGGATAAGATTATCCCGGGACCACCTGTCGGGCCCCGGGACCCCACTTGTAAGGCGTCCGACTTTGAACTATAAAAGGCTTGTACCGCCACCGTAACAAAGGACTGGACATCGAATCCCCGATACACACACATACGCATACACACTCACTAGCAATACAATCCACCGTGGAGTAGGGTGTTATGCTCCTTGCGACCCGAACCACGTAAAAACCACTGTCTCACCACCTTCAACCGCTAGAACACTTGATTGAGGCCAAAGCCCCGCCGAACAAGAAACTCTGCGGGTTACTCCTTAGCATATCCGGGGGAAGTGTCACTTTAACACTTTGACATTTTACGCGCCAGGTAGGGGGATTTTTCCCTTAAGAAGTTGTGCCTCCATCGCCGCCAAAGCACCCAGCTTCGACACCTCCCGAAGGCCTGCCGTCGATGTTTCTTAGCGTTGATGGTGGGTGACGCCGGAGCAGCCAGCTCCGACACCACCCAAGGGGTCTGCCGTCAATGGTTCTACACCGACGATGGGCGACGTCAGAGCAGCCAGCCCTGGCACCACCCAAGGGGTCTGTCGTCGACGTTTCTACTAGGACGATGGGCGACGCTAGAGCAGCCAGCTCCGACACCATCCAGGGGGCCTGCCGTCGGCATTTCTACAGCGATGGTGGGTGACACTGGAGCATCCAGCTCTGGCACCTCCTAGGGGGCCCACCGTCAACGTTTCTTAGCGTTGATGGTGGGCGCCGCCGGAGCATCCAGCTCCGGCACTGCCCAGGGGGCCCGCCGTTAATGTTCTGCATGGTGAGCGTGGGCGCTGCCTCGTTCGGTGGCTACCTCGTTGCCATCGCCATCGGAGACTTCTCGGACGATAACCACACATCTCAATTCAAGTCCGGCACTCCCCAGGGGGCCCATCAGCGTCAACTATCCATGCTCCTGCGCTCTGCCGGGGGCCCGCCGATGACATCCTGCGACTAAGTGGTAGGCGTGCCCAACCAGTTGGTCACACCTACGAGGGACCTCTAAGGGGTCTCATGGGCAGGACGTCAAGCGGTTTTCCGCCACCACTGTGACAACAACGTCACCAAGGCATTACAGTAAGTTCGACCCAAAGATCCGCTGTAAGTTTTACTTTTGGCACGGTGAGAGGTCCAGAGTATGCAGCCTGCTTAGTCTGGTCCTACACCCTAAGCGTGTACACTTTGTTTCTCCAGCGTCACTTCGGTAAAGCTTCACCCTGAGTGTAGTGGTAGGATAGTTTTTTTTTTTCTGAAAAGAGTGTCATAGCGTCTAGTAGCAACGCTCGAAGCAACTAAGCTCCGGTGGGTCTGGTCCAGGGTGTTCATCCTGCTTAGCCTAGTTCTATACCCAAGCCTATACATTTTTTCTCCCTTGTCATCCTGAGCAGGTCATTGCCTTCTTGTAAAGCCTGCCTCCTCCTATGATTACTAAGTTAGAAGAACCGTTGTCTTGCCCTATGCTCTGTTTATGTTCATTTAGTTTTGTATTAATTTTATGATTATCAAACATGGTCGTTCTCATATATTCTCTATCATATGCTAGGGCACTCTCTCCCTGTCTCACTCCTAGTGGAGTTATGCAATCCTGCTACTGGCGGGTCTGCTTGAGGTTCCTGTAATGTATTTGGGTTCTTTGGTTGATTTCCTGCTCAGGATACCGTGATGCCGAATGGTCACTCCCCTGAAAAGCTAACGCTTGTGGGAGGTCCAGAGTGTATAGCTTGCTTAGCCTGGTCCTGCACCCTAAGCGTGTACACTTTGCCTCTTCAGCACTAACAGCCGAGTACAGGGGGTCGGACGGCACACACTCCTGAGCACGGCGATAACCATAACCCGGATACCGTCCACTGAATTACCCATGCACCGTAGGCTCGGGACCGGACCGTAAGACATAACGAGACTAAAAGCAGGAAGGGAGTAACCGACGAGCAAAATTATTTACATTATGCTTTAATTTTTTTTCTTAATTTTGCATATCGTCTGCCATATGCCCAGTTACATTTCTTCTGTCTCGTCCTAGTTGGAGTTGTGCTATCCTACTAAAGGCGGATCCGCATGAAGTACCTGTAATATGTTTGGGGTACGATGGTCGTTTTCTTGCTCGGGGTCCATGGTGCCGAATGGTTCTCACTCGTGAAAGGCTAACGCCGAGCTGGAGGTCCAGGGTGTGCAACTTGCTTAGCCTGGTTCTGTACCTTAAGCATGCACACCTTCCTCCCAGTGCTAATAGCTGAGTAGAAGAGGCTGAACGTATCATGCCCTGAGCAAGGCAGGACCATACCTTGAATGCTGTCGCACCGAATTACCCATGTCATGTATCTTAGCTAAGGATCGTAAGCCATAACGAAACTAAAAAGCAGGGAAGTGGTGACCGATGAGCGAAATTAATTTTTGTCTATTGTATGTGCAGGACATACAGGGAGCTGCCGTCGACGTTCTACACGTCCGTCGTAGCCGCCAGCGTCACTTCTCTGAGCTTCAGCGCCCCCCAAGGGGGCCACCGATGTCACTTCTTCGAGCTCCGATGCTCCCAAGGGGCCCGCCAGCTATGCTTCTCCGAGCACTGGTGCCCCCCAAGGGGGCCGCCGACGTCACTTCTTCGAGCTCCGGCGCTCTTAAGAGGGCCACCTGCGATGCTTCTCCAAGCACTGGCTCCCCCAAGGGGGCCGCTGACGTCACTTCTTCGAGCTCCAACGCTCCCAAGAGGGCCGCCTGTGATGCTTCTCCAAGCTCCAGCAGCCCCTAGAGGGCCGCCGGTGTCACTTCTCCAAGCTTCAGCGCCCCCAAGGGGGCCGGCGGCGTCACTTCTTCGAGCTCCGACGCTCCCAATGGGCCCACCGGAGACGCTTCTCTGAGCACTGGCGCCCCCTAAGGGGGCTGCTGACGTCACTTCTTTGAGCTCCAGCGCTCCCAAGAGGGCCGCCAATGACGCTTCTCCGAGCTCCAGCGCCCCCCAAAGAGGCCGCCGACGTCACTCCTCCGAGCTCTAGTGCCACCAACGGGGTCGGCAGCGTCACTTCTCCGAGCTTTGGCGCTCCCAAGGGGGCCACCGACGTCACTTATTCAAGCTCCAGCGCCCCTCAAGGAGGCCGTCGACGTCACTTCTCCGAGCTCCGGCGCCCCCAAGCAGGTCACGGGCGTCACTTCTCTGAGCTCCGGCGTCCCCAAGGGGGTTGTCGACATTACTTCTCTGAGCACCAGCGTCCCCGGGGAAGCTCGCTGACATCACTTTTACAAGACAAGATGAAGGTCCCACCTACGGGATCGTCATCTCTCCCGAGGTGGGTCCGGGGGCCACTGTCGGTACCCTCAAGACTAGGTACCCCCGCATACAAGAAGAAGCTCCAGACCCAGCCTCCTCGTCGAGGAGGGCTTCAGAGCTTCCACGTGTCCTCCGGCTCCGGGCGCTTGCTCCCACCGAGGAGGGATCCGGAGCTGCCACGCGTCTTTGGCTCTGGGCCCTTGCTCCCACCGAGGAGGGCTCCGAAGCTTTCACACGTCCTCTGGCTCCGGGCCCTTTCTCCCACCGAGAAGGGCTCCATAGCTGCCACGCGTCCTCCGGCACCGGGCCCTTGCTCCCACCAAGGAGGGATCCGGAGCTGGCGTGTGTCCCACGACCTGCAATATGCCGTGGGCCCCGAAGAGTAAAGGGCGATGCATGATGTCCAGTTGTGCATTGAAGGCACGTGCCTACCTTTGACGCATGGCGCGGTGCACGCATGATGTCAGGTACCGCTACGATCAATCGCATCATAGTGAAGACGCCGCAAGCCTATCCCACTCCGCCAAGTGGGGTAGCTTACGACGACAGAGACAGTTGGATGGGACATCCCCTGCCAATGTCAGCAATATCGCATGGTCTATCGGCGACTCAGGCGACAAGACGACTAGTATTCAAAGTTGCAGTCAGAAGAAGATTATGCGAGAAGCCTTAGATCTTTAGGATAAGATAGCCCCGGGACCACCTGTCAGGCCCCAGGACCCCACTCGTAAGGCATTCATCCTTGAACTATAAAAGGCCCGGACCGCCACCGTAACAAAGGACCGAACATCAAATCCCCGATACACACATATATGCATACACACTCACTAGCAATACAATCCACCATGGAGTAGGGTGTTACGCTCCTTGCGGCCCGAACCACGTAAAAACCACTATCTCACCGCCTTCAACCGCTAGAACACTTGATTGAGGCCTAAGCCCCACCAAACAAGAACCTCCGCAGGCCGCTCCTTAGCAGATCCCGAGGAAGTGTCGCTTTAACACTTCGACAGGAGAGGAACAGGTAAACCAGCGAGCAGACTAGTCCCCCCTCTTTCTATCGTATGTACAAGGACGACCAGCTCCGACACTCCCAAGGGGCCTGTCGTCGATGTCTCTACGATGGCGATGAGCAACGTCAGAGCATCCAGCTCCGGCACCTCCCAAGGGGCCTGCCGTTGACGTCTCTACGACGATGTTGGGCGACGCTGGAGCAACCAGCTCCAGCAGCCCAAGGGGCCTGCCGTCAATGTCCTAGCATGTCGACGACAGTAACAAGCATGGATAAATGAGTAAACTCTCCTGCCTCTCTCTTGTTGCCAACAGGGTTCTCTTGCGATAGCCTATACACCAGGGGCCTGCCGTCGACGTATCTATGAAGAGTGGTGGACGACGCCGAAGCCGCTAGGTCCGACACCTCCCAAGGGGCCTGCCGTCGATGTCCTAGCATGTTGACGACAGCAACAAGTGTGGATAAGTGAGTAATCTCTCCTGCCCCTCTCTTGTTGCTAACAGGATTCGCCTGTGATAGCCTATACATCAGGGGCCTGCCATCGATGTATCTACGAAGATGGTGGACGATGCCGGAGAATCAACCTCTGACACCTCCCAAGGGGCCTGCCGTCGACGTCTCTATGACGATGATGGGTGACGTCGGAGGATCCAGCTCTGGCACCTCCCAAGGGGTCTGCTGTCGACGTCTCTACAACGATAGTGGGCGACGACAGAGCAGCCAACTCCGACACCTACCAAGGGGCCCACCGTCGACATCCCTATGATGATGGTGGGCGATGCGGGAGCCATCAGCTCCAGCACCTCCCAAGGGGTCTGCCATCGACGTCCTAGCATGTCGATGACAACAACAAGCGTGGATAAGTGAGTAAACTCTTCTGCCCCCCTCTTGTTGCTAACAGGGTTCTCTTGCCATAGCTTGTAAACCAAGGGCCTGCCGTCAACGTCTCAATGCCAATGGTGGGTGACGCCAGAGCAGCCAGCTACGACACCTCCCAAGGGCCCCGCCGTCGAAGTTCCTACGATGATGGTGGGCGACGCTAGAGCCACTAGCTCTGGCACCTCCCAAGGGCCTGCCGTCGACGTCCCAGCATGTCAACGACAACAACAAGCATGGATAAGTGAGTAAACTCTCCTGCCCCTCCCTTGTGACTAACAGGATTCTCTTGTGATAGCCTGTGCACCAGGGGCCTCTCGTCGACGTATCTACGAAGATGGTGGACGACGCTGGAGTAGCCAGCTCTGACACCTCCCAAGGGGCTCGCCGTCAACGTCCCTACGATGATGGTGGGCGACGCCGGAGCAACCAGCTCTAGCACCTCCCACGGGGTCTGCCGTTAATGGTCAATGCTAATGGTGGGTGACGCCAGAGTAGCCAGCTACGGCACCTCCCAAGGGGCCTGCCGTCGACGTCTCAACGCCAATGGTGGGCAACACCGGAGCAGCCAGCTCCGGTGCCTCCCAAGGGTCCTGCCGTCGTCGTCCCTACAATGATAGTGGGTGACGCCGGAGTAGCCAGCTCCGACACCTCCCAACGCTGAAGCAATCCACTCCAACTCCCCCGCTCCGCTGGGGGCTAGTCGAAGACACCCTACGATCAAGTGGTAGATGTGCCTAGCCAATTAACCGCATCTACCAAGGGGCCTCTAAGGGGGTTCCGTAGGCAGGAGGTTAATAGACAACACTTCGGCCATATCAATTGTGCAATCATTGGCCCTCAAAAACTAACAAGCTCAACAAAAGTTCAACAAATCCTTATGTAATTAAGGACTCAGAGCAACAGTTGTGAAGCACAACACAAGCCAACAAGTCAAACACAAATTCAAATTAGTTAAAGAATATTTACAAAGGGGCGAACCCCGGATACAAAGGTGGGCGTCCAGCCTCAGTCCCTGGCGAACTGCGCTACAACATGCTTGGCGGCATCCTTAACCTTCACTGCCGTTGCCTCCTCGCGCTCCACGATAGGGCCTTCAAAAACCAGCTCCAGCGGCAAATCAGGGTACCGGCTCCGGTAGCACACCAGGACGTGGGATGCCACTATCTCCACCACCACCCTACCCTCGGCTTCAAGACACTGTGCCAGCTGATGCTCCTGCTGATCAAGCTCCCCGAAACGATGCTCTGAAGTCAGCTCCCAAGTCCAGACGTCAAGATCCAGCAGGAGGAGTTCCTGGCGCTCACCTAGGTGCTGCTCGCGGTCCTGCGCCAAGTTGCTCTACCGAAGCTCAAGGTCTTCAGCTTGAGACTGCAACCAGACCCGCTCTGCCTCGACCTGATCCATCATTGCCTGGACTGCCGCCTCTTGCTCAGCAACAGTGGCCTCCCGCGTAGCAACAGAGGCCTTGTAGTGATTGTGGGCCTCTCGACCCGCTTCGATAGTGCGTAGGTGGGCATCAGCCGTCTCGCTGGATGCCTTGGCATTGGCCAGAATTCTCTGGGTTATGGCATCCATGGCCTTCACCAAGCGGTGCCTCAGCTCCAACTCTGCTTCCTTCCGCTGGTGCTTCACCTTTGCATCAGCAATCGTGGACCTCAAGAGGTCCTCCCAGGACCGAAGGCGATCGCCTTCCGCTTGCAGCCTCTCCCACTATGGAACAAGGGCCCCCTGCACTCGGTGAATGTTGGTCTGCATCAAATCAATGCTGGACTACGCCAAGGCCACGACGTCGGAGAGACGCTCCTGCTCTGCCGAAGTCAACAAGGGCCGTCCGGTAACCATCTCAAGAACTCCTTCCTCTTTCGGCGATGAAGGCGAGACCACTAGCACCGGGGGCCTTATCTCCAGAGACTGAGTGGAAGCTGTGGCGCCATCTGAAGCCGCATAACCACCACTGCCCAAGGAGCCATCTTCCAGACCAAAAACCTCGGAGGTCGGGCCCTTAGCCCGGTGAGTCGGCTCTGACGTCGCCTCTGGTGAAGCAGACGGAGGTGCATCTGGGATGGCAACTGGAGGAGCTTCGCCACCCATGTTATACACGGGTGCTGGAGCAGTGCTCCCCTGAACCGGCTCGATGGTCTGGTCCGTTGGTACAACAGCCGTAGGTGCCTCTGGAATGGTGATCGGAGAAGTCTCACTGCTCATGCCAGGCGCAGGCATCGGAGCAGCGCTCCCCTGAGCTGGCTCAGCTGTCTGTTCTACCAGTGCAGCCGTAGCCCCTTGGGCCGTCTTCGAAGCGCTCCGAGACACTACCCCTAGTGGTAAGGGCGTCACAACAGCTGACGTAGCCTTGCAAATCAAAATCAAGGCTTGATCAACCAACAAAAGCAGGCGAGACAACAAAGCAAACATTGGTAAGAATGCCTTACCGATGTCCCCAGAAGCTCCAGCTGGCTTGCACCTTCGGTGGCCCTGAAGCCACGGGTCCTGACGACGACGTGGTAGGCGAGGTCGTCCCGGCTGAGCCTCCATCAAAACGATTAGCGATGCCACCACCCTGCATCGTCGTGCCTCCACCGACTACAACGGAGCCACTCCTGGAGCCTCCTCCTGAGCTGCTGCCGATGTTGGCACGAGGCCTTTTGGCTTGAGGCTTCCTAGGAGTAACACTTCTGGAGCCCCTTGTGGCACCTTGGACTGCACTGGCAATGGGGATGCCAGACAACATGCCGACCACAGACGTTGGTGGAGCCACCGCTTGACGAACTAAGCCTCCTCCCGAAGAACCGCCGACACCCAAGGCTGAGGAGGGGCGCACTGGGGGTTGTTGAATTGGAGCGAAGGCTTCCTGCGGCGGTGCCTTCGGCAGCGACCGAGGACATTTCTCCTTCACAACCTCGACCACCGGCAACTTCCCCTTCCCCTTGTCAGGGACAAGTGCCTTCCCCTTGTCGATGTCAGGAACCAGTGCCTTGCCCTTCCCTCTGACAGAGGGTGTGTCCTCCACCCTTGAAGCCTCGGAGCCTAGTGCAGGAGCGGATTCCGGTGGGGGACCAATGATGGCCAACTCCCAATTCTCATCACCAACTTGCCGTGGCGCAAGACCGATTGCGTCCAGGTTCGACATCTCCTTCAGAATCTTCGTCCGAAGGTCCCGATCCGTGCAGAGCAGTGGGCAGGACTGCGGGAGGATGAAGACGTCTTGTGACACCGGGTCGTTGCACGCCTTGAACATTACATCAAACACCTCTCGCGGGGTCTTCCACGTGTCGTGACCCCGCAACAACGTGGTGCCATCCTAAAGCCCGAAGTAGAGCCATGCTGGGCGGCAACGGTGCTGGAGGGGGGCCAGGCATCGACTTATGAAGTCCGCCATCACCGCCAGTTCTAACAGGTCATGGTCCACTAGGAAACGAATCCTCTCCATCACCGGAGTATATGCTGACCCCAGCTTCGGACATTCCTCCCAGGTCGCCTTCCTCACCGCCAGCCAGTTGGTGGGCAGGACCATGCGATCGTGGGCGTCGGTGTGTACGATCTCCTAGTCGCTCCTCCAGCTAGGCCATTTCGCCGAGGAAAGCAGAGTAATGTACTTGGAGGGGTTGTTCGCCCGACGCTGGAAGTAGTAGGTGTTGATAAATTCTGCCTTGTTCTTTTTCTTCTCGGTCCGCCTGAGCACGAAGAACTACCGGAACACCGGCACGCACGGGGTACAACCCGATGAACATCTCGCAGAAGTGCGAGAACACCACCGACACCACTAGAGAGTTCAACGACTGGTGATGAAGCTAGAGCCCAAAAACCTCCAGAAGGGTCACCAAAAAGGAGGAGACGGGAGGGCCGAACCCGTAGTAGGCATACGCATGGAAGAAGACAATCTCTTCCTTCACCAAATTGAGTGGCAAAGAGCCGGGACGAATCAAATCCCACCACTTCTCGTCCTCCTAGCCAAAAAGTCGCTTCACAGATGAAACGTCCCCCATCCGGGAAGGAGGCAAGGCTGAGCCCATTGAAGCAGGAGTCAAGAACCATGAGAGTAAGGAGGGAGAGGGCGCTCAAGGGGGAAGTTGAAGGCTCGAATGTTCGGGGCATGAGAGAGGAAGAAGCCACCATTACCCACAAATCTAGCCTTTTAAAGTACCCTAGCGGCGCTTTAGTGTACCAAAAATTTGGCGGTACGGAGTCAGGTGCTAGTGCCATAATGGCCATGACATGCGGGCACATGTCCCCTATCAGAGAAACAGGCCCAGGAAGTTCTTCACCTGAGAAGGCAACACAACGGTTCCCATAAAGACGAAAGTGAATGCAGCAGAAGTGCAGTAGGCGCATTGGGAGCTATCGCGATAATGTTGCAGCAAGAAAAGATCCCGTTGCCACGACCCCTCAACCAAAGAGGGACGCATGGGCACAACGGCAGAAGCGCGCACCGCTTCGGTTGATCAAGACAAAATTAAAAGACCATGGGGGGAAGTAGGATAGGGCTCCACCCTCGGGCTCATCGCCTCCCCCCAAGGTGGACCCAGGGGCCACTGTCAGTACCCGGCATACCCGATACCCTCGCGCACATGCTGGAGCCGCCTAGGTGCCCCGCCTCCCAGCAGAGGCAGGGTATGAGGAAACTAGGTATTCAGAAGGCCCGCACCCATCCGCCTCAGATGGGTCCCGAGATACCCTCAACAGGCCCCGAAGGAGAGCTCAGCTCCCCCTTGGAAGCGAGCTCCCAAGAAGCCATGCGCCCAACAGGTAAGGGTCCCTCTCCCTTGTGAGATGGGGCTCTAGTTCTGCCACGTGGTCCAAAGTATTAGACAGGCCACCTCCCATATAGGTGGGCTCCGGTGCTGCCACGTATCTCGCGCCCTTAGAGTCCCCGCACTACTCAGGAACGGGCTCCGGGGCTCCCGCGAGACCCACAAGACGGGCCCGACTTCCTCCGCGAAGGTGAGCTCCCGAGCTGCCACGTGGTCCTAAAATGGGACATGGCCTCCTCCGCAGAGGTGAACTCTCGAGCTGCCACATAGTCCGGCCACTTGCCATGGACGGAGGGTGCAAAAGTTAAGAGGGCGGTGCGCCTTGTCCCAGTCAAGCCTTGAAGATACGCGGCTTCCCCAGACGCATGGTGCGGCGCAAGCCTAATGTTAGGTACCGTTGCGACCAATCGCGTCACAGTGAAGATGCTACATGCCTATCCCACTCCGCCAAGTGGGTAGCTTACGGCGACAGAGACAGTTGGACGGGACATCTCCTGCCATTAACAGCAACGACGCATGGGCACTGGCACCTCAGGTGGCAAGATGACAAGTCTTCAAAGCCACGACCAGAGGAAGCTTGTGTGAGAAGCATAGATCTTTAGGATAAGATCGCCTCGGGACCACCTGTCGGGCCACGAGATCCCGCTTGTAAGGTGTCTGGCCTTGTCTATAAAAGGACCAGACCGCCTCCGTTACAAAGGATGAACCTCGAATCCCCGACACACACACACACACACATTGACATTCACTAGCAATACAATCCACCGTGGAGTAGGGTGTTATTCTCCTTGCGGCCCGAACCACGTAAAAACGGCTGTCTCATACTCTCTCATGCTTGAACACTTGATTGAGGCCTAAGCCCCACCTAACAAGAACCTTCGCGGGCTGCTCCTTAGCAGATTCGGGGGAAGTGTCGCTTTAACACTTCGACAACCACATCACCTAGTGCATCCATGTTAGTGCCAGTGGAGTTCAGCGCCACCAACGCCTTGTCCATCTCTGGCTCCGTGTCATCTGGTCAGACCAGGCTAAATCCCATAGGCACCAGAGCTTCATTCGCTCACCCGAGGAAGTCTCAAACTTGTTGGCACTCGATTGCTCTTGCACTCCGAAGCTCCTCCAATGACCTCCTTGCAGACGAAAGCTCCGCATAACTTTCCTTTGAGAAACACTCGACCTCTTTCGTGTGCTGTTGGATCTGTTCAGCCAACAAACTCTCTTGGTCAGCGATCTGCTTCTCTCGGAGGTGTACGTGGCCTCTCCTTTCTACAAGGTAATTCTCCTTTGCTGACACCTTGTCCTCCCTGGCAGATATATCATTCTCTCTTTTGCTGACTCCTTACCATGCCAGCCACACTTGGTGCTTCTCTTGTTCGCACCAAGACTTGAATTTTTCCACGCGGTCAGCCAAGTCCTGCTCATCGCATGCCAGCTTCTGAGAAAGTTCATCCTCCCTCTTCTGGATTTCATCCTCTTTCTCCTGGAGTGTATCCTATTTATTATCAAGCTCATCCCAGCGCTTGAGTAGTTGTTCCCTCAAAGTATCGAGACTCTCGGCGCGACTGTCAGCCAGTTCATTGGCCTTCTGGGCGTGCTCGTAGATCTCTTGGGTCTTCTCATTGAGGGCCTTTATGGCGGCCTCTCTCTCATTTAACACATTATTCAAACGCATCTGCCAGGCCTTCTCCTACTCCACCAAATCCCTCTGATCTGCAAGCCGGGAGTGCGTTAGCTTCGTCTCAAAATATAGCTTATTGCGCCAACGCCTCAGTGTGTCACGATCTTCTTCAAGAGACTTGCGTTTGTAGTCAAAGGCGAGATGGACCTGGCAGAGTCTCGAGCAAGCATTGTCGATTGACAACACCAAGGGGATTGGCTCTAGGCCCACTTGAGGTTCATCCTATGGTTCCTCCGGGTCTTCAGGAACAGTCGTCAAAGCCCATGGCACGAGCATGGACTCCAACAACTCGACGTCGTCGGGGCTGATCTTTGGAAGCTCATCTACCTCCGGGGCGGACGAGGAAGGTCCCGCATTTGGATCTTCAACCACCGGAGCAGATGACAAAGGCCCCGCAGCCAGATCTTTAGCCGATGACACCGCCACCCCTGAAGCTGGTGTCGAAGCCTCAACGGCAACTTCTGAAGTCTCTGAGACCGGTGCCGGTACCTCCGGTGCAGGCTTCAAAGTAGCTGAAGCTTGCTCTGGTGCTTCCACAACATGCTAAGATGCAACTATGGCTTCTTCAACAGTTGGTACCGAGGCCGTCTCGATGCTAGCAGACGCTGGAGGATCGATCGCCTCAACCATCGAAGGAGCCGTTTCAACAATGGAAGCTTCGGACAGTGCAGTTTTTGGGGCCACTGTGGGGGTAGGTGCCCGTCGAAGTGTTTCTGCAACACTTCCTTTGAGCCTGCTATGGAGCAGCTGTGACACCCGATTCTGAAAATGAACCAAGTGAACGCATATGTGTGCCCAGGATGTTCAACACACATACACGAGTGCATCACAAAAGAGTATACAGAAAATTACCACATAAAAAGATTAATCAACCAAATTTTATTAAACAAACCATATTATCCTCGAATACAATCACTAATGAATATTAATGACGAGTTCAACTAATGCAGCAGAAATAAACTAAAGAAGCAAACTAAACAGCTAGGCAGCATAAGCAATAGGGTATAGCGCAACTCCAATCAACACCACAGGCAAGCTGACGGTAGAAACGGCCTAGAACTCCACATTATCGCCATTAAATTCCCAATCCTGACCTTCAACTATTGGGGGGATTGCAAGAGTGAGTACATGTCGTACTCAGCAAGTGTGGAAAATATGACATGTGGCTGATTCAAATGACGAATGTAATAAAGGCTAAGTGCTGAAAAGTACATTAAAACATTTGAAAAGCAATATATAATATGTATATGAATCAAACCCATCATAATCATAAGTAATATCATAATATCAGTCCATAATTCACCATCCTCATCAATAATTCCAGATTTCACCATTTGCCAATAACCATATTCAATACCAGAAATTAATCCATAACCAGCCATAACCATTACCGAACCATAACCATCCCAATACCGAGTTCCCTCTAATCATGGAAGTTGTCCAGGTGCTCATAATCGGGAGCACGACTATCATGATAGTTTATTAGACTCTGTAGAGTTTGTACCATTTTACCCACGTGTTCGTGATTTCATCACCTTTCGGTGACTAGGAACCTCCCTTATGCCCATGACCCGTCGGTCACATTACACACTTCCGTTGGTGTGTGGCCAAGAGATCACAAAATAGCCTTTACAAAGGGATTACTAGCCTATTTAGACCCCACTGAGGTTTCACCGGTGGCGATGCCTCCAACTGAGCACATATTCAACCAAGGGCCCCCTCTTGAGCCATTCGGATCCCAGGGTAGTCCCACCAATCATCAACAAACCCAATCTGACTACCCCTTCCCCAAGCATCCTTAATGGTCCAAATAGCACTGGCAAGGCCCTAATTAACCAGCTATGCCGCACCCATACTTGGCCTCGTGGTGACACTGTAATCCTGGCTTATTCTCGCATGAACCGGTCCTTAGATCTAAAGCAAGCAAACCACCATGACATCCAACCCATCCACATACCAGACTTCCTTAGATCACCCATTACCATATCATATTATCCAGTTCATGTTAATCATAGTCTCATAAATACATCATTAATGTGTAGTATTGCTTTCCCATCCCAATTAATTAAGCGAAGAAAAAAGGTAAAAAGCCCATCTCGACTCTCTACCATAATTCCAGGTGACAAAGGTGGTTTAACAATTCTAGTAAACTTCCTACCATAGGATTTCCCATCAAATTGACACAAGCATGCAGTTTGCAAACAAAACATTTATTTTAAAACAGTATCAATATGCTCAAGGACACTTGCCTTGCTCTTGCCGTTGATTAGGGTCAAAGCCTTCAAACTCTTGGTGCGGTAGATCCTCCGTGGCACTCTCTAGCAAAAATCTGTCTAATTCGCACAATAAACATACAAGACAAGAAACACAATCAAAGAGTGCACAATATTACTCAATATGACATGACATGCATGATTGATGCAAATGCAAGGTAGAACTTGTTAATAGATTGCTTTTAATGATCACTAGCTAGTTCTAATAGCTTTTAACAAGTTTATACAGGTTTGGAGTTGATCAGATCCACTTTTAGAATTAATTCAACATAATTTAACTAGGAAGATCGGACTAGTCCGCTAGGTACCGAACAAGTCCGCACTCAGCGAGATCAGCAGATTAGGGTTTTCTAGATCGACGTGAATTCGGAGGTTAGGGGTCAAATTCACGTAAGAAAAAGAGAATAGAAGGTATACCCGGTGTTTGAAACTCCAATGAATCAAGAAACTTGGAGGTAACACTTGGATCTTGATGATCTAGGGTTGGTGATGAACTTGGAGATGAATTGGTGATGAAGAACGAAAGCTTGGTGGAGATCTTGATCCTCTTTCGTTTCCTCCTCTTCTTCTTCTTGATTGGGATCTCCTCCTCCCTCCTTGGTGGTGGCTCTCCACGAACTAGGGTTTGGTTGGAGTGGAAAAGTGGCAAATAGATGTCAAGCCAAGGGGTGGGGTTGTTTATATAGAGGTGGAGGCTAGGGTTAGATGGATTTTGAGTTTGAGAGGAGTAGAGGCCGGTTTAGGGTCCTACATGGGCTCTAAAAGAGTTAGGCACGACATCCCTAGGCCCACTTAACGTGAACCCCGAGAAACAAGTCGTAAAACAAAAGATCAACTCGGAGTCGCGAAATATCGTACAAGTCCGAAAAGGACCGGACTAGTCCGAAAATGTCCAGAGAGAAAATCGGACAAGTCTGGCCAAAAATCAGACAAGTCTGACTTTAGTCAGAGAGGAAAACAGACAAGTCCGCTGGAACACCGGACTAGTCCGGAAAAGTCCAGGGACTTAGCAAATTTTCAACGATTCTTGGAATATCAGACTAGTCCGCACAAAATCGGACAAGTTCGAATGTTTCCAGAGGCAAAATCGGACTAGTCCGCAGAAAAAACGGACAAGTCCGTTTTTAGTTAGAGAGAAATCAGACTAGTCCTCAGTAAAATCGGACTAGTCCGCACTTTCCTGCATTTTAAGTGCGGTTTTGCTCCAAATCAATTTTAAACTCGTTCCTCTTGTTGTGGGTTAATGTTAAACATGTATATGAGTGTATTCAAGGCATGATGCATGAAAATGAGGGTGTTACATCAGCTCGCGGAGGTTCTTTGATTGGCAAGGCTTAGTCCTCAATCGAGGGATCACGCGTATGAGAGTGTGAGACGGTGGTTTTTACGTGGTTCGGGCCTCAAGAGCATAACACCCTACTCTGCGGTGAGGTTGTATTGCTAGTGTGTGATGTGTGAATGCGTAAATTGGGGATCCCTTGTAACGGTGGTGGTCTGGTCCTTTTATAGTCAAGGTTAGCTGCCTTACAAGTGGGGTCCAGGGCCCAACAGGTGGCCCCGGGACGATCTTATCCTAAAGATCTAAGGCTTCTCGCACAAGCGTCCTATGACCGTGGCTTGAAGACTTGCCTTCTCCATTGTCAGTGGCTCGTGTGTTGTTGCTGACGGTGTCAGGGGATCTCCCATCCATCGGTCTTGAGCCGTAAGCTACCCACTTAGCAGAGTGGGGTAGGACTGTGTTGACAGCTCCTAAGATATACTAACAAATCATCCCTGGCAATAGTGCCAGAAATGCTTGTTGGTATTTCTTATGCACCATTAACTAAACATCTTCAACTGATGTGTCAGAAAGGCTTGTTAATGGTTCTATTGGATCACAGAGTGAATTCTACAAGCGCACGGAGATATCATTGTAGCATTTTCCCTTAAGAGTATTCCCAAGGGTGTCATATATTTGATCCCAAAGGAAGGCGGGGTAGAGATATAACAATCATCAAGTGGAAAGGGTAGAAAGGTCTAGGTAAGAATCTAGTAAGGATGGATAAAATAATAGTGGAGCTAGTGTGACACACACAAAAGCTTTCAAGTCTAAGGGGGATAAGAGGATCCTAGAGGTTAGTTAAGGTTGAGAGTTATGGAGATACTCCTACTATGCTCTATTGTACATATACATAGCCTAAACTAATTATCCATAAGCTAGATCAATAGTGAATACTTATGCTATGTGGTTCAACACATCAGGCACGGGCTTACCCCTAGCAATAAGAGGACGACTCCCGCCAAGAGCCTGTGGCATAGCCGAACGTGGAGGATTACAAAGGACAGATAGGGCTGTCACCACCTACTGCCTACCTCTTCAATCTGTGGGTCTACGAGACATCCAATGCTACTTAGCTATCCTAGCACCATGCTAGCATATTAAGTAATTACCTTAAGAGCCTAGGCACAATCCATCCTAAGGCAATGAATTGAATCATCATTGAACCAATGTTGATACACAACATAATTATCCATACTAACCTAGTTATGTTATAATTAACTAACTATAGTGGGGGTCTATAGGTTCTATGATAATGAGATATGTTCATAATGAAACAGACATAGAATCTATACCTTCCACATACATAGACTCCACAATCAAACAAGAAATGCTTTGCCCAAGTATATGTATAAGTAGAGACTAAAGATACTATCTTTATTATGTATAAAGTCACAAATACAAGAAAGAATACATGAGCCATATCTTTCCCAATGTAGGATTGGGAAGAGAGAGACTCCTTACTCCTTTCCCAATTTGGACTTGGGATTAGAGACTCTCCTCTCTACAACCTAACTCCTCTAAGACTATGGATGATAGTGTATACAATAGAGATGAAGCTCAAGTGGTGCGTGTTGAAGTGAGGGGTAGGGGGTCCTATTTATACTAGTGTTGAGGTCGGTTCCTGCCACCAAAAGCATGCGAATCAGTCACCATTGACTCTAGGGAGCCGGGAGGAGCCAACACGTGGAGGCTGACCGAGTTTGGTGCAAAGACCAGGTCGGCCGACCCCCTGGTTCGGCCGACCTGGTCATTGCACCGTTTCTCGTGTGCTTTCTCCAGGTGGCTGCCAGGTGGGTCCCATTGATGTATATGGGTGATACACCATTGGATCTCCTTGGATACTTCTGTTTGTGGGCCATTTGATCCATGGGATGCCACGTGTCGTCGCCTGATTGGCTGGGATGATATTTTATAGGATTGGTCCCTCTACATTTCCTCATTTCCCGCATAAAATGCTGCATACACATATTTCTCCAAGTCCAAGTGGAATTGGGTTAGATAGAAAGGTGATGTGTGCAAGAAATGACAAATCCTTCACATAATTGAGTTAAATTGACAGATGAAATTGGTATATAACAGTCGTCAACAAACTCCCCCAAGCTTATCCTTTGCTCGTCCCGAGCAAAGTCAAGACTTTAGGTTGATGACCAGAAGTTGCTACAATGTCTTATTTTCAAAAGTATCTAATGCACAACAAGATACTCTACCTAGTATTGCAGAAATTGGCTATGATACCCTACCTTTCTTAGGTTATCATGGGGCTTATGCTTTTTCATATTCATGAGTAGTTGAAAGGTAGAATAGCAAATGGAGCAAACATGGCCTAGAAATCAAGTTCCACTTAAATCGCGGAGAATTCAGTTTAGATATTAAGTACCTCAATTTGATTCTCTCAATCACTCCTCTGTGGATAGTGGAAATATTTCCTCACCAAAGCATTGTGCCTCTACTAGTCCTACTCATTGAATATGGCTTGTATGTGGAGCTTGGTAAGGAAAGTAAGTAGGCATATTTGCATCACATATATTGCTAAGTCAAAAGAGTAAGCCTTAGGAGAATTCAAATTAAAACTTTTTGATTCAATACTAGTGCATGTGTGATGGAGTGGAAGTGGATGTGGATACTTGAGATAACTCCTTTTTGGTATAATCTCTCTTTCTTTTGCAGGGATGAAACATGACTACTTTTCTTTTCTCTCTCTTTTTTCTTTTTTCTTTTTGTAGCCATGTCTTCTACTCCATTTCTTTGCAATGAATTTTGAAGAGAGTGCTAAACATGAATAATATGGAGTTTCTCTTTTTGTTGTGGTATGGTGGATATGATGGACGTTTTGCTTACTTCTAGTGTAGAAGTATAGCATGTGCAAGTGAAGTCTTGAATTCATAAAGAGTTGAATGATTTCTCACATAGGTCTATACTAGTTTGACTAGGCTCAATGTGAAAGCAAATAGCATATGCATAAGGTTTTGTCTATGTATGAATATCGTATGGCTTTGGTAGGTATTTCCAATCAATTGAGGGAAACTTAATATTTTTAGAATTTCTCCAGAAATCTAAGTTTTACTTTCAAACTAGGACTAGCAGCCCTATTACCAATTCTAGTCTTGCAACAACCTAGAATTAGATTAAGCTTTTGCTACCCACAACTTCCAAATTAAGATAAAAGTATTTCAAACCAATGAAAGCAATATTCGGAGAGTAGCAAGTTGTAAACTAGAGACTTAGGAAAATAAAACAGAGCAACTATTCATCATTTCATCTATGTGAATTCTAAATCATTCTTACCGCACATCTTTATTTGATGAAAGTAAATCTAACCTTTTTTTAAATGCATGGTGGATGATGGATGATGGAAAATAAATATGCAAGGAATGTGATACATGTTATCTCAAGTGGGGGTCCTCCCCCAAGCTTGTTCTTCAACTACCTCCGTGATAAGGGTTGAACCCTTGATGATAGAAGTATGCTGCAAGATCGGCTTGTTGTTGTTGTAGCGCCGTGTTGAAGTTGGTGAATTGAGCATTCATGTGTTGTTGCCAATCCTGGGTACCTTGAAAATGCTCATGGAGTGTGTTGTAGATGTCACCCATTCTCACTTCAAGTTCTCCCATACGTCTAGTGAGGTCTGTCATTCCTTGGCTATAGTCATGATGACTTCTAGCCGAAAAGGAACGACATCCTCTCATGGACGTTGGGGGCAAGCTGCTAGAGCTTGAAGTTGATAAGGGTGGATCCCTTTGCCATTCTTACCAAGATGATCCCCCCAGTCTCATACGTCAGAGGTTGAGTCCATCCGGGCACATAACCCGTTGAGTTCTCTTCCTTTTGGTATTCATGGACCGAAGAGATTATCGGTGGTATGCCTGTGGCTGCAGCCCTCGCACGATTCCTTGTTACCATGCCAGAGACATTACTTCTTCATGCTTCCTCAAGGAGAAGAAGATTAATGGTTAGCCTCTAACATTTGTACAAATGAAAATCCAGGTTAGGTAACCGAATTTCATTGACAAAGCCGGGAAAGAAAAATATCAAGGACCCATCTTGATCATGCTTAAGGGTATGTCCTTGCACTAAATAGTCTTCATCAATTAATTCTCTTTAAGTTTCAATATATTCAAATGAAGAGTATTTAAGTGCTTCTACCCTATCAGCAATATGAATAATCAATGAAGTGCATTCAATTGGTCCTGATTTTGAAATGTAATCTAACCATTGTGTCATCATGGCTTTGACTGGAGCAACTTTTATCTTTTTAGTCATGGCAAACAAAATTTTTAATTCATCATCTCGCACAACCCTAACATCTCCCCTAGGGAACATAGTCATAGCCACCCATCTATGAATTAAGCGTAAGGTAGGGTTTTGGATGTGGCTATTCCTAGGAGCCCTACATGTGACCTCACTAGTTAGCTCATGCCAAAAACTTTGTTTGTTAAACTTAGGCAAATTCTCTAAATCTAGCAGACACCGTTTATGGAAGCCTAGGATGCTACCTAATTCTTTCCATAGGATGTTGTATTCTTTTTGAAATAATCTAAAAGTAATACATCAAATCCTATTCTTAGCGTGCAAAGGAATTGGATAGTGAGAAGGCATGAACCTTTCTCCTCTATGTGAGCAAAGTCATAAAATCCAATTGCATGCCAAATGGAAAGAAATTCGGAGTCCATACCTATTTTGGAGATCAAATGTGGATCGTAAGCCTTGGTGTGGCGGAACTCACAATCTTGGAGAAGCCTGCATACTTGATTTTTAACTTCGCTTCGTATGTCGAGGTCGTTGTCATGAAGAAGTTGGTGTGGTTTGCTTCTCTCTTCCATGGGAGTGTCCTCTCACACACTTCTCCTCCTTGGGCTTGTACCCATGGAAGAGAGGCGTGCACTAGAACCTTCACCATGGCTTGAGCTTGCAGCCCCCTTCCTCTTTCCGAACAACCTCTTCATGTCTTTTTGAGTTCAACAAGCAAGAAGAAAACAAGGCAAGAAAAATCCGAAAAGAAGCGATGTTTGGAAAACAAAACTTTCAACGAATTTTCTCCTCTTGAAAGCTTGAGTGTAAAATGCAAATACAAACAAAAGAAAATCTTTTTGGGGATGGATTTGAGCAAGAGTGTTGCAATGAAGAGCAAGAAAAACAAGGTGAGCTAGAGAGTGACTTGGGCAGGTGTTAAAATGATGTGGTGTGTGAAGAGAAGTGCTCCTCACGACCACAATTTATAGGGTGCACCCTCCAACAGTCATTTAGGGTTCAAAATATAGCCGTTGGAGGAAAGGGAGCCAATTTGGCTCCACTCCCTGTTCGGCTGACCAGGGGGTTTGGCCGACCTGACAGGTGGCCCCCCTAGTTCCCCTTTTGGCAAATGGCTCCCCAACGGCTATAAAGTTAGCACGTTGGTGAAATGCCACATGTGCAACTCAGAAAAATTGTTTTTCAAATAAAAACCTTTTATCAAATCCAATAAAAAAATTTTCTTTTGAAAAGAAAAATGATAGTTGAGAATATAAGATTCTCAACTTGCTAGGAAAAATCAAATATGCAATGGGAAAAAATCCAAATGGGGTGGAAAATAAAGAAAAATAAAGTGGGATAACTACCAATTTAACCTATTGGCGTAGGTCTCACCACCATCCGATGAGATGGACATTCCTCCGTCTTCATTACACATCCGGACCCGGAGGGATTGGCTCGGATGGCTTGTCTTTCTTCTTCCGCCATTCCTTCTTTGGCAGCTTGGTGGACTTGGGCCTTCGGGAAGGTCCAGATGATTCCATCGCCTTTGGATATCGGTGTGGTCAAAATGACGGATTCTCCTCGTAGATTAATCTTCTCATGAATGCAATGAGCGAGTCCACCTTTGGAGGTGTGACTTCGACCTCTCTGATGTGTTTATCATTCGGCCCATACTTGATTCGAATCATGGAGCATTGTTCTGATTTTGGCCGAAAGTTAAACCTTTCCTCCTTGCCATTGATATGAAAGTGGATTTCTCCAGCTCCCACATCTATGCGAGATTTTGCAGTGCTGAGGAACGGGCTCCCAATAATGAGTGGTGTATCCTTCTCGGTGTCCATGTCTAGCACCACAAAATCCACAGGTATGAAGCAGTTCCGGATCTTTATCGGGACGTTTTCAACAATACCCGCTGGATAACGGACTGAAGAGTCAGCCAGTTGTAGTTGCATTGGTGTTGGAGTCAGTTCTGTGAAGTTCAGCTGTTCGAACACAACCTTGGGCATCACACTAACACTTGCTCCCAGATCACAAAGTGCCTTGTCAAAGTGGTGAGCCCCAATTGAGCATGAAATGGTAGGACATCCGGGGTCCTTTTTCTTTTCAGGAAGCTTATTGAGGATGGCTGCACTGCAGTATTCCGTAAGCTTAACGACCTCAGTGGTGGGAAATGGCCGTTTGTTGTTCAATATGTCCTTGAGATAGCGAGCATAAGTGGGTACTTGCATCACATCAATCAAGGGCACATTGATGTGGATCTTTTGTATGATCTCAACAAAACGGTTGAATTGCTCATCCACTGTTGGCTTCCTTTGTCTGTGAGGGAATGGCGATAAGTTGGTGTCTTCAAAGTGTTTGGCCATTCTCTCACCAAGTAATTCACTTGGGACATCCTCCTTCTGAGGCTCAGTTGTCCTCTTTTCTTGTGTGGGATATGTTGGGTCACGAGTGGTCTTTCCTCCTCTCGTAACCACTGCATTGACGTTCTCCACTGGGGCTTCTGGCTGCCCCGAAATTTTGTTGTTTTCTAATGGAGGGACAACTGCAACAAGTTGTGCCAGCTGAGTCTCCAACATCTTGTTGAAGCTCAGTTGATTCTTGAATGCTGAGGATAATCCTTCAATCTTTGCATTGATATTTTCCAGGGTCTTGTCATTAGCTGACAACTTCTTGGATAGGCCATCGTTGATCTTGAGCTGGCTAATGGCAAGTTCTCTCAATTTGGGTTGATTTCCAGGGTTGCCATTGTTGTTGTACCCTCCTTGAAAGAATGGGCGTTGTTGACCCCACCCTTGACCTCCTGGACGATAGCCATTGTTGTTGTTAAAATTTCCATTGTGGGCGAGGTATAGGGCATCCTCATGAGTTTCTGGGCAATCATTGCCCATATGACCCATGTCACCACAAACTTCATATGTGATGTGAGAGTCTAGGGTATAGGCATTGCCACAAACTTCACCACTGGCTTGTCCATCAATTTTCTTCATTAGGAGGTCCAATTTTGCAGCGATCATGTCTACCTCCTTCAAGGTGTGCATGCATCGCTGTCGGGCATGGAGACGCTCATCATTCCATCCCATGTTGGACACCATCTTCTCAATAAGATCTTTAGCTTTTGGCACCGTCAATGAGAAGAAGGATCCTCCAGTAGCAGCATCCAAATGGTCACGAGCTGATGGGATCAGCCCGTTACAGAAATTCTGAATAAGGAGCCAGTCATCCATCCCATGGTGGGGACAGACTAGGATGTACTCCTGAAGCCTTTCCCATGCCTCGGGAATAGATTCCTTGGGCTCTTGCTGAAAGCTGGAAATCTTTCCACGTAGGGCATTGGTTTTGCCCAACGGGAAGAATTTTGCGAGGAATGCCGTAGAACACTTCTCCCAAGTGTCTATAGCACCTTGGTTCGCGTAGAACCACTGTTTCGCTCTCCCAAGGAGAGAGAACAGGAACAGTCTCAGACGTACCGCATCTGGAGACACGTCCTTGATCTTAAAAGTGCTACAGATCTCTAGGAATTGTTGCAGGTGAGCACTTGCATCCTCGTTAGCCTTCCCACAGAATAGGTTGTCTTGCACCATAGTGATAAGGCCAGTTTTGATCTCAAAGTTCACATCTCCCATGTTAACAGTGGGCCCAATAGGCACATTGTTAGCAGAGGGAGCTGAGAACTCACGAAGGGTCTTCTGAGCCATTGGCTTTTGGATTGTTGGTGCAAAAATGTTGGCTTGCTTTGCCGCTCGAATCTTCTGAGGATTAACGACATGGGGTCGGTCTCTTAGAAGAGATTCGGGATCTTCAACAAAGTTTTCCGGCAGGCGGAAACCAGACATACACTACCCTGTCTTCACATTTAAAATGCAAAGACAAATAATGGTTATCCTACTAAAATCCTACCCATGGTTCCATCCTATTCACTCAGTCATGTTATATATCTATTTGCCTTCCCCGACAACGGTGCTAGAAATGCTTGTTGACGGCTCCTAAGATATACTAACAAATCATCCCTGGCAATAGTGCCAGAAATCCTTGTTGGTATTTCTTATGCACCATTAACTAAACATCTCCAACTGATGTGTCCGAAATGCTTGTTAATGGTTCTATTGGATCACAGAGTGAATTCCGCAAGCACACAGGGATATCATTGTAGCATTTCCCCTTCAGAGTATTCCCAAGGGTGTCATTTATTTGATCCCAAAGGAAGGCGGGGTAGAGATATAACAATCATCAAGTGGAAAGGGTAGAAAGGTCTGGGTAAGAATCTAGTAAGGATGGATAAAATAATAGTGGAGCTAGTGTGACACACACAAAAGCTTTCAAGTCTAAGGGGGATAAGAGGATCCTAGAGGTTAGTTAAGGTTGAGAGTTATGGAGGTACTCCTACTATGCTCTATTGTACATATACATAGCCTAAACTAATTATCCATAAGCTTGATCAATAGTGAATACTTATGCTATGTGGTTCAACACATCGGGCATGGGCTTACCCCTAGCAATACTAGGGCGACTCCCACCAAGAGCCTGTGGCATAGCCGAACGTGGAGGATTACAAAGGACAAATAGGGCTGTCACCACCTACTGCCTACCTCTTCAATCCGTGGGTCTACGAGACATCCAATGCTACTTATCTATCCTAGCACCATGCTAGTATATTTAGTAATTACCTTAAGAGCCTAGGCACAATCCATCCTAAGGCAATGGATTGAATCATCATTGAACCAATGTTGATACACAACACAATTATCCATACTAACCTAGTTATGTTATAATTAACTAGACTATAGTGGGGGTCTATAGGTTCTATGATAATGAGATATGTTCATAATGAAAGAGACATAGAAGCTATACCTTCCACATACATGGACTCCACAATCAAACAAGAAACGCTTTGCCCAAGTATATGTATAAGTAGAGACTAAATATACTATCTTTATTATGCATAAAGTCACAAATACAAGAAAGAATACATGAGCCATACCTTTCTCAATGTAGGATTGGGAAGAGAGAGACTCCTTACTCCTTTTCCAATTTGGACTTGGGACTAGAGACTCTCCTGTCTACAACCTAACTCCTCTAAGACTATGGATGATAGTGTATACAATTGAGATGAAGCTCAAGTGGTGTGTGTTGAAGTGAGGGGTAGGGGGTCCTATTTATAATAGTGTTGAGGTCGGTTCCCGCCACCAAAAGCGCGTGAATCAGTCACCATTGACTCCAGGGAGCCGGGAGGAGCCAACACGTGGAGGCTGACTGAGTTTGGTGCAAAGACCAGGTCGGCCGACCCCCTGGTTCGGCCGACCTGGTCATTGCGCTGTTTCTCATGTGCTTTCTCCAGGTGGCTGCCAAGTGGGTCCCATTGATGTATATGGGTGATACACCATTGGATCTCCTCGGATACTTCTGTTTGTAGGCCATTTGATCCATGGTATGCCACGTGTCGTCGCCTGACTGGCTGGGATGATATTTTATAGGATTGGTCCCTCTACATTTCCTCATTTCCTGCATAAAATGCTGCATACATATATTTCTCCAAGTCCAAGTGGAATTGGGTTAGATAGAAAGGTGATGTGGCAAGAAATGACAAATCCTTCACATAATTGAGTTAAATTGATAGATGAAATTGGTATATAACATCCGTCAATAGCCTGCAATGTCTTCATTGTGATATGATTGGCCGTAGCTATCCCTGACCATTGGCGTCCTCCACGTTATCAGCTGGGGGTGGGTCCCTGCCTTCAATGCTAGATTTGGACAAGGTGCACCATCCCTTGACTCTCGCACCCCATTGCCCAGGGTGAATTGTGGGACACGTGGCAGCTCTGGAGCCTTTCTCAGCGGGAGGCGTCCAGCCTGGTGCTTCGGGACACGTGGTAGCTCTGGAGCTCTTAAGGGCACGTGGCAGCTCCAGAGCCCTTCTCTACGGGAGGCGTCCGACCTGGTGCTCCAAGGCACGAAGAGCTTCGGAGCTCTTCAGGGCATGTGGCAGCTCCGGAGCCCTTCTGTGCAGGGGGCGTCCGACCTGATGCTTCGAGCCACGTGGTTGCTCTGGAGATCATCCCTGCAGTAAGGTGAGGTCCTACCCAAACACATGGTATTTTGGGGGCCCGTCTCACCAGAGGAGTCAGGTCCCCATCTTTGAGGTCTACGTGGCAGTGCCAGATCTCGCGCTTGAGAAAGGCTGGGGTCCGGCACCTCCTGGACATGTGGCGTCACCAGACGTACCTAGGCGCTTTCAGCCTGTGTGCGAGGGTACCCCGTATGTGGGGTACCGACAGTGGCCCCTGGGTCCACCTTAGGGGGGAGGTGATGAGCCCGAGGGTGCAGCCCTATCCATGTTTTCCCGTACCACACTTTGAATTTTGTCTTGGTTAGCAAAAACGGTGGGCACTTCTTCCCGCGCAGCCACACGTCTTCTCCTGGTTGAGAGTTTACGGCAACGAGATCTTTGCTTGCTATAGTATCTCTATCTTCGGCGACGCCTGTAACCGTGACGGTTCCCAATATAGCTATAGCACTTACGTTTGCTCCGCCTTTATGGGAACCTATCGAAGTGTTAAAGTGACACTTCTCCAGATCTACTAAGGAGCAACCCGCAGAGGTTCTTGTTCCGTGGGGCTTAGGCCTCAATCAACTGTTCAAGTGCGAGAGAGTATGTGAGACAATGGTTTTACGTGGTTCGGGCCGCAAGGAGCATAACACCCTACACCACGGTGGATTGTATTGCTAGTGAGTGTGTATGCGTGTGTGTGTGTATCGGGGATTCGAAGTTTGTCCTTTGTAACGGTGGCGGTCCGGTCCTTTTATAGACAAGGCCGGACGCCTTACAAGTAGGGTCCAGGGCCCGACAGGTGGTCTCGGGGTGATCTTATCCTAAAATCTCTATGATTCTCACACAAGCTTCCTCTGGCCGTGGCTTTGAAGACTCGCCATCTTGCCGCCTGAGTCGCCAGTGCCCATGCATCGTTGCTGACAATGGCAGGAGATGTCCTGTCCAACTGTCTCTATCCCTGTAAGCTACCCACTTGGCGGAGTTGTATAGGCCTCCGACATTTTCACTGTGATGTGATTGGTCCCAACAGTACCTAACATTAGGCGCGTGCCACTCCACGTGTCTTGGGAAGCCGCGTATCTTCAAGGCTTGATAGGGACAAGGCACACCGCCCTCTTAACTTCCGCACCCTCCATCTAGGGCAAGTGGCCAGACAACGTGGCAGCTCGGGATCTCACCTCCGCGGAGGAGGCCAGGTCCTATCTTAAGGATCATGTGGCAGCTCGGGATCTCACCTCCGCGGAGGAGCTCATGCCCCATCTTGTGGGTCACGCGGGAGCCCTAGATCCCATTCCTGAGTAGTGCAGGGACTCTAAGGGCGCGGGATACGTGCAGCGCCAGAGCCCGCCTATACGGGAGGTGTCCTATCTAATGCTTCAGACCACGTGGCAGCACCGGAGCCCTATCCCTAAAGGGAGAGGGACCCTTACCTGCTGGACACATGGCTACTTGGGAGCTTGTCTCCAAGGGGGAGTTGAACTCTTCTTTGGGGTCTCTTGAGGGTATCCCAGGTCCCGTATCTGAGGCAGGTGGGTCTGGGCCTTCTAAACACGTGGCGCCCTCAGGCCCTGCCTCTGCTGGGAGGCGGGGCACCTAGGCGGCTCTAGCTTGTGCGCGAGGGTACCCAGTATGTCGGGTTCCACCTTGGGGGGAGGCGATGACCATGACGGTGGAGCCCTATCCTGCTTTCCCGCGTATTCTTTTAATTTTGTCTTAATCAGATGAAGCGGTGCGTGCCTTTGCTGTTGTGTCCACACGTCCCTGTCTGGTTGAGGGGTCGTGGCAACGGGATCTTTGCTTGTCGCGACATTATCGTGGTAGTTCCCAATATGTCTGCTGCACTTCTGCTGCTTTCACTTCCGTCTTTATGGGAACCACCGTGTTTCCTTCTAAGGCGGAGAACTGCCTGGGCCGGCTTCTGTGACGAGGGACCTAGGCCCGCTTGTCATGGACATCATGGCACGAGCTGCTGACTCCGTGCCCACCCAAATTTGGATGGTGCACTCAAATGCCGCTAGGGTACTTTAAAAGGCTACCTTTGCGGGCAATGGTGGTTTCTTCCTCTCGCACGCCCCGAACATTCGAGCCTTCAACTTCCCCCTTGAGCGCCCACTCCCTCCTTACTCTCGAGGTTCTTGACTCCTGCTCCAATGGGCTCAGCCTTGCCTCCTTCCCGGATGGAGGATGTCTCATCCGTGAGGCGACTTTTTGGCTGGGAGGACAAGAAGCGGCGGGATTTGATCCATCCCAGTTCTTTGCCGCTGGAGTTGGGGAAGGAAGAGATCATCTTCTTCCAGGCGTACGCCTACTCCGGGTTCGTCTCTCTCGTCTCCTCCTTTTTGGTGACCCTTCTAGAGGTTCTTGGACTCAAGCTTCATCACCTATTGCCGAACTCTCTGGTGGTGGTGGCGGTGTTCTAGTATTTCTACAAGATGTTCGTCGGGGTGTACCTGTGTGTGCTGGTGTTCCGAGAGTTCTTTGTGCTGAGGCGGACCGAGAAAAAGAAGAAGAACAAGGCAGAATTCATCGACTCCTACTACTTCAAGCGTCGGGCGAACAACCCCTCCAAGTACATTACTTTGCTTTCCTCGGTGAAATAGCCTAGCTGGAGGAGCGACTGGGTGATCGTACACGCCGACACCCACGATCGCATGGTCCTGCCCATCGACTGCCCGGTGGTTAGAAACATGGCCTGGAAGGAACGCCCGAAGCTGAGGTCCGCATATACTCCCATGATGGAGAGGATCCGTTTCCTAGCGGACCACGACCTGTCAAAAATGGCAGTGATGGCAGACTTCGTAAGTCAAGCCTGGCCTCCCTCCAGCACCATTGCTGTCCTGCATGGCTCTACTTTGGGCTTCAGGATGGCACCAGGTTGCTGCAGGGTCGCGACATGGAGACGACCCCACAAGAGGTGTTTGATGTAATGTACAAGGAGTGCAACGAATCGATGTTGCAAGATGTCTTCATCCTCCCGTAGTCCCGCCCACCACTTTGCACGGATCGGGACCTTCAAACGAAGATTCTGAAGGAGATGTGAAACCTGGATGCGATCGGAGTTGCGCCGTGGCAAGTTGGTGACGAGAGTCGGGGGTTGGTCATCGTCGATCCTCCACAGGAGTCCGCCCCTGCTCAAGGCTCCAAGGCTTCAAGGGCGGAGGACACACCCTCTGTCAGAGGGAAGGGCAGGGTGCCGGTCCCTAATACCGGCAAGGGGAAGGCACCGGTCCCTGACAAGGGGAAGGGGAAGTCGCTGGTGGTCGAGGTTATGAAGGAGAAAAGCCCTCGGTCGCCGCTGAAGGTGCCGCCAAAGGCGGCCTTCGCTCCAAGTCAACAACTCCCGGCGCGCCCCTCCTCAGCCTTGGGTGTCAGCGGTTCTTCAGGAGGAGGCTCTGTCCGTCAAGCGGTGGCTCCACCAACGTCTGTGGTCGGCATGTTGTCCAACATCCTCATCGCTAGCACGGTCCAAGGTGCCACAGGGGGCTCCTGAATGTAGGCCTAGAGGGGGGGGGGGGTGAATAGTCCTTTTTGAAAATTGTCGGGTCTTGCAACACTCAACAACCAGTTCAATACCAGAGATATCGGACTAGTCCGGTAAAGTGCGGACTAGTCCGATGTTCACGGACTAAGTTGATTAAACTTGATTAATTGGTTTGATTCTTTTATGTGTACAACGGAAATATAGAATCAAACAACAGTTTAACAGTTATATGCTGGATTATATCACAATTAAGTCTTATGTTTAACAATTTAACGTAAGATGAACAACGTGTATGAAACCCTAGATTAAGTCGATTAACTTGAATGATGAACACTAAAACAAGACACAAGTGTTTATCCCGTGGTTCGGCTACCACAAAAGGCCACCTACATCCACGTTGAGGAGTCCACAAAAGGATCGGGTCTTCTCCAACCCTACCCTCGTTGGATCGCCACGAAGGCCAATCCTCTTCCACTAATCACAAAGGGGTGAATAACCGAATTCAAGGGGCAATCTCACACGTTGAGAGCTCCCTTAGATTACAAAACACAATGCCATCGAAAACACACTCAAAAGTTACAATTGAAACGCAGGAGTGTGTTAGAGAATCAAACCAAGAGCTCAATGTGGTGTTGCAAGTGTCTCTCCAATGATATAAAGTGAATCCTCAAAGGATTGAACGATGTTGCACTTGATTTCGTGGAGAGAGGTCGTTTTTGAGGCTCTTGGGAGGTGTGACGGCGCTAGGGTTCGAGAGAGTGTAAAAGTGGGCCGTGCACCTCTATTTATATGGGGTTTCTAAAAGTGACCGTTAGGGTCAGAAAGTTCGGACTAGTCCGCAGTGGTCATCGGACTAGTCCGGTGTGCTGTGTGTAGCAAACCCTAAGTGTCCCGAAATATCGGACTAGTCCGGCTGAAAACGGACTTGTCTGATTTCGCTACTGGAAATCTTCGGACTAGTCCGATGTCCATCGGACTTGTCCGGACATGTGAAACCCTAAGTGTGTTGGATGACAAGTCCGCACTTGGAGGACTTGTCCGATTCAGATCAGTATGTTTTTCCGACTAGTCCGTGTGAATATCGGACTTGTCCGAAGTGGATCAGAAAGGATATCGGACTAGTCCGGTTGATAATGGACTTGTCCGATTTTGAGTGACTTGTGTAGTGTTTTGAGGACTAGTCCGCACTGGGGAGGACTAGTCTGATTCTAGTCAAAAGGATATCGGACTAGTCCGGCAGATATCGGACTTGTACGATCTGGTGCAGAAAGGTTTATCGGACTAGTCCGGTTGTGATCGGACTAGTCCGGTCCTGTGCAACTCTGTGCAATGTGTGTGTTTAATTATCATTGAGCTCTTGGGGTGTGTTTCCTTAACACACTCCATACAAAATAATCTACTACTCTTTTTCCTTGAGCTCATTTCCACTTTGCTCCTCTTCATTCCTTCTTTTTGGTATTTTGCTCATTTTTCTATTATAGGCCTGCATTCATCTCAACAAAGAGGTTAGGATCCCAATTGCTTGTCATAAATCATCCAAAACCCACAAGGGAGTCCTAGATGCACTTTCAATGTCCCCTTTTTGGTGATTGATGACAACCAATTGAGATTTCACAAAATATGACAAAAATTGAGATTTCCATAAAGTATGCACATATGAATCAAAAATACATCAAGCAGTGAAAGAATTATCAATATGTGCATTCTTTATGGTGGGATGCATAACTAGGTACATTAAGACATTAAGAGTGACATAATTTACATTAATCAACCAAAACAAAGCACATATGTCATTCCAGGAGCAAAATTATAGATTTTAACAAATACTTCTGAAATTAAGTAAGCATTGCATCACAGAACCAAAGTTAATCTTAGAAACACCATTAAATCAATACAAACACAAAGATAGATAAAAAGAGTTCTCTCCTCGCATCCTACATCTAAAGCTAAGACTCCCCCTCAATCACTCCCCCTTTGGCATCAAGACACCAAAAAGAAGGAGAGGAGGGTCCTAGGGTCTTCACTCTTCATTGTTGGTCCTCTCGTCGTCGTCTTCGTCTTCTTCATCATCAGCTTGACGAGGAGGAGAAGGAGGAGGGACGGGGCCACTCGAGCCCCCAATGCCAAAGTAGGCAAGCTCGGAGGGGTTCAAGGGCGCGAGCTCAGTGAAGTCTGGGTCAGAGTCCTCAGAAATCACTGGAGATCCAATGGGGTCGATCTCCAGCTTTTGGCAGATTTTCTTCACGTTGGCCTTTATGTACTTCATGTCCTCCTTTCCCTTCTGGTTGAGCTTGTGGGCCTTCACTTCGGCCTTCTTGCAGGAGGAGAATATGGCAGCCAGATACTTGAGGATCCTACTAGCTGATCCTCTCTGAGGGGCTTCCCTAGAAGTAGGGACAGCTCTGGCACCTTCACTTGATCTTGCCAGTGCCTTAGGGCTGGAGGCCGGCGAAGGAGCAGCCTGGACATTCACTGGTTGAGGCTTCAGAGGCCTCAAGGGAGTATGCTCCACATCCTTCACAAACTCAATCCCTGTGACTTTCTCAATCATAAACATGAGATAGGGAGCATAGCCACATGACCTGTTGGGGGTGCTGGAGATGTTGACCATATCATTCCATATGTAGTCAAACACATCAAACTTTCTGTTCTTGCTTATGATCTTCATTAGGGTCCGGAGGTACCCTTGTACACTTCCTGCATCCCCATCCTTAGGGGCAATGGTCTTCCTCAAGACCCTGTTCAGCACCACAAAGAATGGCTTCATGTTCTTTGTGGAGGGAGGGATGAACTTTGAATTTGGCTCATAGAGAAACTTCATCCTCTCCTTGTCGATGACACCAACATTGTGGATGACCACATTATCATTGCTGGAGGTGTCAAGATGCAGCATCCTAGCAAACTCTTCATAAGTGATAGTGTACTTGGATCCATGGGTCATCCAAGTCACTCTTTCTTCCTCATCGCTTGCAAAGTGGCAGGTGGCATAGAATTGAGCCACCACTTCATCATTCCAGTTGTACTTGAAGGAAAATAGATCCTTCAAGCCATGTCTCTCAGCTGCTGCAATTACTTCATCAAAAGCTGAGCACCTCTTCCTCTCAAGGTGTGCCTAGTCAATCCACTGACTGCGCACCACCGGTGTCTTCATTGTCAGATACACCAATCTGTAAAAATCAGCATGGAAGTTACACCAGAACCTTCCATCAGCAGCTTGCTTTGGCTGTCATACCAGTCAATGCTTCTGAATTTTGCCGCCGAGTCACTGCCCTTGCCATTAAACTTCTCCTCAGTAGGGTCTCGGACCCCTTCCCTGGGAGCATGCAGCTTCAAAGGCCCGACTGGACCCGTTGCTATTCCTTTTCCCTTGCCCTTTGCTTGGCGGGCACTTGCCGAGCTAGGGCCACCACTGGCGGTAGCCCTAGAAGCTGGCACCTTGGAGGCCGGCTTCTTCGCTAGCACTTTCCTCCGAACTTGTGGGGGGGGGATGGAGCTGGCTCGGTAGGTCTTTCTTGGCGCTTCTTGCCAAGACCCGTTGAGGTCCGAGGTGCCACCTCGTGGCCCATCTCGGCCTCAAAGTCGAAGATTTCATCATTTGAGCTCGACATGATCTGAGAATGATTTGAAAGAATGATGATGAGTGATACAAGGCATATGTATGAAAATATAGCAAGGAATTGCATTGAGGAATTGAGGAATTAGGTTTTAGGTTCAGAAACATCGGACTTGTCCGGTACACAGGCACGGACTAGTCCGGGGGACCAGACTTGTCCGTGCATGGACCGGACTAGTCCGGTGTTCATCCTCAAAAACCTAACAGACTGGACAAAGGCTGATTCCTAATGCATAACAAGTCTAGCATACACGTAGTACATCAAAGAAGCATGTATCTAGTGAAAGATGCTAGGCTATTCGATCAACAATGGAGAAAAACAAGATTTCTAGGGTTTGGGAGAAAATTACCGAAGAAATCGATTGAAGCTTGAGGATTAGGGAGTTGGAGCTCGGACAAGTCCGCTAGCTTCAATCTGCACGAGGTCAAGCTTGATTTCCACCCAAATGCGCACCTTTTTGATGGAGGGTGGAAGGAATCGCCTTGGGAGCTCGAGCGCAAGAGAGAGAGTGCGTGAGCAAGAGTGGTGATGAGAGGAATTAGGGTTTGGTGGCGGCTAGGGTTATGGACACGAAAAATCGGACAAGTCCGGAGATGACCGGACTAGTCCGAACTCATCCAGAGAGCTATATTGGACTAGTCCGTGGTCTAGTGGACTAGTCCGGACTAACCGACACTCAGCGGACTAGTCTGCATGGGCGGACTAGTTCGGGTAACCACGGACTAGTCCGTGGTCACCAGGAGAAATTTGCATAGTCCATTCATATATATTTGAAGGTTCATAAATAGAGAATAGAGGGGCAAAACAAATCAGTTAATCTTGATGAATTCGACCAGTAAGCATACAACAATGAAACAATGATCATAATTCATCAAGATCTAGAAATTGACATAGTTTTTCGAGAAAAATTGAGAGAGATGATTTTCACAATTCAATCAACATTTTTGAAGAATTCATATAGGTATGCAACCTTTCAAGCCACACTCCGAGCATCAAGGATATTTAGTTCATTTCAGAGTTCGCAAAAACGCTTTTCATCAAGTGGCTTGGTGAATATGTCGGCCAATTGCTTTTGGGTGTTGACATGTGAGATGGTTATATCTCCTTTCATGGAATAGTCTCTCAAAAAATGATGTCTTATGTCTGTGTGTTTAGTTCTAGAGTGCTTAACTGGATTGTGGGCAATTTTAATGGCACTCTCATTGTCACAAAGGAGAGGAATACGGTTCATATTGTAATCGTAATCCCTTAGAGTTTGTCGCATCCAAAGGAGTTGTGCACAACAACTCCCGGCTGCAACATACTCCGCTTCGGCTGTGGATAGGGCAATGGAATTTTGTTTGTTGGAGGACCAAGAAACTAAGGATCTCCCTAGGAATTGGCATGTGTCGGAGGTGCTTTTTCTATCTACTTTGCACCCGACATAATCTGCATCGGAGTAACCAATGAGATTGAATTTTGAGCCTTTTGGGTACCAAAGACCAAGGTTGGGTGTATGAACTAAATATCTCAAGATCCTTTTTACGGCTGTCAGGTGACATTCCTTAGGGTTGGCTTGAAATCTTGCACACAAACATACACTCAACATGATATCTGGCCTAGATGCACATAAATAGAGTAGAGATCCAATCATGGAGCGATATACCTTTTGGTCGACGTTAGGTCCATCTTCATTGAGATCCAAGTGGCCATTTGTTGCCATGGGGGTATTTATGGGCTTTGCCTTGTCCATGCCAAACTTCTTAAGTATGTCCCGCGTGTACTTGGTTTGGCTTATGAACGTTCCTTCCTTTTGTTGCCGTACTTGGAATCCCAAGAAGTATTTCAATTCTCCCATCATTGACATCTCAAACCTGTCTGTCATGATTTTGCTAAATCCTCACAAAAAGATTGGTTAGTTGACCCAAAGATTATATCGTCAACATAAATTTGACAAATAAAAAGATCATTATCTAAATTCTTTGTAAATAATGTATAATCTACTTTGCCAATTTGAAAACGATTCTCAATTAAGAAATCTCTAAGACACTCATACCAAGCTCTAGGAGCTTGTTTGAGGCCGTAGAGAGCCTTACGCAATTTGAATACGTGGTCGGGGAACTCTTCGTCTTCAAATCCGGGTGGTTGCTCCACGTACACCTCTTCCTTGATCGGTCCGTTGAGGAAGGCGCTTTTCACATCCATTTGATACAGCTTGAAATCGTGGTGAGTAGCATATGCAATTAATATTCTAATAGATTCAAGCCTAGCTATTGGAGCAAAAGTCTCATCGAAATCCAAACCTTCGACTTGTGAGTACCCTTTGGCCACAAGTCGTGCCTTGTTTCTTGTCACCACCCCGTGTTTGTTTTGTTTGTTGTGGAAGACCCACTTGGTGCCAACGATGTTTGCATTGGGTCTTTCCACAAGTTCCCACACTTTGTTCTGCTTGAAGTTGTTCAATTCTTCTTGCATTGCCACCATCCAGTCCGGATCCTTCAATGCATCCTCAATCCTGCGTGGTTCCAAAAAGGATACAAACGAATAATGCTCACAAAAGTTAGCTATGCGAGATCTAGTGGTTACTCCCTTTTGGATGTCACCGATGATGTTGTCGATTGGGTGATCCCTTTGGATGCATTGGTGTACTCTTGGGTGTGGCACTTGAGGAGTTGTGTCTTCATGATTGTCCGCTTCTCCCCCTAAGTGGTTGCCTTCATTGACTTGTTGATCATCTTCGTACTCTTGTGGTTGATCTTGTATTGAAGCTCCCCCTTGATTGATGGTCTCCTCTTGTGGTTCATTTTCCTCATGTACGTGTGAAGGTGGCTCTTGTGGCCGAACTTCGCCTAGAGCCATTCTTTTCAATGCTTGACAAGGAGCTTCTTCTTTACCTAATTCACATGGATCAACTTGCACCTTTTGGGAGCCATTCGTCTCATCGAACACTACGTCACGTGCTACTTCAACAAGTTCGGAGGCCTTGTTGAAGACACGATAGGCGTAAGTGTTCGAATCATAACCAAGCAAGAAACCTTCATCGGACTTCGAAGCGAACTTTGAAGTCCTAGGCTTCTTGTTCAGGATATAACATGGAGAACCGAAAACTCGAAAATATGAAATGTTTGGTTTGTTACCGGTAAGTAGCTCATAGGGAGTCTTCTTGAGTAGTCGATGAAGATAAAGTTGATTTGCGGCGTGGCAAGCGGTGTTAATCGCTTCCGCCCAAAATCGATCTGAAGTCTTGTACTCATCGAGCATTGTTCTCACCATCTCTATGAGTGTTCGGTTCTTTCTTTCGGCCACTCCGTTTTGTTGTGGCGAGTATGGCGCTGAAAATTCGTGCTTGATGCCCTCTTCATCAAGGTACTCCTCCACTTGTGTGTTCTTGAATTCCGTGCCATTGTCGCTTCGAATACTCTTGATTGTCAATGAAAATTCGTTTTGAGCTCATTTGAAGAACTTCTTGAGTGTTCCTTGTGTTTCCGACTTATCATGCAAAAAGAAAACCCAAGTGAAGCGAGAAAAATCATCAATGATAACTAAACCGTATTTGTTACCGCCGATGCTTATGTAAGCAATTGGACCAAACAAGTCCATGTGAAGTAGTTCGAGTGGTCTTGTTGTAGTCATGACGTTCTTTGCGGGATGATGTGCTCCAACTTGCTTCCCGGCTTGGCACGCGCTACAAGGCCTGTCTTTCTCAAAAACAACATCCTTCAAACCGCGGATGTGATCGCCCTTGAGGAGTTTTTGAAGGTTCCTCATACCAACATGCACTAGCCGTCTATGCATAGCCAACCCATGTTGGTTTTTGCAATCAAGCATGTGTCGAGTTCGGCTTTATCCTTGTTGAAGTCAACAAGGTAAAGCTATCCCTTCAACATACCCTTGAATGCAATGGAACCATCACTCCTCCTAGAGACGGTCACACCCTCGTTAGTGAACAAGCAATTATAACCTTTGTCACATAGTTGAGATATGGACAACAGGTTATAATCTAAAGATTCAACATGTAAAACATGAGAAAGTGTGTGTTCAGAGGATATTGCAATTTTACCAGTACCGAGCACCCTTCCTTGACTATTATCTCTGAAGTAGATTCCCTCGTTTGGATCCTCATTCTCTTCATATTCCACGAACATCCTCCTTTCCCCGGTCATGTGGTTGGTGCATCCACTGTCTAGCACCCATTTGGATCCACCGGAGGAATAGGCCTGCAAAAACAAATTATGCTTTGGTTTTAGGTACCCAAGCTTGCTTGGGTCCTTGGAGGTTAGTTACAATACATTTGGGCACCCACACACGGGCTTTTGTGTTCCCATGGCATGGCCCGACATAATGAGCACAGACATTGCCAAGATTATTTCTCATCAATACATAGGAGGCATCAAAAGTTTTGAATAATAGCTGCCATTGTTTATCAGCCGGACTAGTCTGAGGGGTCGGACTTGTCCGGAGGACCGGACTTGTCCATACACCAACCGGACTAGTCCGGTATTCGTGTGAGTTCAGATTTTTATTCTTTGACTTACCAGTTTGAGAGGGTCTTCCCTTCACAAAAGAAATCCTTCCCTTGTTATTCTTATGACTTCCAGCATGCTGCTTTTCATCATAAGAGTAACCAATGCCATATTTGACATTTGGAGGTCTTTGGACCAAGTATGCACTACGTGCATAGTTGATCTTCTCCTTGTCAAATATGCCACATTGGGTAGGATTTTTATCCTTTGTGGAGGTTGATTTCCCTTCCAATCTGGTGTCAGTTTTACTACATGTGCACATATGAGCAAACTCAGTTTTAGCGGGTTGAGAAGGTGAGTTTGAAGAGGAGGAAGGTTCACTAAGCTTGAGTGACTCAACTTGCACTTCAAGGATCTTGTTAACCTTGATCAGGTCAGCAAGTTGGCCCTTGATTGCAACATTTGAGTCAGTTAACTCCAAGCAAGCTTTCTTGCTTGAAGCTAACTCAAGCTCTAGTGAATTGTTTTTCTCCTTCTCAAGCTCTAGAAGTTTGTCAAGTTCAACATACTCCTCCTTTTGGGAGATAATCATGTCCTTTTGATGATGAATTAACTTATCCTTCTCAACAAGTTGATCAAGTAAGAATTTCATTTTTGTTGCAGTTTTTCTATCTAGTCCATTTAGAGTATCCTCATCATCACTATCTATTTCATCATCACTAGAGTAGGAATGCACGGAAGGGGTTTTGATGAATACCTTGCGTTTACCTTCCTTTGCCATAAGGCAAGTGCCATTTCCCTTCCTTGCACCGAGTGTAGGAAAGAGTGTAGATTTCTTGGACGTGCTCTCGATAGCTATGCTAGCCATCTCTTCTTCATCAGATGATGAGGACTCATCGTTTGAGTCCCACTCCTTCCCAATGTGCGCTTGTTCGGCTTGTTTCTTCTTCTTGAAGAATTTCTTAGGTTGAGACTTGGATTCTTTGATCTTCTTCTTGTTCTCCTCATATGGGAAATCAACTATAGAGTGGTTATACTCACCACAATTATAGCATGCCCGTCTCAACTTTGGCTTTGTTCTTTCCTTGTACTTGCCTTCACCTGATTTTGTCCCTTGTCTTTTCTTCAATATTCTCTTGAACTTTTTCATGAATAATATCATGTCCTCTTCATCTATCTCACTGCTCTCTTCGTCACTGTCTTCCTCTAGTTGTGCTTCTCTTGCTTCTTTGGATAGAGGCTTGAGGGTGGACTTTAAAGCAACCCCTTTCTTCTTAGCCGAAGTGAGGTCGGCAATTTCCTTGACGTGCTTTTCTTATTTTTTCCATCATTTCAAAGTTGATAATTTTTCCAAGCAATTCATCCGGAGTCATCTTTTTGTATCCGGGGCTTTCTCTAATCATAGAACATAGCGTGACATTGCGAGGCATAAAAGCTCTAAGGATGAGCTTTACAACCTCATGGTCATTCCATTTCTTGCTCCCATATGATCGAACTTTGTTAACGAGTGTCTTCAATCTATTGTACATATCTTGGGATGACTCGTCTTCCTCAATTGCGAATCTTCCTAGTTCGCCTTCGATCATCTCAATCTTTGCTTCACGCACATGTCGGTCACCTTCATGTGCAGTTTGCAGAGTATCCCATATCTTGATGAGGACATCACAACAGCGGAGACGCGCATTGAACTGCAAGGACCAATCACAAGAGCACAGGCACGGTTATTAATTAAATCAGCAGGTGAATTCGTTCTTAACTTCTTTTGTATGTGAGTTTGAGAATAGATTGCTATGTGATGATTTAATTGTTATTAGGAATAATGGAGAAGATCAACAAGTGAAGGAAGGAGGCCTTGGGAGCGTGGAGAACCACCTGGGACGTCCACAAGTTGATGGAAACAGTTTACAACTCGGACTCGAGTTCAACTCGGAGTCCAGGAGCAATCCACCTTAAAACAGATGCCCAGGAGGCATACGGACTCCGTTTTTGACATTCTACATATGCACGGAAAGAGGAGAAGATAAACTTTCCAATGGTTCTAGTCCCACCTCAAATTCCTCCGGAGTCATTGGGAATCGTCGAAACAAGTCGAGTCCAGATTTCTGTCCGGTGCTGCGCCACCGAATCGAGCCTTTGGGCCTTGTATCCCGTAAGAGTCCATTAGGGACGCGTCTAATCGTGTTTTGGTCGAACCCTAGCCTATAAATACTGCAGCCGCCGGTCATATTCGGTGGGTTTTGCTTAGATCAATAAAGTCGCCGTTCTACGGTTTGTGAGACCCCAACTTCGCGATTTCCGATCGTGTCTTCTACGTTCTTGCTCGTGTTCTCGGTTGCACTTGCAGGGATTAGCATTCTTGGCGAGGTCAAGCGTGTGCAGCACGGTTGATAACCAACGGAGCTGTGGTGTAGTGATTGCAGGGGGTACTCGAACCGCTCGAGTGCCGCGGATCATCAACGTCGAGTTCTCCATCCCAATCGACATACCTTTTGGAAGATCGGGCCTAAACCTACTCATCAATTGGTATCAGATTTCCAGGTTGCCCGTGAGGTATCTTTGTTTTCCTTCCTTCCATTAGATCGATTTTGTTTCGTACCTAGAGTCCACAGAAAAGCCACAAAAAAATTAGATCGTTTTTACCGCTTCCCAGACTATAGTGCCTGCAGTTTCGTTTTTCAGTTTGCATTGTTGAGTTTGCATTCGTGTGGTTGAGTCTTGTTGCTGGTTTAGCTTTGTGTTTTTGGGTCCTAGTTATCGTGTTTCGTCCTTGTTTTCTTGCTATTCGACACCTATTCCACAATCCCTAAATAACAAACCGATCCGCCACGTTCATCGGTTTGCCCTAGCTAGCCGCCTTGCGTGAACTCCCGCATCGTTAGCCCTAGATTAGGTGACAAACCTTTGTGCCACTCATCCTTGAATCATCACACACCACCCCATTAGTTGCTATGCAAATTCCCGATCGTTTTCACATCCGATTGCGAGTTCTGTTCTCAAACCGAGTTGGAATCAACATCTAAAAAATCGTAACTCGGATAACCTACCTTAAAACGGCCATAACTTTCGCATACGAACTCGAAATCGGGCGAATTTTTTTTTTCAAATTCATCTACGCAAAATTTCGCATCTGATTTTCTGCGGCATAGCCGCGTTCGGCGAAATTAGATTGCCCAAATTCCCCTCGGAAGAGAGGCTATCCAGCCTCCGAAGTTTCAGCACAAATTTTAAAGAATCTTCTTGATTTTCTATAGTCCGCATATTACATCCAATTGAGCTGAAAATTTGTGTGCTTCCTATATTTGTGCTCCTGAGTAAAGAAAAAATATCAAAAAAATATTACAAAAAAAAATAGTGAAGAGCACGCATATTAAAGCAATTGGCCTATACCACTTGGTGCTATTTGTTTGGCTATATCATTCTGTCTTTCTTTTGCCTTGATACTTCCTTGTGTTGTGCTAGGCTCTAGGGCACTCGGTTGACCAGCAACAGTTTCCTACATTGAATACTTATTCAACTTTGTTTAGCTGTTAACGATTTTGTGCTTATTAGCCACCATATTGTGCCATCCAAGCTCCACCTTTCTCTTGAGCATAACAGGTACCTTTGCAATCACCCCACGCTTCATTGGTTTATCTCACCGTCCACACCACCTGCTTCGGTAAGAACACTTGTAAGAGCGTGGTAAGACGCTTGAGCGAGAGAGATTGTTTTCTTCCACCTTCCATATTGTCACTGTAGTTGATAGGGATAACATTTTTTTTGTTGTCTTTTGTTTTCTACTAACAATGGCAGGAGAAGACAATAATGACGAATGTGTTCAACATGCTAAGTTACGTGATATGATGCAGACCATGACGGATATGTTCGCCAAATACAACGCAGCAACGGAGGAGTCATTGGCGAACTTGACTCGCCAACTGGATGACCTTGCTCTTCGGATGAATACTTTTGAGGCTCGGTTGCCTCTCGCTGGAAGACAAGAAGACAATGCTTATGATGAACTGGAAGATAACAATAATCAGCCAAGACTGCCACTTTATCGTCGAGGTATGGGAGGTAATAATCATCACAATTATAATCGCCCTCCTAATGATCCTTTTGATAAAGTGAAATTTACTATACCCTCTTTTTCTGGTGCTTATGATGCTGAGGCTTATCTTGATTGGGAGATGACAGTAGAGCAAAAATTTAATTCCCATCTTGTTCCTGAACAACATAGAGTTCGTCAAGCCACTAGTGAGTTTAAGGACTTTGCTATCATATGGTGGAATGAACTTGTTAAAACTAGAACTGATCCTCCAACATGGGATAGATTAAAGGAAGCTATGCGTGTTCGATTTGTTCCTCCATCTTTTCAGCGGGACCTTCGCAAAAAATTGCAGCGTTTAGACCAAGGTAACATGTCCGTAGAGGAGTATTATCAAGAGTTACAAAAGGGTATGCTGCGTTGTGGGGTAGTAGAGGACATGGATGATAAAATAGCTCGTTTTTATGGGGGGTTGAGGTGTGAAATTCAGGACATTGTTGATTACAAGGAATATGACACTGTTAACGGATTGTTTCAGCTTGCTATGTTGGCAGAAAAAGAATTGCAGGGCCGACAACAATAGCAACAACGCACGAGGAGCAACTTCACGCCGCGTGCAGCAACTACACCATCCAAAACAGCACCATCTTCGGCCCACCCCCCCCCCCCCCCCCCCCGCCCCCGTGCAGTGACTACACCACCCAATGGCGGCCAACGAACTATACCTGCTGCTCCACCTTCTCGCGTGCCGGAAGGCAGCAAGGCGACATCATTCAAGCCTTCGTCGTCCACTCCTTCTACGGATCGTACTTCCGACATTAAGTGTCACCGCTGCCAAGGACTTGGTCATATGATGAGAGATTGCCCGAGCAAACGAGCATACATAGCACGCGACGATGGCGGGTATGATAGTACTTCGGATGTTGAAGATGAATATTCTTTTGCTACTGACTTTACAGATCCAAATGACGAACACACCGAAGAAGAGGTACTTGGTACAGCGGCGACGGAGAACTATAGGAGCATCATTGTGCAGCGTGCCTTGATCTCCAAAGTGGAGACCGACGACAAGCTACAACGACACAACCTCTTCCACATGTTTCTTGTCGTCAAGGACTGCCGTGTACACACTATAATTGATGGAGGTAGCTGCAATAACTTGGTAAACACGGACGTCGTCAAGAAACTCAGTTTGACAACAAGAGCACACCCTCATCCGTACCACATTCAATGGTTCAACAACAGCGGTAAGGTTCGGTAACACAAACAGCGAGAATCCATTTTTCAATTGGTTCATACCATGATTTTGCTGATTTTGATGTTGTTCCTATGGATGCTTGTTCTCTTTTATTGTGTCGTCCTTGGGAATTTGATACAGATGCTATTCATCATGGTAGAACCAATAAATATACTCTCATGCATAAGGGAAAGAAAATCACTTTGCTCCCCATGACTCCTGCTGAAATTGTGCATTTTGAGAAGAGTAAAATTCGTGAGGGCAAAGCAACAAAATTAGAATCTGAAAAACAGCAAGTTATTAAGTTAAAATCACCATCATTGCCCGCAACTAAATCTGAACTTGCTGATTTATTCGATGCTAAGGGGATGTGCTATGCTTTAGTTTGCAAAGAAGCCATGTTTTCACTTCATGAATTGTCTATTGCATTGCCCCCTGCTGTTGCTAACCTTTTGCAGGAGTTTGAGGATGTGTTTCCCTCCGAGATACCCCCTGGTTTACCACCGATGAGAGGCATTGAACACAAGATCGATTTGATTCCAGGAGCAAGTTTGCCAAATCGTGCAACATACAGGGCGAATCCACAAGAAACTAAGGAAATTCAGCGACAAGTCCAAGATCATTTGGACCGCGGGTACATTCATGAAAGCCTTAGCCCTTGTTTCGTTCCTGTTCTTTTGGTTCCTAAGAAAGATGGTAGTTGGCGCATGTGTGTTGATTGTCGAGCGATTAATAACATCACCATTCGATATCGTTATCCTATTCCTCGATTAGATGACATGCTTGATGAATTGAGTGGTGCTATCATCTTCACAAAAATTGACTTGCGTAGTGGTTACAACCAAATTAGAATGGCACTAGGAGATGAATGGAAAACTGCATTTAAAACCAAGTTTGGACTTTATGAGTGGTTAGTTATGCCTTTTGGTTTAACTAATGCACCCAACACCTTTATGCGATTAATGAACGAGGTTTTGCGTGTTTTCATTGGACAATTTGTGGTGGTTTACTTTGATGATATCCTCATTTATAGCAAGTCATATGATGAACATCTTGATCATTTACGTGCTGTTTTTACTGTTTTGAGAGATGCACGTTTGTTTGGTAACCTCGAAAAGTGTGTCTTTTGCACCAATCGAGTCTCGTTTCTTGGCTATGTCGTTTCCTCGCAGGGAATTGAGATGGATGAGGCAAAAATTGAAGCAATCACCAGCTGGCCAGCCCCAACAACCGTCACACAGGTTCGTAGTTTTCTTGGTCTTGCAGGTTTTTATCGGCGCTTTGTGCGGGATTTCAGCACCATTGCAGCACCTCTACATGAGCTAACGAAGAAGGGAGTTCCATTTCGATGGGGCGAACAGCAGCAACAAGCTTTTGATGCTCTCAAATTGAAGCTTACACAAGCACCATTACTACAACTTCCTGATTTTGACAAGACCTTCGAGCTAGAATGCGATGCAAGCGGCATTGGTATTGGAGGTGTTCTCATACAAGGAGGTAAACCCGTTGCTTTCTTTAGTGAAAAACTTCATGGTCCTTCTCTGAATTATTCCACTTATGATAAGGAATTGTATGCCTTAGTACGTGTATTACAAACTTGGCAACATTATCTTTGGTCTAAGGAGTTTGTCATACATTCCGATCATGAATCATTGAAGTATCTTAAGTGTCAAACCAATCTGAATAAACGACATGCTAAATGGATTGAGTTCATAGAGTCGTTTCCATACATCATTAATCATAAGAAAGGGAAGAAAAATATCATCGCCGATGCATTATCTAGGCGTTATACCATGCTGTCCCAACTTGATCATAAAATCTTTGGTTTGGAAACAATTAAAGCATTACATCCTACTGATTTGGACTTCAAAGATGCTTTTGAAAATTGTAGAGAAGGAAGAACTTGGAATAAATATGTGCTGCGAGAGGGTCTCCTCTATCGTGCTAACAAGCTATGCGTTCCAGCTAGCTCCGGTCGTCTATTGCTTTTGCAAGAAGCACATGGAGGAGGGTTGATGGGACATTTTGGAGTGAAGAAAACTAAAGACGTGCTGTCCACACACTTCTTTTGGCCAAATATGAGGCGTGATGTCGAGCGCTACATGTCACGATGCACTACTTGCAACAAAGCTAAGTCTTGCCTTAACCCACATGGTCTTTATATGCCTCTTCCTGTTCCTAGTGTACCTTGGGAGGATATTTCTATGGACTTTGTTTTGGGATTGCCTAGGACTAAGAGGGGGAGGGATAGTATTTTTGTAGTTGTTGATCGTTTTTCCAAAATGGCACACTTTATACCTTGTCATAAGAATGATAATGCCTCACACATTGCTGATTTATTTATGACGGAAATTGTTCGTTTACATGGTGTGCCAAATACCATTGTTTCTGATCGTGATGAAAAATTTTTAAGTCATTTTTGGAGAACTTTGTGGTATAAATTGGGAACCAAGTTGCTGTTTTCAACTACATGTCACCCACAAACGGATGGACAGACCGAGGTAGTTAATCGTACTTTATCCACTATGTTGCGGGCTGTCTTGAAAACAAATTTGAAGTTGTGGGAGGAGTGTTTACAACATATAGAATTTGCTTACAACAGATCCGTTCACTCCACGACAAAGGTAAGTCCATTCCAGGTAGTGTATGGTTTCAATCCTCGTGCTCCTATTGATTTACTACCTTTGCCTCCTTCTGAAACTATAAATTTGGATGCTACACAACGATCTGAATTCATTCTTAAGATGCATGAAACTACAAAGAAAAATATTGAAATGATGAATGAGAAGTATAGGATTGCAGGTAGTAAAGGTAGAAAAGAAGTAAAACTTGAACCGGGCGATTTGGTGTGGTTACATTTGAGAAAAGAGCGATTTCCCGACTTGAGAAAATCTAAACTTATGCCATGAGCTGCTGGTCCTTTTAAGATCATTGAAAAGATTAATGATAATGCATATAAGCTTGAATTGCCTCCCGATTTTGGGGTTAGTCCTACATTTAACATTTCAGATTTGCGACCGTACTTGGGAGAAGAAGATGAACTTGAGTCGAGGACGACTCCAATTCAAGAGGGGGAGGATGATGAGGACATCACAACAGCGGAGACGCGCATTGAACTGCAAGGACCAATCACAAGAGCATGGACACGGTTATTAAATCAGCAGGTGAATTCGTTCTTAACTTATTTTGTATGTGAGTTTGAGAATAGATTGCTATGTGATGATTTAATTGTTATTAGGAATAATGGAGAAGATCAACAAGTGAAGGAAGGAGGCCTTGGGAGCGTGGAGAACCACCTGGGACGTCCACAAGTTGATGGAAACAGTTTACAACTCGGACTCGAGTTCAACTCGGAGTCCAGGAGCAGTCCACCTTAAAACAGATGCCCAGGAGGCATACGGACTCCGTTTTCGACGTTCTATATATGCACGGAAAGAGGAGAAGATAAAATTTCCAATGGTTCTGGTCCCACCTCAAAATTCCTCCGGAGTCGTTGGGAATCGTCGAAACAAGTCGAGTCTAGATTTCTGTCCGGTGCTGCGCCACCGAATCGGGCCTTTGGGCCTTGTATCCCGTAAGAGTCCATTAGGGACGCGTCTAATCGTGTTTTGGTCGAACCCTAGCCTATAAATACTGCAGCCACCGGTCATATTCGGTGGGTTTTGCTTAGATCAATAAAGTCGCCGTTCTATGGTTTGTGAGACCCCAACTTCGCGATTTTCGATCGTGTCTTCTACGTTCTTGCTCGTGTTCTCGGTTGCACTTGCAGGGATTAGACTTCTTGGTGAGGTCAAGCGTGTGCAGCACGGTTGATAACCAACGGAGCCGTGGTGTAGTGATTGCAGGGGTACTCGAACCGCTCGAGTGCCGCGGATCATCAACGTCGAGTTCTCCATCCCAATCGACATACCTTTCGGAAGACCGGGCCTAAACCTACTCATCATATCTCCTTAGCAATTTTGAGTCCATCCACCTTGGTGAACTCGTCTCGACTAAGTGAGGAGGTGATTACAGCTGCGGCTTGAGCGTTTCTATGAATGGCCTGCTCTTGGCTTGGGGTGAGCTCTTCGTCGTCATCCGGAATATCTACCCCTGTGCATACAACATGCCATAGACTTGGATTTAGGGAAATCAAATGCAACTTCATATTCTGTCTCCATATTGAGTAATCACTTCCATCGAAGTGTGAGGCTTTTCCAAGTGGTATAGATAAGTAATGGTTGTTATTGGAATTTAGACGATCATAGTTAAAAGGATATCGGGAGTAGTCGGTGTGACTACTCCCCTTCTTCTTCTCTTCAACTTTCGCTTTCCCTTTGGAAAGTGCCTTCTTTCTGAGGAGTGCATTTAGCTCCAGCGTCTCCTCATCATCGTCCTCGAAGTCTTGAATGGCTTCGAGGTACTTTTCCACTTTTTGGATCTTGTCGTTATTAACTTCCTCTTGATTGTTGATTTTGTGGACGTCCTTCATGTCCGACATGATCTCTTCGAGTGATTAGACCATTTCTTGAAGAACCTGCTCTGATACCAATTGAATGTAGGCCTAGAGGGGGGGGGGTGAATAGGCCTTTTGAAAATTGTCGGATCCTGCAACACTCAACAACCAGTTCAATACCAGAGATATCGGACTAGTCCGGTAAAGTGCGGACTAGTCCGGTGTTCACGGACTAAGTTGATTAAACTTGATTAATTGGTTTGATTCTTTTATGTGTACAGTGGAAATATAGAATCAAACAACAGTTTAACAGTTATATGCTGGATTATATCACAATTAAGTCTTATGTTTAACAATTTAACGTAAGATGAACAACGTGTATGAAACCCTAGATTAAGTCGATTAACTTGAATGATGAACACTAAAACAAGACACAAGTGTTTATCCCGTGGTTCGGCTACCACAAAAGGCCACCTACATCCACGTTGGGGAGTCCAAAAAAGGATCGGGTCTTCTCCAACCCTACCCTCATTGGATCGCCACGAAGGCCAATCCTCTTCCACTAATCACAAAGGGGTGAATAACCAAATTCAAGGGGCGATCTCACACGTTGAGAGCTCCCTTAGATTACAAAACACAATGCCACCGAAAACACACTCAAAAGTTACAATTGAAATGCAGGAGTGTGTTAGATAATCAAACCAAGAGCTCAATGTGGTGTTGCAAGTGTCTCTCCAATGACCTAAAGTGAATCCTCAAAGGATTGAACGATGTTGCACTTGATTTCATGGAGAGAGGTCGTTTTTAAGGCTCTTGGGAGGTGTGACGGCGCTAGGGTTCGAGAGAGTGTAAAAGTGGGCCGTGCACCTCTATTTATATGGGGTTTCTAAAAGTGACTGTTAGGGTTCAGAAAGTTCGGACTAGTCCGCGGTGGTTACCAGACTAGTCCGGTGTGCTGTGTGTAGCAAACCCTAAGTGTCCCGAAATATCGGGCTAGTCCGGCTGAAAACGGACTTGTCCGATTTCGTTACTGGAAATCTTCGGACTAGTCCGGTGTCCATCGGACTTGTCTGGACATGTGAAACCCTAAGTGTGTTGGATGACAAGTCCGCACTTGGAGGACTTGTCCGATTTAGATCAGTGGGTTTTTCAGACTAGTCCGTGTGAATATCGGACTTGTCTGAAGTGGATCAGAAAGGATATCGGACTAGTCCGGTTGATAACGTACTTGTCCGATTTTGAGTGACTTGTATAGTGTTTTGAGGACTAGTCCACACTGGGGAGGACTAGTCCGATTCTAGTCAAAAGGATATCGGACTAGTCCGACAGATATCAGACTTGTCCGATCTGGTGCAGAAAGGTTTATCGGACTAGTCCGGTTGTGATCGGACTAGTCCGGTCCTGTGCAACTCTGTGCAATGTGTGTGTTTAATTATCATTGAGCTCTTGGGGTGTGTTTCCTTAACACACTCCATACAAAATAATCTACTACTCTTTTTCCTTGAGCTCATTTCCACTTTGCTCCTCTTCATCCCTTCTTTTTGGTATTTTGCTCATTTTTCTATTAGAGGCCTGCATTCATCTCAACAAAGAGGTTAGGATCCCAATTGCTTGTCATAAATCATCCAAAACCCACAAGGGAGTCCTAGATGCACTTTTAGCTCCAACAGCGTTACTCCTATGGAGCATCAGGCCAAAAGGCCTCATGTCGACGTTGGTGGCAGCTTGGGAGGAGGCTTCGGGAGTGGCTCCGTTGTAGTCGGTGGAGACACGACGATGCAGGGTGGTGGCGTCACTGGTGGTTTCAGTGGAGGCTCAGCCAGGACGACCTCGCTTGCCATGCCGTCGTCAGGACCCGCGACTTCACGACCACCAAAGGTGGAGACCCGCTGGAGCTTCCGGGGACGTTAGTAAGGCATTCTTACCAATGATTGCTTTGTTATCTCGTTTGCTTTTATTGGTTGATCAGGCCTTGATTTTGATTTGAAGGGCCACATTAGCTGTTGTGGCGCCCTTACCGCCAGGGGTAGTGTCTTGGAGCGCTTCGAAGACGGCCCAAGGGGCTACGGCTGCATCAACGGAACAAACTGCCAAGCCGGCTCAGGAGAGTGTTGCTCCAACGCTTGCACCTGGCATGAGCAACGAGGATTCTCCGGTCGCTGTCCGAGAGGCACCTTCGACTGTTGTACTGGCAGAACAGACCACCGAGTCGGTTCAGGGGAGCGCTGCTCCAGCGCCCGTGTCTGATGTGGGTGGCGAAGCTCCTCTAGTTGCCATCCTAGAGGCACCTTCGTCTGCTGCACCAGAGGCAACGTCAGAGCCGACTGAGCGGGCTGAGGGCCCGACCTCCGAGGCTATTGGTCCAGAAGATGACTCCTTGGACAATGGTGGTGCTGTCGCTTTAGATAGCCAAAGTCCGCTCAGTCCCCGAAGAGAAGGCCCCCGGTACTAGTGGTCTCGCCTTCATCGCCGAAAGAGGAAGGGGTTCCCAAGATGGTTATCGGGCAGCCCTTGTTGACTTCGGTAGAGCTGGAGCGTCTCTCTGACATCGTGTCCTCGGCGCAGTCCAACATTGACTTGGTGCAGAACAACCTCCACCGGACGCAGGGGGCCCTTGCTGCAAAGTGGGAGAGGCTGCAAGCAGAGGGGGATCACCTCTGGTCCTAGGAGGACCTCTTGAGGTCCACGATTGCCGATGCAAAGGTGAAGCACCAGCGTGAGGTAGAAGAGGTGGAGCTGAGGCACCGCTTGGTGAAAGCCACGGACGCCATATCCCAGAGAATTCTGGCCGATGCCAAGGCGTCCAACGAGGCGGCTGACGCCCGCTTGCGCACCCTCGAAGCGGGTCGAGAGGCCCACAATCACCGCAAGGCCACCGTTGCTAACCAGGAGGCCACTGTTGCTGAGCAAGAGGCGGTGGCCCACACAATGATGGCTTAGGTTAAGGCAAATCGGGTCAATTTGCGGTCTCAAGCTGAAGACCTTGAGCCTCAGGAGAGCAACTTGGTGAGGGACCGGTAGCAGCACCTAGTTGAGTGCTAGGAACTCATCTTGCTGGATCTTGACATTCGAACTTGGGAGTTGACTTTAGAGTGCCGCGCCTGAGAGCTTGATCAGCAGGAGCGTTAGCTGGCCCAGCGTCTTGAAGCCGAGGGCAGGGTGGTGGTAGAGACAGTAGCATGCCACAACATGGGGTGCTACTGAAGCCAGTACCCTGATTTGCCGCTAGAGTCGGTTTTTGAAGGCCCTGTCTAGGAGCCCGAGGAGGCAGTGGCGACGGAGGTTAAGGATGCCACAGAGCATGTCATAGTGCAGTTCACCAGGGACTGAGGCTAGTAGCCCGTCTTTGTATCTGGGGTTCGCCCCTTTGTAAATATTCTTTAATGAATTTGAATCCATGTTGTTTTGACTTCTTGGCTTGTCTTGTGCTTCTCAACTGCTGCTCTGAGTCCTTAGCTACGTAAGGGTTTGCAGAACTTTTGCCAAGCTCGTTAGTTTTTGAGGACCAACGATTACACAATTGATATGGCCGAAGTGTTGTCCGTTGATCTTCTGCCTATGGAACCCCCTTAGAGGCCCCTTGGTAGATGCGGTTAGTTGGCTAGGCACATCTACCACTTGATCGCAGGATGTCTTCGACGATCCCCCAGCAGAGCGAGGGAGTTGGAGTGGATTGCATAAGTGTTGGGAGGTGCCAAAGCTGAATGCTCCGGCGTCACCCACCATCGTTGTAGAGTCGTCGCCGGCAGGCCCCTTGGGAGGTGCCAGAGCTGGCTGCTCCGGTGTCACCGACCATCATCGTAGAGAAGTCAATGGCGGGCCCCTTGGGAGGTACCGATGGTGGCTGCTTCGGCATTGCCCAATATAGTTGTAGAGACATCGACGACAGGCTCCTTGGGAGGTGCCAGAGCTGGTTGCTCCAGCGTCGCCCAACATCGTCGTAGAGACGTCAATGGTAGGCCCCTTGGGAGGTGCCAGAGCTAGATGCTCTGGTGTGGTCCACCATCTTCATAGATACGTCAACGGTAGGCCCCTTGGGAGGTGCCAGAGCTGGATGCTCCGGCGTCGTCCACCATCTTCGTAGATACATCGATGGCAGGCCCCTGGTTTATAGGCTATTGTAAGAGAACCCTGTTAGAAACAAGAGAGGGGCAGTAAAGTTTACTCACTTATCCACGCTTGTTGCTATCATCGACACGCTAGGACGTCGATGGCAGGCCCCTTAGAAGGTGCTGGAGCTGGCTGTTCTAGTATCACCCGCCATTGTCGTAGAGCCGTCTACAGCAGGCCCCTTGGGGGCGCCAGAGCTGGTAGCTCTGGCGTCGTCCACCATCTTTGTTGATACATTGACAACCCTCCTTCTAGCTCCAGGCCGCTTGGGAGGTGTCGGAGCTAGATGCTCCGGCGTCGCCCACCATCGTCGTAGAGACGTCGACGACAGGACCCTTGGGAGGTGCCAGAGTTGGCGGCTCCGGTGTCACCCACCATCGTCGTTGAGACGTTGACAGTAGGCCCCTGGTGTTATCGCAAGAGAACCCTATTAGCAACAAGAGCGAGGCAGGATAGTTTACTCACTTATCCGCGCTTGTTGCTGTCGTTGACATGCTGAGATGTCGACAACAGGCCTTTTGGGAGGTACCGAAGCTGGATGCTCTGGTGTTGTTCACCATCAACATAGAGATGTCAACTTGGAGATGGCTGCTCCTGTATCGCCCACTATCGACATAGAGACGTCGACGACAGACCCCTTGGGAGGTGCTGGAGCTGGCTGCTCTGGCGTCGCCCACCATCGTCGTAGAGACGTCGACGGCAGGCCCCTTGGGGGGTGCTGGAGCTAGCTGCTCTGGCGTAGCACACTATCGACGTAGAGACGTCGACGACAGGCCCCTAGGGAGGTGCCAGAGCTGGCTGCTCTAGCGTCACCCACCATCGTCATAGAGACGTCGACGACAGGCCCCTTGGGAAGTTGAATGTGGCCTAGAAGGGGGGGGTGAATAGGCTTTTTTGAAATTTGTCGGAACCTGCAACACTTAACAACTAGATCAAAACATGAGATATCTGACTAGTCCAGTAAAGTGTGGACTAGTCCAATGTATACTGACTAAGTTAATTAAGTTTGATCGATTAATTTGATTCTACGATGTATGCAGCGGAAATATACTTGTAATTTAGGTGTTGCAAGATTATGAACTAGGATATATCACAATTCAATCTTATACCTAATGATTCAACGTAAAGTAAGCAATATTGATTGAAACCCTAGATTGTTGTGATGAATAAGAACGATGAACACAAAGCAAGACACAAGCAATTTATCCCATGGTTCGGCTCCCATAGAGGCAACCTACATCCACGTTGAGGAGTCCACAAAAGGACCGGGTCTTCCCCAACCCTACCCTCGTGGGATCGCCACGAAGGACAATCCTCTTCTCTTATCACAAAGGGTAAATAACCAAATTCAAGGGGCCTTCTCACACTTTGAGGGCTCCCCTAGATTACAATAAAAACTCCACCAAGAACACACTCAAAAGATTACAATGAAAATCACAGGAGTGTGTTAGAGAATCAAACCAAGAGCTCAAGAGTGATGAAATGTGTCTCTCCAATGTTCCAAAGTGTATTCTCAAGGGATTGATCTTTTTAGCTTTTGATTTCGTGGAGAGATGTGTTTTTGAGGCTCTTGGGATGTGTGACGGCGCAGGGGGTCGAGAGAGATTAAAGTTGGGACGTGCACCTCTATTTATATGGGGTTTCTAAAAGTGGCCGTTAGGGTTTAGAAAGATTGGAATAGTCCGTGGTGGACACCGGACTAGTCTGGTGTGCTGTGTGTAGCAAACCCTAAGTGTCCCGAGATATCGGACTAGTCTGGCTAGGAGCGGACTTGTCTGATTTCGCTTCTAGAAATCTTCGGACTAGTCCGATAAACATCAGACTTGTCCGGACATGTGAAACCCTATGTGGATATGAGGACAATTACACACTTGGAGGACTTATCCGATTTAGGTCAGAGAGTTTTTTGGACTAGTCCGTGCGAATATCGGACTTGTCTGATTTAGATCAGAATGAATATCGGACTAGTCCGTGGTGTGACCGGACTTGTCCGATTTTGTGCAACTTGTGATGTGCTTTGAGGACTAGCCCGCACTAGGGAGGACTAGTCCGATTCTAGTCAGAGAGATATCGGACTAGTCCGTGGTGATATCGGACTTGTCCAATCTTGTGCAGAGAGATATCGGACTAGTCCGGTGTCTGTCGGACTAGTCTGGTCCTGTATAAATTTGTGCATTGTGTGTGTTTATTTGTGTTTGAGCTCTTGGGGTGTGTTTCCTTAACACACTCCACACACAATGATCTACTACACTTGTTCCTTGAGCTGTTCTCCACATTGCTCCTCATTCTCCCTTCTTTTTGGCACTTTGCTTATTTTCACATTAAAACCTGTGCCCATCTCAACAAAGTGGTTAGGATATCATTTTCTTGTCATAAATCATCCAAAACCCACAAGGGGTTCCTAGATGCACTTTCAATCTCCCCCTTTTTGTGATTGATGACAATCAATTGAGATTTCACAAAATATGATAAAAGTTGAGATTTTCATAAAGTGTGCACATATGAGTTTAAAACACATTAATCACTGAAAACATGATCCATATGTGCACTCTTTGTGGTGGGATGCAAAACTAAATGAGTATGAGAAACAATTGTGATGATAATGAGTTAACTGACATGGATGTACCAACAATAAGCATAAAAGACAATGTTGAACCAAAAACACAGATTTCATCAATAAGAGCATAACAAGTTCATAGCATTGCATAACAAGACCAATGATATTAAAAGAGCATATTAAACAACTTACAACTCACAAAGTAGACAAAAAGCACAAAAGAAGCTCTCTCCTCGCATCCTACGACTTAAGACCTAAGACCTAAGACTCCCCCTCAATCTCCCCCCCTTTGGCATCAAGACACCAAAAAGAAGGAGAGGAGGGACCTAAAGTCTTCATGCCTCGCTGTCGGTCCTCTCATCGTCTTCATCTTTGTCTTCGGGCTGATGATGATGAGGAGGAGGTGCGGAGCCACTCGAGCCCCCAATGCCAAAGTAGGGAAGATCGGAGGGGGTCAAAGGCCCAAGCTCGGTGATGTCAGGGTCGGAGTCCTCAGAAATCACTGGAGATCCAATGGGGTCGATCTCCAGCTTTTGACATAGATGCTTGATATTTGCCTTCACATATCTCATATCAGCTTTTCTCCTTTGGTTGAGCTTGTGACTTCTGATCTCAGTCTTGCGGCAAGATTCGAAGATGGCCGCAAGATACTTCAGGATGCCACTCGCAGCCCCTTTTGGAGGAGCTGCCCTAGTGGCAGGGTCAGCCCCGTCATTTCCACTCGCTCTCGCCGGAGCCTCTGCAACAAAATCAGGGGAGGGAGCAGCTTGAGTTCTTGGCTTTTGAGGCATTTGGGGCCTCAAAGGAAGATGCTCCACATCTTTGACAAACTCAATCTCGGTGACTTTCTCAATCACGGACATAAGATATGGAGCATAGCCACACGACCTGTTGGGTGTGCAAGAGATGTTGACCATGTCGTTCCAAATATAGTCAGCCACATCAAACTTTCGGTCCTTGCTTATGACCCTCATCAGGGTCCGGAGATAGCCCTGCACACTCCCAGCATCCCCATCATTGGGGGCAATTGTCTTCCTCAAAACTCTGTTCAACACCACAAAGAATGGCTTCATGTTCTTGGTAGAAGGTGGGTTGAACTTGGAGTTGGGCTCATAGAGGAACTTCATCCTGTTCTTCTTGATGACACCTAGGTTGTGGATGATTAAGCAGTCATTGCTTGAGGTGTCAAGGTGCAGCAGGCTTGCAAAGTCTTCATAGGTGATACTGTACTTGGATCCGTGAGTCATCCAAGTAACACTCTCTTCATCATCACTGGAGAAATGGCAAGTTGCAAAGAACTGCGCTATGACCTCATCATTCCAGTTGTTCCTGAAGGCAAAGAGATCCTTCAGGCCATGCCTCTCAATTGCTTCCACCACTTCAACAAATGGTGAGCAGCCCTTCTTCTCAAAATGTGCCCAATCAATCCACTGGATGCACACTACAAGCGTCTTCATCTGGATATATATAGACTTGTAGAAGTCTGCATGGAAGTTACTCCAAAATCTTCCATCCACAGCTTGCTTCGGGCGGCCATACCAATCAACATTTCTGAATTTTGCAGCCGAGTCGCTGCCCTTCCCATTGAACCTGTCTTCTGCGGGGTCCCGAGCCCCTTGCTTCGGAGCTGACATCTTCAGGGGGCCAATCGGGCTTGTTGCTATCCCCTTGCCCTTGCCCTTGGCTAGGCGGGCACTTGCCGAGCTAGGGCCACCACCAGCGGTAGCCCTGGAAGCAGGCACCTTGCATCGAGCCACCCTCTTTTGAGACTGAGGAGGAGAGGGGGCTGGCTCGAAAGGTCGCTTCTTGCTTTGGTCCGTCGAGGACCGAAGTGGGGCTTCTTGGGCCATCTCGGCTTCGAAGTCCGAAGCTTCATCGTGAGAGCTCGACATGTCCTGAGAATGAATTGTACAAGGTATGGATAAGAATGGATGACAAGGAATTGAATGGATGACAAGAGAATTTGCATTGAGGAATTAAAAAGCTAGGGTTGAGTTCAGAAAAATTGGACTTGTCCGGTGTACAGGCACGGACTAGTCCGGGTGACCGGACTTGTCCGTGCATGGACCGGACTAGTCCAGTATTCATCCTCAAAAACCTAACTTATGAGACAAATGGACTATCTCAATGCAAAATTAGCCTAACAACAATGTAATACATCAAGGACACTAGTATTATGTGAAAGAAGCTAGGCTATTCGATCAACAATGAAGAAAATAGGGATTTCTAGGGTTTGGGTGAAAATTACCGAAGAAATTGCTTGAAACTTGGAGATGAGGGTGTTGAAGGCCGGACAAGTCCGCAAACTTCAATCTCCGAGCAAGCAAGCTTGATTTCTTCCCAAATGTGGAGCTTTTTGGTGGAGAAAACAAGAAATCGCCTTGGGAGCTGGAGGGCGGATAGAGAAAAGCTTGAGGCAAGTTGTGGGGTTGAGGGAATTAGGGTTTGGCGGTGGCTAGGGTTAAGGTCACGAAAAATCGGACAAGTCCGGAAATGACCGGACTAGTCCAAACTTTTCCAGAGGCTATATCGGACTAGTCCGTGGTCTACCGGACTAGTCCGGCCTAACTGGCGCTCTGCGGACTAGTCTGCATGGGCGGACTAGTCCGGGTAACCACGGACTAGTTCGTGGTCACCAGGCAAGAACTTCTTAGCCCATTCATATATATTTGAAGGTACATATTTAGAAAATGGGGAGGAAAACCAAATCAAATAATCTTGATGAATATGATCAATAAGCATACAACAATCAAGCAATGACCATAATTCACCAAGATCTAGTAATTGACATAGTTTTTCGGAGAAAATTGAGAAAGATGATTTTCACAATCCAATCAACATATTTTGAAGAATTCATACAGGTATGCAAAATTTCAAGCCACATTCCGAGCATCAAGGATGTTTAGTTCATTTCGAAGCTCGCAAAAGTGTTTTTCATCAAGTGGATTGGTGAATATGTCGGCCAATTGTTTTTCAGTGTTGACATGGGAAATGGCTATATCTCCTTTCATGGAGTGGTCTCTCAAGAAGTGATGTCGGATGTCTATGTGTTTGGTTCTAGAGTGCTCAACTGTATTATGAGCAATTTTAATGGCACTCTCATTGTCACAAAGGAGTGGAATACGATTCATATTGTAACTGTAATCCCTTAGAGTTTGTCGCATCCAAAGAAGTTGTACACAACAACTCCCGGCTGCAACATACTCCGCTTCGGCTGTGGATAAGGCAATGGAGTTTTGTTTCTTGGAGGACCAAGAAATTAGGGATCTACCTAGGAATTGGCATGTGTCGGAGGTATTTTTTCTATCTACTTTGCATCCGCATAGTCTGCATCAGAGAAACCAATGAGATTAAATTTGGAACCTATTGGATACTAAAGACCAAGGTTGGGTGTATGAACTAAATACCGCAAGATTCTCTTAACGGCTGTCAAATGACACTCTTTTGGGTTGGATTGAAACCTTGCACACAAGCATACACTCAAAATAATGTCTGGCCTAGATGCACATAAATAGAGTAGAGATCCAATCATAGAGCGATATACCTTTTGGTCGACGCTAGGTCCATCTTCATTGAGATCCGAGTGGCCATTCGTTGCCATGGAAGTCTTTATGGGCTTCGTCTTGTCCATGCCGAACTTATTCATTATATCTTGAGTGTACTTAGTTTGGCTTATGAACGTCCCTTCCCTTTGTTGCCTCACTTGGAATCCCAAGAAGTACTTTAGCTCTCCCATCATAGACATCTCAAACCTGTCTGTCATAATTTTACTAAACTCTTCACAATAAGATTGGTTAGTTGAACCAAAGATTATATCATCAACATAAATTTGACAGACAAATAGATCATTGTCAAAATTCTTTGTAAACAGTGTACAATCTACTTTGCCAATCTTAAAGCCATTTTAAATTAAGAAATCTCTAAGACACTCATACCAAGCTCTAGGAGCTTGTTTGAGGCCGTAGAGAGCCTTATGCAATTTAAATACGTGGTTGGAGAACTCTTCATCTTCAAACCCTGGGGGTTGCTCCACATACACCTCCTCCTTGATTGGTCCGTTGAGGAAGGCGCTTTTCACATCCATTTGATAGAGCTTGAAATCATGGTGAGTAGCATATGCAAGTAATATTCTAATAGATTCAAGTCTAGCTACGGGAGCAAAGGTTTCATCGAAATCCAAACCTTCGACTTGTGAATACCCTTTGGCCACAAGTCGTGCCTTGTTCCTTATAACCACCCCGTGTTCGTCTTGTTTGTTGCGGAAGACCCATTTTGTGCCGACGACGTTGGATTTGGATCTTTCGACTAGTTCACACACCTCGTTTCTCTTGAAATTGTTGAGTTCTTCTTGCATGGCTACTACCCAATCCGGATCCTTCAATGAATCTTCAACCCTGTGTGGTTCCAAAAAGGACACAAACGAGTATTTCTCACAAAAATTAGCTATGCGAGATATAATAGTTACTCCCTTTTGGATGTCGCCAATGATGTTGCCGATTGGGTGATCCCTTTGGATGCATTGGTGTACTCTTGGGTGTGGTACTTGCTGTATTGAATATTCATGATCATCTTCTTCTCCCCCTAAATGATTGCCTTCGTTGACTTGTTGATCATCTTCACTTTCTTGAGGTTGATCTTATATGGAAGCTCCCCCTTGATCATTGATCTCCTCTTGTGGTTCATTTTCCTCATGTATATGTAGAGGTGGCTCTTGTGGTCGAACTTCGCCTAACGCCATTCTTCTCAATGCTTGAAAAGGATCTTCTTCTTTATCTAGGACATATGGATCAACTTGCTCCTTTTGGGAGCCATTAGTTTCATCGAACACTACATCACGTGCTACTTCAACAAGTCCAGAGGTCTTGTTGAAAACACGATAGGCGTAAGTGTTCGAATCATAACCAAGCAAGAAACTTTCATCAGACTTCGAAGCGAACTTTGAAGTCCTAAGCTTCTTGTTTAAAATATAGCATGGGGAACCGAAAACTCAAAAATATGATATGTTAGGCTTGTTACCGGTAAGTAGCTCATAGGATGTCTTCTTGAGTAGTCGACGAAGATAAAGTCGATTTATGGCGTGGCAAGCGGAGTTAATCGCTTCCGCCCAAAATCGATCCAAAGTCTTGTACTCATTGAGCATTGTTCTCGCCATCTCTATGAGGGTTCAATTCTTTCTTTCGGCAACTCCGTTTTGTTGAGGGGAGTATGGAGCTGAAAACTCGTGCTTTATGCCTTCTTCATCTAGGTACTCCTCCACTTGTGTGTTATTGAACTCCTTGCTGTTGTCGCTTCGAATGTTCTTGATTGTCAATGAGAATTCATTTTGAGCTCGCTTGAAGAACTTCTTGAGTATTCCTCGTGTTTCTGACTTATCATGCAAAAAAACCCAAGTGAAGCGAGAAAAATCATCAACAGCTACTAAACCATATTTGTTACCGCTGATGCTTATGTAAGAAATTGGACCAAATAAGTCCATGTGAAGTAGCTCGAGCGGTCTTGTTGTAGTCATGACATTCTTAGCGGGGTGGGGTGCTCCAACTTGCTTCCCAGCTTGGCACGCGCTACAAGGCTTGTCTTTCTCAAAAACAACATCCTTCAAACCTCGGATGTGATCGCTGTGACACCCAGTCCCGAATATGAACCAAGCGTAATGCATATGTGTGCCCAGGAAGTTCATCACACATATACGGTTGCATCACAAACGATATACAAAATTTAACCACGTCTCAACTATTAAATAAGTACTTTATTACAATAATCCAATAGTTCACAAATGATAAAACTCTAAATAATGCAGCGGAAAATAAACTAAGCAGCACGACTCCATTCCACAGGTAATTGACGGCGGTACGCAACCTAGTACTCTGCGTGATCCTCAGGGTACTCCCAATTGTCTCCAGTAGCTGTTGGGGGGATTGCAAGGGTGAGTACGTGTCGTACTCATCAAGTGTGGAAATAGATGACATGTGGCTAAACAAATGATTGGAATAAAAAGGCTAATTGCATAAAAGTACATTTCATAAACATGTAAAAAGCAGCCTATCATGTCTATGTGAATTTATTTCCCTTCATGACCCAAGTAATTATCATACCATAAATCCAAAAATTCTTATTACCAACGCAATACATTAGTATCAGCCAACCATAAAATTAATACCATATGCCAATTCCATAATCTCTCATGTACCGACAATACTCAAGTGACAACCCAAAACCATACCAACCATCCCAAAATTCCAAGTCCAATTCTAATCATGTAGGTCATCTAGGTGCTCTTAACTGGGAGCACGGCTATCATGATAGTTTTTAACACTCTGCATAGGTTGTACCACTTTACCCACATGTTCGTGATTTCATCACCTTTCAGTGACTAAGAACCTCTATGTTGCCCTGTCACACTTCCGTGGTGTGCGGCCAAGAGATCACAAAATAACCTTTCAAAAGGGACTACTAGTATGTACGGGCCCACTAAGGTTTCACCGGTAGGCTTGAATCTCCATTCTCCCACCCACGGGCCCCCTCGTGTGCCATGCGGATCCCAGGGCAGTCCTCCTCGACTCCCATTCCCCGCGCCATCCAATGGTCCATACAATACTAGTAGCGCTCCTAATTATTCAGCTACGCCACACCCATACTTGGGCCTTGTGGTGGCACTGTTGACTTGGCATATTCTCGCATGAACCGGTCCTTAGATCTAAAGCAAGCAAACCACCATATCATCCAACCCATCCACAAAACCATGCTTGCTTAGATCTCCTAAATTCCAGGTTGCTAAATTGACCATCATCTTATTACCATCCCAAGTTGTCGTAATTAAAGTTGTCAACCACATTATTTAAGTTACCCATCACCCATGCAGCGATGCGGTGCAAAAATAAAAACACCCATACCCGACTCATCGTGTATACCCCGGCGACAAGGGGTGGCAAACAACGCTAGTAAACTCCTACGTATGAGTTTCCCATCATATTGACACAAGCATGCAAGTTCACAAACAAAACATTTAATAAAACGGGATCAATATGATCAAGGACACTTGCCTTGCTCCGACGGATGGGGTTGCTCAAGCGCTTCAAAGTCTTGGTTTTGGAAATCCTCGTATGCGTCCTCTTGAACACGTTCCTCTATGCGTGATCACACATACAAGAAAATACATACAATTCAATATGATGCACACAAAAATAATCAACATGCAATGACATGCATGCATGCAAAGTTCAATAATTAATTAACTGCGGTTGTTTATTAATTAGATGCAACTAGTTCATACGTGTTCATATGAGTTTACGGGGGTTTTAGCAAGAATTAATGCGGCTGAAAATAAAAAGACGGTGCGACTACGATCAATTTATGTCTATTAGATTCAATATGTTCGCTAAAATTCGCATCGGAAAACGTGGCCTACCGTAGATGTGATGGCTTCGAAGATCGCGGGATGGAAACGACGCGTAGACGAAGTAGATGCGCAAGGTCCTTTGACGGCACGACGACGGCGACACGATGACGACGACGATCTCCGGCAGACGATGGCACCCTCCTCTTTTTCTTCCTCTCCTCCTCTGGCGGCAACAGCCTCTGGTGTTTTTTTCTACGTCGCTAGGGTTTTCCTAGGCGGCGGCGGTGATTTCTGGTGTCGGGGGAAAACTTACGAAGCCTTACGGTAGTATTTATAGGGGCGGTACGTTGGCTAGGGGACGAGTCGGGTGCGGTCAGCGTGCTGGGCGCATGCGTCCAACTCGGTCGGGGCGGGGCATCGGGGCGCACGGGTGCGGGTGGGGTCGGGCGAGCGAGAGGCCAGGCGGCGGGGTCGCGGTGCGGGGCCCGAGCGAGCGGGGCGGTGCAGTGCTGGGGCTGGCGCGGTCAGCATCGCGCGTGGGCGGGCGCGCTCGCGCAGGAGGCACGACTCGGGCGTCGCGCGGTCAGCCGGTTGTAGGGTGGGGCCAGGGCGAGCGGGCGCCGGTCGGCCGGCTCGGCCAAGTGCCGGCTGACACTGTTTGCCCGGAAGGTTCCGGGGAGAAGCAATGCTTCCCCCGAAAACTTTCGGAAGTTTCCGGAGACTTTTTTTTACATAAACAAATATTAATATATATATATTATACATATTATTTTTTTATATTCATTCCCTAATACATGTTTTATATTTTTATTTTCTTTTTCTCTATTAATGTTTAATGCATGAATATGTATGCAATGCGATGCATGATGCAAAGATTTAGGGTGTTACAAACCTACGCCCCTTAAAGTGAATCTCGCCCTCGAGATTTGATAGCATGGAGAAAAGATGAGGGAATTCTGCCTTGAAGTCTTCTTCACGTTCCCACGTAGCTTCGGCTTCCGTATGGTGTTTCCATTGCACTTTGCACCAACGGATCCTCTTATTTATCGTGACTCTTTTTGTTACGTCCAAGATCTTGATATGTTGCTCGACATAGGACAAATCCTCTTGAAGTTCTAACTCGTCCATCGGCACTTGTTCTTCCGGTACCCTGAGACACTTCTTGAGTTGAGAGACGTAATACGTCGTGTACATCGGAGAGATACGTCGGCAGCTCAAGTCGATATGCTACTTCTCCTCGCTTGTCCAAAATCTTGAATGGTCCAATGTAACGTGGTGCCAGTTTTCCTTTGACGTTAAACCGTCGCTGACCTCTAATAGGTGACACTTTGAGGTATACAAAATCTCCAACTTCAAAAGTCAGACTCCTTCGCCTATTATCAGCATATCCTTTCTGTCGAGACTGGGCAACCTTTAAGTTTTCCCGTATTATTTGGACTTGCCTTTCAGCATCTTGTAACACGTCGGGACCAAACACTTGATTCTCTCCAGTTTCATTCCAAAACAAGGGAGTCCTACACTTCCTTCCGTACAATGCTTCGTAGGGTGACATTTTTAGACTTGCTTGGTAGCTATTGTTGTACGAGAATTCAGCATACGAGAAACTTTTATCCCAACTTTTCCCATGCTTTAAAGCACAAGCTCTTAACATGTCTTCAAAAATTTGGTTGGTCCTCCCGGTTTGTCCATCTGTTTGAGGGTGATATGCCGAACTGAAGTTCAACCTTGTTCGCATTGCTTCATGCAATTTTTGCCAAAATATGGAGGTAAACTGAGAACCTCTATCCGAGACTATCTTCTTCGGTAATCCGTGTCGACACACAATATGCTCCATATACAATTCTGCTAGCTTCGCGGTGGTATATGTGGTCTTGACAGGGATGAAGTGAGCTGATTTTGTCAACCGATCCACAATAACCCATATTGAATCATAGCCAGACTGAGTTCGCGGTAATCCAACTATAAAGTCCATACCAATCTCTTCCCACTTCCACTCCGGGATCTTCAATGGTTGTAACAATCCGGCTGGCCTTTGATGTTCAGCTTTAACTCGTCGGCACACATCACAAAATGCAACATATTCGGCTATGTCCTTTTTCATGCTGGCCCACCAATAGCATGTCTTTAAGTCCTTGTACATCTTCGTACAGCCGGGATGAATTGAGTAAGGTGAGTCATGTGCCTCCTTCAATATTGTTTCCCGAATATGCCTAACATTAGGTACCACAATTCTCTTTCCAAGCCATAAGGTACCCTGTTCGCCCTCATCAAATCTAAATTCTCTTCCTTCTTGGATCTTTTCCTTGATTTCCTGTATTTCCTTGTCCTTTGTCTGTCCTTCCCGTATTTCCTACTTTAATGTTGGGTTGACTTCCATCGTTCCCATCTCATTTATGAATCCAAGGTTTAACCGTTCAAACTCCTTGCATAACTCGGATGGCAGCTCCCGGACTGTGAGTTGGTGGCTTACTCCTTTTTGGCTCAAAGCATCGGCCACTACATTAGCCTTCCTTGGGTGATAGTTGATCCCCACGTCATAATCCTTGATGAGCTCCAACCATCGGCGTTGCCTCAGGTTCAGATCCGTTTGCGTAAATATGTACTTGATACTTTTGTGATCCGTATAAATCTCACATCGATGACCAAAACCATAATGTCTCCATATCTTCAAGACATGTACCACGGCTGTGAGTTCAAGGTCATGTGTAGGATAATTCAACTCATGTTTCTTTAGTTGCCTCGATGCATAAGCTACCACTTGGCCTTCTTGCATGAGCACACATCCTAATCCTTGTCTTGATGCATCACAATATATATCAAAACTCTTGCTCACGTCCGGCACGGTTGTCAACCTTTTCTTTAACTCCTCAAAGCTATCCTGACAAGATTGAGTCCATCGGAATTCCTTCCCTTTCATGAGTAATTCGGTCATAGGCTTGGCTATTTTGGAGAAATCCTTGATGAATCAGCGGTAATATCCAGCCATCCCAAGGAAACTCTGAATTTTCTTAACATTCTGTGGCGGTTCCCACTTAAGCACATCTCTCACCTTCCCTGGGTCAACTGATACTCCTCCTCCGGAAATAATATGTCCTAAGAAAGAAACTTCCCGTAACCAGAATTGACATTTACTGAACTTGGCATACAATTGGTGTTCACGTAGCTTCTGCAATGTAAGCTTCAAATGTTTTTCATGTTCTTCCTCGCTTCTCTAGTATATCATAATGTCATCGATGAACACTACGACGAACTTATCCAGATATTCCATGAAGACCTTATTCATGAGATACATAAAGTACGCAGGCGCGTTCGTCAATCCAAACGACATGACGGTGTACTCATAAGACCCATATCGTGTCCGAAACGCTGTCTTGGGTATATCCGATGGTCTAATCTTCATTTAGAAGTATCCTGACCGCAAGTCGATCTTGGAAAATACAGGCACCCTTCATTTGGTCGAACAGATCCTCTATACGGGGCAGTGAGTACTTGTTCGTAATTGTCACTTCGTTGAGAGACCTATAGTCCACACACATCCTCTGGGTTCCATCCTTCTTATCTACGAAGAGCACTGGTGCTCCCCACGGGGATGAGCTTGGGCGTATAAAACCCTTCTCTAGCTGCTCTTGAATTTGCTTCTTGAGCTCTGCTAATTCCTTAGGAGGCATCCTATACAGCCTCTTAGCTATAGGTGCAGTTCCGAGTATCAACTCAATGGCGAATTCTATGTCACGATCAGGTGGCATACCTAGCAACTCATCTGGAAACACATCCGGGTACTCGCGAACGATCGGAATGCTTTCCAATGTCACACCTTCCACTTTATTGAGCATTGCCTTCTCTCTTTTAGGTTGGGCTGCCTCAACTTCGATGCGTGTACCATGTTCACTTGTCAACTGCACAATCCTCTCGGCACATTGAATGACTCCATTATACCTGCTCAACCAGTCCATTCCAAGTATTATGTCTATTCCTTGGGAGTCCAAGACTATGAGGTTTGCGAGAAAGTCTACCCCCCTTATTTTAATGCTTACTTTCGGATATACTATATTTGTCCTCATCTCTCCACCAGAAGAACTTACTAGCATAGTTTGCTTCATATGAGACATAGGAAAATTGTACTTGGCAACATACTTTGACAAGATGAATGAATGAGATGCTCCCGAATCAAATAAAACAGTCGCGGGGTTGGAGTTGGCGAGAAACATACCAATCATGACGTCATCAGCTTGCTGGGCTTCCTCAGTAGAGACATGATTCACATTGCCACGAGCAAAATTCTGCTGTCCACGGTTGCCTTGTGGTGCTCCTCCATTTGGTCACGGGTAATTTGGCCTTGGTGCATTGTTCATCGGTCCATAGTTTCTTCTGGGGCATTGACTTGCAAAGTGTCCGGGCTCTCCACACACATAGCATGTCTTACCGCCCGTAGCATTAGGGAAGTTTGGATGCAGCTGGTTTTGAGCATTTGTCGCCATGTTAGGACGCAGCGCAGGTGGCACAGGATAGCGAGGCGCTTGCATGGCGGGGCGTTGCTGCGGTGGTTGATTTGGGCGGGGTGGATAAGCAGCACGGTATGCAGGAGTAGATGGGTTGTAGTATGGTGCAGTTGGTGGTGCATAGCGGGGACGAACATTGCTTCCTTGCTGCGGTCCATGATGTGGCATCTTCCTCTTGTTGTCCTGCTCCATCTCACGAATTTTGTTCTCAACCACAATAGCCTTGTCAACCAGCTTTTGGAAGTTTGGATAATCAGTATTGAGCAACTGGACTTGAATTTCATTGTTGAGACCCCTCATAAAAAGATACTGCTTCCTACTATCAGTGTTGATGTCTTCTGGAGCATATCTTGATAGTTGAGTGAATTTGTTGAGATACTCACTCAAGCTCATCCTTCCTTGCCAGAGGTTTTCAAAATCTTGTCTTCTCAGTATCATAACTCCTTCAGGTACAGAGTGGGAATGGAAACTCTGCTTAAACTCAGCCCAAGTGATTGCCTCCTGATTATCATGAGCGTTGCAAAGAACTTCCCACCAGTCAGCAGCTGCTCCAACTAGTTGCTGTGATGCAAAGAGAACCTTCTCCCTATCAGTGCACTGGACAATAGCAAGTTTCTTCTCAACGGACTTCAGCCATTCATCAGCTTCCATTGGGTCTGTGGCTTGTGCAAAGGTAGGCGACATGGTCCTCATGAACTCTCCCAAATGGTTGTGGTGTGGCTGGGGTCGTGGTGGTGGCGGTATATGAGGCTGATTGTTGTTGCCAGCTTGCAGCTGTCCCATTGTCTGTATCATGGTCTGCATGAGCTGGTTCTGCATAGCTAACAGTTGTTCAATATTGATAGCTCCATGATCATGTCCCCAGTTGTTCTGAGGTACTTCATTGCGCTCCTCCTCATTGTTGGCATCCCTCTGGTTACGAGTTCTCACCATCTGTTGGCGAAAGTAAGGTGTAGACAAAAGAATTTAGAATTTGGAAAGAAACGTCCCAACTATATGCATCAAGGTATGTGACACTAAACAATCCTTTATTAATATAGACCTATATGAGGATGTGGACAAGTGCCGAAGCATCCCACAACTCTCTACTAAGCACACAAGCACTAAAACAAGCACCAAACAAAATTTCAGCACACCACACTATTTAAAGCTAATACGATTCTAAGCGTTATTATTACAAAATACTCATAGGGGACTTAATTTCCTAATTGTGAGGCGGTGAGGGCGTCCTTGGCTGCGCAGATGTGATGGGGTTGCGCCATGGCGATGTAGGGGACCAGATTCTCTTGGTTGACCACGGCTCTCCTCTTGCTTCACATTCCTTCATCTCCAAGTTGGCTTCCAAACGAGCTAGCTCCTTGCGAAGGTAGTGTATCTCCCCTTGTGCAGTTGCATAGCGATTGCCCATGTCGAATAATGTCTTTTGAGACCTATCCATTGCTGTAAGATTGTCTGAAGCTTCTTGTGGTCCAATTATCCTCCCTGTACCACTCTCCCGCTGAGGGTGCAGCTCAAACGTGGTGTTCTCAAGCTCAAAGCGGCGAGTATGGCACAAACTTGTGAGTGCCCCCCATGCAGCATCATCCATAGCATCCTTCTGAGTAGACCTCCAGGTGGGAGCATAATGCCTTGAGACCACTTTGTTGAGGTAGAAGATGAGAACCTCAGCATGCCTTTCGTCACGTCCGGGACGAGAGACCCTCTTCACGAAGTAGTTAGTACTCATGCAACGGGGATAAAGGAATTCTGTCAGTTCCCGCGATGCATGTCCTCCATTGGTTCCAGTAGTACAAATCTCCTCAACTTGGGGAAACTGGTGGCTGTTGTGTCAATTCTCGTTCGCACCGGGTTGTGATCCTCCTCCATTTTCACCTCCGCTGTCCTCCTCATCTGAAGCTGGCACGTAGTACTCCTCATTAGGATCCTCATCCATGTTCTCCTCAAATGGCTCATACTCCTCCGGATCCTCCTCCATAGTGTTTGACTGGTTAGCTTCCTCCTCCTCCGTCAGGATATTCCCCTCCTCATGCTTCTACTCGTCAAGCTCAATGGGGTTAAGTTCACTTCCAAGGGGTGGCGGACAGGTGCTCTTGCGGGCTGCACTCCTAGTGATCGGCATCTATAGAAAATGAGAATACATTAAAGGAAAGAATAACAGAATACAAATCTGAAAATTACAGCAGCTAAAATAGCGGAAAAAGAGCGGTGCGGCTGTCCCAAAAGAACGAAAAAGAGAGGGAGAAAATGCAGAAGCCAACACAAAAATTTTACCCACACATAACAGCGGCAAAACACGCACTTTACGCGAAAGTTCAAGCGGCAAAAAAAGCAGCACCAAACAGTGCTTACTGCAGAAAGATTTATCGAAAACGCGGCAGCAATCGATACTTTTTTTGCAGCTGAAAATAAAGAAACAAAAACAGCAGCAAAAATTTTCGAAAATAGCAGATTAGAAGAGTGTTCCTAAGTGCTCTAGAGTGTCCATTCTACCTAGGCTTGCGTCCTACAGTCAACATGGCTCTGATACCAATCTATGACACCCGGTCCCAAATATGAACCAAGCGAACAAATGATAAAACTCTAAATAATGCAGCGGAAAATAAACTAAGCAGCACGACTCCATTCCACAGGCAATTGACGGAGGTACGCAATCTAGTACTCCGCGTGATCCTCAGGGTACTCCCAATTGTCTCCAGTAGCTGTTGGGGGGGGGATTGCAAGGGTGAGTACATATCGTACTCAGCAAGTGTGGAAATAGATGACATGTGGCTAAACAAATGATTGGAATAAAAAGGCTAATTGCATAAAAGTACATTTCATAAACATGTAAAAAGCAGCCTATCATGTCTATGTGAATTTATTTCCCTTCATGACCCAAGTAATTATTATACCATAAATCCAACAATTCTTATTACCAACGCAATCCATTAATATCAGACAACCATAAAATTAATACCATATGCCAATTCCATAATCTCTCATTTACCGACAATACTCAAGTGACAACCCAAAACCATACCAACCATCCCAAAATTCCAAGTCCAATTCTAATCATGTAGGTCATCCAGGTGCTCTTAAACGGGAGCACGACTATCATGATAGTTTTTAACACTCTGCAGAGGTTGTACCACTTTACCCACATGTTCGTGATTTCATCACCTTTCAGTGACTAAGAACCTATATGTTGCCCTTTCACACTTCCGTGGTGTGCGGCCAAGAGATCACAAAATAGCCTTTCAAAAGGGACTACTAGTATGTACGGGCCCACTAAGGTTTCACCGGCAGGCTTGAATCTCCATTCTCCCACCCACGGGCCCCCTCGTGTGCCATGCGGATCCCAGGGCAGTCCTCCTCGACTCCCATTCCCCGCTCCATCCAATGGTCCATACAATACTAGGAGCGCTTCTAATTATTCAGCTACGCCGCACCCATACTTGGCCTTGTGGTGGCACAGTTGACCTGACATATTCTCGCATGAACCAGTCCTTAGATCTAAAGCAAGCAAACCACCATATCATCCAACCCATCCACAAAACCATGCTTGCTTAGATCTCCTTAATTCCAGGTTGCTAAATTTATCATCATCTTATTACCATCCCAAGTTGTCGTAATTAAAGTTGTCAACCACATTATTTAAGTTACCCATAACCCATGTAGCGATGCGGTGCAAAAATAAAAACACCCATACCCGACTCATCGTGTATATCCCGGTGACAAGGGGTGGCAAACAACGCTAGTAAACTCCTACGTATGGGTTTCCCATCATATTGACACAAGCATGCAAGTTCGCAAACAAAACAATTAATAAAACGGGATCAATATGATCAAGGACACTTGCCTTGCTCCGACGGATGGGGTTGCTCAAGCGCTTCAAAGTCTTGGTTTTGGAAATCCTCGTATGCGGCCTCTTGAACACGTTCCTCTACGCGTGATCACACATACAAGAAAATACATACAATTCAATATGATGCACACAAAAATAATCAACATGCAATGACATGCATGCATGCAAAGTTCAATAATTAATTAACTGCGGTTGTTTATTAATTAGAAGCAACTTGTTCATACGTGTTCATATAAGTTTACGGGGGTTTTTAGCAAGAACTAATGCGATTGAAAATAAAAAGACGGTGCGACTACGATCAATTTACGTCTATTAGATTCAATATGTTCGCTAAAATTCGCATCGGAAAACGTGGCCTACCATAGATGTGATGGCTTCGAAGATCGCGGGATGGAAACGACGCGTAGACGAAGTAGATGCGCAAGGTCCTCCGGCGGCATGACGACGGCGACGCGATGACGACGACGATCTCCGGCGGATGATGGCACCCTCCTCTGGCAGCAGCAGCCTCTGGTGTTTCTTTTTCTACGTCGCTAGGGTTTTCCTAGGCGGCGGGGGTGATTTCTGGTGTCGGGGGAAAACTTACGAAGCCTTACGGTAGTATTTATAGGGGCGGTACGTTGTTCAGGGGCCGAGTCGGGTGCGGTCGGCGCGCTGGGCGCGTGCATCTGATTCGGTCGGGGCGGGGCATCGGGGCGCGCGGGTGCGGGTGGGGTCGGGCGAGTGAGAGGCCAGGTGGCGGGGTCGCGGTGCAGGGCCCGAGCGAGCGGGGCGGTGCAGTGCTGGGGCTGGCGTGGTCGACATCGCGCGTGGGCGGGTGCGCTCGCGCAGGAGGCGTGACTCGGGCATCGCGCGATCGGCCGGTTGCGGGGTGGGGCCAGGGCGAGCAGGCGCCGGTCGGCCGGCTCGGCCAAGTGCCGGCTGGCAGTGTTTGCTGGAAGGTTCCGGGGAGAAGCAAAGCTTCCCCCTGGAAACTTCTGGAAGTTTCCAGAGACTTTTTTTACATAAACAAATATTAATATATATATTATACATATTATTTTTTATATTCATTCCCTAATTCATGTTTTATATTTTTATTTTCTTTTTCTCTATTAATGTTTAATGCATGAATATGTATGCAATGCTATGCATGATGCAAAGATTTAGGGTGTTACAATCGCCCTTGAGGAGTTTTTGAAGGTTCCTCATACCAACATGCGCTAGCCGTCTATGCCACAACCAACCCATGTTGGTTTTTGCAATCAAGCATGTGTCAATTTCAGCTTTATCCTTGTTGAAGTCAACAAGATAAAGCTTTCCCTTTAATATACCCTTGAATGCAATGGAACCATCACTCCTCCTAGAGACGGTCACACCCTCGTTAGTGAACAAGCAATTATAACCTTTGTCACATAATTGAGATATGGACATCAGGTTATAATCTAAGGAATCTACATGTAATACATGAGAAAGAGTGTGTTGTGGTGATATGGCAATTTTATCGGTACTGAGCACCTTTCCTTGACTATTGTGTCCGAAGTAGATGCCCTCGCTTGGATCCTCATTTGCTTCATATTCAACAAACATCCTCCTTTCTCCGGTCATATGGTCAGTGCAGCCACTGTCTAACACCCATTTAGATCCACTGGAGGAATAGGCCTGCAAAAAAAAAAATTATGCTTTGGTTTTAGGTACCTAAGCTTGCTTGGGTCCTATTAGGTTAGTCACAAGGGATTTGGGCACCCACACATGAGATTTGGAGTTCAGATGGTGTGGCCCAACATAATGAGCATAAACCTTTCCATAATTACTTCTCATTAAGACATAAGATGCATCAAAAGTTCTGAATAGTAACTTTTGTTGTTTATACACATGACTAGTTTGGGAGGCCGAACTTGTCCGGACCCTGACCGGACTAGTCCGGCGGTCATGCGTGTTGTACTCATTAATTTTTTATTTTCCAGTTTGGAAGACTCCTCCCTTTACAAAGACATTGCTATCCCTGTTATTCTTATGGCTTCTAGCTTGTTGCTTTTCACCATGAGAGTAACCAATGCCATATTTGACATTTGGAGGTCTTGTGACCAAGTATGCACTACGTGCATATTTGATCTTCTCCTTGTCAAATATGTCATTTTGTGCAGGATGCTTGTCCTTGGTAGAGGTTGGCTTGTCTTTCAAACTGGTGTCAACCTTACCACATGTACAAGTGGAAGCAACTTCAGTCTTAATGCGCTGAGAAGGTGAACTTGAAGAGGATGAAGGGTCACCTTGCTTGAGTGACTCAACTTGCACTTCAAGGATCTTGTTAACCTTGATTAGGTTGGCAAGTTCTTCCTTGATTGCAGCATTTGAGTCATTTAACTCCAAGCAAGCTTCCTTGCTTGAAGCTAACTCAAACTCTAGTGACTTGCTCTGCTCCTTCTCAAGTTCTAGAAGTTTGTCAAGTTCGACATACTCCTCCTTTTGGGATACAATCATATATTTTTGATGATGTATTAACCTCTCCTTCTCAACAAGTTGATCAAGCAGAAATTTCATTTTAGTGGTTGTTTTCTTATCTAACCCAATGAGCATATCTTCATTATCACTATTAATATCACTATCATTGAAATAGGAATGCATGGAGGAGAGTTTCGTTGTTACCTTGCGTTTACCTTCCTTTGCCATGAGGCAAGTGCCGTTCCCCTTCCATGCCCCGAGTGTAGGGAAGAGAGTAGACTTCTTGGATGTCTTTTCGATGGCTATGCTAGCCATCTCTTCTTCTGATGATGATGAGGACTCATCATTTGAGTCCCACTCTTTCCCTATGTGTGCTTGTTCAGCTTGTTTCTTCTTCTTGAAGAACTTCTTTGGTTGAGGCTTTGCTTCTTTAGTCTTCTTCTTGTTCTCTTCATATGAGCAATCAACTATAAAGTGGCTATACTCACCACAATTATAGCATGCCCGCCTCAACTTTGGCTTTGTTCTTTCCTTGTATTTTCCTTCACTTGATTTGGCGCCTTGTCTCTTCTTCATCATTTTTCTTGAATTTCTTCATGAATAGTATCATGTCATCTTCATCCAAATCACTGCTCTCATCGTCACCGTCTTCCTCTAGTTGAGCTTCTCGTGATTCTTTAGACAAGGGCTTGAGGGTGTACTTCAAGGCAACCCCTTTCTTCTTTGCCGAGGTAAGGTCGGCAATTTCCTTGACATGCTTCGCTTGCTTTTCCATCATCTCGAAATTGATGATTTTTCCAAGCAGTTCATCCGGTGTCATTCTCTTGTATCCGGGGCTTTCTCTAATCATGGAGCATAAGGTGACGTTGCAGGGCATGAAAGCTCTAAGGATGAGCTTCACCACGTCGTGGTCATTCCACTTCTTGCTTCCGTATGATCGAATCTTGTTGACGAGTGTCTTAAGTTTGTTGTACATATCTTGAGGTGACTCATCTTCTTCAATTGCGAATCTTCCCAATTCGCCCTCGATCATTTCGATCTTCACTTCACGCACATGACGATCACCTTCATGTGCAGTTTGCAATGTGTCCCAGATCTCCTTTGCAATCTCGAGTCCATCCACCTTGGTGAACTCGTCCCGACTGAGCGAAGAGGTAATGACTACCGCGGCTTGAGCATTTCGATGAATTGTCTGCTCTTGGCTTGGTGTGAGCTCCTCGTTGTCGTCCGAGATATCTATCCCTATGCACACAATATGCCATAAACTTGGATTGAGAGAAATTAGATGCATCTTCATATTTTGCCTCCACATTGAGTAATCACTTCCATCGATGTGTGGGGCTTTTCCTAGAGGGATAGACAAATAATGATTGTTGCTGGATTAAGACGATCGTAGTTAAAAGGATATCGGGAGTAGTCGGTGTGACTACTCCCCTTCTTCTTCTTTTCATCTTCGACATTCACTTTCCCTTTGGAAAGAGTCTTCTTTCTTAGGAGCACCTTTAGTTCAAGCGTCTCCTCATCGTCACCCTCGAAGTATTGAATGACTTCGAGGAGCTTTTCCACTTTAAGATTCTTGTCATCATCAACCTTCTCTTGGTTGTTGCTCTTGTGTACGACCTTCATGTCCGACATGATCTCTTCGTGCTATTAGTCTCTTTCTTGAAGAACCTGCTCTGATACCAATTGAATGTGGTCTAGAGGGGGGAATGAATAGGCCTTTTTGAAATTTGCCGGAACCTACAACACTTAACAACTAGATCAAAACACAAGATATTGGACTAGTCCGGTAAAGTGCGGTCTAGTCCGGTGTATACCGCCTAAGTTAATTAAGTTTGATCGATTAATTTGATTCTACGATGTATGCAGCGGAAATATACTTGTAATTTAGGTGTTGCAAGATTATGAACTAGGATATATCACAATTCAATCTTATATCTAATGATTCAATGTAAAGTAAGCAATATTGATTGAAACCCTAGATTGTTGTGATGAATAAGAACGATGAACACAAAGCAAGACACAAGCAATTTATCCCGTGGTTCGGCTCCCACAAAGGCAACCTACATCCACGTTGAGGAGTCCACAAAAGGACCGGGTCTTCTCCAACCCTACCCTCGTCGGATCGCCACAAAGGCCAATCCTCTTCTCTTATCACAAAGGGTAAATAACCGAATTCAAGGGGCCTTCTCACAGGGCTCCCCTAGATTACAATGAAAACTCCACCAAGAACGCACTCAAAAGATTACAATGAAAATCACAGGAGTGTGTTAGAGAATCAAACCAAGAGCTCAAGAGTGATGAAACGTGTCTCTCCAATGTTCCAAAGTGTATCATCATGGGATTGATCTTTTTGTCTTTTGATTTCGTGGAGAGATGTGTTTTTGAGGCTCTTGGGAGGTGTGACGGCGCAGGGGGTCGAGAGAGATTAACGTTGGGTCGTGCACCTCTATTATATGGGGTTTCTAAAAGTGACCGTTAGGGTTTAGAAAGATAGGACTAGTCCGATGTGCTGTGTGTAGCAAACCCTAAGTGTCCCGAGATATCAGACTAGTCCGCCTAGGAGCGGACTTGTCCGATTTCGCTTCTGGAAATCTTTGGACTAGTCCGATAAACATCGGACTTGTCCGGACATGTGAAACCCTATGTGGATATGAGAACAAGTACACACTTGGAGGACTTATCTGATTTAGGTCAGAGAGTTTTTTGGACTAGTCCGTGCCAATATCGGACTTGTCCGATTTAGATCAGAATGAATATCGGACTAGTCCATGGTGTGATCGGACTTGTCCGATTTTGTGCAACTTGTGATGTGCTTTGAGGACTAGTCCGCACTAGGGAGAGATATCGGACTAGTCTGGTGTCACTCGGACTAGTCCGGTCCTGTATAAATTTGTGCAATGTGTGTGTTTATTTGTTTTTGAGCTCTTGGGGTGTGTTTCCTTAACACACTCCACACACAATGATCTACTACACTTATTCCTTGAGCTCTTCTCCACATTGCTCCTCATTCTCCCTTCTTTTTGGCACTTTGCTTATGTAAGAGCCTATGTGTGCTGAATACATTGGCTTGTAGTGAATACACTTGGCTTTGATGATAAAAGTTTTGAATATCACTAAAACACCTTTTAATCAAGGTCCGACTCTAGCTCCGAGCTACAGCAAGGTCCGACGGTAGGTCCGACTTGTTTTGGGTAGCTCCGGCTATGTTCGAAGCTAGGTCCGACTTCTTGGGAAAGGTCCGACTAGCTTTGGTTAGCTCCGGTGAACTTTATCTTTAGCTCCGGTGTGTCTTTGTTAGCTCCGGCATGTCTTTGTTAGCTCCGGCATGTCCTTGATAGCTTCGGTATATATTTGATATCTCCGGCATGTTTTTGCTAAGCTCCGACTTACTTTGTTCCATCTCCGGTTTTGGGTTGACTAGTTCCGTACTAGTTTTGGTAAGCTCCGGCGCTAGGTTCTACTAGCTTTTGTTAGCTCCGGCTCAAGCTCCGGGTTGCTCTGGCAAGGTCCGGAACTTGACCGCAGTGTTTCTGTTTAGCTCCGGCTCAAGCTCCGGGTTGCTCTGGCAAGGTCCGGAACTTGACCAAAGTGCTTCTGCTTTTCATTTGCAATGTTTCATACTTGCTTTACATCTATGGAAAGATTGCTTAGTATTCATTTACTAAGTTTTTGGTGCGTTTTGGTTGAATACGGTTGATATCGTTTCTTCTGTGTTTTTGCAACATGCTTATGTGAGGTTCTCACGTAAGGTGTTGTGTACGGAACTAACTTGAGTCAAGTCGAGGACTTGGGCTCGTATGGATTGTTTGTTTGTTCATGTGCAGGTGTTGCTTGAGTTCAGGTCATGGCTGGTGACAGGATCCATTGGACTAGTCTCAGGAGGAGATGAGGTTCCAACAACCAAGTTCAGGAGGAACTGTGGTTGAGCGGGTCAGGAGGTCGCGCAGGATGATTGAATCAAGGGCAGTGCATATGAAGGTCGAAGGAAGGTGTTCGCACGTATGCATGCGGTGCATGACGTGGCAATATTCTTCTAGAGACGGTTTATGGAAGGAAGATCTGATCGGAAGGATCGGATCGTATCGGTTGAAGACTTTGGCTGCGGCAGAGTCGGTTATGGCTCGGTATGGGAAGTATCGAGTTGGTTATGTTAGGATTTCATGTGTGTCACGAAATTGAGTTGTTTAGGAATGTGAGATACGTTCCTAAGGTGTTTGGAAGTCTTAAGATTGCTTCTATCTGCGTATAGAAGAATCTTGAGCAGTTATGGTAAGTTCCGATTGTGATCGGATTAGGATTGGAGTCCTAGTTGAGATTGGGATGGCCTAAGGGCTGGTTATATAAGCAAGGGAAGGCCAAAGCTCGTAGTTACGACTTTGGGGGTTGTTCCTCTTGTATTCTATTGAATAAAATTCATAGTTTGAAGGAACTTTTGTGCCTTGTTCGTCCGACTTGTTCCAGACAAGTTTTACTCGTCGAGTTTCTGGACAGCACTACCTTTCGTCGGTGGTTTTATCATAACTCGAGTTCTACAGATCCAATTGACGTGATTCTTTTTGGGTTGTCTTCACAACTTGATTATCTATCATCTATCAAAATTTCACGGTCATTGGATTTGTGGTTTTTGATCTACACGAGTTTCTTTGCAGAACTCCAGAAACTGTTTTTCTCGGGTAGGTCAGGTTTACCAGTGTTTGATCTTTTGATCATAACTTGAGTTGTTCTCGACGGATTTGAGTAATTCTTTTTGTGTTGTCTTCGTGAGTTGATTCTCTCTGATAAATATCACTTTTGTCACGGTGAAACACGTTTAGATTAGTCTCATACACGATTTCTTTAACATATCATTTTTCTACCAAAAGGATTAGGGTTTTATTGTTTCCGCTGCGTAAGATTTTTAAATCTACCATTCACCCCCCCTCTGGTAGCTTTTCACGTGCTCTTCGATCCTACAATTGGTATCAGAGCCACGGTTCTCTAATCTTTGTGATTTGCACGTGTTTTTGACTAATCATCATGGAGAAGTACTCCGCCAAACCTTGTGTGTTTGCTGGTATTGATTTCCAGGTTTGGAAGGCACGCATGGAGGCCTTCATCCAGGCGCAAGGATTCGCAATATGGGAAAAGGTGTACAAACCTTATGAAGTCCCGCCTAACGATCAAGTTACGGCTACGAACCTCCGGGATGTCGACAACAACAACAAAGCCCGAAACTTGATCATCCAAGGACTCACTCAGAGCGACTTTGATCGTGTCGCGCACCTCCGGTCAGCATACGACGTTTGGAGAGCTCTCTGTGATTATCATGAAGGCTCCAACACAATCAAGGAGGTAAAACAAGATATGTTCAAAAAGGAATATATGCGTTTTGAGATGCAACCAGGTGAGTCTATCAATGACCTCTTTGCTCGGTTCAATAAAATTCTCAGCAACTTACGTAGTGTCAATGTTAATTTTTCTGATGCTGAGAATGCTAGACAACTTCTTAGTGCATTAGACATGTCAGTTTGGAAGATGAAAGTAACATCCATTCGTGAATCAACTGTCATGAGTTCTCTTACATTAGATGTACTTTATTCTAAACTAAAAACTCATGAAATTGACATCCTAGCACGTAAGAACCCAAACAAGTCTATTGCATTTGTCTCACAACGAGATATGTCTAGCTCCGGTCAATCATCATCCTGCAATACTCTTGCTTTGTTGTCCTCACTAACCCTGGAACAGATCGAAGAATTTCCAGAAGAGGAGTTGGCACTCATCTCTACTAGATTCTCAAAAGCATTGCAAAATGTGAGAACTAGAAGGAGAGGAAGCTCCGGACCTCAACGTTGTTTTGAATGTGGTAAAACAGGACACTTTCGTACAGAATGCCCTAACCTTTCAGGTCCGACCACCCGGGAAGAAAAACAAAGCAAGGTTCGGACCTCCTCTGGAAATTCCAACAAGAAAAAGAAGGGTACCATAGGACGCAAGATGATCAACAGCTTCATCACCGCGCTTCAAGAGCTCAGTTCAAGTGACATTGACTTTGAAAGTGATGAAGAGAATGATGACTTGGCCAACATATGCTTCATGGCGGGCAAAGCAAGATCAAGATCAAGTCAGGAGGATGCAATACACAGCAGTGAAGACGATGAGGTATGTTCTACCTGTAATGAAATGTGTGATGCTATTTCTCGTGCAACTATTATTGTCAAGAAAAAGGACAAAAAGCTTAGGGATAATGCTGCTAAAATTGAATCACTAGAATCTGAAATTAACCACTTAAAAACTTTGATTCCTAGTGATGATGCATGTCCCTCATGTGACTTAATCTATGAACAATTGTCCTCCCTAAGAAGTGCACATTTCTCCACTCTAGACAGACTTGATGAAGAAATTGAAAAGAACAAAAAGCTTGCTGCACTTAATGATAAAAACTTAAAAGATGCTTCTTGTTCTACAGATGATTTGCATTGTTCTGCATGTGAAAATCTTGATAAGAAATTAAAAGATGCAATGAATGAAATTTCCATTCTGAACAATGCTTTACGATCTCATGAAGTTAAAAATTGTTCCAATTGCAAACTAAAAGGAAAAACTTCATGTGCAAACTGCCTAGACTTGTCCAAGAAACTTGATGACATGAATAGGACACTAGGTCAGTTTTGTAATGGGAATAAGAATCTAAACTTGCTGCTGAATTCTTCCAAGTCTTGCAAAGATAAAACTGGTTTAGGTTTTGATTCTCATTCTCATGCTAAGGCATATCCACCCAAAATTGTAGAGTCATTAGGAAGTGGTTTGATTCAAACAGTTCCTAAACAAAAAGGAGTGGTTTTCAAATCTGCAGGAGTGCTGTCTCACTCGGTTTCAAATAAAAATATTGCTTGCTCATCTAGACATGAACACAAAGTTAAATTTCATTGTACCTTCTGTGGTAGAGATGGTCATGTCATAGATTTTTGTTATAGACTAGCTAAACAACAGAAAAAGGAAAGAAAAATTGCTAGATCTTATAACTTTCATGCAATTAGAAAAACACAACCTGCTTTAGTGAGTCAGAAATTTGAAAAGGTAGCTTCCGGACCTTCTGGTAAGAAATCTACAAAGGCAACTCCGGTAGTTATGATAGCTCCGAGAGCTACCGGATCTTCTGTTGTTCCCTCCGGAGCTTCAGTTTTTGCCTCCGGACCTTCTGCCTTTACATCCGGAGCTACTGGTTTTCACTCTAAACAAGTAACAACTTCTAAATCAACTGTTAAGAACAGAAAACCTCAATCCTTGACTCATAAACTTGATGTTTTATCTCAGCTTTCGCGTGTTTTTCCTGCTGCACGTCGCGTGACTCAGTACTGGATTCCTAAATGCCTTTTGACTAACCCCAGTATTGAGTCATCGACGTATTGTGCCTCTATGTAGGTTACACGCTTGAGGAAGGAGAACATTTGGATTGTGGATTCAGGTTGCTCACGCCACATGACTGGTAACAAAGATTGGTTCTCCTCCCTCTCTTTTGTGTCACGTGTAGAGAATGTTACTTTTGCCGATAATTCTTCAACTCCTATATTGCTAAGGGTTCGGTAAGAGTAAATGATCACTACACTTTGAAGGATGTGACACTTGTCAAAAATTTGAAATACAACTTGCTTTCTGTTTCATAATTGCTAGATGAAAATCTAGAAATTATTTTCAATAAAAATTGCTGCAAAGTTGTAGGTTCAAATAGTGAGCTTATTTTTAACATGTCTCGGTTTGGAAGAGTTTTTAAAGCTGATTTTGATATGTCTTCCTCTAAGCATAAGTGTCTAGTTGCTAATGATTCAAAGGACTTATATTTTTGGCATCGTAGACTTGGTCACATAGGCTTTGACCACCTAGCGCGTGTTAGTGCTCTTGATCGCATACGTGGGCTGCCTAAGCTTAAAGGGGACAAAGAAATTGTGTGCACATGCTAAGATGGTTGCAGGTTCACATACTCCTCTCACAATGGTCATGACAACTGAACCATGTCAACTTTTGCATCTTGACACCGTAGGACCTTCACGTGTTCAATCCTTCGGAGGTAAATGGTATGCTCTTGTTATTGTGGATGATTATTCTAGATATTCCTGGGTGTATTTTATGGCGTCTAAGAATGAAGTTTTTAGTCACTTTAGAACTTTATTTCTTAGATTATCAATTGATCACCCAGGATCATTAAAAGCAATTAGAAGTGATAATGGAACTGAATTTAAAAATCAATCTTTTGATCACTTTTGTGCTGAAAATAGAATAGATCATCAATTTTCTTCACCATATGTACCTCAACAAAACGGTGTTGTAGAAAGAAAGAACAGAACCTTAGTTGAGATGGCTAGGACTATGCTTAATGAATATCAAACTCCTAGGAAATTTTGGGCTGATGCATTAGCAACCGCTTGTTATGTCTCAAATCGTGTTTTCTTGCGTGCTAAGCTAGGTAAAACACCATATGAACTTCGGTTTGGACATAGGCCTAGTGTTACACACTTTCGGGTCTTTGGTTGCAAATGCTTTGTTAAGAAACATGGTAATCTTGATAAATTCGAACCTAGATCCATTGATGGCATGTTTCTTGGTTATCCATCTCATACTAGAGGCTACCGTGTGCTTCTACTTGACACTAACAAAATTATGGAGACTTGTGAAGTGTCTTTTGATGAAGCTAGCCCACGTACTAGCTCCGGTGTTGCAGGACCAGATCCGTATCCTCAGGGGGAGGGTATTTTTGAAGATGAAGAAGAGTCGGTGATACTGCCTGATAGTTCCGAAGTTGACACGTGTCCAGCTCCGGACATTGAACAAGCTTCGGCTATCACCTCTGCTGGTCCTGATCGTCCACAAGTCACAAGCTCATCAATCTACAATGAACCTAATGAAGAAGAAGCTTGTGAGACATCTGTTCCCCTACGTTTTTACAAAGATCATCCCCCACAACAGATGATTGGAAGCTTGCACGAACGAGTCACACGGTCCAGGTTTTGCGATCCAAACTCTCATGCTCATTCTGCTTTTGTTGCTTCTTTTGAACCCAATGATATATCACACGCACTCACTAATGAATCTTGGATTATTGCCATGCAAGAAGAGTTAGAAAATTTTGAAAGAAATAATGTTTGGAAACTTGTACCTCCACCTCAAGGTCACACTTTAATTGGAACTAAATGGGTATTTAAAAATAAACAAAGTGAGGATGGGGTTGTGGTTAGAAATAAGGCTAGGTTGGTTGCTCAAGGTTTCACTCAAGTTGAAGGTCTAGATTTTGATGAAACTTTTGCTCCTGTCGCTAGATTAGAAGCCATAAGAATATTTTTAGCTTTTGCAGCATCTAAAGGTTTTAAGCTATATCAAATGGATGTTAAAAGTGCTTTTCTTAATGTCTACATAGATGAGGAGGTTTATGTCAAACAACCACCAGGTTTTGAAAATCCATATTTTCCTAATCATGTTTACAAACTGTCCAAAGCCTTATACGGTCTCAAACAAGCCCCTTGAGCATGGTATGATAGGTTAAAAACATTCTTACTAGAAAAGGGGTTTACCATGGGCAAGGTTGATAAAACTCTTTTTGTGCTTAAGAAGCATGGCAATGACTCATTATTCGTTCAAGTGTATGTGGATGATATTATCTTTGGTTGTGCTTCTCATGATCTTGTGTCCAAGTTTTCAGCAATGATGAGTTCCGAATTTGAAATGAGTATGATGGGTGAACTCACTTACTTTTTGGGGCTGCAAATCAATCAAACCAAGGAGGGTACCTTTGTGCATCAAACGAAGTATACCAAAGATCTCCTAAGGCGCTTCAACATGGACAAAAGCAAGCCTCTTCGGACACCAATGGGAACAGCAACAACACTTGAACTTGATGAAGATGGTGAATCCGTGGATCAAAAAGAATATAGAAGCATGATCGGATCACTTTTGTACCTCACGGCATCAAGACCGGACATACAATTCAGCGTATGTCTTTGTGCACGGTTTCAAGCTTCCCCACGTGTTTCACATTGTCAAGCCGTCAAAAGAATTCTCAGGTACTTACATGGAACTCAAGAATTTGGCATTTTTCTTCCTTCTTCCTCAACCGTTATTTTGAAAGCTTTTTCGGATGCTGATTTTGGGGGTTGTAGGATTGATAGGAAAAGTACTTCCGGTGCTTGTCATTTTCTTGGTAATTCTCTTGTTGCTTGGTCCTCTAGAAAACAAAGTTCAGTTGCACAATCCACAACCGAATCTGAATATGTAGCTGCTGCTAGTGCTTGCTCACAAATTCTTTGGATTGTTCAAACACTTAAGGACTATGGGGTTGATCTAGATAGTGTTCCACTGTTTTGTGATAACACTAGTGCTATTTGTATTGCCAAAAACCCCGTGCAACATTCTAGAACTAAGCACATTGATATTAGGTATCACTTTCTCTGAGATAACGTTGAAAAAGGAAATATTATGCTTCACCATGTAGATACCAAACAACAATTGGCTGACATTTTTACAAAACCTTTGGATTTCACTCATTTTTGTTACATTCGTAGTGAAATAGGGGTTATGCACCCTCATGACTTAAATTGAGGGGGATTTTTTGAAACTTGGGAAGTCTATGTGTCAATCTGAAATTAAAATAATATGAGCATAGTATTTCATACATATATGACTTTGTGATTCCTTTTACATGCTGAAAGTTCTTACTACATTACTCGTGTTATACATTTTGTAGTTTTTGCCATGTCTAGTAATTGGAATAATTACTTACACTAAATCTGGTCATGGTCGAACTTTCTTGCTGTTTTGAACTTGTTGCATGCTCACAAATGCTTTTAATCATTAAGAATTAATCAAGTAATCAACTCACATGTTGAGTTTTTATGAACAAATATAATTTGAGAAAAGATCAAGAGAATATGCATGCATCGCACTTCTTCTTTTGAGATGGCTTGTCATTGCACTTAGATATGAACTTGGAAGAAGTTGTGTATGACTAAAACCATGTCCTTAAGCTTCTGATTGTCAAATGACATAGGCTTGGCTTGGTTGGTTAGAATAGGCAGATGCGCATATAATCTCTTGCAAATATCATATGATATAAATTTATGCTTTGAAATATAATAAAATGCAGCAACTAGTGTCATGATTTCAGGTTTTTAAATAGTTAAGTTTGTGAGATCATGACTTGCTTAAATTGAAAAATTACATTTGATCTCTAGCATGGCTTACACTACCTTATGTATTTCCTTGATGTGATAATGTAAGGTACTTGATAGTATGACTTGGATGAGCTTTGTTTATATGAATATGTTATAATATGCTCATAACAACTAAAGTTGGAGAGAAAATTTGTTTATATGCTCATGACTTGCTGAATACATTGTCAAAGGGGGAGAGATAAGCATGAAGAGAAAGAGAGTATGGGTATAAGGAGAGATAATATAAGGAGAGATAATAAAAGGGGAGAGTTTTTCATTTTCTTCTCTTTTTACTTTTGATTTAAAAAAGGGGGAGAAATTGCTTTCAAAACTTTTATGTGAATAAGCCAATGTTCGGATTTTAGATGGTGTTGCCAATGCATTCATCAAGGGGGAGATTGTAAGACCTATGTGTGCTGAATACATTGGCTTGTAGTGAATACACTTGGCTTTGATGATAAAAGTTTTGAATATCACTAAAACACCTTTTAATCAAGGTCCGACTCTAGCTCCGAGCTACAGCAAGGTCCGACGGTAGGTCCGACTTGTTTTGGGTAGCTCCGGCTATGTTCGAAGCTAGGTCCGACTTCTTGGGAAAGGTCCAACTATCTTTGGTTAGCTCCGGTGAACTTTATCTTTAGCTCCGGTGTGTATTTGTTAGCTCCGGCATGTCTTTGTTAGCTCCGGCATGTCCTTGATAGCTTCGGCATATATTTGATAGCTCTGGCATATTTTTGCTAAGCTCTGACTTACTTTGTTCCAGCTCCGGTTTTGGGTTGACTAGTTCCGTACTAGTTTTGGTAAGCTCCGGCGCTAGGTTCTACTAGCTTTTGTTAGCTCCGGCTCAAGCTCCGGGTTGCTCTGGCAAGGTCCGGAACTTGACCGCAGTGTTTCTGTTTAGCTCCGGCTCAAGCTCCGGGTTGCTCTGGCAAGGTCCGGAACTTGACCAAAGTGCTTCTGCTTTTCATTTGCAATGTTTCATACTTGCTTTACATCTATGGAAAGATTGCTTAGTATTCATTTACTAAGTTTTTGGTGCGTTTTGGTTGAATACGGTTGATATCGTTTCTTCTGTGTTTTTGCAACATGCTTATGTGAGGTTCTCACGTAAGGTGTTGTGTTCGGAACTAACTTGAGTCAAGTCGAGGACTTGGGCTCGTATGGATTGTTTGTTTGTTCATGTGCATGTGTTGCTTGAGTTCAAGTCATGACTGGTGACAGGATCCATTGGACTAGTCTCAGGAGGAGATGAGGTTCCAACAACCAAGTTCGGGAGGAACTGTGGTTGAGCGGGTCAGGAGGTCGCGCAGGATGATTGAATCAAGGGCAGTGCATATGAAGGTCGAAGGAAGGTGTTCGCACATATGCATGCGGTGCATGACGTGGAAATATGCTTCTAGAGACGGTTTATGGAAGGAAGATCTGATCGGAAGGATCGGATCGTATCGGTTGAAGACTTTGGCTGCGGCAGAGTCGGTTATGGCTCGGTATGGGAAGTATCGAGTTGGTTATGTTAGGATTTCGTGTGTGTCACGAAATTGAGTTGTTTAGGAATGTGGGATACGTTCCTAAGGTGTTTGGAAGTCTTAAGATTGCTTCTATCTGCGTATAGAAGAATCTTGAGCAGTTATGGTAAGTTCCGATTGTGATCGGATTAGGATTGGAGTCCTAGTTGAGATTGGGATGGCCTAAGGGCTGGTTATATAAGCAAGGTAAGGCCAAAGCTCGTAGTGACGACTTTGGGGGTTGTTCCTCTTGTATTCTATTGAATAAAATTCATAGTTTGAAGGAACTTTTGTGCCTTGTTCGTCCGACTTGTTCCAGACAAGTTTTACTCGTCGAGTTTCTAGACAGCACTACCTTTCGTCGGTGGTTTTATCATAACTCGAGTTCTACAGATCCAATTGACGTGATTCTTTTTGGGTTGTCTTCACAACTTGATTATCTATCATCTGTCAAAATTTCACGGTCATTGGATTTGTGGTTTTTGATCTACACGAGTTTCTTTGCAGAACTCCAGAAACTGTTTTTCTCGGGTAGGTCAGGTTTACCAGTGTTTGATCTTTTGATCATAACTTGAGTTGTTCTCGACGGATTTGAGTAATTCTTTTTGTGTTGTCTTCGTGACTTGATTCTCTCTGATAAATATCACTTTTGTCACGGTGAAACACGTTTAGATTAGTCTCATACACGATTTCTTTAACAGATCGTTTTTCTACCAAAAGGATTAGGGTTTTATTGTTTCCGCTGCGTAAGATTTTTAAATCTACCATTCACCCCCCCTCTGGTAGCTTTTCACGTGCTCTTCGATCCTACAGCTTATTTTCACATTAAAACCTGTGCCCATCTCAAAAAAGTGGTTAGGATCTCATTTGCTTGTCATAAATCACCCAAAACCCACAAGGGATTCCTAGATGCACTTTCAGAAGTGCCGTAGCTGGATGCTCCGGCGTCGTCCACCATCTTCGTAGATACGTCGACGGTAGGCCCCTGGTGTAGAGGCTAACGCAAGAGAACCCAGTTAGCAACAAGAGAGGGGCAGGAGAGTTTACTCACTTATCCATGCTTGTTGTTATCATTGACATGTTGGGACATCGACGACAGACCCCTTGGGAGGTGCCGAAGCTGGATGCTTCGGCGTCGTCCACCATCTTCGTAGGTACATCGATAGTAGCACCCTGGCGTACAGGCAATCGCAAGAGGACCCTGTTAGCAACAAGAGTGAGGCAGGAGAGTTTACTCACTTATCCGCACTTGTTGCTGTCGTTGACGTGCTGAGACATTGACGACAGGACCCTTGGGAGGTGCTGGAGCTAGATGCTCCGGCATCGTCCACCATCATCGTAGAGACATCGACAGTAGGCCCCTTGGAGGGTGTCAGAGCTGGCTGCTCCAGCTTCACCCACTATCGATGTAGGGACATCGACGGCAGACCCCTTGGGAGGTGCCGGAGCTAGCTACTCCGGCGTCGCCCACCATCGTGGTAGAGATGTTGACGGCAGGCCCCTTGGGAAGTGCTGGAGTTGCATGCTCCACTGTCGTCCACCATCTTCGTAGATGCATCGACAGTAGGCCCCTTGGGTAGTGCTGGAGCTGGATGCTCCAGCGTCGTCCACCATCTTCGTAGATATGTTGACGGCAGGCTCCTAGTGTACATGCTATCGCAAGAGGACCCTGTTGGCAACAAGAGAGGGGCAGGAGAGTTTACTCACTTATCCACACTTGTTGTTGTCGTCGACATGCTGGGACATTGACGGTAGGCCCCTTGTTAGGTGCCGGAGCTGGATGCTCCAGCATCATCCACCATCTTCGTAGGTACGTCGACAGTAGGCCCCTGGTGTACAGGCTATCACAAGAGGACCCTGTTAGCAACAAGAGCAAGGCAGAAGAGTTTACTCACTTATCCATGCTTGTTGCTGTCGTTAACGTGCGGAGACGTTGACGGTAGGCCCCTTGGGAGTGCTGGAGCTGGTTGTCCTGCACACATGATAGAAAGAGGGGGACTAGTCTGCTCGCCGGTTTACCTATTCCTCTCCCTTATCTCTATCATATCTTACTATCCTGGACTGATGCACAGGGCTTGGGTAATTTGATGCGCTGGTGATCCAAGGTCCGGCTTCCGCCATCCTCAGGGTGTGAGCTTCCTGGCCCCAGTACTCGGCCATGGTGCTGGGAGGCAGGGCGTGTATGCTTAGGGTACAGGACCAGGCTAAGCAGTTTACACCCCCTGAACATCCTGCTCGGCACATGCCTTTCTTGAGAAGCCTTTTGGCACCACAGAACACTAATGACAAGAGGAGCCGGAAGAGCCCCTCACACACTGTAGGTACCTCAAGCGAACCCGCCTATATCAGGGATGCATTATTCCAGCATGGGTGAGTTACAGAGCAATACAACCGTGCAAATAAAGGTATATAAAATAAAAGAGTCTAATATGTATGATCATAAAATTATTACATAATTAAATGAACAATATTTTTAATAAAAGATTAAGTAAAACAATGATTCTTTTTTTATCGGCGTTCATAGGGGGAGACAGACTTTTTACAAAAGAGTGCAACTGTCGAAGTGTTAAAGTGACACTTCCCCCGGATCTGCTAAGGAGCAGCCCGCAGAGGTTCTTGTTCGGCGGGGCTTAGGCCTCAATCAAGTGTTCGAGGGCGAGAGAGTATGAGACGGTGGTTTTTATGTGGTTCAATCTGCAAGGAGCGTAACACCCTACTCCACTGTGGATTGTATTGCTCGTGAGTGTGTATGCGTGTGTGTGTATCGGGGATTCGAAGTTCGTCCTTTGTAACGGAGGCAATCTAGTCCTTTTATAGATGAAAGTGCATCTAGGCATCCCCGTGGGTTTTGGATGATTGATGATGACAATTAAGAGGCTAATGAGCTAAGTTGATCTTAAGCATAGGTACAATGATTGAAATGAGATGAAACCCCTCAAAAAGGAAAAGGATAAAACGGACGTCAAGGACTCAAGTGTAGAAATTAGGGTTTCTATGCGTTAAGTCTATATGAGCCATGTCATGAAAGAGGGTGGATGTATCATGTGCATTGAGATCTTTCAAGAGTGCTCAAAGTGGTGGTTGAGAGAAAAACCTAAGTGAGAAGCCAAAAATAAGAGAAGATCCTAGGAGGCCGGACTAGTCCAGGCCTCATGGTCGGACTTGTCCGGCCACGCAGAGTAGTCCGTTCTGAGACGGACTAAACGTCTCTGGAGTGTTTCTTAGTGAATTTGGAGCTAAGTCCCAGAACCAGACTTGTCCATTTTTGGACAGACCAAAGCTCTCTATAAAAGTTCGGACTTGTCTGTTGGGGTACGGACTAGTCCGTTTGAGACTTAGTGAGATAAACCGAGAAAATCCTAGAGGGCCAGACTAGTCCGTCCCTATAGCCGGACTAGTCTGGGCCTACCCAGTTGAGTCTGTTTCGGGACGGACTAAACCTTTCTGTTCTACTTCGTACTAGTACGTTTTGAACCGGACTAGTCCGTTGTTCAGTGACCATTTGAATTTGAAAATTTGGCGGGTAGCGTGACGATAGTCGCGCAGTGCGGCAATTGTTGGGACCTGACCAAAGGTCAGTGGTCCCAATGGGCCGGACTAGTCCGAGGCCAGTGGTCGGACTAGTCCGCCCCTCTGCTGAGGTCAGCAAAATGGGCTCGGGACCCCTATAAAAAGGGGACCCCCGGCCTCATTTGAATAAGACTTGAACCCTAGCGCCGCCACAAGCAATCTAGAGCCTTCCAAAGCTTTCCACTCGTCCTACTAACCCTCTAAGAGCAAATCTTGAAGAGATTAGGGTTTGGGGAGGAGAGTGAAGGAAGATCATCGCGCTTTGGCTCTCAGTTTGATATCTTGCACCTTGTGTTGTGTTTTATGGCTTGTGTGAGTTTGATCTTCGTGTCCTCCTCATTGTATTGAGTTGTGGGAGCCTCAACCTGTGAGCAACCCAAATCAAACTTTGTGATTACACTTTGATATAGTGAAATCCAAACCGACCTTCATGGTGGTTTGGTGAGAGAAGGGTCAAGTGAGACTCGGTCCTTGTGTGTACTTCTCAACGTGGATGTAGGCTTCTTCGTGGAGCTGAACCATGGGATAAATTGTGTCTCACTTGTCTTTTTCTTTTCGTGATCACTAGTATTGCTCTTAGGATTCATATTGCTCATATTGCTCTTCACTTTGATCTTTGTTGAAATCTTGTAATCTAAGTGCTTCAACTTCTGAATCTTAGTTGTACTAAGTTATCATATATTGTTTACATTTAGGGTGAACTTAAATTTTGCAAATAACTTGTAGAACTCAAGTTTTTAGGTTCTCACCCAGTTCTGAGCGGACTAGTCTGGCCCTGTCCAGATAAGTTCGACCTCAACATTTTAATCTCGTTTGATTAAGCCATTTCAGGTCTTATTACCTATTCACCCCCCTCCAGGCGACTTTCAATTGGTATCAGAGTAGGCTTCTCCACAAGAGTCTAACAACTCAGAGAAGAAATGGCCGAAAGGGGTGACAACGAGATTTCGGTGGTCGTCGACGACACCAAGACGAAGAACGTCGATGTTCTTCAAGATGATCCAAATGACGATGAAGAAGTTCGTATGCTCAAGGCACGACTTCATGAGAAGCTCAATGTGCCCAAGAAAGAGATCAATCCAATTGCTCCAATCAACATCGACAATGGGAGTAGTTTACAAGACTACTCCCGCTATCCTTACAACTATGAGCAACTTACCGCAAGCAATCACTATTTATCCATTCCCATTGGCAAACCTCCTCAGTTTGACGGAAATGATTATTCTATGTGGAATCATAGTATGAAGATGCATCTCATTTCCTTAAACCCTAGCTTGTGGCAAATTATTATGATAGGTGTCCATCTTCCCAAGAATGAGGAAGACATCTCTACGGAGCAAGCCAAGCAATTATGCTCCCTCTGCGTTTCAGAAGACAAGTTCATGTGACTGCTACTCATGCAATACTAGCTAGTGGTACTACTAGTGTGTACTGGCATGAAGATTAACCCACGACGACGACGAGTGTGACATCTCTGGGTTGACCGCGCTAATACTGCTATAAAAAGAATTTTTACAGACGTCTCGATTTTTCAAACACAAGCGATCCGCAGAAAAATGTGAATGTGATTATGAATGATACAATAACTGTCTGTGATGACCGAACATCACAGACGGATTTTAAAAATAACCTTCTTGGTAAATACATGATTTTCTCAGACGGCTATTAATTAAGAAACACCTGTACTCTAACAAACTTCACAGGCAGTTTTCAATTAACCACTGCCTGAGTAAATACATGATTTTCACGGATGGTCATTGTTTAAAAACCGTACGTACTGGTTCAATCATCACAAGAAATTTTTATTAAAGAACCACTTTAGCAAAGTCATTGTTTTCACAAGCTGCTTGTTAATTAAGAACCACCTGTGATGCTGATAAGCTTCTGTCAAGCTAATTCCTGCACAACAAGCTCTTGTAGATGCAAATAACATCTGTGGCTCATCATTTAGATTGTTGAAAGCCTCAATTGAAGCCTGGCGATCCCTTGGAAGGATTTTCTCATCCATTTGAAGGATTTCTTTCCCTTTTATCCATTTGAAAACCTAGGAAGATGCTCCTTTACCAGTTTTAATGTTTGAATATATTGACTAAAAATCAGTACCTTCTCTCTTAGTGCTTCACACAAGCGAGGAAGCGAACAACTTCAATCACAAATCTTGTTTTTACCCTTTCATAGGGATTCAACCTTAATCTTTCAAGCATAGATTTATCAATAAGTTAAGCTTCCTTATCACACATGTTAATGACAATTATAAGCGAAGGGTGTGCCGAAGCTAACGAAATCTAAATTGGACTGAAGATAAAGAGATTCCATATATGAGTAGCAATGTCCAGGTTAGATAGCATGAAACTATGATGACAACCTTCAACAACATAAAAAGTGATGCTAAGGTTATGCTTGCATCAAGCAAGGCATGTTGTGAGGGCATAACACTTGTTGGAGCAAGCATAAGTGTGATGCACCAACAAGTGTTATACCCTCAGAACATGCCTTGGTTGATGCAAGCATAACCTTGACATCACTTTTCATGTTGTTGAAGGCTGCCATCATAGCTTCATGTTGTCTAACTTGGATATTGCCACTCATATGCAACATCTCTTTGTCTTCAGTCTCGTTGAGATTTCGTTAGCTTCAACACACTCTTCGCTTGTAACTGCCATTATCATGTCTGATGAGGAAGCTTTACTTATTGATAAATCTATGCTTGAAAGATTAAGATCAAATTCCTATGAAAAGGGTAAAAACAAGATTTGTGATTGAAGTTGTTCGCTTCGTCGCTTGTGAGAAGCACTAGGAGAGATGGTACTGATTTTTAGTCAATATATTCAGCCATTAGAACTGATAAAGTAACATCTTTGTAAGTTTTTAAAATGGAGAGAAGAGAAAGAAATCCTTCATATCTTGTTTGGGTGTACTCAATCTAATTGGATTGAAGTGGATTGGAGTGCAAAATGAACTAATTTTCTCCTCAATCCACTTATATTGCAGTGGATCCACTCCTATCCAAACAAGTCCTCATATAGATGGGAAGTATCGTCATACTTCAATTGAAGCTTTTAACAATCCAAATGATGAGTCCCAAGTGTTAGTTGCATCTACAAGAACTTGCTGTGAAGGGATTAACTTGACAGGAGCTTCAAGAGTTGTGCTTCTAGATGTTGTTTGGAACCAAACTGTTGGAAGGCAAGCTTGATCGTCATAGGTCAGAAGAAATTTATATACACATATAATTTGATAACTTATGGAACAGGTGAAGGTGATAAATATGATAGTCAACAAGCCGAAAAGGATCACTTGTACAAATTAGTCTTCTCTACAGAAGATGAATTTAATAATGTTCGAAATATACTATCTAAAGTTGAAATAGAGCATTGTTCTAAGTTGATTTCAGAGGATACAAATATATAATATATATCATACATTTTTCCATCATTGACATCTTATTGCATATAGGGTTTCAAATCCTTTTTAATGCTTCTCTCTACGCGCTTGATGTTTTCTGGTTCGGTGAAAAGGTACATCTCTTCATACTGATCATATTTCTCTTCATTATCTCCCACATTCTGAACCCCAACAATATTTTGCTTTCCAGAAACAACTGTATGCATCTTCTCAGTCTCTGGATCTTGTACATAAAAAACTTGTGCAACACGATCGGCGAGAACGAATGGATCATCTTTATAACCCACTTTGTTCAAGTCTACCAGTGTCAACCCGTAGTTGTCCACTTTCACACCATCAGGATGTTTGACCCATTGGCACTTAAATACGGGTATTACCATTCTTTTGTCATAATCAAGTTCCCATATTTCCTCTATGAACTCGAAGTATGTGGTCTTCTGCCCTTGTGAATCATAAGCCTCTATACGAACACCACTATTATGTGCAACACTCTTACTGTGTTTTTTAGTATAAAATGTGTAACCATTGATGTCATATGCTTGCCATGATATCACCAAAGTAGATGGGACAGAATCTAACTTCTTCATTGTTGCCTCTTCTATAGAGTTTCCGTATGGTATATTTTTGTCCACTAACCATTCAGTAAAACATCTTCTGTGCTCTTTCATGATCCAGTCCTCTGTGCGGTCTTGGTTTTTTTGCTAAGCTCAATTTAGTGTTCCTCGATGTACAACTCGGCTATTGCGAGCTGTTGTAGTACACAAAAATGTGCACGGTGTACATTCTTGTAATCTTGAATGATAAAAGTTTTCTTACCCAATTTGCCCCTCCCACGTAGTCTAACCTCTGTACTGGTATAGGAACACCTAATTCCATCTTTGATGTAATCAGCGCAACCCTCAATCACTTGTTCAGTGGTGTATCCTTCCATAATTGAACCCCCCTGGGTGAGCACGGTTCCACACATAACTTTTTAATACTCCTAAATATCTCTCCAATGGAAACATATGATGTAAATATAGTATCCCCAATGCTTTTATCTGATCAACAAGATGTATGATTAGGTGTACTTGCATATCAAAAAAGGATGGTGGAAAACACATTTCAAGCTTGCACATAGTCTCGATGATGTACATTTTCAAATAGTCTAAATCTTCACGTGCTACCACCTTTTGTGATACTGCATTGAAGAAGTAACACAAACGTGTGATAACAACTTTTATATGCTCAGGCTTGATGACCCTTATTGCAACGGCAAGGAACATTGTCATCATCATTTGACAGTCGAGAGAATTATAGTTGTCGAAGTGTTAATGCGACACTTCCCTCAGATCTGCTAAGGAGCAGCCCGCGAAGGTTCTTGTTCGGCAGGGCTTAGGCCTCAAGCAAGTGTTCATGCGTGAGAGGGTATGTGAGACAGTGGTTTTACGTGGTTCGAACCACAAGAAGCATAACACCCTACTCCACTACGGATTGTATTGCTAGTGAGTGTGTATGTGTGTGTGTGTGTGTGTGTGTGTGTATCGGAGATTCGGAGTTCATCCTTTGTAATGGAGGCGGTTCGGTCATTTTATTGACAAGGTCAGATGCCTTACAAGTGGGGTCCCGGGGCCCGATAGCTGGTCACAGGGCGAGCTTATCCTAAAGATCTATGCTTCTCGCACAAGCTTCCTCTAGTCGTAGCTTTGAAGACTTGTCTTGCCGCCTGAGTCGCCAGTGCCCATGCGTTGTTGCCGACAATGGCAGGAGATGTCCTGTCCAACTGTCTCTATCGCCATAAGCTACCCACTTGGCAGAGTGGGATAGGCCCGCAACGTCTTCACTGTGATGCGACTGGTCGCAGCGGTACTTGACATTAAGCGTGCGCCGCGCCATGCAGCTGGGGAAGCCGCGTATCTTCAAGGCTTGACTGGGACAAGGCGTACTGCCCTCTTAACTTTCGCACCCTCCGTCCAGGGCAAGTGGCCGGACTACATGGCAGCTCGGGAGCTCACTTCCGCGGAGGAGGCCAGGTCCCATCTTAAGGATCACGTGGCAGCTTGGGAGCTCATCGCTGTGGAGGAGGTCGAGCCCGTCTTGTGGGTCACGCGGGAGCTCTGAAGTCCGTTTTTGAGTAGGGCGGGGACTCTAAGGCCGCGGGATACATGGCAGCACCGGAGCCCTCCTATACGGGAGGTGGCCTGTCTGATGCCTCAAACCACTGGCAGCATCAGAGCCCTATCTCATGGGGGAGAGGGATCCTTACCCACTGTACACGTGGCTTCTTGGGAGCTTGACTCCAAGGAGGAGTTGAGCTCTTCTTTGGGGTCTCTCGAAGGTATCCTGGGTCCCATATCTAAGGTAGATGGGACCGGGCCTTCTGAACATGTGGCACCCTCAGAGCCTGCCTCTGCTGGGAGGCGGGGCACCTAGGCAGCTCTAGCTTGTGCGCGAGGGTACCTGATATGTTGAGTACCAACAGTGGCCCCTAGGTCCACCTTGGGGGGAGGCAACGAGTCCGAAGGTGGAGCCCTATACTGCTTTCCCGCGCGGTCTTTTAATTTTGTCTTGATTAGCTGAAGCAGTGCATGCTTGTGCCATTGTGGTAACGTGTCCCTCTCTAGTTGAGGGGTCATGGCAACATGATCTTTGCTTACTGCGACATTTTCGCGGCCGTTCCCAATACGCCTGCTGCACTTTTGCTGTTTTCACTTCTGTCTTTATGGGAACCGTCGTGTTTCCTTCTCAGGCAGAGAACTGTCTGGACTAGTTTCTCTGACGGGGGACCTAGGCCCACCTGTCATGGCCATCATGGCATGAGCCGCTGACTCCATGCCCGCCCAAATTTGGATGGTGCACTCAAACGCTGCTAGGGTACTTTACAAGGTTACCTTAGTGGGCAATGGTCGTTTCTTCCTCTCTCACGCCCCGAACATTTGAGCCTTCAACTTCACCCTTGAGCACCCTCTCCCCCCTTACTCTCGAGGTTCTTGACTCCTGTTCCAATGGTCTCAGCCTTGCCTCCTTCCCGAATGGAGGACGTTTCATCCGTGAGGTGGCTTTTTGGCTAGGAGGATGAGAAGCGGCGTGATTTGATTCATCCCAGCTCTTTGCCGCTGGATTTGGGGAAGTAAGAGATCGTCTTCTTCCAGGTGTACGCCTACTCCGGGTTCATCCCTCCCGTATCCTCCTTTTTGGTGACCCTTCTGGAGGTTCTTGGGCTCCAGCTTCATCACCTGTCGCCGAACTCTCTGGTGGTGGCGGCAGTGTTCTCGCACTTCTACGAGATGTTTGTCGGGGTGTACCCGTGCATGCCGGTGTTCTGGCAGTTCTTCGTGCTAAGGCAGGCTAGGAAGAAGAAGAACAAGGCAGAATTCATCGGCGCCTACTACTTCCAGCGTGGGGCGAACAACCCTTCCAAGTACATTACTCCACTTTTCTCGGTGAAATAGCCTAGCTGGAGGAGCGACTGGGTGACCGTACATGCCAACGCCTATGATCGCATGGTCATGCCCACTGACTGGCCAACGGTTAGGAAGGCGGCCTAGGAGTTATGCCCAGAGCTGGGGTCAACATATACTCCAGTGATGGAGAGGATCCGTTTCCTAGCGAACCATAGCCCGTCAGAACAAGTGGTGATGGCAAACTTCGTAAGTCGACGTCTGGCCCCCTGTGACGCCCGGTTCCGAAAAATGAACCAAGCTAACGCATTTGTGTGCCCAGGATGTTCATCACACATACACGAGTGCAATCACAAAAGAGTATACAGAAAATTACCACAGAACAAGATTAATTAACCAAATTTTATTACACAAACCAGATTATCCTCGAATACAACCTCTAATGGATATTTATGACAAGTTCAACTAATGCAGCAGAAATAGACTGATTAAGCAACTAAGCAATCTAAGCATAAGGGATAGGGTATAGCGCAGCTCCAATCAACACCACATGCAAAGCTGACGGTAGACACGGCCTAGAACTCTGCATTATCACCATTAAACTCCCAATCCTGACCTGCAACTGTTGGGTGGGGGATTGCAAGAGTGAGTACATGTCGTACTCAGCAAGTGTGGAAAGTATGACATGTGGCCGATTCAAATGACGACAATAATAATGACAAAGTGCTGAAAAGTACATCAAAACATTTTGAAAAGCAATATATTATATGTATGTGAAATAAACCCATCATAATCATAAGTAATACCATAATACCGAACTGAATTCACCATCCTCATCAATAATTCCAGATTTCACCATTGCCAATAACCATATTCAATACCAAAAATAAATCCATAACCATCCATAACCATTACCAAACCATAATCATCCCAAAAACCATCCCAATACCAAATTCCCTCTAATCATGGAAGTTGTCCAGGTGCTCATAACCGGGAGCACGGCTATCATGATAGTTTTATTTAACTCTGCAGAGTTTATATCTCTTTACCCACGTGTTTGTGATTTCATCACCCGTCGGCGACTAAAGAACCTCCCTCATGCCAATTACACTTCCTTTGGTGTATGGCCAAGAGATCACAAAATAGCCTTTACAAAGGGATTACTAGCCTATTTAGACCCCACTGAGGTTTCACCAGTGGCGATGTCTCCAATTGAGCACATCTTCAACCAAGGGCCCCCTCTTGAGCCATTCGGATCCCAGGGTAGTCCCACCAATCATCAACAAACCCAATCCGACTACCCCTTCCCCGAGCATCCACAATGGTCCAAACAGCACTCGCAAAGCCCTAATTAATCAGCTATGCCGCACCCATACTTGGCCTCGTGGTGGCACTGTAGTCTTGGCTTATTCTCGCATGAACCGGTCCTTAGATCTAAAGCAAGCGAAACCACCATAACATTCAACCCATCCACATACCAGGCTTGCTTAGATCACCCATTACCATATCATATTGAACCAGTTCATGTCAACTACAATCTCTTTAATGCATAATTAAATTGAGTGATATAGTCGTTTTCCCATCCCAGTTAATTAAGCGAAGCAGAAAGGCAAAAACCCATCCCGACTCTCTACCATAAATTTCAGGTGACAAGGGTGGTTAAGCAAATCTAGTAAACTTCCTATCATAGGATTTCCCATCAAATTGACACAGCATGCAGTTTTGCAAACTAAACATTTATTTCAAAACAGGATCAATATGCTTCAAGGACACTTGCCTTGCTCTTGCTGTTGATTAGGATAAAAGCCTTCAAACTCTTGGTGCTGTAGATCCTCCGCGGAACTCTCTAGCACAAATCCGTCTAATCCACACAATAAACATACAAGACAATAAACACAATCAAAGAGTGCACAAATATTACTCAATATGTCATGACATGCATGATTAATGCAAATGCAAGGTAGAACTTGTTACTGGATTGCTTTTAATGATTATTAACTAGTTCTAATAGCTTTTAACAAGTTTATACAGGTTTGGATTCGATTAGATCAAATTTTAGAACTAATTCAACACAATTTAACCAGAAAGATCGGACTAGTCCGCTAGGGACCGGACAAGTCCGCACTCTGCGAGATCAACAGATTAGGGTTTTCTAGATCGACGTGAATTTGGAGATTAGGGGTTGAATTCACGTAAGGAAAAGAGAATAGAAGGTATACCAGGTGTTTAGGACTCCAATGAATCAAGAAACTTGGAGGTAACACTTGGATCTTGATGATCTAGGGTTGGTGACAAACTTGGAGATGAATTGGTGGTGAAGGACGAAACTTGGTGGAGATCTTGATCCTCTTTCGTTTCCTCCTCTTCTTCTTGTTGCTTGGTATCTTCTCCTCCCTCCTTAATGGTGGCTCCCCAGAACTAGGGTTTGGGTGGGTGGAAAAGTGGCAAATAGATGTCAAACCAAGGGGTGGGGTTGTTTATATAGAGGTGGAGGTTAGGGTTAGATGGATTTCGAGTTTTGGGATGAGTAGAGGCCGGTTTAGAGTCCCACATGGGCTCTAAAAGAGTTGGGCACGACGTCCCTAGGCCCACTTAACATGAAACCTAAGAAACAAGTCGTAAAACAAAAGATCAATTCGGAGTCGTGAAATATCGGACAAGTTTGGACAGGACCGGACTAGTCCGAAGTCGTCCAGAGAGAAAATCGGACAAGTCTGGCCAAACATCGGACAAGTACGAATTTGAACAGAAAGGAAAACGGACAAGTCCGTTGGTACACCGGACTAGTCCGGAAAAGTCTAAGGACTTAGCAATTTTTCATGGATTCATGGAACATCGGACTAGTCCGCACAAAATCGGACAAGTCCGAAAGTTTCCAGTGCCATAAATCGGACTAATCCGCAGCAAAAACGGACAAGTCCATTTTTAGTCAGAGAGAAATTGGACTAGTTCGCAGCAAAATCGGACTAGTCCGCACTTTCCTACGTTTTAAGTGCGGTTTTGGTTCCAAATCAATTTTAAACTTGTTCCTCTTGATGTGGGTTAATGTTAAACATGTATATGAATGTATGTAGGGCATGATGCATGAAAATGAGGGTGTTACAAACCTACCCCCCTTAAAATGAATCTCGCCCTCGAGATTCGACGTGGAAGAGAAGAGATAGGGAAATTCCTTCTTGAGATCATCCTCCATTTCCCATGTTGCTTCTTTTTCTGTGTGGTGCTTCCATTGAACTTTACACCATCTAATAACCTTGTTCCTTGTGACTCTCTCCTTGGTTTCCAAGATCTTGATCGGTTGCTCGGCATAAGTCAAATCTTCCTCTAGTTCCAATCCTTCCATTGGCACTTGTTCTTCCGGTACTCTCAAGCACTTCTTGATCTGGGAAACATGAAAGACATCATGTACATCTGAAAGATGAGCTGGCATCTCCAACTTATACACTACTTCTCCTCTTTTTTCCAAAATCTGGAATGGTCCAATATAACGAGGTGCGATCTTTCCTCTTATGCTAAACCTCTTATGACCTCTCATTGGTGACACCTTGAGGTAAACAAAATCTCCCACTTCAAAGGCTAGTTTCCTTCTCCTATTGTCCGCATAGCCTTTTTCCTTGATTGGGAAGCCCTCAAGTTTTCACGAATTATTCGGACTTGCTTTTCGGCTTCTTGCAACACATCCGGACCAAATACTTGAGTTTCTCCTGCCTCATTCCAGAATAAAGGTGTCCTACACTTCCTCCCATAAAGCGCTTCATACGGTGACATCTTCAAGCTTGCTTGGTAACTATTGTTGTATGAAAATTCTGCGTATGGCAAGCTTTTGTCCCAACTTTTCCCATGCTTCAAAGCACAAGCTCTTAACATGTCCTCCAAAATCTGATTGGTCCTCTCGGTTTGTCCATCCGTTTGAGGGTGATACGCTGAACTAAAATTCAACCTCGTTCCCAAAGCTTCATGCAATTTTTGCCAAAATCCAGAGGTAAATTGAGAACCTCTATCCGACACTATCTTCTTAGGGACTCCATGTCGACACACAATATGCTCCATGTATATTTCGGCCAATCGTGCAGCTGTATATTTGGTCTTCACAGGGACAAAATCAACTGACTTGGTTAAGCGATCCACAATTACCCAAATTGAGTCATACCCGGACTGAGTACGTGGTAACCCAATTATGAAGTCCATTCCAATTTCTTCCCACTTCCATTCTGGAATCTTCAACGGTTGCAATAATCCGGCTGGCCTTTGATGTTCCGCCTTGACTCGTTGGCACACATCACACAATGCTACGTATTCAGCTATGTCCTTCTTCATGCTATCCCACCAATAGCAAGTCTTCAAGTCTTTGTACATCTTTGTACAACCAGGGTGAATTGAGTAAGGCGAGTCATGTGCCTCCTTCAATATTGTCTCCCAAATATGCTTTACATAAGGCACAACGATCCTCTTTCCAAGCCATAAGGTACCATGTTTGTCTTCATCAAATCTGAATTCTCTCCCTTCCCCGATCCTTGTAAAACCCCACTTTTATGGCATGTGAATTCAGTTATGAGTTTTGTGATCAACTATATTAAAAATCCAATATAGTGGTACACATGAACTTAATACCATCCAAACCTTTCATGCACTCATGGTTAAATTTTATTAACATGAGTATTGGACTTCACCACTAATTCTAGAATAATTCTATTCACCCCCTTTCAAACATTAGAATTATTTGGATGAAGTTTATTAAGGCAATTCAAAGTGCAGTACTAAATGGGCCCTGCCAAAAACATTCAAATTAGAGGCTCTAAATTTTTCCTTTGCCTTTTAATATTCTCAATAGCTTGCCTGCAAAATTTCAAGATTTTAGGAACTCATTTGTTATTTTATTCGAGATGCTCAGCGAATTTGAATCAAGTTTAAATTCAAATTCAAAAGCTGGTCAAAATATACTTGAACATAAAGATCTAAACACACCATTGTGTTCATCACAATTTTCTTGACTTAGCCCTGAAGTTTCATGATTTTTGGAGTTCATTTACTATTTTTAAGTGAATTACTAAAATACCAGTAGCTGTGGGGCTGACTGGCGGGGCCCACCAGTCAGCAGCCCACGTGCAGCCGCATTTCAACGCGCACTGCGCGCGCCACCGGGACGGCATGCATGCCCAGCGCGACAGCAGCACTCCACCGCCGGTTGAGCTCTATAAATGGCGCCCTGGCTCTCCCTTATCACTTCCCAGTCGCCCTTATCGCCTCCCCTCTCGCTGAGCCGACGGATTGCACCATTTTCATTCCGCGCACGAGCTTCCGACCGCCAGCACCGCACGCCCGTTGCTGGCCAACCGGAGACCTCTCGCGCCAAGCCTCCAACAGCTAGGTTGTTCCTCTCTTCCTCCTCTGTCCTCTGGATCAATTCTTTCGTTGCATAGTTGACGGTTTGGCCGATATTTTGGGGCTACACCGAAGGTCGCCGTCGTGTTCACCGCGCGCCGTCCCTGCTCCACGTTGCCAGGCCGCTGCACGCGATTTCGTGCTTCGACCCCCATAGCAAACTGGTGCGCCGAGACACGCTCTACGCAACAGTGAAAGCCGTTCCTTGTTTACATAAGTATCGAGCAAATTAGCTAGGTTTTTCTCTTGGCCGAAGCTTATGAACGTGCTCGGTTTTTCATGCAATTCGAGTTACACACTTAGTCACTCTCCACAATTGCTAGCAAATAGTTTCTACACTTCTTTGCACACCCTCTCGAACTGGAATCACCGAAAATGATCGACCGTAGCTCAAGAATCGCGAGTTCTCCCCTCCGCCGTTAAGAAGTGCATCTGCCGCCGTCGACGACCACTTTGTCGACCGTTACACGACGATATCCCCTGCCCATCACGTTCCTCATGATTCCAAGAGACGTCCCCAGCCTTTTTAGTAGGGTTTTAGCCACAGAGCGGCAGTTCTGACATAGCCGGAGCCCTAGCGGCCGCCGCCGCCGATGCACCGTGGTTTCCGACCGTCGGCAGACCTCCCCGACCCCACCATCGTGCTCAGCACGTGATTTTACGGTTGGGTGCCCAAGTGTAGGGGCTGCGGTGGCCAGGAACTCAAAATCGGCGAGGCTCGCCGGAGAGCGCCGCCGCGGGAGCCCCGCGTGCCGCCCACGTCGGGAGGTAGAAGACGACGCGGTGGGTCCCGCGTGTCAGCGTCTATCAACCCCGTCGGATCAGGTGTGGCCACAGGATCTGTTGTGGCTACGCGGTGTATATCTGTGGACCCCCGTGTGGTTTCAATGCCATTGGTCCATTTTAAATCGGTGGGGCCCACGGTTTAATTCAAATTAGAAATAAATTCCAGATTTGGCTCCAACTTAGAAAATCCGTAACTTTCTGTAGGATGCTCCAATAATCTTCAAACAAATTTTGTTTGAAATCCCTTGAGCTCTAGTTTCTGTCAGTACCAATTAGGTTCTGTGAAACTCAGAGTTAAATCCTGTAGAATATAATCTTTCCAAATGCAAATACAATTTTTCCAGACAAGGTAGCCCCTGGAAAAATCCCCAAAATTCACATGCCAGTCTTTGTCCTTTTCTTGACTACCAGCAAAAGTTTGGGAGCCATTGCACCTGTTTAACCCTCTGTATAGTTCAATTACCTTTTTCAGTTATTGAATTTTCACAGATGTTCTGTTGCTTTATTATGTCCCAAATTTGGACTGAGTCTTCCTTTAGTCATACACTAATTGCTGTAAAAATCTTGGATTTAATTGACCTAATATCATAGTCCTAATCCAGTTACAAACTGACTATTTATTTAAAAGCCAAAAATTCAAATATAAATAATTCCAGAAAGTATTGCCAACTTAGAAATTCAATAACTCCTTCACCAAAGCTTAGAAAATTATGAAATAAATTTTACTAGAACCAGGACAACTTCCTCTATCTTGATTATCAACTGTTAGCTAGGTTCAAGCTACAGTTTACTCTCTAGAATTTTTTGGAAGTTGATTGCTTGCCATAATTTTGGAGACCACAATCTACTTCGATCATCTCCTGTTATTTGCAAGAGCCTTGATCATATTACCTAGTATCTACCATCGAAGTTCCAAAGCCAATTAAGGTCCCTATCATATAATGATCACCATGGATTAAATTATGGTTTTGGTAATAATTATTTTTCAAAGTCATTTATATACATGTTATATGCATATCGTATAGTGACCGAAGTCGAGGAGGAGCCAGAAGCCTTGGAAGAGCACCTTCCAATTATTAACTCAGACTCTGACCTGCAACAAGGCAAGCCCTGGTTTGCATTTAAGAGCTTTTCAAAGTTTTCCAGTTTTATTCACTTACGTCTTCAGTTGATATTGTGCATTACGTATAAGGTGTCTGATACTCCACTTGCATGACCAAAAATCCCAGGGATTGGTTGGAATGAGTTACAGTTTGACCTGTAGTAGCTGCCTTGCTAATGCATAGGAAATCCGGTAGAAGTCGAGTAGTTGGAATCTACTCACAAGAGATGTAGGACATATCTCACAGGATTGGTTAGATACAAAATGGCATAATATAATGAAATGGAGACCGGGCAGGGAATGGATAGGAAGCGGCGAGAATTGAGTCTCGATCGTATAGCCCTGCCTGTGTCGATTAAGGCCCGCTTCGTGTGCGGCCCCGCTGAACAAGCTTGACTTGTACTGGCAACATAATGGACATATGGAATCCAATAAACTGATGTAACTTGATAACTGAGGTGTCGAGGCCCACTAACTCACCATCGATAGGAGTGGGCTGAGGACAGTAAGGTGTAAATCGGTCGGCGGACACATGAGGTGTTCCGTGCGGAGACCTTCTGTTTGCGGAGGTGAGATGGGTTCAGCGTTCGAGTTTCTTGTGAAAGGTGGCCATATACGCCTAGTACTGAAGTGTTATGTAGGTACAGGTGTGCTCGCTGACACTTCCGAACGACGTATGTGTCATGTTGTCCGGGTGTGTCCTGATTGCAATCACTGTCCCTCGCAGTAATAGAGTACCACTTGTTCACTGAGTCGTGACGTAGTAAATACTAAAAAAGCCAGAACATCATATTGTATCGAATTATAATTACTTTGCCACCATGTATGATTTAGAGATAGTACAATTAAAAGTTTACAATTTCCCCATACTTTAGCTGTAATAGCATTATGTGCTCTGAGCATGTCATATCATCGGTAAAGCGTTTCTTGTTTGATTGTGGAGCCCATGATGTGCCGTGCTTGGAGAATGTCATTTGCTACTTAAAACATGATTATAAGGATCCACTTGTAGGCGAGTCATTTATGCCATTCCTTACCTATGCTTAGTATTCACCCTGCATATGTCTAGTGAGACGGGTTAGTCTTGCTGAGCCTTATGCTCACGTTTGCAGTTAACGAGTTTTTGCAGGTTATACAATTGATGAAGGGTTTGATGAGGAGGCTACACCCCCTCTAGGGTGTACAGCCGAGTGGGAACCCTGCACGCTGCCCTAATTGAGTGTTGCTAGTGCAAAGTATCCAAGGCATGGATAACTTTGCTTTTGCATAGCTAGTGCTGAGAGCGTAGCTATGATTTATAGATATTTCTTTACTCCCGCTAGTATTGTAAAAACTTCTGCTGTATGTTAAATAAAAGACTTCGTCTTGTACTTATTCAGGTTCTATTCTTGTATAACTGTTGGGTGTCGCATCGCACAACACCACCCAATGAGATCCTCGGATGTGTGGATTCCGGTCCCCACAGACATGGTATCAGAGCATCATTGGGTACAGTGTACTTGAAAAGAACATATTTTCAAAAATTAGGACTTGAGTGAGGAAGTAGTTATATGCCTTTATAAGGAGTATTATTAGTATAAGGTATAAAGGCGGTAAACTAACTATGTGTTATTATATTCTGTAACGACACCCCGACGTCAGGTAAGAGGTAAGGTACGCCACCGAGAGCGGATCAATCTCGGTAAGCTCAACATACGAGGAGTGGTATGTAAAATTTCCGTGACATGGCACGGGAAGTTAATAGGAGTCTCTGAAGCTTTCCATGTTTCTTAGAACCTATGACACGCGGTACCCAGCGTGCTTCAAAGTTAGTGGGAGCCCCCGTCGGGTGGTGTATAACCCGATAGTATGCATCTCTAGAACCATTCATGTTCTATGGGAGCATGCGAAACACGTATGCCCGAGCGTGTATAAGCCGGATCGTACGGGAGTATTTGCTGTACAGACGTATTTACAGCCATGTACCTCGAGACATGACCTCGCCCGAGGACGACTCACACCAGAGTCGTATGCATTTTTTTTCATATGGATATTATTGTGACTGCCTGTCATGTTTCCCCGTTCCGCCCTTGAGATGTGAAGGTGTGAAAGGGGATTGTTTGTCTTTTGCAGCATTAACTACGGTAGAAGACCGTGTAGAAACCTTTTGCGAGAGAACGATATAGGAACCACCTATAGACGCAACCGGATATACCGGATAGCATTTTCTTTCGTGAGGAACGTAGTACCGTCAGTATCAAATATGATACTAGACCATCCCCACTGACAGAATGGCTGCATTGTGTTTTGGAAAGTCCGACTATCAGGTGCTGGTAGGTATAGACTCCGCAAAAAGGGCTCCGACTCGATAGAATAAATAGAATCGAGATTCTTGTTTTCTGGCAGGAGTTGGATCGACTTCGCCGGATTGTAATCTTTGTTATTTAATGGATAGGCTTGATAATCTGTTGAAATCTGGGGTGTATTGTAACTGCTCCAGATGACCTTACCATTGTATCAGTCTCTGTATTTTTGCCATAACTTGCTGTAGAAAAATCTCCTGCCTTATTGTGATACATTTTTGGAAAGGGTAGGAGGAGTTTTACATGTTTGTTATGGTAGGTTTTTCCTGATTTGGGTTGGAGTTAAACCAAATTGGGGACTCAACACAGTGAACTGCAGGACTGCTGGTGCAAACCAGTCAGTTCAACTGTTAAGTTCGGATAGTTATAGCTCTTAATCCAGAATAGTGACATGGTCCCATATATATATTTCTGGAAATCTTAGTAAGTCCTCTATCAACTTTATTTGTCACTCCTGCCCTGAATCTGGGTGTAGCTATGCCTAATTCTATTTGTTGCAAACTTGGTTCTTGCAGTCCAGAACTTGGAACAGTTTGCACAGGGTTGTGAATTTGTGCGCGATACCTGTATAACAAAGTTTTGGGGTGGAACTCTTTTATTTCTGGATTGTTAACGCAACGTTATACAATGTTTCTTTTGTCATTACCTAAATATCTTATCATGATAAACCTGTATAGAATGTGGAGGTAAGCCCATATACAGGGGAGGTTCTGTCAAAATTTCCAGAAAACTTGAGTCAACTTAAAACCTGTATAGATTCTTCATATTAGTTCACCTGGAGCTGTATGAGTACAATCTGGAAAGGTTTTGAAGTGTACTACAACTTTTATATTCAACTTAACTCTTAACTCTGGCATTTCCTGTATGAAACTTTTGGGTTCATACAGGAAGGTCAGCTGATTCAGAACTGTGATCACTTCCAGTTTGCAGATTTTCTTGAATCAGTTGATATTGGATATTTCCTTTTGTCCAACATTTTCATTGATTGAGTTGAATACTTATTCGGAGTTTTGACATCTGGGTATGTTTGTCCACAGATGGCAGCACCAAGAATTCAGTTGCCTAATGGATGGGTGTTCTCCACGTGCACTGGGCAAGCCGGTTTTCCGGACGTGTTTGTTAGGTTGCTTCGCCAGTTTGGCTATCTGGTGTTGCCTAGCTATTGGGGCAAGAAGTTCCAGGAGAGCGGTATGTGGAGTTGCACCATCTACGTCGATGTGCCTGCTGGTCCACCGCACCTCGGATGGGCTCCATACTCCATCAAGATCAAAGGGTTGATATTAGAGGAAACATGGAGCTATGCCGCAAGTGTTGCCATAGGGAGGTTTTGCAAACTCCATTACCATAATCTGGTGGGTACTCCGTATGAGTTCTTTCCAGTTAACGGCAGGGCTTCTGAAGCCTGGGCAACCCGCTTGATTGCGGAGGTGGACAAGCACGGTGAAACATCCGCAACAGCCTTAGCGGTGTATGCATCCGCATCACATCGCGAGAAGGGTAATCAAAGGGCATGCATAAAAGAATTGACGAACAATCTGAAGCAAGCCATGATTCGAGCGAATCACTTTGAGTGGGCAAATGACGGACTTAGGGATATGATGGCTCCTCTCAACCATCGTTTGAACCTTAGGGAGAATCAATGGCATGATGCTGTTATGGAGTTAGCCGCGTCGCGCCAGGAGACTCTAGAGAGGGGAATTGACTTGGAGGCGAGCCTACTCTATGGAAACCAGCGGGACACCCAGTTGAATGCGGTGACTGTGGATCGGGATCAGTCCAGAGTGGAGGCTCAGAGCTGGAAGACCAGCTGTGAGCAGACTCAGCAGGAGAATGAGGCATGGAGGATGTTTATGATAGAGACAGATTGGCAAGCTAAGATGGCCAAGAGGACGTCGCTTTTGAGCGAGGCATCATCTTCTACTCCACCACCCATACCAGTGGTGCCTAATCCTGAGGATGACGAGGAAGAAGAAGATCCTCAGGAGGTCGAGTTTTATGAGTAAAGGGCAGTGTTGATGTACTTATCACTTTAGGCCGAGTGTAATGATGTGTAGTAAACACCACGCGTATTTTGCAACTTTTTGAGTCTTGTTGTAAATAGTAGCGAGGTGGGTGTACAATGACATGACGACTTGTGGTGACCAAGCATAGATGAGACGACTTCTTTAGATGAAGTCTGTCTACTTTTGGAGATCTATTGTAAACTTGGGCCCAAGATAATATAGATTGTATAAAGTTTGTGCTTTATCAATATATGTGAATGTTATGCATCATCTATTGTTATCTACCACATTACTATTTATATGTAAGGATGAACTTGAGACAATGAGACTTATGGTGTAAATCGTTGTATTGCAGCATGGTGCGTACACGTGCAGCCCCAGAAGTGGGAGGCTCAAGTGGAGGGCAGGGGGATGACACACCACCCCCGGGACAGAATACGCCTCAAACGCAACCATCTCCACCACCTCCACCCGCACTTCCCAGAAGTCTCGCGGAGGTTCTCGCTACAGTACTCGGCTCGCGCGACGAGCAAACCGAGCTATTGCGAACTCTGGTGCAGCACTCGTCCCGTCAAGGGGGACGACAGAATGATGGACCGCGTCAGCAATATCAGAGTTCCTACTCTGATTTCTCATCGACACATCCACCGGTCTTCAGAGAGGCCGATGAACCGTTGGAGGCGGATGATTGTCTCCGCACCATTGAAGGAAAGTTCGGCTTACTAGAGGTAACCGAACAGTAGAAGACGCTGTTTGCAGCACAGCAACTGCAGGGGTCTGCCGGTGCATTATGGGCCAATTACCTTGCCGCCCGCCCCGCAGGCCATGTCGTAAGCTGGGCCGAATTCCGGGAGGCGTTCCGCGCCTACCACATCCCTCCCGGGATTATGAGGAGGAAGCTTCAAGAGTTCTTGGAGCTAAGGCAGGGAGGAAGGAGTGCATACGAGTACTCCAAATCATTCAACCACTTGGCCCAATACGCTTAGGACCAAGTGAATACCGAAGATCAGATGCACGAATGCTTCTACCGGGGTTTGAACCCCAAGTTGAAGGACAAGCTTGTCCTGTTCAACCGCGGCAGCTTCAACGACATCGTCAATGCCGCTATCATGCTGGAGGACGCTACGCGAGAGCTATCCTCAGATAAAAATAAGAGGAGTGCTCCGCAGGGCAGCGGAGGTGGTGCTCCTCAGAAGTACCGTATGGTGTATCGATCACCATCCGGCCAGAGGTGGCAACCGCCATCACGACCACCAATATTCAGTGGTCGCCAGTTCAGCAACTCCGGATTCCGACCGCAGCAACAACAGGGGATGATCCCACGTGCACTTCCACCTCCGCCGCGTGCACCGGGATTCCGTCCTCCCATTCGTACTGGCCAAACCCCGTACACGTGTTTCACGTGTGGGCACACGGGGCACTTCGCCAAGGACTGCCCGCAGAATCGACAAGGCGGAGGGCAATCATCCTACCAGGGGGCCAACCAACCCCGTAATCAGCCCAAGAAGTCAGTTCTCAGACTTGGCAACGTCCACCACCTCGCCATCGAGGACGTTCCAGAAGGCGCACCCGTGCTCACGGGTACGTTCTCTATCTTCAATCATCCCGTAGTCATACTCTTTGACTCCAGAGCTTCACACAATGTCATTAGTAAATCTTTTGTCATTAAAAGTCAATTGCCTGTTATCTCCACCAAAACTCCATATGTGATTAGCACTCCAGCCGGGAAAACAGTAACAAATGAATTGGTTCCTGGGATACCCCTTAACATAGATGGAACCATATATCTTACTTCACTTCTAATACTAGAGCATCAGAAATTAGATGTCATTTTGGGAATGGCATGGTTACAATATCATGGTGCTGTTCTAGATCTGGTCCCTCGAAAAATATATCTAAATTATCTACTCCATCCCTCTCAAGTCCTCAAGCTTGAGAAAGCCATTCTAGTGAATTCATCTACTCACAGTACCGAGGTTATGGAACTTAAGGATATTTCGGTAGTATGTGAATACCCGGACGTGTTTCCTGAAGATCTTCCTGGTATGCCCCCAGAAAGAGATATAGAGTTCAAGATTGAACTTGCACCGGGAACAGTGCAAATCTCAAGACCACCCTACAAGATGGCACCCAAGGAACTTGCAGAACTTAAGGAGCAGTTAACCGAACTTGAGAACAAGGGTTTCATTCGTCCAAGTTCATCACCATGGGGTTGTTCTGCACTATTCGTAGAGAAGAAAGATAAGACCTTGAGACTGTGTGTAGACTATCGTCCACTTAATGCTGTCACCATCAAGAACAAGTATCCACTGCCACGCATTGATATTCTCTTCGATCAATTGGTGGGTGCTAAAGTATTTTCAAAGATGGATCTTCGTTCTGGTTATCATCAGATTAGAATCCGACCAGAAGATATACCAAAGACAGCATTCTCGACGAGGTATAGACTATATGAGTACCTTGTTATGTCTTTCGGATTGACCAATGCACCGGCTCATTTCATGTATCTAATGAACTCGTTGTTCATGCCGGAATTGGACAAGTTTGTCGTGGTCTTTATTGATGACATACTTGTGTATTCAAAATCCGAAGAAGAACATGATCAACACTTGCGTATCGTGCTTCAACGATTACGGGACCATCAGCTATATGCTAAGTTCAGCAAGTGTGAATTCTGGATCAGCCAAGTGCCATTTTTAGGGCACATCATATCAGCAGAAGGGATTGCAGTTGATCCCAGCAAGATCAAGCAAGTCCTCAAATGGGAGTCTCCAAAGTCCGTACATGAAGTCCGAAGTTTCATGGGTTTAGCAGGATATTACCGGAGGTTTATACCCAATTTCTCCAAGATAGCTAAACCAATGACCGAACTTCTGAAGAAAGGGCAGAAGTATGTATGGACTGAGGCATGTGAGGCAGGTTTCAAAGTATTGGTGAAACACCTTACAACGGCACCAGTATTAGCTCAAACAGACACAACCAAATCTTTTGACGTGTATTGTGATGCATCAGGAATTGGTTTGGGATGTGTGTTGATGCAGGATAGACGAGTGACCGCTTATGGATCACGGCAGCTTCGGAGCCATGAGCATCACTATCCGACTCATGATCTAGAACTCGTTGTTGTGGTACTGGCATTGAAGATGTGGAGGCATTATCTACTGGGTAATATAGTACACCTCTACACTGATCACAAGAGCTTGAAATACATCTTCACCCAGAAGGATTTGAATATGTGACAATGAAGATGGTTAGAGTTGATCAAGGACTATGAGATTGAGATCCACTACCATCCAGGCAAGGCGAATGTAGTCGCAGATGCACTGAGCCGCAAGTCCCATGTCAACAGTCTTTCCATCAACTCAATGGAAGAAGAAGAACCGAGTCTCTACTTGGTTCCATATGGGGCACTCTACAATCTCGCTCTCATTCCTACCATCAGGGAGGATATTGTAGCAGCTCAGAAGAAAGACAAAGGAATGTCCCACATTCAGCAAAGAATGGAAAAGGGGGAGATGAAATGTTTCCGAAGTGACGATGAAGGTACCCTCTGGTTTAACAACCGTATAGTGGTACCACGAAACATGGAGCTTAGAAAGAAGATACTGGACGAAGCTCATTTGTCCAAATATTCCATTCATCCGGGAAGCAACAAGATGTACCAAGATTTGAAGAAGAAATTCTGGTGGACTCGGATGAAGAGGGAAGTAGCTAAATACGTATCCGAGTGTGATACGTGCCGGCGAGTGAAGGCCGACCATATGAAGCCAGTCGGACAACTTCAACCTTTAAGCATACCAGCTTGGAAATGGGAGGATATTAGCATGGATTTCATTGTTGGGTTGCATCCACCCTCCATAAGAACGACTCAATTTGGGTGATCGTTGACCGACTGACCAAATCAGCTCATTTCATACCGGTCAGTGTGGGTTATGATACAAAGCGTAATGCACAACTTTATATATCTAGAATTTTGTGTCTACACGGAGTACCCCGTACTATCATTTCAGATCGTGGATCAATTTTTGTTGCTCGCTTTTGGGAGCATCTCCATGATGCACTGGGTACCAAATTGATTCGAAGCTCGGCTTATCATCCTCAGACTGATGGACAAACCGAACGGGTGAATCAAGTGCTAGAGGACATGCTTCGTGCTTGTGCCATCCACTATGGTAGGAATTGGGATGATCATCTACCATTGGCGGAATTTTCGTACAACAACGGGTACCAGGCTAGCATCCAGATGGTGCCATATGAAGCTCTTTATGGCCGAAAGTGTCGCACACCCTTGAACTGGTGCAAATCTGGTGAACGAGTGGTATATGGCATCGACTTAATAAAATAAGCCGAAGAGCAAGTTCGCACTATTCAAGCCAATCTCAAAGTTGCTCAGTCTCGTCAGAAGAGCTATGCGGACAAACGACGTTGACCACTTCACTTCAACGTGGGGGATCCCGTCTATCTTCGTGTGTCTCCGATGAAAGGGGTTCATCGATTTGGAGTAAAGGGGAAGCTAGCTCCACGTTTTATTGGGCCATTCACAATCCTAGAACAATGCGGACCTGTGGCATACCAATTGGAGTTACCGCCGTCGCTTTCAGGGGTTCACAATGTATTCCACATTTCCCAGTTACGGAAATGTCTTAAAACTCCCGCTGATGTCCGTGTAGAAGATTTGGAAGCTCTCCAACCAGATCTCACTTATTCCGAACATCCAACTCAGATCGTCGATGAGAAGACTCGCACCACAAGAAGCCGCACCTTGCGTTTCTACAAGGTCTTGTGGAGCAACCACAGTGCTGAAGAAGCCACGTGGGAAAACGAGGAGTATCTTAGGACGAACTATCCGGACTTGTTAGCGGCATATGTTCATTAGATCTTTTTCTTTTGCCTTCTTTTGTAATCTCGGGACGAGATTCTTTGAAGGGGAGAGGAATGTAAAACCCCACTTTTGTGGCATGTGAATTCAATTATGAGTTTTGTGATCAACTATATTAAAAATCCAATATAGTGGTACACATGAACTTAATACCATACAAACCTTTCATGCACTCATGGTTAAATTTTATTAACATGAGTATTGGACTTCACCACTAATTCTAGAATAATTCTATTCACCCCTTTTCAAATATTATAATTATTTGGATGAAGTTTATTAAGGCAATTCAAAGTGCAGTACTAAATGGGCCCTGCCAAAAACATTCAAATTAGAGGCTCTAAATTTTTCCTTTGCCTTCTAATATTCTCAATAGCTTGCCTGCAAAATTTCAAGATTTTAGGAACTCATTTGTTATTTTATTCAAGACGCTCAACAAATTTGAATCAAGTTTAAATTCAAATTCAAAAGCTGGTCAAAATATACTTGAACATAAAGATCTAAACACACCATTGTGTTCATCACAATTTTCTTGACTTGGCCCTGAAGTTTCATGATTTTTGGAGTTCATTTACTATTTTTAAGTGAATTACTAAAATAGCAGTAGCTGTGGGGCTGACTGGCGGGGCCCACTAGTCAGCAGCCCACGTGCAGCAGCATTTCAACGCGCGCTGCGCGCGCCACCGCGACGGCGTGCATGCCCAGCACGACAGCAGCACTCCACCGCCGGTTGAGCTCTATAAATGGCACCCTGGCTCTCCCTTATCACTTCCCAGTCGCCCTTATCGCCTCCCCTCTCGCTGAGCTGACGGATTGCACCATTTTCATTCCGCGCGCGAGCTTCCGACCGCCAGCACCGCACGCCCGTTGCTGGCCAACCGGAGACCTCTCGCGCCAAGCCTCCAACAGCTAGGTTGTTCCTCTCTTCCTCCTCTGTCCTCTGGATCAATTCTTTCATTGCATAGTTGACGGTTTGGCCGATATTTTGGGGCTACACCGAAGGTCTCCGTCGTGTTCACCGCGCGCCGTCCCTGCTCCACGTTACCAAGACGCTGCACGTGGTTTCGTGCTTCGACCCCCATAGAAAACTGGTGCGCCGGGACACGCTCTACGCAACGGTGAAAGCCGTTCCTTGTTTACATAAGTATCGAGCAAATTAGCTAGGTTTTTCACTTGGCCGAAGCTTATGAACGTGCTTGGTTTTTCATGCAATTCGAGTTACACACTTAGTCACTCTCCACAATTGTTAGCAAATAGTTTCTACACTTCTTTGCGCACCCTCTCGAACTGGAATCACTGAAAATGATCTATCGTAGCTCAAGAATCGCGAGTTCTCCCCTCCGCCGTTAAGAAGTGCCTCTGTCGCCGTCAGCGACTGCTTTGCCGACCGTTACACGACGATATCACCTGCCCATCATGTTCCTCGTGGTTCTAGGAGACTTCCCCAGCCTTTTTAGTAGGGTTTTAGCTACAGAGCGGCAGTTCCGACATAGCCGGAGCCCTAGCGGCCACCGCCGCCGATGCACCGTGGTTTCCGACTGTCGGCAGACCTCCCCGACCCCACCATCGTGCTCAGCACGTGATTTTACAGTTGGGTGCCCAAGTGTAGGGGCTGCGGTGGCCGGGAACTCAAAATCGGTGAGGCTCGCCGGAGAGCGCCGCCGCGGGAGCCCCACGTGCCACCCGCGTCAGGAGGTAGAAGACGACGCGGTGGGTCCCGCGTGTCAGCTTCTATCAACCCCGTCGGATCAGGTGTGGCCAGGGGATCTGTTTTGGCTAGGCGGTGTATATCTGTGGACCCCCTGTGGTTTCAATGCCATTGGTCCATTTTAAATCGGTGGGGCCCACGGTTTAATTCAAATTAGAAATAAATTCCAGATTTGGCTCCAACTTAGAAAATCCGTAACTTTCTGTAGGATGCTCCAAAAATCTTCAAACAAATTTTGTTTGAAAGCGCTTGAGCTCTAGTTTCTGTCAGTACGAATTAGGTTCTGTGAAACTCAAAGTTAAATTCTGTAGGATATAATCTTTCCAAATGCAAATACAATTTTTCCAGACAAGGTAGCCACTGGAAAAATCCCCAAAATTCACATGCCACTTTTTGCCATATTCTTGACAACCAGCAAAAGTTTGGGAGCCATTGCACCTGTTTAACCCTCTGTATAGTTCAATTACCTTTTTCAGTTATTGAATTTTCGCAGATGTTCAGTAGCTTTATTATGTCCCAAATTAGGACTGAATCTTCCTTTAGTCATACACTAATCCCTGTAAAAATCTTGAATTTAATTGACCTAATATCCTAGTCCTAATCCAGTTACAAACTGACTATTTATTTAAAAGCCAAAAATTCAAATATAAATAATTACAGAAAGTATTGCCAACTTAGAAATTCAATAACTCCTTCACCAAAGCTTAGAAAATTATGAAACAAATTTTGCTCGAACCAGGACAACTTCCTCTATCTTGATTATCAACTGTTAGCTAGGTTCAAGCTACAGTTTCCTCTCTAGAATTTTTTGGATGTTGATTGCTCGCCATAATTTTGGAGACCACAATCTACTTTGATCACCTCCTGTTCTTTGCAAGAGCCTTGATCATATTCCCTAGTGTCTACCATCGAAGTTCCAAAGCCAATTAAAGTCCCTATCATATAATGATCACCATGGATTAAATTATGGTTTTGGTAATAATTATTTTTCAAAGTCATTTATATACATGTTATATGCATATCGTATAGTGACCGAAGTCGAGGAGGAGCCAGAAGCCTTGGAAGAGCACCTTCCAATTATTAACTCAGACTCTGACCTGCAACAAGGCAAGCTCCGGTTTGCATTTAAGAGCTTTTCAAAGTTTTCCAGTTTTATTCACTTACGTCTTCAGTTGATATTGTGCATTACGTATAAGGTGTTTGATACTCCACTTGCATGACCAAAAATCCCAGGGATTGGTTGGAACGAGTTACAGTTTGACCTGTAGTAACTGCCTTGCTAATGCATAGGAAATCCGGTAGAAGTCGAGTAGTTGGAATCTACTCGCGAGAGATGTAGGACATATCTCACAGGATTGGTTAGATACAAAATGGCAGAATATAATGAAATGGAGACCGGGCAGGGAATGGATAGGAAGTGGCGAGAATTGAGTCTCGGTCGTATAGCCCTGCCTGTGTCGATTAAGGCCCGCTTCGTGTGCGGCCCCGCAGAACAAGCTTGACTTGTACTGGCAACATAATGGACATATGGAATCCAATAAACTGATGTAACTTGATAACTGGGGTGTCGAGGCCCACTAACTCACCATCGATAGGGGTGGGATGAGGACAGTAAGGTGTAAATCGGTCGGCGGACACATGAGGTGTTCCGTGCGGAGACCTTCTGTTTGCGGAGGTGAGATGGGTTCGGCGTTCGAGTTTCTTGTGAAAGGTGGCCATATACGCCTAGTACTGAAGTGTTATGTAGGTACAGGTGTGCTCGCTGACACTTCCGAACGACGTATGTGTCGTGTTGTCCGGGTGTGTCCTGATTGCAATCACTGTCCCTCGCAGTAATAGAGTACCACTTGTTCACTGAGTCGTGACGTAGTAAATACTAAAGAAGCCAGAACATCATATTGTATCGAATTATAATTACTTTGCCACCATGTATGATTTAGAGATAGTACAATTAAAAGTTTACAATTTCCCCATACTTTAGCTGTAATAGCATTATGTGCTCTGAGCATGTCATATCATCGGTAAAGCGTTTCTTGTTTGATTGTGGAGCCCATGATGTGTCATGCTTGGAGAATGTCATTTGCTACTTAAAACATGATTATAAGGATCCACTTGTAGGCGAGTCATTTATGCCATTCCTTACCTATGCTTGGTATTCACCCTGCATATGTCTAGTGAGACGGGTTAGTCTTGCTGAGCCTTATGCTCACGTTTGCAGTTAACGAGTTTTTGCAGGTTATACAATTGATGAAGGGTTTGATGAGGAGGCTACATCCCCTCTAGGGTGTACAGCCGAGTGGGAACCCTGCACGCCGCCCTAATTGAGTGTTGCTAGTGCAAAGTATCCAAGGCATGGATAACTTTGCTTTTGCATAGCTAGTGCTGAGAGCGTAGCTATGATTTATAGATATTTCTTTACTTCCGCTAGTATTGTAAAAACTTCTGTTGTATGTTAAATAAAAGACTTCATCTTGTACTTATTCAGGTTCTATTCTTGTATAACTGTTGGGTGTCGCATCGCACGACACCACCCAATGAGATCCTCGGATGTGTGGATTCCGGTCCCCACAATCCTTTCCTTGATTTCTTTGATCTCCTCATCCGTGGTTTGTGCTTCTCGAATTTCTTGCTCCAAGGTTGGGCTTAACTCCATCATCTCCGTCTCAATTACAAATCCGAGGTTCAACCTTTCAAACTCCTTACATAACTCGAATGGTAACTCTCGAACTGTGAGTTGGTGACTTATTCCCTTTCTACTCAAAGCATCGGTCACTACATTGGCCTTTCCCGGATGATGGTTGATCCCCAAATCATAATCTTTGATGAGCTCCAACCATCTTCGTTGCCTCAAATTCAGATCCGTTTGTGTGAAAATATACTTCAAACTCTTATGATCTGTATAAATTTCACACCTATGTCCAAGGATATAGTGTCTCCAAATCTTCAATGCGTGCACCACGGCCGCTACTTCAAGATCATGCGTGGGGTAATTCTGCCCATGTTTCTTCAGTTGTCTTGATGCGTAGGCGACCACTTGACCTTCTTGCATCAATACACACCCGAGTCCTTGTCTCGATGCATCACAATAGATGTCGAAACTCTTGCTTACATCCGGCAATACCAAAACTGGTGTCATTGTCAACCTCTTCTTCAAATCCTCAAAACTATTCTGACAAGCTTCAGTCCATTGGAACGCCCTTCCCTTCATTAGCAACTCCGTCATAGGCTTGGCTATCTTGGAAAAGTCCTTGATGAATCTACGGTAATATCCAGCCATCCCAAGAAAACTCCTTATTTCCTTTACATTTTGCGGCGGTTCCCACTTCAACACATCTCTCACTTTTCCGGGGTCGACCGATACTCCTCCTCCTGAGATTATATGACCCAAAAATGGCACCTCTTTCAACCAAAACTGACACTTGTTGAACTTGGCATACAATTGATGCTCCCTCAATTTCTGCAACGTAAGCCTCAAGTGTTCCTCATGTTCTTTCTCATCCTTCGAGTAGATCATAATATCATCAATAAACACCACAACAAACTTACCCAAGTACCCCATGAAGACCTTATTCATGAGGTACATAAAGTAGGCAGGCGCATTTGTCAATCCAAAAGACATCACGGTGTACTCATAGGATCCATACCGCGTCCTAAAGGCTGTCTTGGGTATGTCCGATGGTCTAATCTTCATTTGAAAGTATCCTGACCTCAAATCAATTTAGAGAAGACACAAGCACCCTTCATTTGATCAAACAAGTCTTCTATGCGTGGCAAGGTGTACTTGTTCCTGATTGTTACCTCGTTGAGAGCTCGGTAATCTACACACATCCTTTGAGATCCATCCTTCTTGTCCACGAATAGAACGGGCGCTCCCCAAGGTGAAGAGCTAGGGCGAATAAAACCCTTCTCTAGTTGCTCTTGAATTTGCTTCTTGAGCTCCGCTAATTCCATAGGAGGCATCCTATACAGCCTCTTAGCTATAGGTGCAGTTCCAGGTATTAAATCAATAACAAACTCAATGTCTCGATCGGGTGGCATACCTGGCAACTCGTCTGGAAAAACATCCAAAAATTCACAGACCACCGGAATCTCCTCAATTGCGGCACCGTCCATATGATTCAACTCCAATTGCTTCGGTGCGGTTTGAGATGCTTCAAATTCTACGGTGATCCCTTCTTCGTTGGTCAACTTCACCATCTTCGTGGCACACTCAATAACTCCATTGTGCTTCCTCAACCAGTCCATACCAAGTATAATGTCCAGCCCTTGAGAATCCAAAACAATGAGGTTGGCGGAGAAGTCTACCCCCCTTATTCTAAGGCTTACTTTTGGACATACTATATTTGTCCTCATCTCTCCTCCAGGAGACTTAACCAATAGAGTAAACTTCATATGAGAGATAGGCAAACTATACTTGGCAACATACTTTGATGCAATGAATGAATGCGATGCTCCAGAATCAAATAACATAGTCGCGGGGTTGGAGTTGGCGAGAAACATACCAATGACCACGTCATCCGCTTGCTGAGCATCCTCCGTAGAGACATGGTTCACGTTGCCATGAGCAAAATTCTGCTGTCCATGGTTCCCTTGTGGCTGTCCTCCATTGGGTCTTGGGTTTTGCCTTGGCGCATTGCTTCTTTGACCAAGGCCTGACTTAGGACATTGATGCGCAAAGTGTCCAGCTTCTCCACAAGTATAACACTTCTTAACTCCACCAGAATTATTGGGACGTGCTTGGTTTTGAACACTTGCAGCAGGAAAATTAGCACGAGGCGCAAAAGGCATTGGAGGCCTAGGTACTTGCATAACAAGGCGCTGCTGCACAAACTGAGTTGGGCGCGGTGCAAATTCAGGGCGTTGAGCAGGAATAGAGGAGCTGTAGTATGGCGCATTGGGTGGTGCAAGGCGAGGGCGCACATTACTTCCTTGTTGTTGTCCTTGATAGGATGCCTTTCTCTTATTGTCTTGCTCCATCTCACGAATCTTATTCTCAACCACAATCGCTTTGTCCACAAGCTTCTGAAAATTTGCATAATCACAATTGAGCAATTGCACTTGGATTTCATTGTTCAAGCCCCTCATGAACAAGTATTGTTTCCGGCTGTCCCGACTAACATCCTCGGGCGCATACCTTGAGAGTTGAGTGAATTTATTGAGGTATTCACTCACGCTTGATCTTCCTTGCCTTAATTCTCAAATTCTTGCCTCTTCAAGATCATAACACCCTCGGGCACATAATGAGAACGAAAATTCTCCTTGAATTCGTCCCAAGTGATTCTCTCTTAGTTCTCATGAGCATTGCAATAAGAATCCCACCAATCCGCAGCTGCTCGAACGAGTTGATGAGAAGCGAACAAGACCTTCTCCCGGTCACTGCATTGGACAATAGCAAGTTTCTTCTCCACGGACTTGAGCCAATCATCCGCATCCATAGGGTCAACAGCTTGAGCAAAGGTTGGCGGCCTAGTCCTCAAAAACTCTCCCAATCGGTTATGAGGAGGCGGGGGTGGCGGTGGGGACATGTGGGGCTGATTGTTGATGTTACCAGCCTGCAGCTGTCCCATAGTCTGTATCATTGTCTGCATGAGCTGGTTTTGCATAGCCAAAAGCTGCTCAATGTTGATAGCTCCCTGCGTAGAACCTTGTCCAATGTTGTTCTGAGGCACTCCATTGTTCTCCTCCTCATCATTGCCATCCCTCTGGTTGCGAGTCCTCACCATCTGAAGAAAAGCAATAGGTAAGAATTAGAAAACGTCCCCAACTATATGCATCAAGTGATATGAAACTAAACAACTAGCTACACTAGCCTAGGTGGACATGGCAATGCTAAAGCATCCCAAAATCCTCTATTAAGCACACAAGCAAACAATATATATAGCAAACAACACACCAAGCAAACACATCGATTCCTGAGTGCTCCTATGTGCTCTAAAGTGTCCATTCTATCTAGGCTGCGTCCTACGGTCAACCTGTGGCTCTGATACCAATTTGTGATGCCCGGTTCCGAAAAATGAACCAAGCTAACGCATATGTGTGCCCAAGATGTTCATCACACATACACGAGTGCAATCACAAAAGAGTATACAAAAAATTACCACAAAACAAGATTAATTAACCAAATTTTATTACACAAACCAGATTATCCTCGAATACAACCTCTAATGAATATTTATGACAAGTTCAACTAATGCAGCGGAAATAGACTAATTAAGCAACTAAGCAAACTAAGCATAAGGGATAGGGTATAGCGCAGCTCCAATCAATACCACAGGCAAAGCTAACGGTAGACACGGCCTAGAACTCCGCATTATCACCATTAAACTCCCAATCCTGACCTGCAACTATTGGGTGGGGGATTGCAAGAGTGAGTACATGTCGTACTCAGCAAGTGTGGAAAGTGTGACATGTGGCTGGTTCAAATGACGACAATAATAATGGCAAAGTGCTGAAAAGTACATCAAAACATTTTGAAAAGCAATATATTATATGTATGTGAAATAAACCCATCATAATCATAAGTAATACCATAATACCAAACTAAATTCACCATCCTCATCAATAATTCCAGATTTCACCATTGCCAATAACCATATTCAATACCAAAAATAAATCCATAACCATCCATAACCATTACCAAACCATAACCATCCCAAAAACCATCTCGATACCAAATTCCCTCTAATCATGGAAGTTGTCCAGGTGCTCATAACCGGGAACACGGCTATCATGATAGTTTTATTAAACTCTGCAGAGTTTATACCTCTTTACCCACGTGTTTGTGATTTCATCATCCGTCGGTGACTAAAGAACCTCCCTCATGCCAATTACACTTCCTTTGGTGTATGGCCAAGAGATCACAAAATAGCCTTTACAAAGGGATTACTAGCCTATTTAGACCCCACTGAGGTTTCACCGGTGGCGATGTCTCCAACTGAGCACATCTTCAACCAAGGGCCCCCTCTTGAGCCATTCGAATCCCAGGGTAGTCCCACCAATCATCAACAAACCCAATCCGACTACCCCTTCCCCGAGCATCCACAATGGTCCAAACAGCACTAGTAAAGCCCTAATTAATCAGCTACGCCGCACCCATACTTGGCCTCGTGGTGGCACTGTAGTCCTGGCTTATTCTCGCATGAAACGGTCCTTAGATCTAAAGAAAGCGAAACCACCATAACATTCAACCCATCCACATACCATACTTGCTTAGATCACCCATTACCATATCATATTGAACCAGTTCATGTCAACTACAATCTCATTAATGCATAATTAAATTAAGTGATATAGTCGTTTTCCCATTCCAGTTAATTAAGCGAAGCAGAAAGACAAAAACCCATCCTGACTCTCTACCATAAGTTTCAGGTGACAAGGGTGGTTAAGCAAATCTAGTAAACTTCCTATCATAGGATTTCCCATCAAATTGACACAGCATGCAGTTTTGCAAACAAAACATTTATTTCAAAACAGGATCAATATGCTTCAAGGACACTTGCCTTGCTCTTGTTGTTGATTAGGATCAAAGCCTTCAAACTTTTGGTGCTGTAGATCCTCCGCGGCACTCTCTAGCGCAAATACGTCTAATCCACACAATAAACATACAAGACAAGAAACACAATCAAAGAGTGCACAAATATTACTCAATATGTCATGACATGCATGATTAATGCAAATGCAAGGTAGAACTTGTTACTGGATTGCTTTTAATGATCACTAACTAGTTCTAATAGCTTTTAACAAGTTTATACAGGTTTGGATTCAATTAGATCAAATTTTAGAATTAATTCAACACAATTTAACCAGAAAGATCGGACTAGTCCGCTAGGGACCGGACAAGTCCGCACTCTGCGAGATCAGCAAATTAGGGTTTTCTAGATCGACGTGAATTTGGAGATTAGAGGTTGAATTCACGTAAGGAAAAGAGAATAGAAGGTATACCAGATGTTTAGGACTCCAATGAATCAAGAAACTTTAAGGTAACACTTGGATCTTGATGATCTAGGGTTGGTGATCAACTTGGAGATGAATTGGTGGTGAAGGACGAAACTTGGTGGAGATCTTGATCCTCTTTCGTTTCCTCCTCTTCTTCTTCTTGCTTGGGATCTTCTCCTCCCTCCTTGATGGTGGATTCCCATGAAATAGGGTTTGGGTGGGTGGAAAAGTGACAAATAGATGTCAAACCAAGGGGTGGGGTTGTTTATATAGAGGTGGAGGCTAGGGTTAGATGGATTTCAAGTTTTGGGATGAGTAGAGGCCGGTTTAGAGTCCCACATGGGCTCTAAAAGAGTGGGCACGACGTACCTAGGCCCACTTAACGTGAAACCCAAGAAACAAGTAGTAAAACAAAAGATCAATTCGGAGTCGCGAAATATCGGACAAGTCCGGACAGGACTGGACTAGTCCGAAGTCGTCCAGAGAGAAAATCAGACAAGTCTGGCCAAACATCGGACAAGTCCGAATTTGAACAGAAAAGAAAACGGACAAGTCCGCTGGTACACCGGACTAGTCCAGAAAAGTCCAAGGACTTAGATATTTTTCAAGGATTCATGGAACATCGGACTAGTCCGCACAAAATCGAACAAGTCCGAAAGTTTCCAGTGCCAGAAATCGGACTAATCCGCAGCAAAAATGGACAAGTCCGTTTTTAGTCAGAAAGAAATCGGACTAGTCCGCAGCAAAATCGGACTAGTCCGCACTTTCCTGCGTTTTAAGTGCGGTTTTGGTTCCAAATCAACTTTAAACTCGTTACTCTTGATGTGGGTTAATGTTAAACATGTATATGAATGTATGTAGGGCATGATGCATGAAAATGAGGGTGTTACACCCCCTCCAGCACCATTGCCGCCCAGCATGGCTCTACTTCGGGCTTCAGGATTGCACCATATTGCTGCGGGGACACAACACAGAGAAGAACCGGCAAGAGGTGTTTGATGTAATGTCCAAGGCGTGCAATGACCCGATGTCACAAGACGTATTCATCCACCTGCTGACCTGCCCATCGCTTTGCATGGATCGGGACCTTCAGACGAAGATTCTAAAGGAGATACCGAACCTGGACACGACCGGTCTTGCGCCACGACAAGTTGATGACGGGAGCCAAGGGTTGGCCATCATCAATCCTCCACAGGAATCTGCTCCTGCTCCAGGCTCTAAGGCTTCAAGGGCGGATGACACACCCTCTGTTGGAGGGAGGGGCAAGGTGCTGGTCCCTAACCTTGACAAGGGGAAGGCACCGGTCCCCGACAAGGGGAAGGGGAAGCTGCCGTTGGTCGAGGTTGTGAAGGAGAAATATGCTTGGTCGCCGCCGCAGATGGCCTTTGCTCCAAGTCAACAACCCCCAGCGCGCCCCTCCTCAGCCTTGGGTGTCAGCGAATCTTTGGGAGGAGGCTTAGTCCATCAAGCAGTGGCTCCACCAAAGTCCGTGGTTGACATGTTGTCCATCATCCCCAAAGGCCTCGTGCCGATGTCGGTGGCAACTCGTGGGGAGGCTCTAAAAGTGTCTCCATTGTAGTCAGTGGAGGCACGACGATGCAGGGTGGTTGCGTCGCTGGTGGTTTTGGTGGAGGCTCAGTCGGGACGACCTTGCCTGCCACACCGTCGTCAGGACCCGCACCTTCAGGGCCACCGAAGGTGGAGGCCCGTTGGAGCTTTCGGGGACGTCGGTAAGGCATTCTTACCAATGCTTGCTTTGTTGTCTCGCCTGCATTTGTTGGTTGATCAGGCCTTGATTTTGATTTGCAGGGCCACGTCAGCTGTTGTGATGCCCTTACTGCCGGGGGTAGTGTCTCGGAGTGCTTCGAAGACGGCCCAAGGGGCTACGGCTGCACCGGCAGAATAGACAACCGAGCCAGCTAAGGGGAGTGTAACACCCTCATTTTCATGCATCATGCCTTGCATACACTCATATACATGTTTAACATTAACCCACAACAAGAGGAACAAGTTTAAAATTGATTTGGAGCATTTAAAATTGATTTGGAACAAAACCGCACTTAAAATACAGGAAAGTGCGGACTAGTACGATTTTGCTTAGGACTAGTCGGATTTCTCTCTGACTAAAAACGGACTTGTCCGTTTTTGCTGCGGACTAGTCTGATTTTGCCTCTGCAAACGTTCGGACTTGTCCAATTTTGTGCGGACTATTCCGATATTCCAAGAATCCTTGAAAATCTGCTAAGTCCCTGGACTTTTCTGGACTAGTCCGGTGTTCCAGCGGACTTGTTCGTTTTCCTCTCTGACTAAAGTCGTACTTGTCCGATTTTTGGCCAGACTTGTCCGATTTTCTCTCTGGACATTTTTGGACTAGTACGGTCCTTTTCGGACTTGTCCGATATTTCGCGACTCCGAGTTGATCTATTGTTTTACGACTTGTTTCTTGTGTTTCACATTAAGTGGGCCTAGGGATGTCGTTCCTAACTCTTTTAGAGGCCATGTGGGACCCTAAGCCGGCCTCTACTCCTCTCAAACTCGAAATCCATCTAACCCTAGCCTCCACCTCTATATAAACAACCCCACCCCTTGGCTTGACATCTATTTTCCACTTTTCCACCCCACCCAAACCCTAGTTCGTGGAGAGCCACCACCAAGGAGGTACGAGGAGATCCCAAGCAAGAAGAAGAAGATGAGGAAACGAAAGAGGATCAAGATCTCCACCAAGCTTTCGTTCTTCATCACCAATTCATCTCCAAGTTCATCACCAACCTTAGATCATCAAGATCCAAGTGTTACCTCCAAGTTTCTTGATTCATTGGAGTTATAAACACCTGGTATACCTTCTATTCTCTTTTCCTTACGTGAATTCAACCCCAAATCTCCAAGTTTACGTCGATCTAGAAAACCCTAGTTCGCTAGTTCTGCGAAGTGCGGACTAGTCCGGCCTTCTGTAGACTAGTTCGATTTTCCTGGGTAAATTGTGTTGAATTGATTCTAAAAGTAGATCTAATCAAATCCAAACCTGTATAAACTTGTAAAAAGCTATTAGAACTAGTTAGTGATCATTAAAAGCAATCTATTAACAAGTTCTACCTTGCATTTGCATTAATCATGCATGTCATGTCATATTGAGTAATATTTGTGCACTCTTTGATTGTGTTTCTTGTCTTGTATGTTTATTGTGTGGATTAGACGGATTTGCACTAGAGAGTGCCGCGGAGGATCTACAACACCAAGAGTTTGAAGGCTTTGACCCTAATCAACCGCAAGAGCAAGGCAAGTGTCCTTGAAGCATATTGATCCTGTTTTTAAAATAAATGTTTTGTTTGCAAACTGCATGCTTGTGTTAATTTGATGGGAATCTTATGGTAGGAAGTTTACTACCGTTGTTTGACCACCCTTGTCGCCTGGAAATTATGGTAGAGAGTCGGGAAGGGCTTTTACCTTTTTGCTTCTCTTAATTAATTGGGATGGGAAAACAATAATACACATTAATGATGTATTTATGAGATTATGATTAACATGAACTGGTCAATATGATATGGTAATGGGTGATCTAAGCAAGCCTGGTATGTGGATGGATAGGATGTCATGGTGGTTTGCTTGCTTTACATCTAAGGACCGGTTCATGCGAGAATAAGCCAGGACTACAGTGCCACCACGAGGCCAAGTATGGGTGCGGCGTAGCTGATTAATTAGGGCTTTGCTAGTGCTGTTTGGACCATTGTGGATGCTCGGGGAAGGGGTAGTCGGATTGAGTTTGTTGATGATTGGTGGGACTACCCTGGGATCCGAATGGCTCAAGAGGGGACCCTTGGTTGAAGATGTGCTCAGTGGGAGACATCACCACAGGTGAAACCTTAGTGGGGTCTAAATAGGCTAGTAATCCCTTTGTAAAGGCTACTTTGTGATCTCTTGGCCACACACCGATGGAAGTGTGAGACGGCATAATAGAGGTTCTAGTTATTGAAAGGTGATGAAAACACAAACATGTGGGTAAAGCGGTACAAACTCTGCAGAGTCTAATAAAACTATCATGATAGCTGTGCTCCCAGTTTTGAGCACCTGGACAACTTCCATGATTAGAGGGAACTCGGTATTGGGATGTTATTGGTATGGTTATGGTTTGGTAATGGTTATGGCTGGTTATGGATTAATTTCTGGTATTGAATAACAATCAGCCCCACAAGCATCCACCGCCACCCCCGCCTCCTCATAACCGATTGGGAAAGTTTATTAGGACTAGGCCGCCAACCTTTGCTCAAGCTGCTGAACCTATGGATGCGGATGATTGGCTCAAGTCTGTGGAGAAGAAACATGCTATTGTCCAATGCAGTGACCGGGAGAAGGTGCTTTTCGCTTCTCATGAACTAGTTGGAGCAGCTGCGGATTGGTGAGATTCACTATGCAATGCTCATGAGAACCAAGAGAGAATTACCTGGGCGGAATTCAAGGAGGGTTTCCGTTCTCATTATGTGCCGAAAGGTGTTATGATCTTGAAGCGGCAAGAATTTGAGAACTTAAGGCAAGGAAGATCAAGCGTGAGTGAATATCTCAATAAGTTCACTCAACTCTCAAGATATGCGCCTGAGGATGTTAGTGGGGACAGCCGGAAGCAATACTTGTTCATGAGAGGCTTGAACAATGAGATCCAAGTGCAACTACTCAACTGTGATTATGCCAATTTTCGGAAGCTTGTGGACAAAGCAATTGTGGTTGAGAACAAGATTCGTGAGATGGAGCAAGACAATGAGAGGAAGGCGCCATATCAAGGACAACAACAAGGAAGTAATGTGAGCCCTCGCCTTGCACCACCTAATGCGCCATATTACAGCTCCTCTACTCCTGCTCAACGCCCTGGTTATGCACCGCACCCAACTCAGTTTGTGCAGCAGCGCCCTGTCATGCAAGCACCTAGGTCTCCAATGCCTTTTGCACCTCGTGCTAACTTTCCTGGTGCCAATGCTCAAAACCAAGCTCGTCCCAATAATTCTGGTGGAGTTAAGAAGTGCTATACTTGTGGAGAAGCTGGACACTTTGCGCATCAATGTCCTAAGTCAGGCCTTGGTCAAGGAAGCAATGCACCGAGGCAAAATCCAAGACCCAATGGAGGACAGCCACAAGGGAATCTTGGACAGCAGAATTTTGCTCATGGCAATATGAACCATGTCTCTACGGAGGATGCTCAACAAGCGGATGACGTGGTCATTGGTATGTTTCTCGCTAACTCCAACCCCGCGACTATGTTATTTGATTCTGGAGCATCGCATTCATTCATTGCATCGAAGTATGTTGCCAAGTATAGTTTGCCTATCTCTCATATGAAGTTTACTCTGTTGGTTAAGTCTCCTGGAGGAGAGATGAGGAAAAATATAGTATGTCCAAAAGTAAGCCTTAGAATAAGGGGGTAGACTTTTCCGCCAACCTCATTGTTTTGGATTCTCAAGGATTGGACATTATACTTGGTATGGACTAGTTGAGGAAGCACAATGGAGTTATTGAGTGTTCCACGAAGACGGTGAAGTTGACTAATGAAGAAGGGATCACCGTAGAATTTGAAGCAACTCAACATGCACCGTAGAAATTGGAGCTGAATCACATGGATGGTACTGCAATTGAGGAGATTCCGGTGGTGTGTGAATTTTTGGATGTTTTTCTGGACGAGTTGCCAGGTATGTCACCCGATCGAGGCATTGAGTTTGTTATTGATTTAATACCTGGAACTGCACCTATAGCTAAGAGGCCGTATAGGATGCCTCCTATGGAATTAGTGGAGCTCAAGAAGCAAATTCAAGAGCAACTAGATAAAGGTTTTATTCTCCCAAGCTCTTCACCTTGGGGAGCGCCTGTGCTGTTTGTGGACAACAAGGATGGAACCCAAAGGATGTGCGTAGATTACCGAGCTCTCAACGAGGTAACAATCAAGAACAAGTACACCTTGCCATGCATAGAAGACTTGTTTGATCAGATGAAGGGTTCTTGTATCTTCTCTAAGATTGATTTGAGGTCGGGATACTTTCAAATGAAGATTAGACCATCGGACATACCCAGGACAACTTTTAGTACGCGGTATGGATCTTATGAGTACACCGTGATGTCCTTTGGATTGACCAATGCACCTGCCTACTTTATGTACCTCATGAATAAGGTCTTCATGGAGTACTTGGATAGATTCGTTGTGGTGTTTATTGATGACATTATGGTCTACTCGAAGGATGAGAAGGAACATGAGGAACACTTGAGGCTTACATTGCAGAAATTGAGGGAGCATCAATTGTATGCCAAGTTCAACAAGTGTCAGTTTTGGTTGAGAGAGGTGTCATTTTTGGGCCATATCATCTCAGGAGGAGGAGTATCGGTTGACCCTGGAAAAGTGAGAGATGTGTTGAAGTGGGAGCCCCCGCAAAATGTAAAGGATATTAGGAGTTTTCTTGGGATGGCTGGATATTACCGTAGATTCATCAAGGACTTTTCCAAGATAGCCAAGCCTATGACGGAGTTGCTAATGAAGGGAAAGGCGTTCCAATGGACTGAAGCTTGTCAAAACAGTTTTGAGGAGTTAAAGAAGAGGTTGACAACAACCCCAGTTTTGATATTGCCGGATGTAAGCAAGAGTTTCGATATTTATTGCGACGCATTGAGACAAGGACTTGGATGTGTGCTCATGCAAGAAGGTCAAGTGGTCGCCTATGCGTCAAGACAACTGAAGAAACATGAGTAGAATTACCCAACGCATGATTTGGAACTCACAGTCGTGGTACATGCATTGAAGATTTGGAGGCACTATATTCTTGGACATAGGTGTGAAATTTATACGAATCATAAGAGTTTGAAGTATATTTTCACACAAACAGATCTGAATTTGAGGCAACAGAGATGTTTGGAGCTCATCAAGGATTATGACTTGGGAATCAATTATCATCCAGGAAAGGCTAATGTTGTGGTCGATGCATTGAGTAGGAAAGGAGTAAGTCATCAACTCATGGTTCGAGAATTGCCATTCGAGTTATGCAGGGAGTTTGAACGGTTGAATCTTTGATTCGTGAATGAGATGGGAATAATGGAGTTAAATCCAACCTTGGAGCAAGAAATTCGAGAAGCACAAACCACGGATGAGGAGATCAAGGAAATCAAGGAAAGGACCGAGGAAGTGAGAGAATTCAGATTTGATGAAGACGAACATGGTACCTTATGGCTTGGAAAAAGGATTGTCGTGCCCAATGTGAAGCATATTCGGGAGACAATACTAAAGGAGGCACATGACTCACCATACTCGATTCACCCTGGTTGCACAAAAATGTACAAAGACTTGAAGACTTGCTATTGGTGGGATAGCATGAAAAAGGACATAGCTGAATATGTGGCATTGTGTGATCTGTATCAACGAGTCAAGGCAGAACATCAAAGGACAGTTGGATTATTGCAACCATTGAAGATCCCAGAATGGAAGTGGGAAGAAATTGGAATGGACTTCATAGTTGGGTTACCACGTTCTCGGTCCGGGTATGACTCAATTTGGGTAATTGTGGATCGCTTAACCAAGTCAGCTCATTTTGTCCCTGTGAAGACCAAATATACATCTGCACAATTGGCCGAAATATACATGGAGCATATTGTGTGTCGACACGGAGTACCGAAGAAGATAGTCTCGGATAGTGGTTCTCAATTTACCTCCAGATTTTGGTAGAAATTGCATGAAGCATTGGGAACAAGGTTGAATTTTAGCTCAGCATATCACCCTCAAACGGATGGACAAACCGAGAGAACCAATCAGATTTTAGAGGACATGCTAAGAGCTTGTGCTTTAAAGCATGGGAAAGGTTGGGAAAAAAGCTTGCCATACGCGGAATTTTCATACAACAATAGTTACCAAGCAAGCTTGAAAATATCACCATATGAAGCGCTTTATGGGAGGAAGTGTAGGACACCTTTGTTCTGGAATGAGGCGGGAGAAACTCAAGTATTTGGTCCGGATGTGTTGCAAGAAGCCGAAAAGCAAGTCCAAATGATTCGTGAAAACTTGAGGGCTGCCCAGTCAAGACAAAAATGCTATGCGGACAATAGGAGAAGGAAATTATGCTTTGAAGTGGGAGATTTTGTTTACCTCAAGGTGTCACCAATGAGAGGTCATAAGAGGTTTAACATAAGAGGCAAACTAGCACCTCGTTATATTGGACCATTCAAGATTTTGGACAAAAGAGGAGAAGTAGCGTATAAGTTGGAGATGCCAGCTCATCTTTCGGGCGTCCATGATGTCTTTCATGTTTCCCAGCTCAAGAAATGCTTGAGAGTACCGGAAGAACAAGTGCCAATAGAAGGATTGGAACTAGAGGAAGATTTGACTTATGCCGAGCAACTAGTCAAAATCTTGGAAACCAAGGAGAGAGTCACAAGGAACAAGGTAATTCTATAGTGTAAAGTTCAATGGAAGCACCACACCGAAAAAGAAGCAACGTGGGAATTGGAGGATGATCTCAAGAAGGAATTTCCCTATCTCTTCTCTTCTGCGTCGAATCTCGAGGGCGAGATTCATTTTAAGGGGGGTAGGTTTGTAACACCCTCATTTTCATGCATCATGCCTTGCATACACTCATATACATGTTTAACATTAACCCACAACAAGAGGAACGAGTTTAAATTTGATTTGGAGCATTTAAAATTGATTTGGAACAAAACCGCACTTAAAATACAGGAAAGTGCGGACTAGTCCGATTTTGCTAAGGACTAGTCCGATTTCTCTCTAACTAAAAACGGACTTGTCCGTTTTTGCTGCAGACTAGTCCGATTTTGCCTCTGGAAACTTTCGGAGTTGTCCGATTTTGTGCAGACTAGTCTGATATTCCAAGAATCCTTGAAAATTTGTTAAGTCCCTGGACTTTTCCGGACTAGTCCAGTGTTCTAGTGGACTTTCCGTTTTCCTCTCTGACTAAAGTCGGACTTGTCCGATTTTTTGCCACACTTGTCCGATTTTCTCTCTGCACATTTTCGGACTAGTACAGTCCTTTTTGGACTTGTCTGATATTTCGCGACTCTGAGTTGATATTTTGTTTTACGACTTGTTTCTTGGGTTTCACGTTAAGTGGGCCTAGGGATGTCGTGCCTAACTCTTTTAGAGGCCATGTGGGACCCTAACTCGGCCTCTACTCCTCTCAAACTCGAAATCCATCTAACCCTATCCTCCACCTCTATATAAACAACCCCACCCCTTGGCTTGACATCTATTTGTCACTTTTCCACACCACCCAAACTCTATTTCGTGGAGAGCCACCACCAAGGAGGCAGGAGGAGATCCCAAGCAAGAAGAAGAAGAGGAGGAAACGAAAGTGGATCAAGATCCCCACCAAGCTTTCATTTTTCATCACCAATTCATCTCCAAGTTCATCACCAACCTTAGATCATCAAGATCCAAGTTTTACCTCCAAGTTTCTTGATTCATTGGAGTTCTAAACATCTGGTATACCTTCTATTCTCTTTTCCTTACGTGAATTCAACCCCAAATCTTGAAGTTTACGTCGATCTAGAAAACCCTAGTTTGCTAGTTCTGCGAAGTGCGGACTAGTCTGACCTTCTACAGACTAGTCCGATTTTCTTGGGTAAATTGTGTTGAATTGATTCTAAAAGTAGATCTAATCAAATCCAAACCTGTATAAACTTATAAAAAGCTATTAGAACTAGTTAGTGATCTTAAAAGCAATCTATTAACAAGTTCTACCTTGCATTTGCATTAATCATGCATGTCATGTCATATTGAGTAATATTTGTGCACTCTTTGATTGTGTTTCTTGTCTTGTATGTTTATTGTGTGGATTAGACGGATTTGCGCTAGAGAGTGCCGCGGAGGATCTACAACACCAAGATTTTGAAGGCTTTGAACCTAATCAACCGCAAGAGCAAGGCAAGTGTCCTTGAAGCATATTGATCCTGTTTTTAAAATAAATGTTTTGTTTGCAAACTGCATGCTTGTGTTAATTTGATGGGAATCCTATGGTAGGAAGTTTACTAGCGTTGTTTGACCACCCTTGTCGCCTGGAAATTATAGTAGAGAGTCGGGAAGGGCTTTTACCTTTTTGCTTCGCTTAATTAATTAGGATGGGAAAGCAATACTACACATTAATGATGTATTTATGAGATTATGATTAACATGAACTGGTCAATACGATATGGTAAGGGTGATCCAAGCAAGCCTGGTATGTGGATGGGTTGGATGTCATGGTGGTTTGCTTGCTTTAGATCTAAGGACAGGTTCATGTGAGAATAAGCCAGGACTACAGTGCCACCAGGAGGCCAAGTATGGGTGCGGCGTAGCTGATTAATTAGGGCTTTGCTAGTGCTGTTTGGACCATTGTGGATGCTCGGGGACGGGGTAGTCGGATTGGGTTTGTTGATGATTGGTGGGAATACCCTGGGATCCGAATGGCTCAAGAGGGGGCCCTTGGTTGAAGATGTGCTCAGTGGGAGACATCGCCACCGGTGAAACCTCAGTGGGGTCTAAATAGGCTAGTAATCCCTTTGTAAAGGCTACTTTGTGATCTCTTGGCCACACACCGATGGAAGTGTGAAACGGCATAATAGAGGTTCTAGTCATCGGAAGGTGATGAAATCACAAACACGTGGGTAAAGCGGTACAACCTCTGCAGAGTGTGTCTAAAACTATCATGATAGTCGTGCTCCTGGTTATGAGCAACTTTGACCATCACATGATTAGAGGGAACTCGGTATTGGGATGGTATTTGGGATGGTTATGGTTTGGTAATGGTTATGGATGGTTATGAATTAATTTCTGGTATTGAATATGGATATTGGTATGTGATGATGGATATGGAATATGGACTGGTATTATGATTTTAATTATGGTTTATGATGGGTTTATTTCACATACACATAATATATTGCTTTTCAAATGTTTTATTGTACTTTTCAGCACTTAGCCTTTATTACATTCGTCATTTGAATCAGCCACATGTCATACTTTCCACACTTGCTGAGTATGACATGTACTCACTCTTGCAATCCCACCAACAGTTGCAGGTCAGGATTGTGAGTCTAATGGCGATAATGCGGAGTTCTAGGCCGTGTCTACCATCATCTTTGTCTGTGGTGTTATTGGAGTTGCGCTATCCCTTATGCTTAGTTTTCTTAGTTGCTTAATTAGTTTATTTCCATTGCATTAGTTGAACTTGTCATTAATCTTCATTAGAGCTTGTATTTGAGAATATTTTGAATTGTGTAATAAAATTTGGTTAATTAATCTTGTTCTGTGGTAATTTTCTGTATATTCTTTTGGGAATGCACTCTTGTATGTGTGTTTAACGTCCTGGGCACACATATGCGTTCACTTGGTTCATTATCGGAACCGGGTGTCACAGATTGGTATCAGAGCCACAGGTTGACCGTAGGACGCAGCCTAGATAGAATGGACACTTTAGAGCGCATAGTAGCACTCAAGAATTGATGTTTTTTTTGTTTGGTGTGCTGTTTGCTATATATATATTGTTTGCTCGTGTGCTTAATAGAGGATTTTGGGATGCTTTAGCATTGCCATGTCCACCTAGACTAGTATAGCTAGTTGTTTAGTTTCATATCCCTTGATGCATTTAGTTGGGGACGTTTCTAAATTCTTACCTATTGCTTTTCTTCAGATGGTGAGGACTCGCAATCAGAGGGATGTCAATGATGAGGAGGAGAACCATGGAGTACCCCAGAACAACAATGGACAAGGACATGCTCATGGACCTATCAATATTGAGCAGCTAATGGCTATGCAGAACCAGCTCATGCAAACCATGATACAAACTATGGGACAGCTGCAGATGGTAACATCAACAATCAGCCCCACATGCCTCTACCGCCACCCCCTCCTCCTCATAACCGGTTGGGAGAGTTTATGAGGACTAGGCCGCCGACCTTTGCTCAAGCTGCTGACCCTATGGATGCCGATGATTGGCTCAAGTCCGTGGAGAAGAAACTTGCTATTGTCCAATGCAGTGACCGGGAGAAGGTCTTATTTGCTTCTCATCAACTAGTTGGAGCAGCTGCGGATTGGTGGGATTCTTTATGCAATGCTCATAAAAATCAAGAGAGGATCACTTGGGCGGAATTCAAGGAGAACTTCCATTCTCATTATGTGCCGGAAGGTGTTATGATCTTGAAGAGACAAAAATTTGAGAACTTGAGACAAGGAAAATCAAGTGTGAGTGAATATCTCAATAAGTTCACTCAACTCTCAAGATACGCGCATGAGGATGTTAATCAGGACAACCGAAAACAATACTTGTTCATGAGGGGTTTGAACAATGAGATCCAAGTGCAATTGCTCAATTGTGATTATGTCAATTTCCAGAAGCTTGTGGACAAAGCAATTCTGGTGGAGAACAAGGTTCGCGAGATGGAGCAAGACAACAAGAGGAAGACGCCATACCAAGGACAACAAAAAGGAAGTAATGTGCGCCCTCACTTTGCGCCGCCCAATGCGCCTTACTTCAGCTCTTCTGCGCCTGCTCAACGCCCTGGATTTGCACCGCGCCCAACTCAGTTTGTGCAGCAGCGCCCTGTTATGCAAGCACCTAAGCCTCCAATGCCTTATGCACCCCATGCTAATTTTCCTAGTGCAAATGTTCAGAACCAAGCTCGCCCCAATAATTCTGGTGGAGTTAAGAAGTGCTATACTTGTGGAGAAGCTGGACACTTTGCACATCAATGTCCTAAGTCAGGCCTTGGTCAAGGAAGAAATGCGACGAGGCAAAACCCAAGACCCAATGGAGGACAGCCACAAGGGAATCGTGGACAGCAGAATTTTGCTCGTGGCAACGTTAACCATGTATCTACGGAGGATGCTCAACAAGCGGATGACGTGGTCATTGGTATGTTTCTCGCCAACTCCAACCCCGCGACTATGTTGTTTGATTCTGGAGCATCGCATTCATTCATTGCATCAAAGTATGTTGCCAAGTATAGTTTTCCTATCTCTCATATGAAGTTTACTCTATTGGTTAAGTCTCCTGGAGGAGAGATGAGGACAAATATAGTATGTCCAAAAGTAATCCTTAGAATAAAGGGGGTAGACTTCTCCGCCAACCTCATTGTTTTGGATTCTCAAGGATTGGACATTATACTTGGTATGGACTGGTTGAGGAAGCACAATGGAGTTATTGAGTGTGCCAAAAAGACGGTGAAGTTGACCAATGAGGAAGAGAATCGTTGTGCCTAATGTAAAGCATATTCGGGAGACAATATTAAAGGATGCACATGACTCGCTGTACTCAATTCATCTTGGATGTACAAAGATGTACAAGGACTTGAAGACATGCTATTGGTGGGCCAGCATGAAAAAGGACATAGCCGAATATGTTGCATTGTGTGATGTGTGCCAACGAGTTAAAGCTGAACATCAAAGGCCAGCAGGATTATTACAGCCATCAAAGATTCCAGAGTGGAAGTGGGAAGAGATTGGTATGAACTTTATAGTTGGATTGCCACATACACAATCTGGATATGACTTGATTTGGATAATTGTGGATCGATTAACTAAGTCAGCTCACTTCATTCCCGCCAAGACCATCTATAATGGAGAGAAATTGGCAGAACTGTATATGGGAAGAATAGTATGTTTTCATGGAGTTCCGAAAAAGATAGTCTCGGATAGAGGTTCTCAATTCACTTCCAGGTTTTGACAGAAATTGCATGAAGCTTTGGGAACAAGGTTGAATTTTAGTTCGGCATATCACCCTCAAACGGATGGACAAACCGAGAGGACCAATCAGATTTTGGAAGACATGTTAAGAGCTTGTGCTTTAAAGCATGGGAAAAGTTGGGACAAGAGCTTGCCGTATGCCGAATTTTCATACAACAATAGTTATCAAGCAAGCTTGAAAATATCACCCTATGAAGCACTATACGGAAGAAAGTGTAGGACACCTTTGTTTTGGAATGAAACAGGAGAGAACCAAGTATTTGGTCCTGATGTGTTACAAGATGCTGAAAGGCAAGTTCAAATAATACAGGAAAACCTAAGGGCTGCTCAGTCGCACAAAAAGGTTATGCAGATAATAGGCGAAGGAATCTCGCATTTGAAATAGGAGATTTCGTATACCTCAAAGTGTCACCTATCCGAGGGCAACGCCGGTTTCACGTCAAAGGAAAACTGGCACCTCGCTATATCGGGCCATTTAAGATTGTAGACAAACGAGGAGAAGTAGCATATCGACTTGAGCTGCCGGCGTATCTCTCCGATGTACATGACATGTTTCACGTATCTCAATTCAAGAAGTGTCTGAGAGTGCCGGAAGAACAGGTGCCGATGGACGAGTTAGAACTTTAGGAGGATTTGTCCTATGTCGAGCAACCTATCAAGATCTTGGACGTGAAGGAAAGGGTCACGAGGAATAAGAGGATCTGTTGGTGCAAAGTGCAATGGAAACACCATACGGAAGCTGAAGCTACATGGGAACGTGAAAAAGACCTGAAGGCAGAATTCCCTCATCTTTTCTCCACGCTATCGAATCTCGAGGGCGAGATTCACTTTAAGGAGGGTAGGTTTGTAACACCCTAAATTTTCGCATCATGCATTGCATATATGTTCATGCATTAAACATTAGTAGAATAAAAGAAAGATAATAAAACATAAAACATACTTATACAAATATGAGTAGCAAAAGAAGAAAAAAAATAATAGCATAAATAATAAATAATAATATATATAATAATAATACTTATATATGTAAAGAAAAAATATATAAATAATAATAATATAAAGAATAAATAAATAATATAAAAAAGAAAAAAAAGAGGCAACCGTCGGCCCGGCCGACAGCCCATCCAGCGCCCGACGCCCCGCGCGACCGCGCGGGCCCCGCAGCACGCGCCCAGCCCCACCCAGCGCGCCCTCCCGCCCGAGCCGCCCTAGCACCTGGCCCCTCGCGCGACCCCACCCCGATGCCCCGCTCGCGCGCCCAATCCCGCGCCCTGCGCTCGGTCACGCGCCGACCGACTGCCCCGCCCGCGCGTCCCTGGCCGACTCGGTCGTGGGCCACGTGCCTGCCTCGATCGATCCCTCCCTGCCCCGCACCTATAAATACGGCTGTAGGGCATCGTATTCCTCCAACGCCAGAAAAACAGTGCCGCCACCATAGAAAAAAACCCTAGCTCGGTAGGGAAAAGAACAGAGGCACCAGGAGCTGCGCCGCCAGAGGAAGAAGAAGGAAAAAAGGAAGAGAAGAGGAGGGTGTTGTCGTCCATCGGAGATCGTCGTTGTCGTGCCTCCGGAGGACCGTTGTGCCATTCGCTTCGTCTACACGTCGCCATCGTCCTGCACTCTTCGAAGCCGTCACGTCTACGGTAGGATTCATTTTTCCGATGCGAATTTTAGCGACGCAATAGATCTAATAGACGTAAATTGATTTTAGTTGCATCGTCTTTTTATTTTCAGCAGCATTAATTCTCGCTAAAACCCCTGTAAACTCATATGAACACGTATGAACTAGTTGCATCTAATGAATAAACAACCATAATTAATTAATAATTGATCTTTGCATGCATGCATATCATCACATGTTGGTTGACGCGTGTGCATCATGTTGATTTGTATTTTTTTTCTTGTATGTGTGATCACGAGTAGAGGGAAGTGCTCAAGAGGTCGTGTATGAGGATTTTCAGAACCAAGACTTTGAAGCGCTTGAGAAACCCTATCCGCCGGAGCAAGGCAAGTGTCCTTAAAGCATATTGATCCTGTTTTAAAATAAATGCTTTGTTTGCAAAATTGCATGCATGTGTCAATTTGATGGGAATCCTATGATAGGAAGTTTACTAGCTTTGTTTAACCACCCTTGTCACCTGGGATATATGGTAGAGAGTCGGGATGGGATTTTTACCTTTTTGCTTTGCTTAATCAACTGGGATGGGAAAACAACTATACCACTCAATTTAATTATGCATGGATGAGACTATGGTTAACATGAACTGGTTAAATATGATATGGTAATGAGTGATCTAAGAAAGCCTGGTATGTGGATGGGTTGGACGTTATGGTCGTTTTGCTTGCTTTAGATCTAAGGACCGGTTCGTGGAGCGACCATCCAGGATTTACAGTGCCACCACGAGGCCAAGTATGGGTGCGGCATAGCTGATTAATTAGGGCTTTGCCAGTGCTATTTGGACCATTAGAGATGCTCGAGAAAGGGGTAGTCGGATTGGGTTTGTTGATGATTGGTGGGACTACCCTAGGATCCGAATGGCTCAAGAGGGGGCCCTTGGTTGAAGATGTTCTCAGTGGGAGACATCGCCACCGGTGAAACCTCAGTGGGGTCTAAATAGGCTAGTAATCCTTTTGTAAAGGCTACTTTTTGATCTCTTGGCCACACACCAATAGAAGTGTGATACGACATAATAGAGGTTATATTCATCGAAAGGTGATGAAATCACAAACACGTGGGTAAAGCGGTACAACCTCTGCAGAGTGTGTCTAAAACTATCATGATAGCCGTGCTCCCGGTTATGAGCAACCTAAACCCTCACATGATTAGAGGGAACTCGGTATTGGATGGTATTTGGGATGGTTATGGTTTGGTAATGGTTATGAATTAATTTCTGGTATTGAATATGGATATTGGTATGTGATGATGGATATGGAATATGGACTGGTACTATGATTTTAATTATGGTTTATGATGGGTTTATTTCACATACACATAATATATTGCTTTTCAAATGTTTTACTGTACTTTTCAACGCTTAGCCTTTATTACATTCATCATTTGAATTAGCCACATGTCATACTTTCCAGACTTGTTGAGTATGACATGTACTCACTCTTGCAATCCCCCCCCCCAACAGTTGCAGGTCAGGATTGTGAGTTTAATGGCGATAATGAGGAGTTCTAGGCCGTTTCTACCGTCATATTTGCCTGTGGTGTTATTGGAGCTACACTATCCCTTATGCTTAGTTTACTTAGATGCTTAATTAGTTTATTTCTGTTGCATTAGTTGAACTTGTCACTAATCTTCATTAGAGCTTGTATTCGAGAATATTTTGAATTGTGTAATAAAATTTGGTTAATTAATCTTGTTCTGTGGTAATTTTCCGTATACTCTTTTGTGAATGCACTCGTGTATGTGTGTTGAACGTCCTGGGCACACATATGCGTTCACTTGGTTCATTTTTGGAACCGGTGTCACAGATTGGTGGGACTACTGTCGGTGTTTGGATCCGGCAGATCTCCCGACACTACCTTTGGTAGTTCGAGGAGTTGTAGTTCAGTAATGGGCGTGCAGAGATTCAAGAAGGTGAAAGACAAGTGTACACAGAGATTTACGTGGTTCGGGCCGCCTGAGCGTAATACCCTACTCCACAGGGTGTTTTGGTGATGTATTAAGAGTGTGAGTCTAGAAGAAGCTCTAGAAGAAGAAGCTCGACTAGCTCAGGGAGTTCAGTAGTGGTCTGGAACCATCCCTTATGTATCGACCAGTCCTTTTATAGTACAAGGACTAGTCGTTACACCGTTAGCCTAGCACGACAGATGGCCCTGACGGTTACACATGCTTGATACACAATTAATGACGTTAATTACCATTAATAGCCTGGTAACGGGCCTTAACAGTGTTGTTACCAATATTAAGGGCCATCCGATCGTGTGTCATTAATATGGTATTAATGACACTTAATCGGGTATTGAAGTCTTTGATTGATCCTTGAAGGTCCAGAGCCGTTGGGGGGTCCACCGGCCTGATAGTTGAAGTTGAAGGTCTGGAGGTTGCCACGTGGCAGCTCTGGAGCTTACCATCGTGGACGGGTAGGTCCGGTGCTGTTGGACACGTGTCAGTACTGGAGCTTCCCTCTGTCTGGGGTTAGGTCCGAGGGTGCCATACTGGTATTCCGACCGGAGCTTCCCATGTGTGGGTGTTAGCTCTGGTCTTATGATACACGTGGCAGCCCTGGGTCTAACCATGTTGGGGAAGCAGGTCCAGTTACGCCTGACATGTGGGGCCTTCGGAGGTCTTCAAATCTGGTAGATAGAGTTTCCTCCTTTGCAATCCCAAGGGGTATCCGGTACGGAGGGTACCGACAACTACCCTGGGATCCGAATGGCTCAAGAGGGGGCCCTTGGTTGAAGATGTGGTCTGTGGGAGACATCACCACCGGTGAAACCTCAATGGGGTCTAAATAGGCTAGTAATCCCTTTGTAAAGGCTATTTTGTGATCTCTTGGACACACACCAACAGAAGTGTGTAATGTGACCGATGGGTCATGGGCATAAGGTTCTTAGTCACCGAAAGGTGATGAAATCACAAACACGTGGGTAAAGCGGTACAAACTCTGCAGGGTCTAATAAAACTATCATGATAGTCGTGCTCCCGGTTATGAGCACCTGGACAACTTCCATGATTAGAGGGAACTCGGTATTGGGATGGTATTTGGGATGGTTATGGTTTGGTAATGGTTATGGATGGTTATGGATTAATTTCTGGTATTGAATATGGTTATTGGCAAATGGTGAAATCTGGAATTATTGATGAGGATGGTGAATTATGGACTGGTATTATGATATTACTTATGGATTATGATGGGTTTATTTCATGTACATGTAACATATATTGCTTTTCAAATGTTTTAATGTACTTTTCAGCACTGAGCCATTATTATATTTGTCATTTGAATCAGCCACATATTATACTTTCCACACTTGCTGAGTACGACATGTACTCACTCTTGCAACCCCCCCCCCCCCAATAGTTGCAAGTCAGGATTGGGAGTTTAATTGCGATAATGCGGAGTTCTAGGCTATGTATACCTTCAGCTTTGCCTGTGGTGTTGATTGGAGTTGCGCTATACCCTATTGCTTATGCTGCCTAGCTGTTTAGTTTGCTTATTTAGTTTATTTCCGCTGCATTAGTTGAACTTGTCATTAATCTTCATAGGAGCTTGTATTCGAGGATAATATGGTTTGTGTAATAAAATTTGGTTAATTAATCTTGTTCTATGGCAATTTTCTGTATACTCTTTTGTGAATGCACTCGTGTATGTGTGTTGAACTTCCTGGGCACACATATGTGTTAGCTTGGTTCATTTTTGGAATCGGGCGTCACAGGGAGCTATGCTCCGACGCCTGTGCCTGGCACGAGCAGTGAGGCTTCTCCAGTCGCCGTCCAAGAGGCACCTCTGACTGTTGTACCGGCAGACCAGACCACCGAGCCGGTTCAGGGGACCGTTGCCCTAGTGCCCGCATCTGACGTGGGTGGCGAAGCTCCTCGAGTCGCCATCCCAGAGGCACCTCTGTCTGCTACACCGGAGGCGAGGTTGGAGCCGACTTAGTGGGCTGAGGGTCCGACCTCCGAGGTTGTTGGTCCGGAAGATGGCTCCTTGGGAAATGGTGGTGCTGCCGCTTCAGATGGTGCCACAGCTTCCGCTCAGTCCCCGGAGAGAAGGCCCCCGGTACTAGTGGTCTAGCCTTCATCGCCGAAAGAGGAAGGAGTTCCCGAGATGGTTACCGGGAGGCCCTTGTTGACTTCAGCAGAGCCGAAGCGTATCTTTGACGTTGTGGCTTTGGCGTAGTCCAGCATTGACCTGGTGCAGACCAACCTCTGCTGGGCGTAGGAGGCCCTTGCTGCAGAGTGGGAGAGGCTCCAAATGAAGGGCGATCGCCTCCGGTCCTGGGAGGACATCTTGAGGTCCAGTATTGCAGATGCAAAGGCAAAGTACCAGCGGGAGGAAGAAGAGCTAGAGCTGAGGCACCGCTTGATGAAGGCCACAGACGCCATATCCCAGAAAATTCTAGCCGATGCCAAGGCGTCTAGCGAGGTGGTTGATGCCTGCCTGCGCACCCTCGAAGTGGGTCGAGAGGCCCACAATCGCTGCAAGGCTCTATTGCTGAGTGGGAGGCCACTGTTGCTGAGCAAGAGGCGGCAGCCCAGGCAATGATGGCTCAGGTCGAGGTAGAGCGGGTTAGGCTGCGGTCTCAAGCTGAAGACCTTGAGCTTTGGGAGCGCAGCTTAGCGCAGGACCAGGAGCAGCACCTAGCTGAGCGCCAGGAACTCCTCTTGCTAGATCTTGACGTTCGGACCCGAGAGTTGACTTCAGAGCATTGCGCTTGGGAGCTTGATCAGCAGGAGTTTCAACTGGCCCAACATATTGAAGCTGAGGGCAGGGCGGTGGCAGATATAGTGGCATCCCACGTCCTGGTGTGCTACAGGAGCGGGTACCTCGATTTGCCGTTGGAGCCAGTTTTTGAAGGCCCTATCGAGGAGCGCGAGGAGGCAGCAGCAGCGGAGGTTAAGGATGCCACCAAGCATGCCGAAGTGCAGTTCGCCAGTGTCGACTGTTGGAGTCGGCAGATCTCCTGACACTACTAAAGTGTTGAAGGAGTTTGTAGTTCGGTGTGGGCGCGCGGAGACTCAAGAAGGTGAATCACGATTGGACACAAGAGACACAGTGGTTTACGTGGTTCGGGCCGCCTGAGCGTAATACCCTACTCCACGGGTGTGTGGTGTTGTATTAGTTTATGTATGAAAGCTCACGTCAATGCGTGTGTGCCTGAGAGCGTTCGAGAGCCTCCCCTCGTGTATCGTCGGTCTGTCCTTTTATAGTACAAGGACAAACCGTTACAAGTTAGCCTGGCCCGACATGTGGCCCCGGCGGTTACTAGTATTGATACACGATTAATTGTTGTTAATAACCCTGTAACGGGCTCCGATAGTGCCGTTACAGGTGTTAAGATTGTCCGATTAAGCGTCATTAACATGGAATTAATGACAATTAATCGGGTCTTGAAGTCCACGGCTATCCTTTGAAGATCCGGAGTCGTTACAATGTCTTCCGGAGGTTTGAGGCGGCCAGCTCCGACGTTTGGACACGTGGCAGCTCCGGAGCTTGCTTGTGGGAAGCGGGGAGCTCCGGGGTGGCCTGGCACGTGTCAGGTCCGGAGCTTCTCTCGGTCAGGGGCTAAGTCCGGAGGTGCCATTTCGGTACCTAGCCCGGAGCTTCACCCTTGTGGGTAGTAGCTCCGGTCTGGCAGTACACGTGGCAACCTAGGGGTTAACCATGTTGGAGAAGCAGGTCCGGTTATGTCTGACAAGTGGGCCTCCGAGGGTCTTCAATTTGAGTAGACGTCCTTCCCTTGAGATCTTTGTAACCTCAGGGGGTGTATGGTTTTTAGGGTACCGACAGTGGCCCCCTGGACTTACCTCCGAGGAAAGTCACCGGGGTGAAGTCATTCCGTCGGAGGTGGGTCCATACTCGCGACTCTTGAACTGGGTCTTCAAGGGTCTTCGGAGGTACCATTGGCGGGACTTTACGGTTAAATCCCGACGCGTGGCGCACCTCAGGCGGCAGATAAGATCTTTGCCGTGCGGATCTCTCGCAATTGAAGGTCGCCGGTTCCCGATACGAAGACCGTATCGGTTCCGCGCGCCTTGTCAGGTCGCCGCCTTTGGGTTTCCTGCCTCGTGATGACAACTGTTCGCCTAGGTAAGAGCCTCGACTTGATCGTTAGGGTGGTCCCGGGCCCTCTTGTCATCGGCAGGGTTGAATTCTTGAGTAGTATCCTTGACTCCTCTGCAGTTTCCATCCAAGCGTTGCGAGGGCTTACTTAAGAAGGAAAGCGCACCGTCGGGAGTTCTTTACGCTTCCCATCTGTTCTTGCGCTCAAACTCCCAACTCATACTTTGCTCCTCTTCTCTTGCCTAGCTGTGCTGCGATGGAGTTGGGTCTGCGTGAGAGTCGCTTGAAGACTGACAGCGATTTGAAGAAGGTCCGGGCCCTCATGGGGTGGTCTTCGGACTTCTTCAACCGCTCGGTCCGCGCCGGCGGAGAGCTCCCCTTTGAAAAGGAGCACGCTGGCGAGATGGTGTACTTTTCCTCGTACGCCATGGTGGGGCTGATCCCACCGTTTTCTTCTTTCTTCTTGATGCTGCTGGACTTCTATGGTCTGCAGCTGTACCACCTTGGCCCTCACTCCATTCTCCTTGTGTCTATCTTTGTCCACTTCTGCGAGATGTGGGTGGGCATCCCTCCCTGCATCGAGCTCTTCCGAACCTTCTTCACCGTCCAAACCACCGGCCGAAGCGATGAGTATCTTGGCTTCTACTACTTCGTGAAGCGCAAGAAGTGCCCATTCAAGTACCTCCGGTCATTCCCTTCCGGGAAGTGGGATGACTGGAAGAAAGATTGGGTAGTCGTCCGGGTGGAGGAGCATGAGCGGTTGGAGTTGCCAGACGGTCTGCCCGGCATTGACACGTCAGTATGGAGCGAAGTTCCGGTGCTGGCGGCAGCTTTCGACCCTGTCCTGACCAGGATCCGCCAATGTGTGGAGGGAGGATTGACTCCCCAGGCGGTGTTCTGCAACTTCCTGTCCAACAGGTGGGCGCCGCTGAAGAGGAGGGAGAAGCTCGCCTGGGCCCTCAACAGCGTGATGGACGAGGACCGGGTTGAGACCGGGTTGAAGTCCAGCATGGTGGGGAAGACCTTGGAGTTTCATGTAACACCCTCATTTTCATGCATCATGCCCTACATGCACTCATATACATGTTTAACATTAACCCACATAAAGAGGAACGAGTTTAACATTGGTTCGGAGCATTTAAAATTGATTTGGAGCAAAACCGCACTTAAAACGCAGGAAAGTGCGGACTAGTCCGATTTTACTGAGGACTAGTCCGATTTCTCTCTGACTAAAAACGGACTTGTCCGTTTTTGCTGCGGACTAGTCCGATTTTGGCTCTGGAAACTTTCGGACTTGTCCGATTTTGTGCGTACTAGTCCGATATTCCATAAATCCTTGAAAATTTGCTAAGTCCCTGGACTTTTCCGGACTAGTCCGGTGTTCCAGCGGACTTGTCCGTTTTCCTTTCTGACTAAGATCGGACTTGTCCGATTTTTGGCCAGACTTGTCCGATTTTCTCTCTGGACGACTTCGGACTAGTCCGGTCCTGTCCGGACTTGTCCGATATTTCGTGACTCCGAGATTGACCTTTTGTTTTATGATTTGTTTCTTGGATTTCACGTCAAGTGGGCCTAGGGACGTCGTGCCCAACTCTTTTAGAGCCCATGTGGGACTCTAAACCGTCCTCTACTCATCCCAAAACTCGAGATCCATCTAACCCTAGCCTCCACTCCTATATAAACAGCCCCACCCCTTGGTTTGACATCTATTTGCCACTTTTCCACCCACCCAAACCCTAATTCGTGGGGAGCCACCATCAAGGAGGGAGGAGAAGATCCCAAACAAGAAGAAGAAGAGGAGGAAACGAAGGAGGATCAAGATCTCCACCAAGTTTCGTCCTTCACCACCAATTCATCCCCAAGTTCATCACCAACCCTATATCATCAAGATCCAAGTGTTACCTCCAAGTTTCTTGGTTCATTGGAGTTCTAAACACCTGGTATACCTTCCATTCTCTTTTCCTTACGAGAATTCAACCCCTAATCTCCAATTCACGTCGATCTAGAAAACCCTAATCCGCTGATCTCGCAGAGTGCGGACTTGTCCGGTCCCAAGCGGACTAGTCCGATCTTTCTGGTTAAATTGTGTTGAATTAATTCTAAAATTTGATCTAATCGAATCCAAACCTGTATAAACTTGTTAAAATCTATTAGAACTAGTTAGTGATCATTAAAAGCAATCTAGTAACAAGTTCTACCTTGCATTGCATCAATCATGCATGTCATGTCATATTGAGTAATATTTGTGCACTCTTTGATTTTGTTTCTTGTTTTGTATGTTTATGGTGTGGATTAGACGGATTTGCGCTAGAGAGTGCCACGGAGGATCTACAACCTCAAGAGTTCGAAGGCTTTGACCCTAATCAACAGCAAGAGCAAGGCAAGTGTCCTTGAAGCATATTGATCCTGTTTTTAAAATAAATGTTTTGTTTGCAAAACTGCATGCTTGTGTCAAATTGATGGGAAATCCTATGGTAGGAAGTTTACTAGATTTGTTAAACCACCCTTGTCACCTGGAACTTATGGTAGAAAGAGTCGGGAAGGCTTTTTACTTTTTGCTTCGCTTAATCAACTGGGATGGGATACAACTATATCACTCAATTTAATTATGCATGGATGAGATTATGGTTAACATGAACTGGTTAAACATGGTATGGTAATGGATGATCTAAGCAAGCCTGGTATGTGGATGGGTTGGATGTTACGGTGGTTTGCTTGCTTTAGATCTAAGGACCGGTTCATGCGAGAATAAGCCAGGACTACAGTGCCACCACGAGGCCAAGTTATGGGTGCGGCGTAGCTGATTAATTAGGGCTTTGCTAGTGCTGTTTGGACCATTGTGGATGCTCGGGGAAGGGGTAGTCGGATTGGGTTTGTTGATGATTGGTGGGACTACCCTGGGATCCGAATGGCTCAAGAGGGGGCCCTTGGTTGAAGATGTGCTCTGCGGGAGACATCGCCACCGGTGAAACCTCAGTGGGGTCTAAATAGGCTAGTAATCCCTCTGTAAAGGCTATTTTGTGATCACTTGGCCACACACCAACGGAAGTGTGTAATGTGACCGACGGGTCATGGGCATAAGGGAGGTTCTTAGTCACCGAAGGGTGATGAAAACACAAACACGTGGGTAAAGAGGTACAAACTCTGCAGAGTTAACTAAAACTATCATGATAGCCGTGCTCCCGGTTATGAGCGCCTGGACAACTTCCATGATTAGAGGCAAATTGGAATTTGGTAATGGTTATGGTTATGGATGGTTATGGATTAATTTCTGGTATTGAATATGGTTATTGACGATGGTGAAATCTGGAATTATTTATGATGGTAATGAATTCAGTTTGGTATTATGGTATTACTTATGATTATGATGGTTTTGATTTATATAATTATAATATATTGCTTTCCAAATGTTTTAATGTACTTTTCAGCACTTTACCATTATTATTGTCGTCATTTGAATCAGCCGCATGTCATACTTTCCACACTTGCTGAGTACGACATGTACTCACTCTTGCAATCCCCCACCCCAACAGTTGCAGGTCAAGACTGGGATTTTAATGGCGATAATGCGGAGTTCTAGGCCGTGTCTACCGTCAGCTTTGCCTGTGGTGTTGATTGGTGCTGCGCATACATACCCTGTCGCTTATGCTGCATAGTTGCTTAGTTTGCTTAGTTGTTTAATTAGTTTATTTCCGCTGCATTAGTTGAACTTGTCATTAGTATTCATTAGAGCTTGTATTCGAGGATTTAATGAATTGTGTAATAAGAGTACTTATTTAATAATTTGAGCTGTGGTAATTTTCTGTATATCCTTTTGTGATTGCACTCGTGTATGTGTGATGAACATCCTGGGCACACATATGCGTTAGCTTGGTTCATTCTCGGAACCGGGCGTCACAGATTGGTATCAGAGCCACAGGTTGACCGTAGGATGCAGCCTAGATAGAATGGACACTTTAGGACACATAGGAGCACTCAGGAATCGATGTGTTCTTGCTTGGTGTGCTGTTTGCTATATATATTGGTTGCTTGTGGCTTAATAGAGGATTTTGGGATGCTTTAGCATTTCCATGTCCACCTAGGCTAGTGTAGCTAGTTGTTTAGTTTCATATCCCTTGATGCATATAGTTGGGGCGTTTTCTAATTCTTACCTACTGCTTTTCTTCAGATGGTGAGGACTCGCAACCAGAGGGATGGCAATGATGAAGAGGAGAACAATGGAGTGCCTCAAAACGACAATGGGCAAGGATCTACTCAGGGAGCTATCAACATCGAGCAGCTATTGGCCATGCAAAACCAGCTCATGCAGACCATGATACAGACTATGGGACAGCTGCAGGCTGGCAATATCAACAATCAGCCCCACATGCCTCCACCGCCACCCCCACCTCCTCATAACCGATTGGGAGAGTTTATGAGGACTAGGCCGCCAACCTTTGCTCAAGCCGCAGACCCTATGGATGCGGATGATTGGCTCAAGTCCGTGGAGAAGAAGCTAGCCATTGTCCAATGCAGTGACCGGGAGAAGGTGCTATTTGCTTCTCATCAACTCGTTGGAGCAGCTGCAGATTGGTGGGATTCTTATTGCAGTGCTCATGAGAATCAAGAGAGAATCACTTGGGCTGAATTCAAGGAGAATTTCCGTTCTCATTATGTGCCCGAGGGTGTTATGATCTTGAAGAGGCAAGAATTTGAGAATTTAAGGCAAGGAAGATCAAGCGTGAGTGAATATCTCAATAAGTTCACTCAACTCTCAAGATATGCGCCTGAGGATGTTAGCCGGGACAGCCGGAAGCAATACTTGTTCATGAGGGGATTGAACAATACGATCCAAGTACAATTGCTCAACTGTGATTATGTCAATTTCCAGAAGCTTGTGGACAAGGCAATTGTGGTTGAGAACAAGATCCGTGAGATGGAGCAAGAAATCAAGAGGAAGGCGCCATATCAAGGACAACAACAAGGAAGTAATGTGCGCCCTCGCTTTGCGCCACCCAATGCGCCTCATTACAGCTCCTCTATTCCTGCTCAGCGCCCTGGTTATGCACCGCGCCCAACTCAGTTTGTGCAGCAGCGCCCTGTCATACAAGCACCTAGGCCTCCGATGCCTTATGCACCTCGTGCTGATTTTCCTGGAGCCAATGTTCAAAACCAAGCTCGTCCCAATAATTCTGGTGGAGTTAAGAAGTGTTATACTTGTGGAGAAGCTGGACACTTTGCGAATCAATGTCCTAAGTCGGGCCTTGGTCAAGGAAGCAATGCATCGAAGCAAAACCCAAGACCTAATGGAGGACAGCCACAAGGAAGCCGTGGACAGCAAAATTTTGCTCGTGGCAACGTGAACCATGTCTCTACGGAGGATGCTCAACAAGCGGATGACGTGGTCATTGGTATGTTTCTCGCCAACTCCAACCCCGCGACTATGTTATTTGATTCTGGAGCATCGCATTCATTCATTGCATCAAAGTATGTTGCCAAGTATAGTTTGCCTATCTCTCATATGAAGTTTACTCTGTTGGTTAAGTCTCCTGGAGGAGAGATGAGGACAAATATAGTATGTCCAAAAGTAAGCCTTAGAATAAGGGGGGTAGACTTCTCCGCCAACCTCATCGTCTTAGATTCTCAAGGGTTGGATATTATACTTGGTATGGACTGGTTGAGGAGGCACAATGGGGTTATTGAATGTGCCACAAAGACAGTGAAGTTGACCAATGAGGAAGGGATAACTGTAGAATTTGAAGCATCTCAAACCTCACCGAAGCAATTGGAATTGAATCATATAGACGGTGCCGCAATTGAGGAGATTCCGGTTGTATGTGAATTTTTGGATGTGTTTCCGGATGAGTTGCCAGGTATGCCACCCGATCGAGACATTGAGTTTGTTATTGATTTAATACCTGGAACTGCACCTATAGCTAAGAGGCCGTATAGGATGCCTCCTATGGAATTAGCGGAGCTCAAGAAACAAATTCAAGAGCAATTAGAGAAGGGTTTTATTCGCCCTAGCTCTTCACCCTGGGGAGCGCCCGTTTTATTTGTGGACAAGAAGGACGGATCCCAAAGGATGTGCGTGGATTACCGAGCTCTCAACGAGGTAACAATCAAGAACAAGTACACCTTGCCACGCATAGAAGACTTGTTTGATCAGATGAAGGGTGCTTGTGTCTTCTCTAAGATTGACTTGAGGTCGGGATACTTTCAAATGAAGATTAGACCATCGGACATACCCAAGACAGCTTTTAGGACACGGTATGGATCTTATGAGTACACCGTGATGTCTTTTGGATTGACAAATGCACCTGCCTACTTTATGTACCTCATGAATAAGGTCTTCATGGAGTACTTAGATAAGTTCGTTGTGGTGTTTATTGATGATATTATGATCTACTCGAAGGATGAGAAGGAACATGAGGAACACTTGAGGCTTACGCTGCAAAAATTGAGGGAGCATCAATTGTATGCCAAGTTCAACAAGTGCCAGTTTTGGTTGAAAGAGGTGCCATTTTTGGGTCATATAATCTCAGGAGGAGGAGTATCGGTTGACCCCGGAAAAGTGAGAGACGTGTTGAAGTGGGAACCACCGCAAAACGTCAAGGAAATAAGGAGTTTTCTTGGGATGGCTGGATATTACCGTCGGTTTATCAAGGATTTTTCCAAGATAGCCAAGCCTATGACGGAGTTACTAATGAAGGGAAAGGCATTCCAATGGACTCAAGCTTGTCAAGAGAGTTTTGAGGAGTTGAAGAAACGGTTGACAACAGCCCCAGTTTTGGTATTGCCGGATGTAAGCAAGAGTTTTGACATTTATTGCGATGCATCAAGACAAGGGCTGGGATGTGTACTGATGCAAGAAGGTCAAGTGGTCGCCTATGCGTCGAGACAATTGAAGAAACATGAGCAGAATTACCCCACACATGATCTTGAACTAGCAGCCGTGGTACATGCATTGAAGATTTGGAGACACTATATTCTTGGACATAGGTGTGAAATTTATACGGATCACAAGAGTCTTAAGTATATTTTCACACAGACAGATCTGAATTTGAGGCAACGAAGATGGTTGGAGCTCATCAAAGATTATGATTTGGGGATCAACTATCATCCGGGAAAAGCCAATGTAGTGGCCGATGCTTTGAGTAGAAAGGGAGTAAGTCATCAACTCACGGTTCGAGAGTTACCATTCGAGTTATGTAAGGAGTTTGAACGGTTGAACCTCGGGTTTGTAAATGAGATGGAGATGATGGAGTTAAATCCTACCTTGGATCAAGAAATTCGAGAAGCACAAACCATGGATGAGGGGATCAAGGAAATCAAGGAAAGAATCAAAGAAGGAAGAGAATTCAGATTTGATGAAGACGAACATGGTACCTTATGGCTTGGAAAGAGAATCGTTGTGCCTAATGTAAAGCATATTCGGGAGACAATATTAAAGGAGGCACATGACTCACCTTACTCGATTCACCCCGGTTGTACGAAGATGTACAAGGACTTGAAGACTTGCTATTGGTGGGATAGCATGAAAAAGGACATAGCTGAATATGTAGCGTTATGTGATGTGTGTCAACGAGTCAAGGCGGAACATCAAAGGCCGGCCGGACTATTGCAACCGTTGAAGATTCCGGAATGGAAGTGGGAAGAAATTGGTATGGACTTCATAGTTGGGTTACCACGTACTCAGTCCGGGTATGACTCAATTTGGGTAATTGTGGATCGCTTAACTAAGTCAGCTCATTTTGTCCCTGTGAAGACCAAGTATACAGCTGCACGATTGGCCGAAATATACATGGAGCATATTGTGTGTCGACATGGAGTCCCTAAGAAGATAGTCTCGGATAGAGGTTCTCAATTTACCTCCAGATTTTGGCAAAAATTGCATGAAGCTTTGGGAACGAGGTTGAATTTTAGTTCAGCATATCATCCTCAAACGGATGGACAAACCGAGAGGACCAATCAGATTTTGGAGGACATGTTAAGAGCTTGTGCTTTAAAGCATGGGAAAAGTTGGGACAAAAGCTTGCCATACGCGGAATTTTCATACAACAATAGTTACCAAGCAAGCTTGAAAATGTCGCCATATGAAGCGCTTTATGGGAGGAAGTGTAGGACACCTTTATTCTGGAATGAGGCAGGAGAAACTCAAGTATTTGGTCCGGACGTGTTGCAAGAAGCCGAAAAGCAAGTCCAAATAATTCGTGGAAACTTGAGGGCTGCCCAATCAAGGCAAAAAGGCTATGCGGATAATAGGAGAAGGAAATTAGCCTTTGAAATAGGAGATTTTGTTTACCTCAAGGTGTCACCAATGAGAGGTCATAAGAGGTTTAACATAAGGGGTAAGCTCGCACCTCGTTATATTGGGCCATTCAAGATTTTGGACAAAAGAGGAGAAGTAGCATATAAGTTGGAGATGCCAGCTCAACTTTCAGACGTACATGATGTGTTTCATGTTTCCCAGCTCAAGAAGTGTTTGAGAGTACCGGAAGAACAAGTGCCAATGGAAGAATTGGAACTAGAGGAAGATTTGACGTATGCTGAGCAACCGGTCAAAATCTTGGAAACCAAGGAGAGAGTCACAAGGAACAAGGTGATTCGATGGTGTAAAGTCCAATGGAAGCACCATACCGAAAAAGAAGCAACTTGGGAGTTAGAAGATGATCTCAAGAAGGAATTTCCCCATCTCTTCTCTTCCGCGTCGAATCTCGAGGGCGAGATTCATTTTAAGGGGGGTAGGTTTGTAACACCCTCATTTTCATGCATCATGCCCTACATGCACTCATATACATGTTTAACATTAACCCACATAAAGAGGAACGAGTTTAACATTGGTTCGGAGCATTTAAAATTGATTTGGAGCAAAACCGCACTTAAAACGCAGGAAAGTGCGGACTAGTCCGATTTTACTGAGGACTAGTCCGATTTCTCTCTGACTAAAAACGGACTTGTCCGTTTTTGCTGCGGACTAGTCCGATTTTGGCTCTGGAAACTTTCGGACTTGTCCGATTTTGTGCGTACTAGTCCGATATTCCATAAATCCTTGAAAATTTGCTAAGTCCCTGGACTTTTCCGGACTAGTCCGGTGTTCCAGCGGACTTGTCCGTTTTCCTTTCTGACTAAGATCGGACTTGTCCGATTTTTGGCCAGACTTGTCCGATTTTCTCTCTGGACGACTTCGGACTAGTCCGGTCCTGTCCGGACTTGTCCGATATTTCGTGACTCCGAGATTGACCTTTTGTTTTATGATTTGTTTCTTGGATTTCACGTCAAGTGGGCCTAGGGACGTCGTGCCCAACTCTTTTAGAGCCCATGTGGGACTCTAAACCGTCCTCTACTCATCCCAAAACTCGAGATCCATCTAACCCTAGCCTCCACTCCTATATAAACAGCCCCACCCCTTGGTTTGACATCTATTTGCCACTTTTCCACCCACCCAAACCCTAATTCGTGGGGAGCCACCATCAAGGAGGGAGGAGAAGATCCCAAACAAGAAGAAGAAGAGGAGGAAACGAAGGAGGATCAAGATCTCCACCAAGTTTCGTCCTTCACCACCAATTCATCCCCAAGTTCATCACCAACCCTATATCATCAAGATCCAAGTGTTACCTCCAAGTTTCTTGGTTCATTGGAGTTCTAAACACCTGGTATACCTTCCATTCTCTTTTCCTTACGAGAATTCAACCCCTAATCTCCAATTCACGTCGATCTAGAAAACCCTAATCCGCTGATCTCGCAGAGTGCGGACTTGTCCGGTCCCAAGCGGACTAGTCCGATCTTTCTGGTTAAATTGTGTTGAATTAATTCTAAAATTTGATCTAATCGAATCCAAACCTGTATAAACTTGTTAAAATCTATTAGAACTAGTTAGTGATCATTAAAAGCAATCTAGTAACAAGTTCTACCTTGCATTGCATCAATCATGCATGTCATGTCATATTGAGTAATATTTGTGCACTCTTTGATTTTGTTTCTTGTTTTGTATGTTTATGGTGTGGATTAGACGGATTTGCGCTAGAGAGTGCCACGGAGGATCTACAACCTCAAGAGTTCGAAGGCTTTGACCCTAATCAACAGCAAGAGCAAGGCAAGTGTCCTTGAAGCATATTGATCCTGTTTTTAAAATAAATGTTTTGTTTGCAAAACTGCATGCTTGTGTCAAATTGATGGGAAATCCTATGGTAGGAAGTTTACTAGATTTGTTAAACCACCCTTGTCACCTGGAATTTATGGTAGAAAGAGTCGGGAAGGCTTTTTACTTTTTGCTTCGCTTAATCAACTGGGATGGGATACAACTATATCACTCAATTTAATTATGCATGGATGAGATTATGGTTAACATGAACTGGTTAAACATGGTATGGTAATGGATGATCTAAGCAAGCCTGGTATGTGGATGGGTTGGATGTTACGGTGGTTTGCTTGCTTTAGATCTAAGGACCGGTTCATGCGAGAATAAGCCAGGACTACAGTGCCACCACGAGGCCAAGTTATGGGTGCGGCGTAGCTGATTAATTAGGGCTTTGCTAGTGCTGTTTGGACCATTGTGGATGCTCGGGGAAGGGGTAGTCGGATTGGGTTTGTTGATGATTGGTGGGACTACCCTGGGATCCGAATGGCTCAAGAGGGGGCCCTTGGTTGAAGATGTGCTCTGCGGGAGACATCGCCACCGGTGAAACCTCAGTGGGGTCTAAATAGGCTAGTAATCCCTCTGTAAAGGCTATTTTGTGATCACTTGGCCACACACCAACGGAAGTGTGTAATGTGACCGACGGGTCATGGGCATAAGGGAGGTTCTTAGTCACCGAAGGGTGATGAAAACACAAACACGTGGGTAAAGAGGTACAAACTCTGCAGAGTTAACTAAAACTATCATGATAGCCGTGCTCCCGGTTATGAGCGCCTGGACAACTTCCATGATTAGAGGCAAATTGGAATTTGGTAATGGTTATGGTTATGGATGGTTATGGATTAATTTCTGGTATTGAATATGGTTATTGACGATGGTGAAATCTGGAATTATTTATGATGGTAATGAATTCAGTTTGGTATTATGGTATTACTTATGATTATGATGGTTTTGATTTATATAATTATAATATATTGCTTTCCAAATGTTTTAATGTACTTTTCAGCACTTTACCATTATTATTGTCGTCATTTGAATCAGCCGCATGTCATACTTTCCACACTTGCTGAGTACGACATGTACTCACTCTTGCAATCCCCCACCCCAACAGTTGCAGGTCAAGACTGGGATTTTAATGGCGATAATGCGGAGTTCTAGGCCGTGTCTACCGTCAGCTTTGCCTGTGGTGTTGATTGGTGCTGCGCATACATACCCTGTCGCTTATGCTGCATAGTTGCTTAGTTTGCTTAGTTGTTTAATTAGTTTATTTCCGCTGCATTAGTTGAACTTGTCATTAGTATTCATTAGAGCTTGTATTCGAGGATTTAATGAATTGTGTAATAAGAGTACTTATTTAATAATTTGAGCTGTGGTAATTTTCTGTATATCCTTTTGTGATTGCACTCGTGTATGTGTGATGAACATCCTGGGCACACATATGCGTTAGCTTGGTTCATTCTCGGAACCGGGCGTCACATTTCACCTCAAGAAATTCCAGCACGGCATCGACGTTGACGGAGATTACTTGACTCCGCCGCCGGCCTTCCTCCCTCTGAACGTGGAAGTTGAGTTCAGCAGGGAGCTCCGGCGAACGATGCCTGCGCTTGACGACCTTGGTGTCGTCGAGAGAAGATCAACCACCCGGTTGGCGATCCCCGGGTTGTCCGAAGACGGCTCCGCCCCTGTCCCACAGCCAAGAGCCGAGGTCATCGGCAAGGGCAAGGAGCTGGCGGAGGAGCCGGAGAGCCGGAAGAGGAAGCTGCGACATGCTGACGGAAGGTCCATCGGGCCTGCCACTTCCCCCCTGGTTCCCCCTCCTCAGGAAGGAAGATCCTCCGCCGCCGTGGCGACTGTCCCCGTGGTGGGGTCCTTCCGGAACGTTACTGTTCCGGCGGTGGGATCCTCCCGGAGTGCGACTGTCCCCGTGGTGGATCCCTCCTGTGGTGCTAGCTCCGGGCGCGCGACTCTGGCATCTAGAGGGGTGAGGGCCTCCAGGTCCAGGAGTTCCTCCCGATCAAGGAGAGCTCCGACCCGGGAAACGCCCGCGGCTGTGGCAAGTCCTGGGAGTCCTCCCGGAGCTCCTACGCCGACCGTGGCCAGCCCGGATCGTCCGGGAAAGAGGTTCCGCGCAAGCTGGTGCGCGAGCCTCCCAAGGTAATTTTTCTTTTTTACCTCGATTAACTTTTTAATTGTAGCATATGTTTGCTCAATTTCTTCGCTCTTCATCTGCAGCGTTCCCAAGAAGGGGAGTGAAGCTCCACCCTCAGCCACAGTGTCTGAGGCCGCGAGGGCTTCTGCTCCAGTCCCGGTGCCGCCCCAAGCGGAGGCTGCGACAGCTCCGGCGCCGGCTGTCGTGGTCATGGACCTCGACTCGTCTCCACAAGTTCCCGTGGTAGCGCCGGACAACGGGAATGAAGATGCGCCAGCGGCACCCGTCCCGGAAGTGGAAGCTCCGGGTCCTGGTGCTGCAGTAGTAGAAGCTCCGGCTGTTGAGTCGGAGGAAGTAGCAGTCCCGGCTTCGGAGCCGGAAAGTGCTGAAGCCCGGCGATTGAGCCGGAGGTGGCTGAAGCCCCGGCATGCGAGCTGGAAGTAGAAGTAGTTCCGGCAGTTGAGCCGGTTACTTCCGAAGCTCCGGCCGCAGAGCCGGTGATTGTTGGAGCGCCGGCCGTAGAGCCGGCGGCTGAAGAGGCGAGGGAGCTTGAGCCTCCCTCAGAAGAGGTGTCCCGGCCGGAGCCAGTAGCAGCTCCTGCTCCGGAGGCGACGACGTCGATGGTACCTGTGGCAGAGCCAGAGTGCCTGAACGAAGTCGCTGGCCCCCAGCCTGAGGGGGCAAATGAAGACTTGGTGGCGGGACCTCCTTCGATGGCGACTGAGGCCGTCCCGGAGGAAGGCCCTAGCGCTTTGGAAGCTCGGGGTTCCACTCTCGTAGAGTGGGACCCAATTTTTGTATGTGAAGACCCGCTGGAACCAGCGGAAGAGATCCCAGCAGGTCCGGAGCCTATCTCGCTATCGATGTCCATCGACAACGCCTGCTCCAGTCTACGTCAGGTCCAGCTGGCCTTCTTCCACGACAGCAAGGCTCTTGAAGAGGAGCGCCAAACCCTTAGGCGGTGGCGTAATCGGCTCCACTTCGAGACTAAGCTGGCGCAGTCGAGGCTTGCGGATGACAAAGATTGGATCAAGCGGGAGAAGATCCGCCTGGAGCTCTGGGATAAGCTGCTGGACGAGAGGGAGAGCATGACTCACGCCCTCGATGCTCAATCCTGGGAGTTCCACGACCAAGCTAAGGCTGCTAACGACGCGGCCAATGCTCGGTTTGATCAGCTCGAGGCCATCAGCACCGCACTCATCAAGCGCCGAGAGGCACTTGAAGGGAGGGAAAAACGGCTCGAGGATGAGGAGCAAAAACTCCTGGAGCTACGGGATGACGTCTTGCGACGGGAAGAAGAGCTCGCCGAGAAAACAGCTCTGGCGGACAAGGGCCTCGAGGAGCGCACTAAGAAATTGGAAGAGCGCTGCCTCGAGGAAGAGGAGAAGACCTGGGTGCGGGGGCAGGAACTCTACGAATACGAGTGTGCCCTTATCGCCCGGGAGAAGAAAGTGGAGGCTAGGGAGAAGGACCTGGTCGACCGCTGGAACAAGATCCACCTCCGGGAGGAGGAGCTCAGAAGACTTGAGAAGCGGGTTGCTGCGAAGATCCATCAAAACGCCAAAGAAGTTGAGCGCCTCGCCCGCGAGAATTCGGAGCTGACGGCGGCCCGGAGATCCCTGGAAGAGATGAAGAACTTGAGGAAGGCGGACTCCCTGCAGATTTGGGAGTTCCTGGGCAAGGCCGACGACGCGCTGACGCCGATGGGTTTCAGCCCCGTGCACCCGGATGATCCGGAGCCGGAGCCGGACCTTGCGTTGCAAGCGTTGAGCGCCGCAGGCAGCAAGCTCTCCAAGGTGGGCGACGTCATCGCGGACCAGCTGGAGGTCGAGGGGCAATCCCTGGCTAGGAACGTCACAGAATATGTGTTGACGTGCTACACCAGCCGGAACTCTCGATTTCCTCTGGACCCGGTGCTTGAAGGCCTCGTCGAAGGAGAAGGCGAAGCTACCCGAGCCCGCGTGTCGGAGGTCGCCCAGAAGGTCGCCGAGTTCTTCCATAGGGTCTAGGACCGTCTCTTTTAGCCTTTACTTGTATCTTCTCTTCTTCCTCAATTTTGTAATCCCTTGTCTCCAGATGTAATCTCCGGTCTTCAGATGAAATGAAATCCCCAATTTTTTGTTTGCGAATTTCATTTTTTGTCTTCAACATCTTTATCTTCACTTGGCCCCCTGGTAGATGTGCACAATTTGATTGTGGACATGTACCAAAAGGATGTTAAATTTTGTTGAAGACGAATTTGCTTCGAACTTGTGGAATTTAGGTCCGAAGTTTTTGATAGTGAAGGTCCCCTGAAGTTGTCGGAGCTTAGAAGCTCCGGCACTGTCCATCGCTGGAGCTTAGTAGCTCCGGCAATAGCCTCTATCAACACGCTGAGCATTGGTAGTTAATACTCCAAGGTGTCGGAGCTTAGTAGCTCCGGCAATGACCTTTGCCACACTTGGTTTGTTGGCAACAGACTCCAGTGGCGGGGTCTTCTCACCATCTTTTAGTCAACGCCGACGGTTGACGCCCTGGTGGGAGTCGGAGCTTGGTTAGCTCCGGTTTTTCTCCATCAACGTAGGGTTCATTTTTCCTGCACACTTAAGCCAAGAAAAATAGTAAAATTTTTCCTGCACACTCCAGTGGTGGGGTCGTTCCTTGTCTATAACTTCGTCGCGGCTTACGGTTCTCGAGAAAATTTTAAGTTGAACACGATTTTTAATACGACTGGATGAATTGTCTTTTCTTTTAGATCCAATTGTCCATGGACCCACCTTACTTTGGCCTGCCGGGTGTGGGGACCGGAGTCCACACATCCGAGGATCTCATTGGGTGGTACCGTGCGATGCGGCACCTAACAGCACACACAAAAAGGATACCAAAACATATAAAGTTTTCATTTCATAATAAGAAGAGTTTACAAAAGGGTGTACAATAGAAGTACACACGCAGCGGAAAATACATACTCATAATCTCACCTAACTAAGCAGGAGAGAAGACGTCCATGCCCTAGGACGATTCTCACTAGCAACACGAAGAACAAACAGCAGCGGCGTGGCTCACATGAGATTTATCTCGACACCTCGAGTCTCATGTACAACCTGAACAGCAGAAATAAAACTAATACCTGCAAAAATCGTTAAAGCGCAAACGTGAGCATAAGGCTCAGCAAGACTTAACCGTCTCACTAGACATATGCAAGGGGACACTAAACATAGGTAAGGAATAGCATAAATGACTCGCCTACAAGTGGGTCCTTATAACCAAGTTTTAAGTAGCAAATGACATTCTCTGAGCACGGCACATCATGGGCTCCACAATCAAACAAGAAACGCTTTACCGATGATATGACATGCCCAAAGCACATAATGCTATTACAGCTAAAGTATGGGGAAACGGTAAACTTTTAATTGTACTATCTCTAAATCATACAAGGTTGCAAAGTAATTATAATTCAATACAATATGATTTTCTGGCTTCTTTAGTATTTACTACGTCACGACACAGTGAACAAGTGGTACTCTATTACTGCGAGGGACAGTGATTGCAATCAGGACTCACCCGGACAACACGACACATACGTCGTTCGGAAGTGTCAGCGAGCACACCCGTACCTACATAACACTTCAGTACTAGGCGTATATGGCAACCTTTCGCAAGACACTCAAATGCCGAACCGGTCGATCCGTCACGGGCAGGAGGTCCCTGCGTGGGGCGTACTCTGACGTGCCCACCAGCGGATTTACACCTTGCTACCCTCAACCCACACCTATAAAACGGAACGGTATGCCTCGACACCCAAGTGACCAAGCTACGTCAGTTTATTGGATTCCATATGTCCATTATATTGTCGGTACAATTCAAGCTTGTCCAGCGGGGCCGCATACGGACGGGCCTTAATCAACACAGGCAGGGCTATGCGACCGAGACTCAATTCTCGCCGCTTCCTATCCATTCCCTACCCGGTCTCAGTTTCATTATATTAAGCCATTTTCTATTCAACCAATCCTGTGAGATACATCTCTCGCGAGTAGATTCCAACTACTCGACTTCTACCGGATTTCCTATGCATTAGCAAAGGAGTTACTACAGGTCAAACTGTAACTCATGCCAAATAAACCCCTGGGATTTTTGGTCATGCAAGTGGAGTATCATTCACCCTAAACGTAATGCACAATTCATATACTATTCATCATAGTGATAAAGCAAAAGCTCATAAACGACTTAAATGCAAACCGGGGCTTGCCTTAGTTTGCGACTGAACAAATGTCAATTGTTAGGGCTTGATCTTCCTCTGGAGAACCTGCCATGGAACCTCAGTGGAAACACCTTGGCCTTCTCCTCCAAGTGAAGCTTCTTGTCGATCACCTATCAGCACGTTCCTATCGACATGATATGCATATAAGTAATTAAGTAATTAAGTAATTTAAGAAAAGACTCCACGGGGTTGTATAAACTCTAAGAATGAGGAGTTCGACTAGGAAGGACAGATATGCCTTTGTTGTGTGAATGAACAAAGGATGAAGTCAAGTGGTCATGGTAGTATTGACATGTGAATTGAAAGGTGCAATGTAAGCACACATTGCAACTTGGCACTCAACACTCGATGCTATGCCACTCAAGGACGATACAACTGAATGGTGTGGAGGTGTTGGACTGGTAGGGTAAGGATGACCTAAGAGTCAAGGTGGCATAGTAGTGTCGAGATAAGCACTGAAAGGTGCAATGTAATGACACATCGCAATTTAGCACTCGACACTTGGAGCTATGCCGCCCAAAGAGTGATAAGGTAGAATGGTGAAGATGCATTACTGGACTGTGTGATGTAAGGAAGACTAAGTGATCAAGATGGAGCATTGAAAGCTTAAGGCATGAGTGAACTGTGCAACAAGAGGTTGTGACTTAGAAGTCGACCAATGAAGTTACACAAACTCATTAAGGAGTAAACCTAATTACGTGACAAGTGTGGTCGCAGGGTCCTGATAAGGATGAACCAGGGTGAAATCCTAGCGACACTTGGGAGCGAAGTGAGGTCAACATTCTTTGGACTTAAGACATCATAACGAGCCTTGTTAACCTGACGTGAATACCGAGATAACGTTCAAATGACCTTTAGGTAAAGTAGTTTCTACGGCAAGCTTCTCGAGCATCGTTTAAGTGCTTACGTGACACTATTGCAGTGTCCTTTGCAAGATTGTCCAGATGAGCTCGGTGAACTCCTGGAACTCGAACATGATGCGAGACCTTGTCGTGACGGTCATGCTTTGCCATCACGGGAAGATCGGATTAGCCACGTCCACATCGACCCGAACTCGTCAATAGGGTGAGCAGAATCCCGAACACCACCTTGTGAGTCTTAAGGCTAGTGATGTCGACTCGGTTGTTGATAAGCGACTCGATGAACCTGTCGTCGATGAAGTGGTACACCAAGTTAACCAATCCTGTGATCGGCTACGGAACATCCTCAACACAACCAAGGAACTCTTATCCAAGGTCCCCCTTGGTCTAGTTCTCCCTGTTGGTCACAACGTTATTGCATACCTCTACTCCAAGTTATCGGTGATCACCGAACCACTTGGTTTGACCTAGAAGGCCTTTCATCGAGCACCCTAACTACACCTAGGACTTGACGAGTCTTGCCTCGACTAAACCCTAATTTGGCTAAACGACTGTCGACCGATGTGTCGTGGTTGTGTTTCAGCATCATGTACATTACAGGAACCCTCCATCTCGATGCCAGAGCACAATAATGGCTCAGAGTGTCACGACGACGTCATATGGTCAACGACGTCGACGCGGCTCATGGTGGAGCATCACGAGCATGCACGCACATGGCAACGTGATACAAACGACAATGGAGGTCGACTTGGGGACTTCTATAGGAATGATATCAACGCGGAACATGGGCGTACAACTTGACGACACATGATTAACCTTAGCGATCACGACGAACGGACATCGGTGACATCAAGCAAGATATTTTAGTGCAAGGCTCACCTTGTAGGCATTTCGCCGAACAACTAGGGTGTGCACTTGACTTCCGTCTCTTCATCACCATTCAAAGGGCATCTTGGCACTTGGGCTTGCCGGTTTCAACCTCATTCTACCCCTGCATCACAACCCAGTTCTACACATCAACAAAATTGGTTCTTTCCTCTTGAACATTTCATCGAACACCTTAGCTGCAGCCACTAATCCAATCAATCTTGCAAAATCAAAGCTAACCTTGGACAAATGGTCGATGCTGTTGTGTTGCTGACATGTTCCTGCATCTTGCGCATCACACACATAACAGTTGGTACTGATTGGACACAGCCATGTCACGAAACGGCACAACGATGTCAAGAAGGCAGTGGCATCGGGGCAGCAAATGACGACCAACACGAGCACGCACACGGACTGCACGGCGAGCATCTGAGCCGTGCAGAGAGGCTGAGGAGCAACCTAGGAATGCGCTGCAGCATGGTCAATAAGTTGGAGACGCGCCGCGATGACATGAACGACCGGCGGAACGCGGAGGGAACGGCGGTCACTGCGGCGTGGGAGCGCGTCGGCGAGGAACGCGGCGGCGTTTCTGGGTGTCGGCCACTGGTTGAGGTCATGGACGGTTGCAAGGTGCTGAACACGGCATGTGGACAGAGTGTTGCCGGCAAACGGCGCGGACAGGAGGAACGCGGCCAGGAGCGCGACGAGCAGGTGCTGGAGGCTAGGTCGGGGCGTGCTGCGGATGGAAGGTGACGAGCGGCGCGTGCAGGCAGGAGGCGCGCGCGGTGTTGGCAGCGCGTGGGGGCGGCACCGGTGAGGAGCACGGTCGGGTAGGGCGCGCGGCCTGGGAGACGAGGAGGCGGCGGCGGGGGAGGCACGCGGGCCGGCATGGGCGACGCTGCAGGGAGGCGAACTGACGGCCGGGGTGGTGCGGCGTGAGCGGTGCTTGGGGGCGGCTCGGCAGGGAGGAGCTGGGGCACGGCTGCCGGCGCGGTAGAAGACGCTCGGCGGCGCTGCGGTCGGCCGACGCGAGCAGGGGCGAGGCGGCGCGCGGGGGTGCTCGGCGCGAGGAGGCGCGCGACTGGTGGGGCGCTGGCGTCGGTGGCCGTCGGGCGGACTGAGCGGGGTTGGGCTAGCGGCAGGTGACCGGACGCAGAGGAGATGGCGCGGTGATAAGGACGGGAAAAGGGACGTCGAGGTGGCTCTGCATGCGGCTGCGTGGAGGCAGGGGAGGAGGTGCCGACCTGACTGGTGGGGACCACCTGTGGGACCCACCTCCTTAACTCCTCTTTCCAAAATTCAAATAGGGCTAGCAAAGACGCTTCAAAAATAATCAAATTTGGCCCAGTGACTAAATAAAATGTGGAGAATTTTAGGGTGCGATCAGATTTCAAAACTGAGCAAGTTGAATTTGAACTCAGGTTTGAATTTGAATTCAAGTGGTGACACTTGACTCAAGAAAATAAATAGTAGATTAGGTTCAAAAATCCTGAAACTCTGAAGTTAACCTTTTTGAACCATAAGGGACCTCAGGAAAAATTTGGAGTCGATTTGGACAAGGTTGAGCCCAAAGTTTAAATTTGAAGTCGACGTTGATTAAACTCTCAGTACGTGTCCAATAAATGGGAAACGTGCTTCAAAAATTTTTGAAACTTTTCCGAGAGTCTAATTGGAATATTATAAGGTCATGGAAAAATTTACGGCATGGGATTTGAATATTTTTGAATGTCCCATTTTAGGGTTGAAATAATTCCTATTAAGATTTTAAGTTTTAACAAGTCCATATTTGTAGTGAACATGGGTTAACGCACGTGATACATGTGAGTTTGGATTTCTAAGTTCATTTTCAAAAAATTTTAAGTTCACATTTTTACATTTTTGTTCTTCCGAAAAGCGGGCTTTTACAATCCTTCCCCCTTAAAGGAATCTCGTCCCGAGATTCTAACAAGTAGAATAACAGAGACGATGAGGGAACGATCCGTAAAAGAGGGTCATTGACTAAGGAAAATGACAATGCCCTTAAAAACTTGGGTTCTACGAAATAGTGATTATCTTCAGGCATCTTAAGAAGTTCTAAAGTCTGCTTCAGGAGATTCCAGTCTTTAGGTTGATAGCCTTGACAGGATGCTCGACATGACAATATCACATCGTAAAGCTCTCACGTCTGGTACTGATCCTTTATTGTTGTACTCTTATACTGACATGACATCATGATCTGTCCTAGTCTTGACTTGAAGAATCAGCACTTGTTCTCTGCTTCTCTAGGTCACCTTGATAGTTTGAAACTTTTTTTTTTTTGCATTGGTTCTTGGTTGCTTGCTTCATTTTGCATAGGTCCTTTCAACTTAATGTGGTATTTCCTTTGACATGAGTTAAGATGGTTTACGAGGTTAAACAACAATCATTAACCTCGTTTGACGTTTAGTCAAGGATTCCTTAGCCGTAGCATAAGAGTAGCAAGACACTCAACACTCTTATGTAATCAAAACAGCAGGAATACTGAAGATATGACGACTACAAGGTTTTCGGGTATATCAACGTCTTCAAACAATAGAAGCAGAAGATGAAGACCTTTTTGCGGTGGCACATGAGGATGTAAGGATTCAGTATCCTCATATGTTTCAACACAGCAAAGAACTCAATCATATGGTAATTACAAGGTAATTAGTATAGCAAGGTTACCATATAACAACATAAGATCTTAGATGGACCCAAAGAGTTTCACGAGGTTGACAAACGAACGGTATCCTCGCGAGGAAGGAGATTTCATGGATTTTACAAGGTTGATCATCGAACTGATGACTACTCGATGACGAACGGTATAATTGCAACAATCAAGGTACTTGAATCTAACAAGTCAAGGCTGGAAGTCCAAGTGTTTGTTTAGTTGCAAGTACTCAAGGCGATTTGAGTTTCAACAAGTCAAGGACAAGGACTCAACTGTGTTTTAGTCACAAGGTGTCCCTTGTGCTACTCAAGATAATGAAACCAGTCGAAGGCGTTGCGAACGATAAAATTGATCGCAACTCAAAAATGTTAGGCACTACTTAAGTATCTGAACGGGGTCACATATTCTTGCTCAAAACTCATTAGTAATTACGTTTTATGATGCATCACAAACCGGATGATGTTATGCAGACACAATGCAACTCCGCGGATAATTATGCAAGGTATGGTGCATTCAGTAGTATGCTTTGAGCAAAAATAGGTAAGACAATCCAAACACAGTCAGAAGTATCCCAAATACAGGAGGATTGATTAAACTTGGTCATGAAAGGCGCTAGAAAAGACTTGCTACTTTCATATCTCGACCAAGTTCGATGGTTTCAAGGTAAAAGTATTAGCAAGGAATGGTGAGGTTCATCTCAAGGCAACGGAGTGTACAAAATGGAACAAAGTGATTGAACTTCTTGTTGATCGGAAGTTCCCTAAAGCTTGTAAATCACAACCTACAGGTAATTGTGGTTCCTTAACAATGGGTCAGATTTTTCATCTCGTAGTTTTCTTAAAGTACTATGTCTACCCCTTAAAATGTGCGGTAGGGTTGCCTTCAGAAGTGGCAAAGAGAGTAACCTTTGAAGAGTAAGGTTCTCCTCACTTCCGTAGGTTGCACTAAGTGGTTGACAAGGTATTGTGCTAGGCACGACCTTGGTTAGTAATCCACGTTCTTGCTAAAGAATTTCCAGCTCATACTACTCACTTATGGCTTCTCGTCTCAAAGACTGAAGCACAGGAGTGGTTTAGCGTGAAGAATCAACTGACTCCTTTAACTCGTTGATCAAATTCCACAAGAAACGGGGTTCAGGGTAATCCGTTACTTAAGCTTCGCATTGACTTAATGAGTCAATGTTATACTCGGTCCTACTTACTTGAGCATTGCTCCCAGCACGTTGGTTCGGTGTCGATGTACCTTGGTATGACACCTAGGTGAACGTAACACTTCAATTACTAGATGAACTCCTTCCCCCTTAAGATTCAAGCTAGGTGAGCAAGAAACTTACTCCAAGCAATCTTTATGGGGAGGGTTGTCCAACTAAGGGAAGTGTCATACATGCTCAATGCACAATTAAAGTGTGAGATGCAAGGTTGCATAGTCAAAACACTAGCATGTGCATCCGAGCAAAAAGGGATTTGCCTTAGTGTAATACTCAACTCTAAAGGCAAGTATTGTTGGGTCGCAACACCTGGGATGTTATGGAACTCCTCGAGTTGATCTCGAGAACCAAATCCATAAACACCCTAAAGGGTCATCACCCGATTAAATCCTGGTGGAGGAGGAACAGCTTGGACGCAACTTCAATTTTGGCCAAGTAAATGGCAAAATCAGATCTTGAGGTGAACAACAAAGTTAAAGTACACTTCAAGACCTTTCCAAAAAGTATTGGTTTGCCTCTAGATCATCTCTGGTTTGCATGTTATGCAATTTTAAATTTAGCAGATTTCTCTGCACTTTCAGCAGAATCTGCTTAAACAGTAGCAGTTTTGATCTAAACTTTTCACGCTGTTCTGATGGAAATCTGGAAATATTCTTATTTACAAAGTTGTAGCCAGTGTAATAAGCTTTCCATAATGTACTTACTTGTCTTCATATCAGCTCTGGTTCAAAAGATATGAATTTTTGAAGTTAGGTAAAATTTCAGTATTCAGAACTGAATTCAGTTCAGATTGACCACTCTGTATTCAAACTCGATTTGGAAAAGGTAGATGACCGATTCAGGTCTGGAGCCAATTGCAAAAATTGTAGCTGATTCTCTAAACTCTCCAACGGTTACTCGCATGACACCATTGGATCAAAGGTCTGCGAGTTATGGATTAAATTCAGAGGTGTACAGATTGCTGTCCAGTTTGAGTATGCCTGGACAGTCTCTGCGATTATCCAAATTTCACCCATTTAGAAAAGGATTCTGGTCTGGTGTTGAACAGAAAACATGTAGAGGACTTCCAAACCTTTCTAAAAGTATTTACTTGCCCTCGTAGCATTCCTGGTTGAGAAGATACGGCATTTGCAAGTTGACAGTTTTTCTGAAAATTTGGACAGCACCTCCTTTGTTTAAGGCTGATTTTGTCCACAAATTTCAGATATACAAACATCAATATTTGCAAAAGTAATACATAGCAAACTTGTTGCAAAAATTCTCAGGATCTCAGAAATGTAAAATACGAAGCCATTCGATAAGTCTACTAGGAATTATAATCGAAACAGTAACTGAATAGGTAACGGTCCATATTCTGAACTGTTTCGACACCTTAAACGATACTTCAATTTAGACTTGGTTATTGCGAGTTTTAGCCTTTGTGTTGAATATAAAGTTGATAGAGGACTATTTAAGCTTTCCAGGCATGTATAAACATGCATAGTTTGCATTTCTAGTTTAACAGTTATGGCTATTTAAAGTTCAAAATTTTTCTGGCTGTTTCAGATAGCATCGATATACATGTACTATCTTCAACTCTGTTTTCTAATTAGTTATAAGCTGAATTTGAGGTATCACTGAATAACAAAGTTGTAGAATAGCTTTTCCACTTTCCAGAAATGTATCATAATGGAATAGAAGAGCTTTCTTCAAGGAATTATGACAAAAGTTCAGATGCTGGTCCGTGTAGTTTCAGAACAGCAGCTGCTGTGATAATGGTGCATTTTCATCACCATAAAAGCATCTTTTGGCTTGGAGGTCAATAGGAAACTATTAGAAGACTTCAAAAGCTTTCCAAAAAGTATTCACTTGCCTCCAAATCCCTCCAGGTTGAAGAGATATGGAATTTCAAAGTCGGGTCAATTCTGTTCGAAAACAGAACTCACCGGCTTCGAAACACAAGAATTTGGGAACAAACTCAAATTTTGAAACTTAACTCAAAACTCAAGTCCGATGGCTAGAACTTGATTCACAACTAATCATTTTCTTTAGAACCAAATGGAATCTTAAAAGAGACTTGACGACCTCCTTATCCATAGCATATCACCATGGATCTTCATACTTAACCAAAGTCTTACTCCGGCGAAGTCGAGCTAAACTCTCGCCAGGATCAAAGGACTTTGGTTTACCTACTCTTGAAAAGAAACATTTTACTTTGTCCACAAGATACCAGCAACTGATACTTGGACTAATATGAATATGAAGCCATTTCTCTCGTGGGGGATGGTCAAAGTATCAATTGTGATACTGACGGTACTACGTGCCTTACCAAAAGAAAAGTCTAACCCGGTACATCCGGATACGTCTATAGGTGGTCCTAATACCGATCACTCGCAAACGTATTCTACACGGGTCGCTACCGGAGTTAGTGTACCTGCAGAAGACAAACAATCCCCTTTCACACCTTCACACCTCAAGGGCGGCACGGGGAAACACGACAGGCAGTCACAATAATATATATATGAAAGTAAATGCATACGACTCTGGTGTGAGTCGCCCTCGAGCGAAGTCATGTCTCGAGGTACATGGCTGTAAATACGTCTGTACAGCAAAGACTCCCGTACGAACCGGCTTATACACGCTCGGGCATACGTGTTTCGCATGATCCCATAGAACATGAATAGTTCTAGAGATACATACTATCGGGTTATACACCACCCGGCGGGGGCTCCCACTAATTTTGTGTCACGCTGGGGTACCGCGTGTCATATGTTCTCGGAAACATGGAAAGTTTCAGAGACTCATATTGACTTTCCGTGCTAAGCCACGGAAATTTCACATACCATATCTCGTATGCAGAGTTTACCGAGATTGATCCGCTCTCGGCGGCGTACCTTACCTCTTACCTTGAAGACAGAGCGTCGTTACAGAATAATATAACAAGTTAGTTCACCACCTTTAAAACTTATACTAGTAATAGTCCTTAATGGGCATATAGCTAAACCTCACTCGACTACTTCGAAGTTTTCGAAAATAGGCTCTTTTTGAGCGTGCTATTCCCAATGAAGCTCTGATACCATGTCTGTGGGGACCGGAGTCCACACATCCGAGGATCTCATTGGGTGGTACCGTGCGATGCGGCACCTAACAGCACACACAAAAAGGATACCAAAACATATAAAGTTTTCATTTCATAATAAGAAGAGTTTACAAAAGGGTGTACAATAGAAGTACACACGCAGCGGAAAATACATACTCATAATCTCACCTAACTAAGCAGTAGAGAAGACGTCCATGCCCTAGGACGATTCTCACTAGCAACACGAAGAACAAACAGCAGCGGCATGGCTCACATGAGATTTATCTCGACACCTCGAGTCTCATGTACAACCTGAACAGCAGAAATAAAACTAATACCTGCAAAAATCGTTAAAGCGCAAACGTGAGCATAAGGCTCAGCAAGACTTAACCGTCTCACTAGACATATGCAAGGGGACACTAAACATAGGTAAGGAATAGCATAAATGACTCGCCTACAAGTGGGTCCTTATAACCAAGTTTTAAGTAGCAAATGACATTCTCTGAGCACGGCACATCATGGGCTCCACAATCAAACAAGAAACGCTTTACCGATGATATGACATGCCCAAAGCACATAATGCTATTACAGCTAAAGTATGGGGAAACGGTAAACTTTTAATTGTACTATCTCTAAATCATACAAGGTTGCAAAGTAATTATAATTCAATACAATATGATTTTCTGGCTTCTTTAGTATTTACTACGTCACGACACAGTGAACAAGTGGTACTCTATTACTGCGAGGGACAGTGATTGCAATCAGGACTCACCCGGACAACACGACACATACGTCGTTCGGAAGTGTCAGCAAGCACACCCGTACCTACATAACACTTCAGTACTAGGCGTATATGGCAACCTTTCGCAAGACACTCAAATGCCGAACCGGTCGATCCGTCACGGGCAGGAGGTCCCTGCGTGGGGCGTACTCTGACGTGCCCACCAGCGGATTTACACCTTGCTACCCTCAACCCACACCTATAAAACGGAACGGTATGCCTCGACACCCAAGTGACCAAGCTACGTCAGTTTATTGGATTCCATATGTCCATTATATTGTCGGTACAATTCAAGCTTGTCCAGCGGGGCCGCATACGGACGGGCCTTAATCAACACAGGCAGGGCTATGCGACCGAGACTCAATTCTCGCCGCTTCCTATCCATTCCCTACCCGGTCTCAGTTTCATTATATTAAGCCATTTTCTATTCAACCAATCCTGTGAGATACATCTCTCGCGAGTAGATTCCAACTACTCGACTTCTACCGGATTTCCTATGCATTAGCAAAGGAGTTACTACAGGTCAAACTGTAACTCATGCCAAATAAACCCCTGGGATTTTTGGTCATGCAAGTGGAGTATCATTCACCCTAAACGTAATGCACAATTCATATACTATTCATCATAGTGATAAAGCAAAAGCTCATAAACGACTTAAATGCAAACCGGGGCTTGCCTTAGTTTGCGACTGAACAAATGTCAATTGTTAGGGCTTGATCTTCCTCTGGAGAACCTGCCATGGAACCTCAGTGGAAACACCTTGGCCTTCTCCTCCAAGTGAAGCTTCTTGTCGATCACCTATCAGCACGTTCCTATCGACATGATATGCATATAAGTAATTAAGTAATTAAGTAATTTAAGAAAAGACTCCACGGGGTTGTATAAACTCTAAGAATGAGGAGTTCGACTAGGAAGGACAGATATGCCTTTGTTGTGTGAATGAACAAAGGATGAAGTCAAGTGGTCATGGTAGTATTGAGATGTGAATTGAAAGGTGCAATGTAAGCACACATTGCAACTTGGCACTCAACACTCGACGCTATGCCACTCAAGGACGATACAACTGAATGGTGTGGAGGTGTTGGACTGGTAGGGTAAGGATGACCTAAGAGTCAAGGTGGCATAGTAGTGTCGAGATAAGCACTGAAAGGTGCAATGTAATGACACATCGCAATTTAGCACTCGACACTTGGAGCTATGCCGCCCAAAGAGTGATAAGGTAGAATGGTGAAGATGCATTACTGGACTGTGTGATGTAAGGAAGACTAAGTGATCAAGATGGAGCATTGAAAGCTTAAGGCATGAGTGAACTGTGCAACAAGAGGTTGTGACTTAGAAGTCGACCAATGAAGTTACACAAACTCATTAAGGAGTAAACCTAATTACGTGACAAGTGTGGTCGCAGGGTCCTGATAAGGATGAACCAGGGTGAAATCCTAGCGACACTTGGGAGCGAAGTGAGGTCAACATTCTTTGGACTTAAGACATCATAACGAGCCTTGTTAACCTGACGTGAATACCGAGATAACGTTCAAATGACCTTTAGGTAAAGTAGTTTCTACGGCAAGCTTCTCGAGCATCGTTTAAGTGCTTACGTGACACTATTGCAGTGTCCTTTGCAAGATTGTCCAGATGAGCTCGGTGAACTCCTGGAACTCGAACATGATGCGAGACCTTGTCGTGACGGTCATGCTTTGCCATCACGGGAAGATCGGATTAGCCACGTCCACATCGACCCGAACTCGTCAATAGGGTGAGCAGAATCCCGAACACCACCTTGTGAGTCTTAAGGCTAGTGATGTCGACTCGGTTGTTGATAAGCGACTCGATGAACCTGTCGTCGATGAAGTGGTACACCAAGTTAACCAATCCTGTGATCGGCTACGGAACATCCTCAACACAACCAAGGAACTCTTATCCAAGGTCCCCCTTGGTCTAGTTCTCCCTGTTGGTCACAACGTTATTGCATACCTCTACTCCAAGTTATCGGTGATCACCGAACCACATGGTTTGACCTAGAAGGCCTTTCATCGAGCACCCTAACTACACCTAGGACTTGACGAGTCTTGCCTCGACTAAACCCTAATTTGGCTAAACGACTGTCGACCGATGTGTCGTGGTTGTGTTTCAGCATCATGTACATTACAGGAACCCTCCATCTCGATGCCAGAGCACAATAATGGCTCAGAGTGTCACGACGACGTCATATGGTCAACGACGTCGACGCGGCTCATGGTGGAGCATCACGAGCATGCACGCACATGGCAACGTGATACAAACGACAATGGAGGTCGACTTGGGGACTTCTATAGGAATGATATCAACGCGGAACATGGGCATACAACTTGACGACACATGATTAACCTTAGCGATCACGACGAACGGACATCGGTGACATCAAGCAAGATATTTTAGTGCAAGGCTCACCTTGTAGGCATTTCGCCGAACAACTAGGGTGTGCACTTGACTTCCGTCTCTTCATCACCATTCAAAGGGCATCTTGGCACTTGGGCTTGTCGGTTTCAACCTCATTCTACCCCTGCATCACAACCCAGTTCTACACATCAACAAAATTGGTTCTTTCCTCTTGAACATTTCATCGAACACCTTAGCTGCAGCCACTAATCCAATCAATCTTGCAAAATCAAAGCTAACCTTGGACCAATGGTCGATGCTGTTGTGTCGCTGACATGTTCCTGCATCTTGCGCATCACACACATAACAGTTGGTACTGATTGGACACAGCCATGTCACGAAACGGCACAACGATGTCAAGAAGGCAGTGGCATCGGGGCAGCAAATGACGACCAACACGAGCACGCACACGGACTGCACGGCGAGCATCTGAGCCGTGCAGAGAGGCTGAGGAGCAACCTAGGAATGCGCTGCAGCATGGTCAGTAAGTTGGAGACGCGCCGCGATGACATGAACGACCGGCGGAACGCGGAGGGAACGGCGGTCACTGCGGCGTGGGAGCGCGTCGGCGAGGAACGCGGCGGCGTTTCTGGGTGTCGGCCACCGGTTGAGGTCATGGACGGTTGCAAGGTGCTGAACACGGCATGTGGACAGAGTGTTGCCGGCAAACGGCGCGGACAGGAGGAACGCGGCCAGGAGCGCGACGAGCAGGTGCTGGAGGCTAGGTCGGGGCGTGCTGCGGATGGAAGGTGACGAGCGGCGCGTGCAGGCAGGAGGCGCGCGCGGTGTTGGCAGCGCGTGGGGGCGGCACCGGTGAGGAGCACGGTCGGGTAGGGCGCGCGGCCTGGGAGACGAGGAGGCGGCGGCGGGGGAGGCACGCGGGCCGGCATGGGCGACGCTGCAGGGAGGCGAACTGACGGCCGGGGTGGTGCGGCGTGAGCGGTGCTTGGGGGCGGCTCGGCAGGGAGGAGCTGGGGCACGGCTGCCGGCGCGGTAGAAGACGCTCGGCGGCGCTGCGGTCGGCCGACGCGAGCAGGGGCGAGGCGGCGCGCGGGGGTGCTCGGCGCGAGGAGGCGCGCGACTGGTGGGGCGCTGGCGTCGGTGGCCGTCGGGCGGACTGAGCGGGGTTGGGCTAGCGGCAGGTGACCGGACGCAGAGGAGATGGCGCGGTGATAAGGACGGGAAAAGGGACGTCGAGGTGGCTCTGCATGCGGCTGCGTGGAGGCAGGGGAGGAGGTGCCGACCTGACTGGTGGGGACCACCTGTGGGACCCACCTCCTTAACTCCTCTTTCCAAAATTCAAATAGGGCTAGCAAAGACGCTTCAAAAATAATCAAATTTGGCCCAGTGACTAAATAAAATGTGGAGAATTTTAGGGTGCGATCAGATTTCAAAACTGAGCAAGTTGAATTTGAACTCAGGTTTGAATTTGAATTCAAGTGGTGACACTTGACTCAAGAAAATAAATAGTAGATTAGGTTCAAAAATCCTGAAACTCTGAAGTTAACCTTTTTGAACCATAAGGGACCTCAGGAAAAATTTGGAGTCGATTTGGACAAGGTTGAGCCCAAAGTTTAAATTTGAAGTCGACGTTGATTAAACTCTCAGTACGTGTCCAATAAATGGGAAACGTGCTTCAAAAATTTTTGAAACTTTTCCGAGAGTCTAATTGGAATATTATAAGGTCATGGAAAAATTTACGGCATGGGATTTGAATATTTTTGAATGTCCCATTTTAGGGTTGAAATAATTCCTATTAAGATTTTAAGTTTTAACAAGTCCATATTTGTAGTGAACATGGGTTAACGCACGTGATACATGTGAGTTTGGATTTCTAAGTTCATTTTCAAAAAATTTTAAGTTCACATTTTTACATTTTTGTTCTTCCGAAAAGCGGGCTTTTACACCGGGATGTAGGTAGAGTGGCGTACTTAGGGTGCTTGACCAGGCTAAGTCGATAGCGCACTCCAGCCCTAGAATGGCTTGGCGGCTTTCAGGCGAGTTGGCCACAGACGATATTTAAATCCAAAAAATCTGACAATTCAACTCGAATCGTATGTAAACCGGTCAAACTAGAACTTCTTAAGAATTGCATGTTTCTGTTATAGACAAGAAAGAGAAAAATAAAAATGTCGAGCCTATGCAAAAATGGATGCACGTGGAGTCTATTTCACATGAAGATGTCTTTCATTATAGGTCCGGGGTACAGGGGAAACAAGTACACTCTTAGGGTACGGAACCAGGCTAAGTGTATTTGGTTTCTCGTTTGACCCAGGGTAGTTAGCCACACTTTTAGTCCGGAGACTGTGTCAAGTGTTGCATGAGCTTTTCAAACCTTTCGGGAAAGGTCCGGCTGCTCTCCCGGAGGAACTACCCGACTCTGTACAATGACTCTATAACATACATTTCAAGTTACTTAAGACTCACCTCCGTGGAATTAAGTGTAGAACTTACAGAGGTGCTCGATGTTCCAAGGATTTGGGAGAGGTGTCCCATCCTCGGTAGCCAAGCGAACGCTTCCGGGACGGGATACTTTAATCACTCGAAAGGGCCCTTCCCAGCCGGGGGAGAGTTTGTTTTGCCCTTTTCTGGATAGTATTCTCCGTAGCACCAGATCACCTTCCTCGAGCTGTCGGTTGTGTACATGCCGCTGGTGATAGCGCCGTAGAGCTTGGCGGTATCGGGCATTCCGAACAGCTGCTTGGTACCTTCCCTCCTCGAGGAGGTCTAGGTCTTCACGCCGGAGCTGGTCCTGCGCGGCTTCGTCGAAGGTCCGGACTCGGAGGGAACCCAAGGTGATTTCCGGAGGAAGGATCGCTTCAGCTCCGTACACTAGAAAGAAGGGTGTTTCTCCGGTTGCCCGACTTGGAGAAGTCCTGTTGGCCCATAGAGTGGGCGGAAGCTTTTCGATCCAATTGGCTCCGTGCTTTTTCAAGCGCTCATAAGTGCGTGTTTTGAGTCCTTTAAGGATCTCTGCATTTGCTCTCTCGGCTTGTCCATTGCTGGCAGGATGAGCTACGAAAGCGTAGCAAACTTGTATGCCGAGGTCATCGCAATATCCTTGAAATGCGGAGCTTGTGAATTGAGTCCCATTATCAGTGATGATCTTATTTGGGACTCCGAATCTGCTCACGATGGATTGTAGAAAATTGATTGCAGATTGTTTGTTGATCGTCACAACGGGAGTTGCTTCCGGCCACTTGGTGAACTTGTCGATGGCGACGTACAGGAACTTGTAACCTCCGACGGCTCTTGGGAAGGGTCCCAAGATGTCCATCCCCCACACAGCGAAAGGCCATGTGGGAGGTATCATTTGTAAGGACTGAGCAGGTGTATGAATTTGCTTTGCATGAAATTGGCATGCTTCGCATTTCTTCACCAGCTCAGTGGCATCCTGGAGCGCTGTAGGCCAGTAGAAGCCGTGCCGAAAGGCTTTTCCGACCAGCGTGCGGGAAGATGCGTGGTTCCCACACTCGCCTCCATGGATTTCTGCGAGGAGCTCGCAGCCTTCTTCCCTTGTGATGCACCGCATTAGGATGCCGTTGGCACCGCGCCGGTAGAGATCCCCTTCTACCAACGTGTATCTTTTAGCCAATCTGACTACCCGGTCAGCGGATACATCATCGTCAGGAAGGATGTTGTCTTTCAAGTAGCTCCGGATCTCCGAGATCCATGCATCGGAACTGACTTGAGCATTTGAGTCTTGCGTGTTGGGTTGCTCGGAGCTTCCGGCAGCACCTACGACTCTTGATGGCTGCCATGGTAACAGGGCCATCGGGACCGTCAGCTTCGGGATGCTGATCTCGCCCCCTTCGTTCAGTTTGGCAGGCTGAACTGTGGGTTTTGACAACCTCCGGACAAAGGTTCCGTCAGGAGCCGGAGCTCCAGTTGACGCCTTGGTCGAGAGTTCGTCAGCTTCAGCATTGTGAGCACGTTGAACATGGTGAAGGTCTAGGACTTCGAAGTCCTTCTGAAGCCTCTGGACTTCAAGGAGGTAAGCAGCCAGCTGGAGATTATTGCAGGAGCATTCACCCTTCACCTGCTTGATGACGAGTTGTGAATCTCCTTTGACCAGCAATTGCTTGACACCGTATGATAGTGCCACCTTTAATCCATAGATGAGTGCTTCATACTCCGCCATGTTGTTGGTTGCCTTGAAGTCAAGGTGTACCATGTATTTCACCTTCTCCCCAGTTGGAGCGAGGAGAAGGATTCCAGCTCCGGCTCCCTGCTTCTGCATGGAGCCGTCGAAGTAAAGGGTCCAGTGAGGCTTAGTGAAGGTTGGAACTTGAGGTTCCGTCTTCTGCTCGCTGGGGCCCCCAGGGTTTAATGGAGAGGGAGTCCATTCTGCCACGAAATCTGCCAATGCTTGACTCTTGATTGCTTGTCTCGGAATGAATTCAAGATCGAATTCAGCCAATTCCGCTGCCCACTTTGCAATATTCCCAGTTGAATTGGGATTATGCAGGATCGCTCGAAGTGGATATGAGGTCACCACCGAGACTTTGTGAGCTTGGAAATAGTGTCGAAGCTTCCTTGAGGCAATAAGAACTGCATAAAGCAGTTTATGCACCTCTAGGTATCGAGTCTTGGCATCATGTAACACTTCACTGATGAAGTATATCGGGCGTTGAATGGTCCGGACCCTCCCGGAGGGGTCCGGAGCTTCCTGTTCATTGACCCGGACCCTCTCGGAGGGGTCCAGACTCTCTTCGGGGACCTCCGGGTTCTGGGTGGAAGAACCCGGAGCTTCTTCAGGAATGACCTGGACCCTCTTAGAGGGGTCCGGGTCCTCTGAAGTGGCTTCTTGTGGGTTTGAGTCTGGGAGCTGGGACCCAGTTCCGCTTTCAGGAACCTCCGGACCCTCCCGAAGGGGTCTGGACTCCTGAGTATTGGGTAGTTCCGGTCTCTCCGCAACCAGAACCATACTGACGACTTCGTCAGTAGCTGAAATGTAAAGCAACAAAGGCTCACCAGGGTTCGGAGCTACCAGGACTGGTAGGGTGGTGAGGAACTGTTTCAGCTCCTGGAATGCCTTCTCTGCTTCTTCATACCATTGGAATGGTCCGGACTTCCTCAGTAACTTGAAGAAGGGAAGTGCTCTTTCCGCCAGTCTTGAAATGAACCGGCTGAGGGCTGCTAGACATCCAGTTAATTTTTGGACGTCTTTGATGCGGGTTGGTGGCCGCATGTCTTCAATGGCTTTTATCTTCGCCGGATTAGCCTCTATGCCCCGGTGACTTACCAGGAAACCAAGAAGCTTCCCGGAACTAACCCCGAAGACGCACTTGTCTGGGTTTAGCTTCGTGCGGGTGGCCCGCAGCTTGTCGAAGACAGCCTGCAAGGTGTCCAAGAGGGACTCCTTGTTCTTGACTTTGACCACGATATCATCGACGTACACTTCCACTATGTCTCTGATGAGTTCTTCGAAAGTTTTGTACATAGCTCGTACAAAAGTGGAAGCTGCATTCTTGAGACCAAACGGCATGGCTGTGTAACAATACAATCCATCCACTGTGATGAATGAAGTATGCTCTTCATCCTCCCTAGACATCCTGATTTGATGATATCCAGAATATGCGTCTAGAAAACACAGTAACTCGCACCCGGAGGTGGAATCCACTATCTGATCTATTCTAGGTAGTGGGAATGGATCTTTTGGACATGCCTTATTCAGTGTGGTGTAGTCGATGCACATCCGAAGTTTCCCGCCGGCCTTGGGCACAACGACTGGGTTCGCCAGCCATTTTGGATGGAAGACTTCTCGGATAAATCCGGCTTCGAGCAACTTCTTCACTTCTTGTTGGATGAAGTTCTGTCGCTCTACAGATTGCTTCCGAGGTTTCTGATGCACAGGCCGAGCATCGGGGTAAATCTTCAGATTGTGCTCAATCACTTCCCTGGGGATCCCAGGCATTTGTGACGGTTGCCAAGCAAATACGTCAACGTTAGCCCGGAGGAAAGTGATGAGCGCGAGTTCCTATTTGTCATTCAACCCACCCGATATGCGGGTGGTTTGAGTGACATCGGAACCAATTTGGACGACTTTGACGGGGATGTCGGTGTCGCCGCTTGGCTGCACACGGGGAGCAGAGGTTGAGCCTCATTGCCGAATGCTCAGAGGTTTTGGAGCTTGCCCCTGTCTGGAGTCCTCCTCTTGCGCAGTGGTGAGTGCATGGAGCTCCTCCAGAGCAGTTACTCCGGCGGTGCGATCTCCACGAATCCGGAGAACGCCTGCTGGTGTTGGCATCTTCAACACCAAGTATCCATAATGAGCAGCTGCCATAAATTTGTATAGGGCAGGTCTACCCAAGATGGCGTTGAATGGTAAGTTGATCTGAGCGACGTCGAAGACCAACTTCTCGGTGCGGTACTTCTCCCGTGTCCCGAAGGTAACGGGGAGAATTATAGCTCCGAGTGGGGTAATGGCCCCCGGACCTACTCCGGAGAATGGTCGAGAGGGCTGAAGATCCGAAGGTCGAAGCTGAAGTTTGGTAAAAGCTTCAAAGCTTATAAGGTTCAGCCCCGAACCTCCATCCACCATAACATGATGGAGCTGGATGTTGTTGATGGTGGGAGATACCATCAGGGGCAATTGGCCAGCTCCGACCATGCTTTGAGGACAGTCCGAAGCATCAAAATTGATGGGTGTGTCCATCCACTTTCGATGTGGCTCCGGTCTAGCTGTAGGAGCTACAGCAGCCATATCCCACCGCATAGTCTTGATGACACGACGAGAAGTGATGTCCCATGATCCACCAAAGATGGTGTTCATGGTTTTCCGACGCTCGTTGTCGGAGACGTCAGAGTCATCGTCGACGGAGGTGTAGACAGCTTTCAGGACCTTTTTGGGGTCCTGAAACCCTAACTCCTCTTCAGCCGGAGCTTCGTCAACCTTCTGTTTTCCCTCCCTCTGTCGGAAAGGAGACCCTTCCCGGCGCTTGTTGTAGCGCTCGGCAAGGTTTTGGACCTCCCGGCAGTCTTCCAGCCTGTGGCTGCCCGTTTTGTGAATGGGGCACCACATTTTGGATTTGCCGCCGTCTTCGGAAGACGGTCGAGGTCGCTTCTCAGGGCGTGGCCCCCGGCCACCAGGAGTTGCAGTGGCTGCAACGTTGGATGTGCCGGCCGACGGCTTCTTCTTGCCGTTGGTCTTCTTTTTCTTCTTGCCACTCCCGGAGGTAGCGGCTTCTTCTTTGGAGGATTTTTTGTGATCCTCCAAGGCTGGTTTGGAGTGCATTTCACGGCCCTCCGCAGCTCTGGCACATTTGTCTGCCAAGCTGAAGAGCTCCGTGACGCTGGTGATCTCTTTGATCGCCAGCTTCTCCAACATCTTCTTGTCTCGTACACCCTGTCTGAATGCCACAATGACAGAAGCGCTTGAGATAGAAGGGATTGTGTTGCGTACCTGAGAGAACCTCTGGATGAATGACCGCAAAGATTCTCCCCCTTTTTGCATGACCGCAAAAAGGTCTAGTTCAGTGCCCGGTCGGGTGTATGAACTCCCGAAGTTGGCAGTGAACTGACGGCACAGCTCCTCCCAACTGTCGATAGAGTTGGGTGGAAGGCTCATAAACCAGGACCTGGCGGTCCCAGTTAAGGCCACTTGAAAGTAGTTGGCCATTACGGCCTCGTTTCCTCCAGCTGCTAAGATTGCAGTGGAGTATATCTGCAGAAATTCTACGGGGTTGACAGTCCCATCGAATTTTTCTGGCAAGTGTGGCCGGAACTTCTGTGGCCATCTAACCATGCGCAGGTGCATGGCTAGGGCGGAACAGCCTCCTCCTACTCCTTCCAGAGTAGACAGGTCTTGAGCATCCCGTCTTTCTCGAGCTCGCTCGATATGGACACGACCATCCTGTTGGCGGTATCGGCGATCAAGCTCCGCCCGGAGGTCATGTGTCGAAAGCCGAGATACCGTATGGGTGCGTTGTGCCCCAGAGGGCAACGACGTCACTTGCTGTGACGCATCTCGTCTTCGGTTGTTGGAGACATGCGGACCAAGTCTTCCAGACAACGTCCGTCGCTGCGACGGGGCTCGCCTTGAAGGAGGAGGACCCTGGTTGTTGAGGCGTTCGGCCGCTGCTGCGACCAAATGCTCAACATCAGCCCTCCATTGCTCCATGGCATCTTGAGATGCATCCGGAGGTGGTGGTCGCTGGAGAAGAGCACGCGCTGCATGGAGCGCGTGTTCTGGGTTGTCATGACTTGCCGGCGCAGTATGTGACGCCGGCGCACCATCATGTTGCCCGGCACGTTTTGCCGGAGAAGATGGTGGTGGTGGGAGTGTGACTCCCGCTGGTGCTGAGGCTCCTGCTGGTGGCTGCATGTTGGAGGGATTGCCCCCGACAGCCTGAGCAGCAGGTTGCCCGTTGGATGATCCAGCCGCAGAATTCACCATTCTTGAAAATCTCAGGCGCCCCTACCTGGCGCGCCAACTGTCGACTGTTGGAGTCGGCAGATCTCCTGACACTACTAAAGTGTTGAAGGAGTTTGTAGTTCGGTGTGGGCGCGCGGAGACTCAAGAAGGTGAATCACGATTGGACACAAGAGACACAGTGGTTTATGTGGTTCGGGCCGCCTGAGCGTAATACCCTACTCCACGGGTGTGTGGTGTTGTATTAGTTTATGTATGAAAGCTCACGTCAATGCGTGTGTGTCTGAGAGCGTTCGAGAGCCTCCCCTCGTGTATCGTCGGTCTGTCCTTTTATAGTACAAGGACAAACCGTTACAAGTTAGCCTGGCCCGACATGTGGCCCCGGCGGTTACTAGTATTGATACACGATTAATTGTTGTTAATAACCCTGTAACGGGCTCCGACAGTGCCGTTACAGGTGTTAAGATTGTCCGATTAAGCGTCATTAACATGGAATTAATGACAATTAATCGGGTCTTGAAGTCCACGGCTATCCTTTGAAGATCCGGAGTCGTTACAATGTCTTCCGGAGGTTTGAGGCGGCCAACTCCGACGTTTGGACACGTGGAAGCTCCGGAGCTTGCTTGTGGGAAGCGGGGAGCTCCGGGGTGGCCTGGCACGTGTCAGGTCCAGAGCTTCTCTCGGTCAGGGGCTAAGTCCGGAGGTGCCGTTTCGATACCTAGCCCGGAGCTTCACCCTTGTGGGTAGTAGCTCCGGTCTGGCAGTACACGTGGCAACCTAGGGGTTAACCATGTTGGAGAAGCAGGTCCGGTTATGTCTGACAAGTGGGCCTCCGAGGGTCTTTAATTTGAGTAGACGTCCTTCCCTTGAGATCTTTGTAACCTCAGGGGGTGTATGGTTTTTAGGGTACCGACAGCCAGGGACTGAGGCTGGCATCCCGTCTTTGTATCTGGGGTTCACCCCTTTGTAAATATTCTTTAATGAATTCGAGTTTGTGTTTGACTTGTTGGCTTGTCTTGTGCTTCTCAACTGTTGCTCTAAGTCCTTAGCTGCGTAAGGATTTGCAGAACTTTTGCCGAGGTCATCAGTTTTTGAGGACCAACGATTGCACAATTGATATGGTCGAAGTGTTGTCCGTTGACCTCCTGCCTATGGAACCCCCTTAGAGGCCCCTTGGTAGATGCGGTTAGTTGGTTGGGCACATCTACCACTTGATAGCAGGATGTCTTCGATGGGCCCCCAGCGGAGCAGGGGAGTTGGAGTGGATTGCTTCAGTGTTGGGAGGTGCCAGAGCTGGCTGCTCTGACGTTGCCCACCATCATTGTAGAATCGTCAACGGCAGGCCCGTTGGGAGGTGTCGGAGTTGGCTGCTCCGGCGTCGTCCACCATCGTTGTAGAGACGTCGACGGTAGGCCCATTGGGAGGTGTCGGAGCTGGCTGCTCGCGTCGCCCACCATCGTCATAGAGACGTGGACGGCAGACCCCTTAGGAGGTGCCGGAGCTTGATGCTCCGGCGTCATTCACCATCTTCATAGATACGCCGACGGTAGGCCCCTGGTTTACAGGCTATCGCAAGAAAATCCTGTTAGCAATAAGACAGGGGCATGATAGTTTACTCACTGATCCATGCTTGTTGTTGTCGTTGACATGCTGTGACGTCAATGGCGGGCCCCTTGGGGGTGCTGTGGTTGGCTGCTCCAGCGTCGTCCACAATCTTCGTAGATACGTCGACGGCAGGCCCCTTGGGAGGTGCCAGAGCTGGATGCTCCGGCGTTGCCCACCATCGTCGTAGAGACGTCGACGGCAGGCCCCTTGGAAGGTGCCAGAGCTGGCTGTTCCAGTGTTGCTTACCATTGTTGTAGAGACATCGACGGCGGGCCCCTTTGGAGGTGCCGATCTAGATGCTACGGTGTCGCCCACCATCATCGTAGAGAAGTCGACGACAAGCTCCTTGGGAGGTGCTGGAGCTGGATGCTCCGGCGTCGTCCACCATCATCATGGATACATCGACGATAGGCCCCTGGTTTACAGGCTATCGCAAGGGAACCCTGTTAGCAACAAGAGAGGGGCATGATAGTTTACTCACTTATCCATGCTTGTTGCTGTCGTCGACATGCTGGGACTTCAACGGCAGGCCCCTTGGGGGTGCCAGGGCTGGCTGCTACAGCGTCGTCCACCATCTTCATAGATACGTCAATGGTAGGCCCCTTGGGAGGTGTCGGAGCTGGATGCTCCAGTGTCGCCCACCATCGTCGTAGATATGTTGACGGTAGGCCCCTGGTGTATAGGCTATCACAAGGGAACCCTGTTAGCAACAAGAGAGGGTTAGGATAGTTTACTCAGTTATCCACACTTGTTGCTGTCGTCGACATGCTGGGACGTCACGGCGGGCCCCTTGGGGGTGCCGGGGCTGGCTGCTCTAGCGTCGTCCACCATCTTCATAGATACATCGACGATAGACCCCTTGGGAGGTGCCGGAGTTGGATGCTGTAGCATCGCCCACCATCGTCGTAGAGACGTCGACGGCAAGCTCCGTGGGAGTCGCAGGAGTTGGATGCTCCAGCATCGTCCACCATCATCGTAGATACGTCGACGGCAGGCCCCTAGTTTATAGGCTGTCACAAGGGAACTCTGTTAGCAACAAGAGAGGGGCAGGATACTTTACTCAGTTATCCACGCTTGTTGCTGTCGTCGACATGCTGGGACATCATGGCGGGCCCCTTGGGGGTGCCGAGGCTGGCTGCTCCAGCGTCGTCCACCATCTTCGTAGATACATCGACGACAGACCCCTTAAGAGGTGCCAGAGCTGGATGCTCTAGCATCGCCCACCATCGTTGTGGAGACGTCGATGGCAAGCTCTGTGGGAGTCGCAGGAGCTGGATGCTCTGACATCGTCCACCATCGTCATAGATACGTCGACGGCAGGCCCCTAGTTTACAAGCTATTGCAAGGGAACCCTGTTAGCAACAAGAGAGGGGCAGGATAGTTTACTCACTTATCCATGCTTGTTGCTATTGTCGACATGCTGGGACGTCAACGGTGGACCCCTTGGGGGTTCCGGGGCTGGCTGCTCCAGCGTCGTCCACCATCTTTGTAGATACAACGATGAGAGGCCCCTTGGGAGGTGCCGGAGCTGGATGCTCTGGCTTCGCCTACCATTGTCTTAGAGGCGTTGACGGCAGGCCCCTTGGGAGATGCCAGAGCAGGCTGCTCCAGCTTCGCTCACCATCATCATAGAGACGTCGACGACAGACCCCTTGGGAGGTGCCAGAGCTGGATGCTCCAGCGTCACCCACCATCATCGTAGAGACATCATCGGCAGGTGTAACATACTCATTCTCATGCATCATGCCCTACATTCATCATTAAATATGGTTAACACTAAGTCATATAAAAATGAGCAAGTTTAAAATGAATTAGCAGCAAAACCGCACTTAGAAGTTCTGAGAAGTGCGGACCTGACCATTTTTAGCGCGGACTAGTCCATTTTTCTCTCTAACCTCTCTCCGGACATGTCCGTTTTCGAGCGTACTATTCTGGTTTTGCCCCTGTACAATTTTGAGACTTGTCCGGTCCATTGCAGACTAGTCCGGTGTCCCGAATCCTTGAAAATTCGCCAAGTCCATAGACTTGTCCGGACTTGTCCGATATCTAGCGGACTTGTCCGTTTTCCTCTCTGACTAAAATCGAACTTGTTCGAGTTTGCCCAGACTTGTCTGTTTTTCCTCTGACTAAGTTCGGGCTTGTCCGAAATAGTTCGGACATATCTGATTCCTCTCTGTCTAATATCGGACTAGTCCGGCCTAGTGTGGACTTGTCCGGTGATCGCGATTTTGAGTTGATCTTTTGTTCTGCGATGTGTTTTGGGGTTTTACCTTAAGTGGGCCTAAGGACGTCGTGTCTACCCTTTTGGAGCCCTTGTGGGACCCCACACCGGCCTCCACCCTCTCTAAAACCGACCTCCATCAGACCCTAATCCTCCACCTCTATATAAACAACCCAACACCCTATTTTCACATCTTTTTTCCACTTTCGAAACACACCCAAACCCTAGTTTGTGGGAGCTGCCACCAAGGAGGAGAAAAAGATCCAGAGCAAGAAGAAGAATAGGAGGAAACGAAAGAGGGTCAAGTGATCAAGATCTCCATCAAATTTTCGATCTTCCTCAACAAGTCACCTTCAAGTTTCTTCATCAACACTAGATCGTCAAGATCCAAGTGTTGCCTCCAAAACTCTTGATTCGTTGGTGTTCTAAACACCTGGTATACCTTCTACTTTCTCTTTCTCATGTGAATTCAACCCCGTTTCTCCAAATTCATGTCGATCTAGAAAACCCTAATTCGCTAGTTTTGTGTAGGGCGGTCTAGTCCGACCTACAAAGGACTTGTCCACTAGATTAGTTTAATAATGAATTAATTCCAATTTGATGTAATATCAACATGAACCTGTGTAAACTTGTTAATAACTGTTGTAAATAACCAGTGAACAGTAATAGTAATTCATTAACTAGTTTTACTTTGCATTTGCATTAATCATGTATGTCATTACATATTGAGTAATATATGTGCACTTATTGATTGTAATTCTTGTCTTGTATGTTTATTGCATGGTTTAGATGGATTTGCGCTAGAGTGTGCTGCGGAGGACCTCCAGCACCAGGAATTTGAAGTCTTTGATCCCAATCAAGCCCAAGAGCAAGGCAAGTGTCCTTGAACATTTTGATCCTGTTTTTAAAATAAAGTTTTTGTTTTCAAAACTGCATGCTTGTGTCAATTTGATGGGAATCCTATGATAGGAAGTTTACAAGCTTTGTTTAACCACCCTTGTCACCTGGAATACATGGTAGAGAGTCGGGAAGGGCTTTTTACCTTTGCTTCGCTTGATTAATTGGGATGGGAAAACAACTATACTATTTAATTATGCATTAATAAGATTATGGTTAATATGAACTGGTTAATTTGATATGGTAATGGGTGATCTAAGCAATCATGGTATGTGGATGGGTTGAAAGTTATGGTGGTTTAGCTTGCTTTAGATCTAAGGACCAGTTCATGGAGCGATCATCTAGGATTTACAATGCCATCACGAGGCCGAGTATGGGTGCAGCGTAGCTGATTAATTAGGGTTTTGCTAGTATTTCGCGGATCACTTGGTGCACCGGGGAAGGGGAGTCACATTGTGTTTGGATTTATGGCGGGACTCCCTGGGATCCGAATGGCACATGAGGGGGCCCTTGGTTGAAGATGTGCTCAGTTGGAGGCATCGCCACTGGTGAAACCTCATTGGGTCTGTACATACTAGTAATCCCTTTGTAAAGGCTATTTTGTGATATCTTGGCCACACACCAACGAAAGTGTGAGACGGCATAATAGAGGTTCTAGTACTGAAAGGTGATGAAATCACAAACATGTGGGTAAAGCGGTACAACCTCTGCAGAGTCTTAAAAACTATCATGATAGTCGTCCTCCCGGTCATGATCAACCTGGACCCTCACATGATTAGATGGGTTTTTGGCATTGGGATGGTTTGGTACTGGTTATGGTTGGTAATATGGTTAAGGCTGGTTATGGATTGAATTATGGTATTCGATATGGTTAATGGTAATGAGAAATCTGGAATATGGATGATGGTAATGGAATATGGACTGGTATTATTATAACTACATGGTTTATGATGGGTTTACTTCACATACATACAATATAATGCTTTCCAAATGTTTTAATGTACTTTTCAGCACTTGTCCTTTATTATACTCATCATTTGTATCAGCTACATGTCATACTTTCCCACACTTGCTGAGTAGGACATGTACTCACCTTTGCAATTCCCCCCACCAACAGTGGCAGGTCAGGATTGGGAGTATCACGACGTTAATGAGGAGTCCTAGGTTGTGCGTTGCCATCAACTTTGCCTGTGGGGTGATTGGAGTTGCACTATCCCTTTGCTTAGTTGCTTATTTAGTTTATTTCCGCTGCATTAGTTCAAAATTTTCATTAATATTCATTAGAGCTTGTGTTCGAGGATATTATGAATTGTGTAATAAAAGTGGTTAATTAATATTGTCTTGTGGTAATTATCTGGTTACCCTTCTGTGAATGCACTCGTGTATGTGTGTTGAATGTCTCGGGAACACATATGTGTTCACTTGGTTCATTTTCGGAACTGGGTGTCACAAATTGGTATCAGAGCCACAGGTTGATCATAGGACGCAACCTAGGTAGAATGGACACATTAGAGCACATAGGAGCACTCAGGAAGCATTGTGTTTTTTGTTTGGTGTGCTGATTGGTATGTATTGATTGCTTGTGTGCTTAGTGGAGGATTTTGGGATGCTTTAGCATTACCATGTCCGTATAGGTTTGTATAGTTAGTTGCTTAGTTTCATATCCCTTGATGCATATAGTTGGAGACATTTTCTAAATTCTTCTCTCTTGCTTTTCTTCAGATGGTGAGGACTAGCAACCAGAGGGATGCCAATGTTGAGGAGGAGGGTAATGAAGAACCTAAGAATAACCAGGGACCTGCCCAGGGAGCTATCAACCTTGAGCAACTATTGGCTATGCAAAACCAGCTCATGCAGACCATGATACAGACTATGGGACAGCTGCAGGCTGGCAACATCAATAATCAGCACCACATGCCACCACCGCCACCCCCACCTCCTCATAACCGATTGGGAGAGTTCATGAGGACTAAGCTACCAACCTTTGCTCAAGTTGCTGACCCTATGGATGCCGATTATTGGCTCAAGTCTGTGGAGAAGAAACTTGCAATAGTCCAATATAGTGACTGGGAGAAGGTGCTATTTGCATCTCATCAACTTGTTGGAGCAGCTGCCGATTGGTGGGACTCTTTGTGCAACACCCATGAAGACCAAGATAGAATTACTTGGGATGAGTTCAAGTATATTTTTCGCTCTCATTGTGTGCCCAAGGGTGTTATGATCTTGAAGAGGCAAGAGTTTGAAAACTTGAGGCAAGGAAGGTCGAGTGTGGATGAATATCTCAATAAATTTACTCAACTCTTAAGATAAGCGGCTGAAGATGTCAGCCGGGACGACCGGCAGCAATACCTGTTCATGACAGGCTTGAACAACGAAATCCAAGTACAATTGCTGAATTGTGATTATGCTGACTTCCAGAAGCTAGTGGACAAAGCAATTGTTGTGGAGAATATAGTCTGTGAGATGGAGCTAGATAATAAGAGGAAGGCACCATTCTAGGATAGCAACAAGGAAGTAATGTGCACCCTCGCTTTGCACCACCCAATGTGCCATATTACAGCGCCCCTATGCCTGCTCAACGCCCTGGTTATCAACCTCGTCGCGCTCAGCCTCAGTTTGTGCAGCAGCGCCCCGTCATGCAAGCACCTAGGCCTCCAATGCCTTTTGCACCTCGTGCCAACTTTCCTGGTGGAAATGCTCAGAATCAAGTCCGTCCCAATAATTCTGGTGCAGTTAGGAAGTGTTACACTTGCGGAGAAGCGGGACATTTTGCAATTCAATGTTCTAAGTCAGGCCTTGGTCAAGGAAGCAATGCTCCAAGACAAAACCTAAGACTGAATGGAGGAGCGCCACAAGCCAACCGTTGACAACATAATTTTGCTCGTGGCAACGTGAACCATGTCTCTACGGAGGAAGCGCAACAAGCGGATGGCGTGGTTATTAGTATGTTTCTCGCAAACTCCAACCCGACGACTATGTTATTTGATTCCGGAGCATCACATTCATTCATTGCATCAAAGTATGTTGCCAAGTATAGTTTGCCTATCTCTCATATGAAGTATACTCTATTGGTTAAGTCTCCTGGGGGAGAGATGAGGACAAATATACTATATCCAAAAGTAAGCCTTAGAATAACGGGGGTAGACTTCTTCGCCAACCTCATTGTTTTGGAGTCTCAAGGATTGGACATTATACTTGGTATGGACTAGTTGAGGAAGCACAATGGAGTCATTGAATGTGCCACAAAGATGGTGAAGTTGACCAATGAGGAAGGGATCAACATAGAGGTTGAAACAACTCAACATGCACTGGAACAAGTGGAGCTGAATCACATGGATGGTGCTGCAATTGAGGAGATCCCAGTGGTACATGAATTTTTGGACGTTATTCCAAATGAGTTTCCAGGTATGTCACCTAATTTGTTATTGAGTTAATACCTGGAATTGCACCTATAGCTAAAATGCCCTATAGGATGCCTTCTAAGGAGTTAGCAGGGCTCAAGAAGCAGATTCAAGAGCAATTAGACAAAGGTTTTACTCGCCCAAGCTCTTCACCTTGGGGACGCCCGTGCTGTTCGTGGATAAGAAGGATGGATCACAAAGGATGTTTGTGGATTACCGAGCTCTCAATGAGGTGACAATCAAGAATAGGTACACCTTGCCACACATAGAAGACTTGTTCGATCAGATGAAGTGTGCTTGTGTCTTCTCCAAGATTGATTTGAGGTCGGGATACTTTCAAATGAATATTAGACCATCAGACATACCTAAGACAGCTTTTAGGACATGGTATGGATCTTATGAGTACACCGTGATGCCCTTTTGATTGACAATGCACTTGCCTATTTTATGTACCTCATGAATAAGGTCTTAATGGAGTGCTTGGACAAGTTTGTTGTGGTGTTCATAGATGACATTATGATTTACTCGAAGGATGAGAAGGAACATGATGAACACTTGAGGCTTATGTTCCAAAGGTTGAGAGAGCATCCATTGTATGCCAAATTCAATAAGTGTTAGATTTGGTTGGAAGAAGTGTCGTTCTTGGGACATATTATTTCAGGAGGAGGAGTTTCGGTTGACCCAGGAAAAGTAAGGGATGTGCTAAAGTGGAACCCACCGCAAAATGTGAAGGAAATAAGGAGTTTCCTCGGCTGGGTATTACCGTAGATTCATCAAGGATTTCTCCAAGATAGCTAAGTTGACCGAGTTGTTGATGTAGGGGAAGGTTTACCATTGGAATCAAGCGTGTCAAGACAGCTTTGAGGAGTTGAAGAAGAGGTTAACCACAACCCCAGTTTTGGTCCGAATGTTAGTAAAAGTTTTGACATATATTGTGATGCCTCGAGACAAGGACTTGGATGTGTGCTCATGCAAGAAGGTCAAGTGGTTGCCTATGCATCAAGACAATTGAAGAAACATGAGCAGAATTATCCGACGCATGATTTGGAAATTGCAGCCATGGTACACACATTGAAGATTTGGATACACTATATCCTTGGACATAGGTGTGAAATTTATACGTATCATAAGAGTCTTAAGTATACTCTCACACAAACGGATCTAAATTTGAGGCAACGAAGATGGTAGGAGCTCATCAAAGATTATGATTTGGGGATCAATTACCATCCAGGGATGGCTAATGTAGTGGCCGATGCTTTGAGTCGTAATGGAGTAAGTCATTAGCTCATGGTTCGGGAGTTGCCATCCGAATTATGCAAGGAGTTTGAACGGTTGAATCTCGGATTTGCGAATGAGATGGTAATAATGGAGTTAAATCCGACCTTGGAGCAAGAAATTCAAGAAGAACAAACGAAGGATGAGGAAATCCAAGAGATCAAGGAAAGGACCCAAGAGGGAAGATAATTCAGATTTGACGAGGATGATCAGGGAACTCTATGGCTTGGAAAGAGAATTGTTGTGCCTAATGTGAAGCATATTTGGGAGACAATATTGAAGGAGGCACATGACTCACCTGACTCAATTCATCCCGGTTCTACAAAGATGTACAAGGACTTGAAGACATGTTATTGGTGGGCTAGCATGAAAAAAGACATAGCCGAATATGTAGCGTTGTGCGATGTGTGCCAACGAGTGAAGGCGGAACATCAAAGGCCAGCCGGATTATTACAGCCATTGAAGATTCTAGAATGGAAGTGGGAAAAGATTAGAATGGACTTTATAGTTGGTTTACCGCGTACCCAGTCCGGTTATGACTCCATATGGGTAACTGTGGATCGGTTAACTAAGTGAGCTCACTTCATTCCCATCAAGACCACCTTTAATGGAGAGAAGTTGGTTGAACTGTATATGGGAAGAATAGTATGTTTGCATGGAGTTACAAAGAAGATAGCGTCGAATAGAGGTTCTCAATTTACCTCCATATTTTGGCAGAAATTGCATGAAGCATTGAGAACAAGGTTGAATTTTAGCTCAGCATGTCACCCTCAAACGGATGGACAAACTGACAGGACCAATCAAATTTTAGAGGACATGTTAAGAGCTTGTGCTTTAAAGCATGGAAGAAGTTTGGACAAAAGCTTGCCATATGCAGAATTTTCATATAACAATAGTTACCAAGCAAGCTTAAGGATGTCACCTTTCGAAGCACTATGCAGAAGGAAGTGTAGGACAGTCTTGTTTTAGAGTTTGCTAGGAGAGAATCAAGTGTTTGGACCTGACATGCTGCAAGAAGCTAAAAAACAAGTTCAAATTATTCGTGAAAATTTGAGAGCTCCTCAATCAAGGCAAAAATGATATTCGGACAATAGGAGAAGAAAACTAGCCTTTGAAGTGGGAGACTTCGTTTACCTCAAAGTGCCACCAATGAGAGGTCATAAGAGGTTTAACATAAGAGGCAAGCTAGCACCTCGATATAAGTTGGAGATGCCAGCTCATCTTTCAGATGTACATGATGTGTTTCATGTTTCACAGCTCAAGAAGTGTTTAAGGGTACCGGAAGAACAAGTACCAATGGAAGAGTTGGAACCAGAGACAGATTTGACTTACGCCGAGCAACCGGTCAAGATCTTAGAAACCAAGGATAGGGTCATAAGAAACAAGATTATTAGATGGTGTAAAGTTCAATGGAAGTGTCACACAGAATCAGAAGCAACATGGGAGTTGGAGGATGATCTCAAGAAGGATTTTCCATTGAACTTCAAATTCAATGGAGAGTTTATTGAGCTTGGTTGGGTGTTGGGTCAAATACTTTAAATTCCTGATGCTTGAGTTCCTCCGCAACACTCTCTAGCGCAAATCCGTCTAAATCGTGCAACGAACATACAAGACAAGAACTACAATCAATAAGTGCACATATATTACTCAATATGACAAGAGATGCATGATTAATGCAATTGTGAAGCAAAACTAGTTTGTGAGTTGTTAATAATGTTTACTATCTAGTTCTAATAGTTTTTAACAAGTTTACAAATGTTCATGTTGATTTTACATCAATTTAGCATTCATTCAGCAGGAATCAGACAGCAAGATCAGACTAGTCCGCTTGGGACCGGACTAGTCCGCCCTTCGTAGGACCAGCAAATTAGGATTTTCTAGATCGACGTGAATTTGGAGAAACGGGGTTGAATTCACGTGAGAAAGAGGAGGTAGAAGATATAACAGATGTTTAGAACTCCAATGAATCAACGGTTTTGGAGGCAACACTTGGATCTTGACAATCTAGGGTTGATGAAGAACTTGATGGTGAATTGTCGATGAAGAATGAAAACTTGATGGAGATCTTGATCCTCTTTCGTTTCCTCCTCTTCTTCTTCTCGCTCGGGATCCCCTTCTCCCTCCTTGGTGGCGGCTACCCACGAGCTAGGGTTTGGTGGTCTTTCAATTGAGGCAAAACGATGCAAGTTGAGGTGTGGGGTTGGTTATATAGGGTTGGAGGGCTAGGGTTTGGTGGATTTCGAGTTTGAGATGAGTTGACGCCTGTGTGGGGTCCCACATGGGCTCCAAAAAGAGTTAGACACGATGTTCCTAGGCCCACTTAAGGTGAAACCCAAAAACAAGTTGTGGAACCAAAGATCATTTCGGAATCGCGATTACTTGACAAGTCCGAAAAAGGCCAGACTAGTCCGAAACTAGTCAGAGAGAAATCGAATAAGTCCAGACTATATCGAACAAGTCCGAACTTAGTCAGAGGAAAAAAAACAAGTCTGATTTTAGTCAGAGGAAAAATGGACAAGTCCGCTAGAATACGGGACAAGTCTGGATCAATCTAGGGACTTAGCAAAATTTCCAAGGAATTGGAATACCGGACTAGTCCGCAATGGATCGGACAAGTCCGAAACTGTACAGAGAGGAGAATAGACTAGTCTGCAGCAAAACAGACAAGTTCGATGGAGGTTAGAGAGAAATCAAACTAGTCAGCACCAAAAACAGACTAGTCTGCACTTCTCAGAACTCATAAGTGCGGTTTTGCTTCTAATTCATTTCAAACTTGCTCATTTTTATATGACTTAATGTTAAACATGTATATGAACTTATGTGTCACCCACCATCATTGTAGAGACGTCGACGGCAGGCCCCTTGGGGTGTGTCGGAGCTGGATGCTCCAGCGTCATCCACCATCTTCATAGATACGTCAACGGCAGGACCTTGGTGTACAGGCTATCACAAGAGAACTCTGTTAGCAACAAGAGGGGGCAGAAGAGTTTACTCATTTATCCACGCTTGTTGCTATCGTTGACATGTTGGGACATTGACGGCAGGCCCCATGGGGGGTGGCGGAGCTGGATGCTCCGACGTCGTCCACCATCTTCTTAGAGACGTCGACGGCAGGCCCCTTGGGAGGTGCTGGAGCTGGCTGCTCTAGCGTCGCCCACCATCGTTGTAGAGACTTCGACGGCAGGCCCCTTGGAGGGTGTTGGAGCTGGATGCTCTGGCGCTGTCCACCATCTTCGTAGATACATCGACGGCAGGCCCCGGGTGTATAGGCTATCGCAAGAGAACCCTGTTAGCAACAAGAGGGGGAGCAAGGAGAGTTTACTCACTTATCCACACTTGTTGCTGTCGTAGACATGTTGGGACACCGGTGGCAAGCCCCTTGGGAGGTGCCAGAGTTGGTTGCTCCGGCGTCGCCCACCATCGTCGTAGAGATGTTGACAGTAGGCCCCTTGGGAGACGCTGGAGGTGGATGCTCCGGCGTCGCCCATCATCGTCGTAGAGACGTCGATGGCAGGCACCTTGGGAGGTGTCGGAGTTGGATGCTTTGGCATCGCCCATCATCGCTGTACAGACATCGAAGGTAGGCCCCTTGGGAGGTGCCGGAGCTGGATGCTCTAGTGTCGTCCACCGTCTTCGTAGATATGTCGATGACAGGCCCCTGATGCATAGGCTATCGCAAGAGAACCCTGTTAGCAACAAGAGGGGGGCAAGAGAGTTTACTCACTTATCCTCGCTTGTTGATGTCGTCGACATGCTAGGACGTCGACAGTAGGCCCCTTGAGAGGTGCCGGAGGTGGATGCTCTAGTGTCTTCCACCATATTCGTAGAATCGTCGACGGTAGGCCCCTTGGGAGGTGCTGGAGCTGGATGCTTCGGTGTCGCCCACCATCGTCATGGAGACATTGATGGTAGGCCCCTTGGGAGGCGCCAGAGCTAGATGCTCCGGCATCGTCCACCATCTTTGTAGATATGTCGATAGCAGGCCTCTGATGTTCAGGCTATCGCAAGAGAACCCTATTAGCAACAAGAGGGGGGCAGGAGAGTTTACTCACTTATCCTCGCTTGTTGCTATCGTCGACATGTCGGAACGTCAGCGCCAGGCCCCTTGGGAGGTGCTGGAGGTGGACGCTCTGATGTCGTCCACCATCTTCGTAGAGATGTCGACGGCAGGCCCCTTGGGAGGTGCCAGAGCTGGATGCTTTGGCGTCGCCCACCATCATCGTGGAGATGTCGACGGTAGGCCTCTGTTTTACAGGCTACCACAAGAGAACCCTGTTAGCAACGTCAACTGTCCTACTAATATTTACAATAGGGGTGCCCAAAGCTCCAAAGGTAGCTATGATGGTTGCAGGACAACTTCGTTGTCTACAGCTACTAGAGGGGCGATGAGCGGGCGTCCCTACTTCCTGCCTTGACTGCCCGCCTTGCGAGTGGTCTGAGCAGAGCCAGGGCTGAGCTCGACAGCTTTGACGGGGGTGTCGGCACTATCGGAGGACTGCATCTAGTGCGCAGTAGGTGCTCCGCGCTGACACGAGCTCAGCAGAGGCTGACTTGATCCAGCGTTGCCCATGACAGGTGTTGGGTATGCTGTATGGCATGCAACACCTGGGGGACCTGCGGTTGTGGCGTCGGTTGTGCCATGTGTTTCTGCAGCAGTACTAGTTGTGCCAAGTACTGCTACTGCATGTCCTGCTACACTAAATATTGCCAGGGGGCTGAAGAGCTGGCATACTCTTGGTTAGGAGGCGAAGGGTTTACCTGTAGTGCACAGTGGACGGAGGATGCTTCATGAATAGGGCATTGGAGGCCATATTCAGCGTCGAGGTTGTGCCGCCTCTCTCGCTGTCGTTCGATTATGGGTCGTCCATGTGAGCTTGGCGACGGTCAAGCTCGGCTCTCAGGTCCTCCGTGGGGAGCCAACCAGTGCTCGTAGGCTTGGAGGAGCGGTAGTTGGCGGTGCGATGGTTGATGGACGACATGCGTGATAGCGACACGTGACGCCTTCCCCTGTTGGTGGAAGTTGATGGCCTCGAAAACGAGGTGGTCGATGTCCTGGACCCACTGCTGAGCCGCTCTTTGGGAAGCGTTCAGCAATGGTGGGTGATGGAGCAGGGCCCTGCCTGCTGCCAGAGCACTCTCCGAGCTTGCTGTCGGCGGCGCTGGGGGAGCCGACTGGGTCGGGATGTGTTCTGATGCGCTATCTTGGACAGCTACACCTGTACGGGGGTGTGAAGGACTAGAGAGTGCCGCTCGAGCGACAAATTTGGTCACCGGACAGCGGCAGCAGAAGTCGCCTTCCACGGGCGTGATGAACACCATGGCGGTGAAAACGCTACCACTTTTTTTAGGGAAAAAACCCCTAACTCGTGCGCCAAATGTCGAAGTATTAAAGCGACACTTCCCCCGGATCTGCTAAGGAGCAGCCCGCGGAGATTCTTGTTCAGCGGGGCTTAGACCTCAATCAAGTGTTCAAGCGCGAGAGAGTATGAGACAGTGGTTTTTACGTGGTTTAGGCCGCAACGAGCAGAACACCCTACTCCACGGTGGATTGTAGTGCTAGTGAGTGTGTATGTGTGTGTGTGTATCAGGGATTCGAAGTTCGTCCTTTGTAACGGAGGTGGTCTAGTCCTTTTATAGACAAGGTTGAATGCCTTACAAGTGGGGTCCTGGGGCCCGACAGGTGGTCCTAGGGCGATCTTATCCTAAAGATTTATGCTTCTCGCACAAGCTTCCTCCAGTCGTGGCTTTGAAGACTTATCGTCTGGCTGCCTGAGGTGCCACTGCCCATGCATCGTTGCTGACAATGGTAGGGGATGTCCCATCCAAATGTCTTTGTCGCCGTAAGCTACCCACTTGGCAGAGTGGGATAGGCTTGCGGCGTCTTCACTGTGAAGCGATTGGTCGCAGTGGTACCTGACATTAGGTGTGCGACGCGCCATGTGTCTGGGGAAGCCAAGTATCTTCAAGGCTTGACAAGGACAAGGCACACTGCCCTCTTAACTTCTGCACCCTACGTCTAGGGCAAGTGGCCGCACTACGTGGCAGCTCGGGATCTCACTCCGTGGAGGAGGCCAGGTCCCGTCTTAAGGACCACGTGGCAGCTCGGGAGCTCACTCCTGAGGAGGAGGTCAGACCCTATCTTCTGAGTCACGCAGGAGCCTCAGAGCCCGTTCCTGAGTAGTGCGGGGACTCTAAGGGCGTGGGATATGTGGTGCTGGAGCCCACCTATACGGGAGGTGGCCTGTCCAATGCTTCGGACCACGTGGCAGCACCGAAGCCCCATCTCACAAGGTAGAGGGACCCTTACCTTTTGGACACATGGTTTCTTAGGAGCTCGTCTCCAAGGGGGAGTTGAGCTCTTCTTTGGGGTCTCTTGAGGGTATCTTGGGACCCATCTGAGGCGGATGGGTCTAAACCTTCTGAATATGTGGCACCCTTGGGCCCTTCTTCTGCTGGGAGGCGGGGCACCTAGGCGGCTCCATCATTTGCGCGAGGGTACCTGGTATGCCAGGTACCGAAAGCAACGGTTTGCATCCGGATGATGAGGGAGGCAGGGTGTATAGGATTAGAGTTTGGGGCCAAGCTAAGCTGACTGCACATTCTGGACCTGACCCTCCCGGAGCTCGGTTGTCCTTAATGCTGCTTCTAAGTCCTATGAAAACCTTTACATTGTCCTACTAAGCTTAATATTTACAATAGGGGTGCCCAAAGCTCCAAGGGTAGCTGTGATGGTTGCGGGGCAACCTCGTTGTCTACAGCTACCATCTACTAGAGGGACGATGAGCAAGCATCCCTACTTCCTGCCTTGACCGCCCGCCTTGCGAGTGGTGTGAGCAGAACCAGTGCCGAGCTCGACAGCTTTGACGGGGGTGTCAGTGTTGCCGAAGGACTGCAACCGGGGTGCAGCAGGTGCTATGCGCTGACGCAAACTCGGTGAAGGCTGACTTGATCCAACACCGCCCGGGACAGGTGTTGGGTCTGCTGTGAGGGCTTGGAGCTGCTCCAAGGCTAACATCACACCAGTGTCGTCTCTGTGGATCCTAAGGACGCCGGAAGGGGTTGGCATCTTCAATACAAGGTATACGTAGTGGGCTACGGCCATGAATCGGTACAAGGCGGGTCTGCCGATGATGGCGTTGAAGGGGAGGCTGACATTCGCGATGTCAAAGAGGATGCTCTCCGTCCTGTAGTTGTCGGGTGTACCGAAGGTCACCCGTAGATGGATGTTGCCGTATGGAATGATGCTCTTTGGTCCCACCCCCAAGAATGGGCTCGGGGGGGTGAGCTTGGACATCGGGATCTGCAGCTGCTCGAAGGCTGCACAGCTGATGAGGTTGAGGTCGGCTCCACCATCTTTCAATATGTAGTGGAGCATGATGTTGGCAATGGTGGGGGCGACCACGAGAGGTAGGATACTTGCCCCAACCATGTTTTTGGGGCAGTCGAAGGCGTCAAAGCTGATCGACGTCTCCTTCCACTGGTGGTGTAGCACCAAAGTGGTAGCAGGGGCTATCAAAGCCACTGCACGACGAAGGTTCTTGACCGCGTTCCGGGGCGCGGGATCCCAAGACCCTCCGAAGATGATGTAGAGTGTCTTGCAACGCTCATGGTCACTGCTGGCGTCAGAGTCATTGTCTTGGTGGACCACCTTGATGGCCCGCTCTTGCTTCTGGTACTCCATCTCCTCGTCATTGTCGACCTTGGGGTCGACCTTTTGCTTGCCCTCCCTCTTTCGGAAGGGGGCGTCGTCCGAGCGTCGCTGCGCCCGCTCTTCGTAGTGTTCAGCACATCTCTTGATCTCCCGACACTCACTCGCGATGCAGTCACGAGTCTTGTGCACCGGTCAGGGCTCTACGCTATCATGAGCGGCAGGTGGCTGACGCGAGCGCTTTTCGGGGCGTGGGGGTTTGCCACCACCTTTCGCGGCAACTGCCACAATGGGGGACCCACGCAGTGGCTTGTTCTAACCACCACCCCGGTTCTTGTTCTTCTTTTTGTTGCTTACCAGAGGTAATGGCGCTTTCTTCGGTCCAGCCAGCCCCACCCACTCCAAGGGCAGGCTGAGCATGCCAGTCACGGCCTTCTGCCGGCCTTGCACACCGGTCAGCGATGGAGAAGAGCTCGGAGAAGTCTTGCACATTGTGCATGGCTAACTTCTCGAGCATCTTGCGGTCACATACTCCCTGGCGGAATGCCACTATGACAGAGGCACTCGGGATGTTGGGGATGGAGTTGCATACCTGGGAGAAATGTTGGATGAATGATTGCAACGTCTCCTTGGGTTGTTGTCGCACGACGTGGAGGTCGAGCTCGGCAGCGGGGCGCGTGTAGGAGCTGTTGAAGTTCGCCATGAACTGCCAGCATAGCTCATCCCAAGAGGTTATAGACCCCTCGGGCAGGTTCATCAGCCACGAGCGGGCTGATCCAATCAAGGCGATTGAGAAGTAGTTTGACAGGATTGTCTCATCCGCTCCTACAGCAAGGAGCATCGTGGTGTAGATCTGCAGGAACTCGACCGGGTTGATGCTTCCGTCAAATTTCTCCAGCATATGTGGCTGGAACTTGCGTGGCCATGTCGTGATGCGAAGGTGCAAAGCCAACGCCGCGCAGCCTGCGATGGACTTCGTTAGAGAGGTGTAAGGGGTAGCATACGCCAGGGGGGTCTGTTGCACGATGTGCAGCGCCTGCGGGACTTGCTGTTGTGGCACTGGCTGAGCCATGTGTTGTTGTAGTGGTACTGGTTGCACCAGGTACTGCTGCTGCATGTTCTGTTGCACCGAATACTGCAGTGGGGCCGATGAGCCAACGTACTCCTGGCTGGGTGGTGGAGGGTTTACCTGCGGTGCACCATGGACGGAGGACGCTTCATGAACATGGCATTGGGGGCCATATTGTGCATTGAGGTTGTGTCGCCTCTCTCGCTGCCGTTCGATGATGACTCAGTTGTCCATGTGAGCTTGATGATGGTCAAGCTCAGCCCTTAGGTCATCCGTGGGGAGCCAACCAGTGCTTGTAGGTTTGGAGGAGCAGGAGTTGGCGGTGCGATGGTCGATAGACTTCATGCGCGACAGCAACACGTGACGCCTTCCCCTGTTGAGGGAGCTGATGGCCGTGCCGTCGAGGTGGTTGATGTCCTGGACCCACTGCTGAGCCGCTCCCTGGGAAGCATTCAGCAAGGATGGGTGGTGGAGTAGAGCCCTGGACGCTGCCTGAGCGCTCTCCGGGCTTGCTGTCAGTGGTGCTAGATTAGCCTACTAGGCCGGGATGCGTCCTGATGTGTTGTCCTAGCCAGCTGCACCTGTACGGGGGCATGACAGACCAGAGAGTGTTGCTCGAGCAATGGATCTGGTCACAGGACGACGGTCGCGGAAACCGCCTTCCATGGGCCTAATGAACACCATGGCGGTGAAAACGCTACCACTTTTTTTGAGGGAAAAAGGCCCTACCTGGCGCGCCAAATGTCAAAGTGTTAAAGCGACACTGCCCCCAGATCTGCTAAGGAGCAGCCCACGAAGGAGGCCTCAATCAAGTGTTCGAGCGCGAGAGAGTATGTGAGACACTGGTTTTTCATGGTTCGGGCCGCAAGGGGCATAACACCCTACTCCACGGTGGATTGTATTGCTAGTGAGTGTGTTTGCGTGTGTGTGTGTGTGTGTATTGGGACTCGAAGTTTGTCCTTTGTAATGGTGGCGGTCTGGTCCTTTTATAGACAAGGCCAGACGCCTTACAAGTGGGGTCTAGGGCCCGACAGATGGTCCCGGGGCGATCTTATCCTACAGGATCCATGCTTCTCACACAAGCTTCCTCTGGTCGTGGCTTTGAAGACTCGTCGTCTTGCCGCCTGAGTCACCAGTACCCATGCGTCGTTGCTGACAATGGCAGGGGAAGTCTTGCTCAACTGTCTCTATCGTCGTAAGCTACCCACTTGGCGGAGTTGGATAGGCCTACGACGTCTTCACCGTGATGCGATTGGTCGCAGCGGTACCTAACATTGGGCGTGCGCCGCTGTGAGACCTATGTGTGCTGAATACATTGCCTTTGACAATAAAAGTTTTGAATGCTACCATAACATCTTTTTGGCAAGGTCCGACTCTAGCTCCGAGCTTCGGCAAGGTCCACAATAGGTCCGACTTGCTTTGTCTAGGTCCAACATGTTTTTGGGTAGCTCCGATGAGCTATGTCTTTGATATCTCCGGCATGTCCTTGTTAAGCTCCGACATGTTTCTCTAGTTCCGGCTTTTGGGTTGACTAGTTCCGACTAGTTTTGGTTAGCTCTGGCGCTAGGTCCGACTGGATTTGGTTAGCTCCGGCACTAGGTCCGACTAGTTTTAGTAAGCTCCGACGCTAGGTTGTACTAGCATTGGTAAGCTCTGGCTCAAGCTCCGGTTAGCTTTGTTAAGGTTCGGAGCTTGAACGCAATGTTCCTGCTTTTATCTTGCAATGTTTCGAACTTGCTTTACACTTATGGAAAGGTTGCTTAGTATTAATTTGCTAAGTCTTTGGCGCGTTTTGGTTGATATGGTTGATATCGTTTACTGTGGTTTTGCAACATGCTTATGTGAGGTGCTCATGTAAGGTGTTGTGTTCGGAACTGACTTGAGTCAAGTCGCGGACTTCGACTCGAACGGATTGGGTGTTTGTTCATGTGCAGGTGTTGCTTGAGTTCAAGTCATGGCTGGTGACAGGATCCTTTGTACTAGTCTCAGGGAGGAGATGAGGTTCCAACAACCAAATTCAGGAGGAATTGTGGTTGAGCGGGTCAAAAGGTCGCGCAGGATGATTGAATCAAGGGCAGTGCATATGAAGGTTACTGGACGTCGAAGGAAGATGTTTGCACGTATGCATGCGGTGCATGATGTGGCAACATGGTTCCGAAGATGGGATAAGGTAGGAAAAGATCTGGTTGGAAGGATCAGATCGTATCGGTTGATGACTTTTGCTGCGGCAGAGTCGGTTATGGCTCGGTATGGAAAGTATCGAGTTGGTTATTGAAAGTGCATCTAGGATCCCTGTGGGTTTTGGATGATTGATGACGACAATTAAGTGACTAATGAGCTCAATGATCTTAAGCACAGGTGTGGACTAAGTGGAAGCACAATCCCTCAAAAAGGAAAAAAAAGATGGAAACGGCGATGTCAACTCGAAAAGGGAAACTAGGGTTTCTAGTGTGTCGAGTTTAGACTAGCCAAATTTGTGTGAGGATGTGTGTGTAAAGTGCATTGAGATCAAGTTGGGAGCTCAAAGCGGTTTAGAGGTCAAACCTATTGAGAGAAGAGAGTTAGAAGTAGTCTGGCAGTAGGGCCGGACTAGTCCGTGCAGGAGGCCGGACTAGTCCGCCCCTGGCCGGCCAAGTCTGTCTTGGGCCGGACCAGAAGGGTCTGACTGAGATTGGACTAGTCCATATTGGGATGGACTAGTCCGGGTAGTCGTGAAGTGGGTTTTGGGGACTAAGTCCCAAAACCACGGACTTGTCCGTTTTAGTCAGGACCAAGAGGTCCTGACTAAGATCGGACTAGTCCGCCCTGGGGGCCGGACTAGTCCGGGTTTGAGAGGAGACTGCGTTTCATAGACTAAGTCTGGGAAGGCCGGACTAGTCCGTGGTCTTCAAACTAGTTCGTTTTTCACACGGAACAAAAGGTTCTGTGTGAGATCGGACTAGTCTGGTGAGGGCCGGACTAGTCCGTTGTTGAAGTGACCGTTTGAAGTTGAAGTTTGGCGGGTAGTGTGACGATTGCCGCGCAGTGCGACAGTTGTCAGAGGTGTCAGTGGTCCCCTAGGCTGGACTAGTCCGGGCTGTGGGCCGGACTAGTCTGCCCTTCTGCTGAAGTCAGCAGTATGGGCTTGGGACCTCTATAAATAGAGGTCCCCTGGGTTCATTTGAACCAATCCTTGAGCAAACTGAAACCCTAGCGCCACCACAGCAACCTTGAGCCTCCAAAAGCCTCTTTCTTGCCTACATTCCCTCTAAAACTAATTCTTGTGTGGATTAGGGTTTGGTGAGGTGAAGAAGAGGAAGAACACCGCTCTTTGGCTCTCGGTTTGATCTCTTGCACTTTGTGAATCTTTGTGATCTGTGGCTTAAGTCAATCTTTGTGATTTGCAATTGTAATTGTGGTGGGAGCCTCAGATTGTGAGAAGCCCCAACGAATCTTGTATTCTTTCTTTGTGATAGTGGAGAACCAAGTTAGGCCCGTGCGATAAACTTGGTGAGGGAAGGGTTGTTGAACCCGGTCCTTTGTGGACTCCTCAACGGGGACGTAGATTCCTTGTGTGGGATCGAACCTCGGGATAAAATCCTTGTGTCTCTGTGTTCTTTGCATTTCGTTTATCGAATATTTCGTTCTAGGGTTGCTAGTTTTATCTCGTGCTTCATATTGCTATAAACTTGTTCCTCTTAGTCATATACTTGTGTTGGTAGTTGCTAAACTTGACATAACCATATCCTCACCTATAGCCTCGAGAAAATCACCTTAAAACTTGCTAGAAACACCTTTTAGGGATCTTCACGCAGGCTGACCGGACTAGTCTGTCCCCAGACCGGACTAGTCCGCCCCCTGTAATTTAATCTCGTTTTATTAAGTCATTTGCAGGTCGATTAGCCTATTCACCCCCCTCTAGGCAACTTTCAATTAGTATCAGAGCAGGACTCTCCCAAAAGAGTATAACAACTCGGAGAGAAGATGGCCGGAGTGGGGTACAAAGAAGTTTCTACCAGCGAGATCCAAGCAACTCCAGAAGAGATTCTCTTCTATCAAGACAAATCAACGGATGACGAATAAGTTCGCCAGCTCAAGGCGAAACTTCGAGAGAAGTTGAAGATTCCCAAAGTTGACACCTCAACCTCCACATCGAGTGGTACAATCAACTACAATCAACAAGGCTACAACTATGAGCGCCTTGTTTCCAACAACCACTACCTTTCCATCCCATTGGGGAAGCATCCCCAATTCGATGGAACCGACTACGAGATGTGGAAGCACAACATGAAGATCCACCTTGTGTCACTCAATCCCTCACTATGGAAAATTGTGTTGACCGGGGTGCACATCCCTAAGAATGAAGAAGATATCACTCCAAAGCAAGCCGTGCTCCTTCACCGCAATGCCCAAGCGGCCGGAGTGATCATCTCATCTCTCTCAAGAGATGAGTTCAATCGAGTGGATGGACTTGAGGTGGCCAAAGACATTTGGGACACTCTCAAGACGGCTCATGAAGGCAACCGAGTCGTAAAGTAATCAAAGATTGAGCTCATTGAAGGAGAGCTCGGGAGGTTTGCCATTATGGATGGCGAATCCCCCCAAGAAATGTACAACCGCCTAAAGATTATCATCAACAAGAGTAGATCTTACGGCTGTACTAAGTGGACGGACCACGAGGTGGTGAAGATAATGATTCGGGCATTCATGCCTAGGAACGTCTCTCTATGCTCCATGATCCGAGAAAGTCTGGGGTTTGCCAAAATGACCCCGGAAGAGGTCATTGGAAGGATCATCAATCACGAGATCATGGAAAAGGAGGCGCTCTTCTATAATGACCTTCAAAGTTTCACCGCCTCGAAGATGAAGAATGTTGCGCTCAAAGCAACATGCTCCCCAAAAGAGCAAACAGAAGATGATGAGGAGAGCCTTGAAACCGATGAGGAAGAGGCCTTCTTCATCAACAACTTCAAGAGGATTATGAGGAGAAGAAAAGGAGGATACAAGCATGAAGGAAAAGGCAAAGAAAAGGCAAGGCCCAAAAACAAGAGGGCTTGCTACAATTGTGGCGAGTATGGCCACTTCATAGTTGATTGCCCCCATGAAGAAGTGAAGAATAAAAAGGAGGGCAAGCCTCAAGAGAAGAAGTTCTTCAAGAAGAAGAGGCCCTCCGGACAAGCACACTTAGGCAAGGAGTGGGACTCTAACGATGAGTCCTCCTATGAAGAAGAAGAGGAGAAGATGGCCACCATAGCCATCGGGAGGAGCTCCAAGGGAAGCAAGCTCTTCCCCAACCTCAACAACAACTACAAACCAACTTGCCTTATGGCAAAGGAGGGAAGGAGAAAGGTAACATCTCACTCCTCCTCCTCCATTTCCTCTCATGATGAATTTGATAGCGCTAGTGAAAATGAGCACATGTTTAAGGACATAAGCAAAAGCACCTTGCGTAGGATGAAGTTGCTTATGGATGAGATCTTTGAGAAGGAGGAGCTCATCAACAGACAAGAGGACATGCTCATCCTTGAAAAGGAGAGATGTCAAGAGCTTAATGAGCTCCTTGAGCTTGAAAGAGAGAATAGCAAGGCATTGGAACACGAACTTGCTCTAAGCAAGAAAACGTGTTCAAGTCTTGAGGAGAAATCAATTGAGCTCAAGGATGAACTTGGGAACTTGACAAAAGTTAACAAGATCCTTGAGACTCAAGTTGGGTCCCTTAAGAACAATGTAGCCTCTTCCTCCAAGAGCTCAACCTCCTCAAAGGCCTCATCCAATGCAACCACGCCTTGCAAGTTCTCTAACTTAATCCTTAAACTTAAGGATGAACTAAACTTAGCGCAAGGCAAGCAAGCACCTAAGGGTGCCATCTTTGACAAGGAGAAGGTGGTGTATGCACGAAGTGCATACACCAACACAAGACCTCCCCATGTCAAGGATGGTCTTGGCTATACTAGAAGTGGTAGGCACAACGCCAAAACCTCCAAGTATGGCAAAGACATGATTGTCTTTGTTAAGGGAAGTTCATCTACAACTAAAATTGAGAAGAACACATCCACTAGCAACAAAATGCCTAAATCTGAACCGCATCCTCTATTTCATGATTTTGATGCTTCTTATGTGCTTATGAGGAACAAATATGGCAAGGTGTTTGCTAGATATGTTGGGCCACTCCGCAAGAGCCCCAAGCCTTGCGTGTGGGTGCCCAAATGCCTTACCACTAACGTCAAAGGACCCAACTCCGCTTGGGTACCTAAAAGGAAGGTATAATCTTATTTTGTAGGCATACTCCTCCGGGTGCACAAACCACATGACCGGAGAGAGTACGATGTTCGAGGAGTATGAAGAACACGATGATCCAAATGAAGGAATCCTCTTTGGAGACAATAGCCGAGGAAAAATCCTTGGCTCCGGTAAAATTGTCATCTCTCCTCAACACACTCTTTCTAGCGTTCTACACATTGATTCTTTAGACTATAACCTCTTGTCCATATCACAACTATGTGACAAGGGTTATAATTGTGTTTTCACTAATGAGGGTGTGAGCGTCCTTAGAAGAAGTGATAACTCAATCGCTTTTAAGGTTGTGCTCAAGGGAAAGCTTTATCTTGTGGACTTTGCGTCGGATAAAGCTCAACTTGACACATGCTTAATGGTGAAAACCAACATGGGATGGCTTTGGCATAGACGGCTGGCCCATGTTGGCATGAGGAACTTACAAAAGCTTCTTAAGGGCGATCACATCCATGGCTTGAAGAATGTTGTCTTCGAAAAAACAGGCCATGTAGTGCGTGCCAAGCGGGGAAGCAAGTAGGAGCTAAACATCCCTCCAAGAACATCATGACGACAACAAGACCGTTGGAGCTGCTACACATGGACCTTTTCGGGCCAATAACCTACATAAGCATTGGCGGTAACAAATATGGTCTTGTTATTGTTGATGACTTTTCTCGTTTCACTTGGGTGTTTTTCTTGCATGATAAGGGTGAAACCCATGGTGTCCTCAAGAGGTTCTTGAGGAGAGCTCAAAATGAGTTCGCCTCAAGAATCAAAGCTATAAGAAGTGACAACGGCACCGAGTTCAAAAACACTCAAGTGGAAGAATTCTTGGATGAGCAAGGCATCAAGCATGAATTTTCAGCTCCATACTCCCCTCAACAAAATGGGGTGGCGGAACGGAAGAACAGAACACTCATCGAGATGTCAAGGACAATGCTTGATGAGTACAAGACATCGGATCGGTTTTGGACGGAGGCGGTTAACACCGCTTGCCACGCCGTCAATCGATTATACCTCCACCATCTCCTCAAGAAGACTCCCTATGAGCTTCTAGTTGGTAAGAAACCCAATATCTCTTATTTTCGTGTTTTTGGGAGCAAGTGTTATATTCTCAACAAGAAGCCTAGGACTTTAAAGTTTGCTTCAAAGTCCGATGAGGGTTTCTTGCTTGGCTATGACTCAAACACTCACGCCTACCGTGTCTTCAACAAAACCTCCGGAATTGTTGAAATAACAAGCGACGTGGTGTTTGATGAAACTAATGGCTCCCAAGTGGAGCAAGTTGATCAAAGTGTGCTAGATCAAGAAGACTCTCCACAAGAAGCACTTAGGAGAATGGCACTTGGAGATGTTCGACCACAAGAACAACCTCAATGCTCAAGTGACCAACAACAAGATGATGCAAGTACTCCTCCATGCGATCAAGTTGTCGACGGTCAAGTAGGACCTCAAAACGACCAAGAAGATGAAAATCAAGGGAGAGGCACTCATCAAGGGGGAGATCAAGAAGAAGAAGAAGAAGATGATGATGACTCAAGAGCTCAACCTCCACATCCTCGCGTACATCAAAGTGTTCAACGGGATCACCCCGTTGACAACATACTAGGAGACATTACTAATGGGGTAATCACTCGTTCTCGTGTTGCAAACTTTTGTGAACATTACTCCTTTGTCTCTTCTTTGGAGCCCCATAGGGTTGAAGATGCCTTGAGAGATCCGGATTGGGTGGTGGCCATGCAAGAGGAGCTTAACAACTTCGAGAGGAACAGAGTTTGGGAGCTTGTCAAGCGTCCACAAGCAAATGTTGTAGGCACCAAGTGGGTGTTCCGCAACAAGCAAGATGAACATGGTGTTGTGACAAGGAACAAGGCACGACTTGTGGCCAAGGGTTACTCACAAGTCGAAGGTTTGGATTTTGATGAAACCTTTGCTCCCGTAGCTAGGTTAGAGTCAATTCGAATATTACTCGCCTTTGCCACTCACCATGATTTTAAGCTCTATCAAATGGACGTCAAGAGTGCGTTCCTAAATGGCCCAATCAAGGAGGAAGTATATGTGAGCAACCACCGGGCTTCGAAGACCAAGAATTCCCAAACCATGTCTTCAAATTGCGTAAGGCTCTCTATGGCCTCAAACAAGCTCCTAGAGCTTGGTATGAGTGTCTTAGAGACTTTCTAATTGAAAATGGTTTTAAGATAGGAAAAGCTGATTACACTCTATTTACAAAGCACTTCAATGATGATCTTTTTGTGTGCCAAATATATGTCGATGACATTATATTTGGTTCTACTAACAAAGTGTTTTGTGATGAGTTTTCAAAGATTATGATGGAAAGATTTGAGATGTCCATGATGGGGGAGTTGAAGTTCTTTTTAGGTTTCCAAGTCAAGCAACTCAAAGAAGGCACGTTCATAAGTACAAAGTACACTCAAGACATATTGAAGAAGTTTGACATGGACAAGGCCAAACCCATTAAGACTCCTATGGAAACGAATGGACACCTAGACCTCAACGAAGATGGTCCAAGTGTGGACCAAAAGGTATATCGTTCCATGATTGGCTCCTTGTTATATCTTTGTGCATCTAGGCCCGATATCATGCTAAGTGTGTATGTGTGCACGGTTTCAAGCTGCACCAAAGGTGTGTCATTTGACCGCCGTGAAGAGAATTATTAGATATCTAGTTCACACACCGAGCCTAGGACTTTGGTACCCCAAAGGATCCAAGTTCAACCTCATTGGTTATTCTGATGCGGATTATGCGGGGTGCAAAGTTGATGGAAAGAGCACATCCGGGACATGCCAATTCTTGGGTAGATCATTAGTGTCTTGGTCCTCTAAGAAACAAAATTCCATTGCTCTCTCCACAGCCGAAGCGGAGTACGTCGCAGTCGAAAGTTGTTGTGCACAACTTATGTGGATGAGACAAACTCTAAGGGATTATGGTATAAACTTGCGTCATATCCCTCTCCTATGTGACAATGAGAGCGCCATCAAAATAGCCCATAATCCAGTTGAGCATTCAAGGACCAAACACATAGACATTAGACACCACTTCTTGAGAGATCATTCCTTAAAGGGGGATATAGTGATTTCCCATGTGAGAGCCGAAAACCAACTAGCCGACATATTCACCAAGCCCCTAGATGAGAAGCGATTTTGTGAGCTTAGGAGTGAGCTCAATATCTTAGATTCTCGAAATGTGGCTTGAAACTTGCACATCTGAATGTCTACTTATGCCTTGTTCAAAAGAATGCATGTGGTTGGAAAACTCTCTCTATCTCAATTTTCTCCTAAATATTTGAAAAACTAGTGACTTTGTGAGTCATGGTCATAGTTTCAATGTTGATTTCTTACTGACCATTTTCACAAGGTTTTGTTGTGCAATATGTCCATAAGGATCTTCTATAGTGGCTAAAACTCATATATATATATGTTTTCAACCTCCTAGGACCGGACTAGTCCGCCCTTCGGCCGGACAAGTCTGGATCCGGACTGGTCCGGGTCTGGTCCGCTGACCGGACTAGTCCGGCACCCCTACCGGACTAGTTCGGCCCCTGGGGACTTAAACCCCCCAGGAAGCAGCCGACCCCTCCACTTCCTCATCTGAGTTCTCTCTCTTCCACGCGCACGAAATGCCCCCTTTCGACGATTTTTTATTCCAACCACCAAAAACCGATTCCAATCCGTGAATTGGACTCCTTGGAGGCAAGGGAGACCTTTCCCAAACATCCTCGACGCAGTCCCTCCCCGATCTTGTCGATTTTTCAAGATTTGAAGAGGTATTCCTCCTTTTTCAAAAACTAGCCTCATTGTTGATTCATTGGGTTTTTGGTAGATGCCTCTTCATTAAAGTTGTTACTAGTGACCTTGTGATCATAGCCTAGGAGTATTGCGACTTGATTCCAAATTTCTCGAAAAACCGTTAGAGTTAGGGTTTAGCCTGTGCAACCCGGACTAGTCCGGTGCCAGGTGGACTAGTCCGCCTGGTGGACTAGTCCACCCCTGGAGCGGACAAGTTCGGTCTGCACAGGTCAAACTCACACTTTGGCTGTGTTTCATGAATTCTTTCGCATTATTCCAACTCCTTGACCTTCTATCTTATGGACTTTATTCCTTTCAGCTAAAATGGCCGCTCCTCGCCGTTCCGCTTCTCCTCCCACTGACCCCGAGTGGGAGGCAGAGCAACTCCGTCTCGCCGAAGAATGAGTAAGAGCCGAAGTTGAGGCTGCGGAGAAGTATCTCGAGCAGCATGCAAGAGCGCAAGCAGCCAAGAAGCAACAAGCTGCTCGGGCCGCCACGTCGGCCTACGACGAGGATGAAGCAATGGCTCGGGCCATTGAGGAGTCATAGAAGGATCTCCGGAAGAAGAAGCGAGAGGAGCGTGAAGCTCACAACTCTCAGGCGGCTGCTGCACAAGTCTCCAAGAGAAAGAGACTTGTGACACTCGGAGAGAAGGACAAGGGCAAGGAACCAGCACAAGAAGACTTTGCTGAACGCCGGATCGAGAGAGATCCGAAGAAGGGAAAGGCCCTGGCTCCTGCTGAGCCAAAGAAAAAGAAGCCCACAGTGAAGGCCTTGGCTGCAAAGGCAAAGGGCATTGCTATCAAGGAGAAGGGGAAAGCCAAACCGATTGGTCCCCTGGAAGTGCACGCTCCCGAGAGGAATCCAAACAGGCAGCGTGACATAGCTGCAAATATCTTTCATGGAAAGGGAGCTGAAAAGGCAAGAAGGCTCCGGACGGACAAGGTGTATAAGTATGAAAGGAGCACCGCCGACCCTCGTTTTTGGTGCGGCTTTCATTGTGATTACTACCGTCTGGTCTACCAAAGCATGAAGAATCCTGTGATTGAAGCACAGTGGGTAGACTAGGAGTACATGGCAAAGAAGCAACACTCTATATTTGACGCCGTCATTGAAGCTGCTGAGCGTCATGAGCTCAAGGAGATCATGGGGTTCAAATATGACTGGAACGTCGAAGTGATCCTGCAATTTTACTCCACTATCTACTTCACCACCTCAGGTGACCGGAGGATCATATGGATGATGCATGGAGAGAAATACTCAGTCACTTATGCAGAGTTTGCCAAGATTCTAGGGCTTGAGGCACATCTTGATCATGAGATCATCATCTCTAACCTCAAGGCCGTGGACCGTGATGAGCTGGCATACATGTACCCCAGTCATGTCCAATACAGTGCCGGACATGCTCGCAACATCAAGCCCTTCTACAGCATCATGAACAGGATCCTCAGAAGGACAATAGCACCAAAGGATGGTGATGCTGGGGTGATTCAAGGAAACTTGAGGCACTTGCTACTTCTTGTTGATGGGGAGGAGAAATTCAACCTCGTCGATTATATTTTCGACGATATCTTCAACATCTCGCATACCCCCAACCGTGCTTGCGGGTATGCTCCCTACATTATGTGCCTCATAGAGAAGTTGTCGGGCTTGTCCTTTGTCAAGGACGTGTCGCATCGCCCGCTTCGTCCTCAGCAGCCTCCAAATGTGTCGGGTCCTCCACGCCGGAAGAATGCAGATCCTCCATCTCGCCCCATGGCGCCTCCTTCTCCGCCTCCACCTCAATCGATGAGCGCTTTCTTCAAGTGCTTCAAGGCGATCTTCACTTCCTGTCGGAAGCAAGAGATCCGAGCTCAGAGGGCACACAAGCGCCAAGAAAAGTATCTTAAGGCGGTGTGCGACAAGCTGGAGGTCCCTATGTCCTCTCCGGAAGTGAGTGACGGGGAGATCACTCCTTTCCCCAACTTCACCGCCGACGAGCTCGCCCAGCTCCAAGAGGACGTAAGCTCTTCCCGGGCAGCTCCTTCGGCTCGTGCCTCCGACGATGACGATGAGGATCAAGAGGACCCGGAGGCCACGGAGAGCGACTCCCGCGATGACGACGATGACGAGTAAGACGACAACTAGACTTCGAGGTCGTGTTTCCCCCCTTCTTTTCCCTTTTTGGTGTCTTGATGCCAAAGGGGGAGAGATAGTTGGGAGTCAGTCGGGAGAGATATGGAGGAGTGTTAGAAAGGTTGGGCAAGGGTTTTTGGGTGTGGAGTGTCGAGTGTAGTTCCTATGTTGGGTCCGTGGATATGTTGCACTCCTTTATTGTATTATCTATGTTTTGTCGATCGCTTAAATTTGTGCAAGACTATGCTCTTAATGTTAAATATCACATATGATGTTTTGAATGTCAATCTTATAATCATATTCATGCCTGTTATGTCTTGTCACAAATTATTGAGCACAACACGTAGGCACCCCACCACAACGTATGTGTGTATGAAGGACTTCCTCAATCTCTCTTTTATGATGCATTCATTGAGGGGGAGTCACTCATACACCCGCACGTTATGAAAACCACAAATTTACACTCTTATATGTGAAGACTTAATGTGTTGTCATCAATCACCAAAAAGGGGGAGATTGAAAGTGCATCTAGGATCCCCGTGGGTTTTGGATGATTGATGACGACAATTAAGTGACTAATGAGCTCAGTGATCTTAAGCACATGTGTGGACTAAGTGGAAGCACAATCCCTCAAAAAGGAAAAAAAAAAGATGGAAACGGCGATGTCAACTCGAAAAGGGAAACTAGGGATCCTAGTGTGTCGAGTTTAGACTAGCCAAATTTGTGTGAGGATGTGTGTGTAAAGTGCATTGAGATCAAGTTGGGAGCTCAAAGCGGTTTAGAGGTCAAACCTATTGAGAGAAGAGAGTTAGAAGTAGTCTGGCAGTAGGGCCGGACTAGTCCGTGTAGGAGGCCGGACTAGTCCGCCCCTGGCCGGCCAAGTCCGTCTTGGGCCGGACCAGAAGGGTCTGACTGAGATTGGACTAGTCCGTATTGGGACGGACTAGTCCGTGTAGTCGTGAAGTGGGTTTTGTGGACTAAGTCCCAAAACCATGGACTTGTCCGTTTTAGTCCGGACCAAGAGGTCCTGACTAAGATCGGACTAGTCCGCCCTGGGGGCCGGACTAGTCCAGGTTTGAGAGGAGACTGCGTTTCATAGACTAAGTCTGGGAAGGCTGGACTAGTCCGCCCGTGGGGCCGGACTAGTCCGTGGTCTTCAGACTAGTCCGTTTTTCACACGGAACAAAAGGTTCTGTGTGAGATTGGACTAGTCCCGTGAGGGCCGGACTAGTCCGTTGTTGAAATGACCATTTGAATTTGAAGTTTGGCGGGTAGTGTGGTGATTGCCGCGCAGTGCGATAGTTGTCAGAGGCGTCAGTGGTCCCCTAGGCCGGACTAGTCCGGGCTGTAGGCCGTACTAGTACGCCCTTCTGCTAAAGTCAGCAGTATGGGCTTGGGACCTCTATAAATAGAGGTCCCCTGGGTTCATTTGAACCAATCCTTGAGCAAACTGAAACCCTAGCGCCGCCACAGCAACCTTGAGCCTCCAAAAGCCTCTTTCTTGCCTACATTCCCTCTAAAACTAATTCTTGTGTGGATTAGGGTTTGGTGAGGTGAAGAAGAGGAAGAACACCGCTATTTGGCTCTCGGTTTGATCTCTTGCACTTTGTGAATCTTTGTGATCTGTGGCTTAAGTCAATCTTTGTGATTTGCAATTGTAATTGTGGTGGGAGCCTCAGATTGTGAGAAGCCCCAACGAATCTTGTATTCATTCTTTGTGATAGTGGAGAACCAAGTTAGGCCCGTGCGGTAAACTTGGTGAGGGAAGGGTTGTTGAACCCGGTCCTTTGTGGACTCCTCAACGGGGATGTAGATTCCTTGTGTGGGATCGAACCTCGGGATAAAATCCTTGTGTCTCCGTGTTCTTTGCATTTCGTTTATCGAATATTTCGTTCTAGGGTTGCTAGTTTTATCTCGTGCTTCATATTGCTATAAACTTGTTCCTCTTAGTCATATACTTGTGTTGGTAGTTGCTAAACTTGACATAACCATATCCTCACCTGTAGCCTTGAGAAAATCGCCTTAAAACTTGCTAGAAACACCTTTTAGGGATCTTCACGCAGGCTGACCGGACTAGTCCGTCCCCAGACCGGACTAGTCCGCCCCCTGTAATTTAATCTCATTTTATTAAGTCATTTGCAGGTCGATTAGCCTATTCACCCCCCCCCCCCTCTAGGCAACTTTCAGTTATGATAGGATTTCGTGTGGGTCATGAATTTGAATTGTTTTAGGAATGTGGGATATGTTCCTAAGGTGTTTGGAAGTCTTAAGATTGCTTCTATCTGCGTATAGAAGAGTCCTAAGCAGTTATGGAAAGTTTCGATTCGTGATCTGAGTAGGATTAGAGTCCTAGTTGAGATTGGGTTGGCCTAAGGGCTGGTTATATAAGCAAGGAAGGCCAAAGATCGTGGTGCACGACTTTGGGTCTGTTCCTCTTGTGTTCTATTGAATAAAATTCATAGTTTGAAGGAACTTTTGTGCCTTGTTCGTCCTACTTGTTCCAGACAAGTTTTACTCGTCGAGTTTCTGGACAGCACTACCTTTCGTCAGTGGTTTTATCATAACTCAAGTTTTAAAGATCCAATTGATGTGATTCTTTTTGGTTTGTCTTCAAAACTTGATTATCTATCATATGTAAAAATTTCACGGTCATTGAATTTGTGGTTTCTGATCTACACGAGTTTCTTTACAACATTCCAGAACTGTTTTTTCGGGTAGGACAGATTGACCTTTGTTCGATCTTTCGATCATAACTTGAGTTTATCTCGATGGATTTGAGTGATTCCTCTTTTGTTTTATTCGTGACTTGATTCTCTCTGATATATATCACTTTTGTCCCGGTGAAACACGTTTAGATTAGTCTCTCGTACGATTTCTTTAACAGATCGTTTTTCTGCCAAAGGGGTTGGGATTTAATTGTTCCCGCTGCGTAAGGTTTTTTAAATCTACCATTCACCCCCCTCTGGTAGCATTTCACGTGCTCTTCGATCCTACAATTGGTATCAAAGCCACGGTGCTCTAATCTTTGTAATTTGCACGTGTTTTTGACTAATCATCATAGAGAAATACTCCGCCAAACCTTGTGTGTTTGCTGGTATTGATTTTCAGGTTTAGAAGGCACGCATGGAGGCTTTCATCTAGGCCCAAGGCTTCGCCATATGCGAAAAGGTGTACAAGTATTATGATGTGCCATCAAACAATCAAGTTACGACTACAAACCTACGGGACGTCGACAACAACAACAAAGCTCGGAACTTGATCATCCAAGGACTCACTCAAAGCGACTTCGACCGCATTGCACACCTTTGATCGGCATACAATGTGTGGAGAGCGCTTTGTGACTATCACGAAGGATCCAACACGATCAAGGAGGTGAAACAAGATATGTTCAAAAAGGAATATATGCGTTTCGAGATGCAACCCGGTGAGTCTATCGATGACTTTTTGCTCGCTTCAATAAAATTCTCAGCAATCTGCGTAGTATTAATGTTAACTTTTTTGATGTTGAAAATGCTAGGAAACTTCTTAGTGCATTAGACATGTCAATCTGGGAGATGAAAGTTACATCTATTCGTAAATCTACTGTCATGAGTACACTTACTTTAGATGTGCTTTACTCTAAACTAAAGACTCATGAAATTGACATCTTATCACGTAAAAACACAAATAAATCTATTTCATTTGTCTCACAACGTGATATGCCTAGCTCCGGCCAATCATCATCTTGCAATACTCTTGCTTTATTGTCCTCACTAACCCTGGAGCGGATCGAGGAATTTCCAGAAGAGGAGTTAGCACTCATCTTAACTAGATTCTCAAAAGCATTGCAAAATGTGAGAACTAGAAGGAGAGGAAGCTCCAGACCTCAACGTTGTTTTGAATGTGGTAAGACAGGACAGTTTTGTACAGAATGCCCTAACTTTTCAGGTCCTACTACCCGTGAATAAAAACAGAACAAGGTCAAGACCGCCTCTGGAAATCCCAACAAGAAAAAGAAGGGTACCATAGGATGCAAGATGATTAATAGCTTCATCACCGCACTTCAAGAACTCAGTTCAAGTGATGTAGACTTTGAAAGTGATGAAGATGATGATGACCTGGCCAACTTATGCTTCATGGCGGGCAAATCAAGATCAAGTTAGGAGGATGCAGAACACAACAGTGACGACGATGAGGTATGTTCTACCTGCAATGAAATGTGTGATGCTATTTCTCGTGCAACTATTATTGTCAAGAAAAAGGACAAAAAGCTTAGGGATAATGCTGCTAAAATTGAATCACTAGAATCTGAAATCAACCGTTTAAAAACTTTGATTCCTAGTGATGATGCATGTCCCTCATGTGACTTAATCTATGAACAATTGTCCACATTAAGAAGTGCACACTCCTCCACTATAGATAGACTTGATGAAGAAATTAAAAAGAACAAAGAGCTTGCTGCATTTAATGATAAAAACTTAAAAGATGCTTCTTGTTCAACAGATGATTTGCATTGTTCTGCATGTGATAATCTAGATAAGAAACTAAAAGATGCAGTGAATGAAATTTCCATTCTGAACAATGCTTTACGTTCTCATGAAGTTAAATATTGTTCTAATTGCAAATTAAAAGGAAAAAATTCATGTGGAAACTGCCTAGAATTGTCTAAAAGGCTTGATGACATGAATAGGACACTAGAGCAGTTTTGTGTTGGGAACAAAAATCTAAACTTGCTACTGAGTTCATCTAAATCTTGTAATGATAAAACTGGTTTAGGTTTTGATTCTCATATTTATTCTAAAACACATCCACCTCAAATTGTAAAATCATTTGGAAGAGGTTTAATCAAAACTGTCCCTAAACAAAAGGATGTGATCTTTGAATCTGCAAGAATGCTTTCTAATTCTGTCTCTAATGCTGGGTGCTCATCTAGACATGATTACAAAATTAAATTTCATTGTACTTATTGTGATAAAGATGGTCATGTCGTAGATTTTTGTTATAGACTAGCTAAACAAATTAAAAAGGATAAAATGTCTGCTAGATCTCTGTCACGCCCGGTCATCGTAAAGATGAACAGACGCTAATCACATGTACGCCAGGATCAGTTGAATCGTACATGCGTCGACGAAAGTGAAATATCATACATTGCCATGTTCGAATACATAAATAGTCTTACAGTACGATCCGAAGGTCTACAAATACACACCACAACTATTTACATCAACAACAAAGTTAACATAGTTCAAACTACAGCAGAAGACTAATAGGTAAGAGTAGCTCCATCTCCACAGGCAGCCGTTGCGCGTGAGGTCGCCAGCCTAGACCAAGTCCTCCGGATTGACGAAGAAGTCCTCCGGTGCCGCTTCTTCTTCTTCATATTCTAATGGAAAATTAAACGCTTGAGTACATAGAGTACTCAGCAAGTGCGGGAAGAGATGACATGATTGGCTATAGCAAAGGGAAGGCCAATTATGGCTTAGCACTATGCTTAAAACCTAACCTTAGCTTTCAATTACCAATATCATAATTCAAGAAGTAATCAACACATAAGTAATGATAATGAATGTACTTAAATCATAATTAACCATCATTTCCCAACCATAGACTAATTATGAACTGGCCCCAAGCCGCTCTTGTCCGTGAGCACGGCTGTCATGACAGTTTTACCAAATCTCTGCAGAGAGTGTACCCTTTACCCACAAGCAGTGATTTCATCCCCTGTTGCCAGGTGGACTAAGTGAACCTCCTCGATTGCCCGTGGTAGCTAACCACATTTCACACTTCCTTTGGTGTGAGGCCAGGAGATCACTACATGGTCTTTACAAAGGTACTCCCGACTAGTGCTAGCCCTCTAAGGTTTCCACCACTGGGGATTCTCGAGTAACCCTCCGCCCCAGAGCCCCCTCTTGAGCCTTGCGGATCTCAGAGCAGATAACCTGCATCATTCCCCGCACCATCCAACCACTAGCATTTCATCGGGAGAAACCTAATTAATTGACCAAGCTGCCCCATCTCAGTCTCGTGGTGGTACTATAAAGCTTAGTGGCTTCCTCCATAAACCGGGCCTTAGAATCCGGTGGTAACAAACTCCAATCCCGGGTCTCGTGCAAACTGCACCATACCAATACTGACCAACCACCAGATTCCTATCCACTACAATTGTGTAATCACCACAAGTTCAAGTAACCATAAAGTTTAACATAGCGTAATTGTATGAAATCTCAATCCCAATATTTAAGCATGGCTAAGCATAAATATGACCTATCTACTTCCCAACCCATTTCAGGTAACAAGGAATTATATGGAACAGGGCATGTAAACATGAAATAGGACATCAATTTAATTAGCATGCATCTATCTAAATCCCTAGAACTGGAACAAAATGGTCAAGGGCACTTGCCTTCGTTGAAGACTTGAGTGTTGGCGAAGTCCTGGTCTTGGAGGTTAAGATTAGGGTCGTAGTACGACTCTAGATATATTGCCCAAGCATGGCAAGAATAAAATAAAGCTAAATAAGTAAAGAGCACGCAAAACAGTGCATCACAACACACACACAAGCATAAAATCCTATACTAATGTGTCCCTACTAAGTATTTATTACTTAACATGGCCAAAGTGTGCATTTTATATTTATCCTACATTTTTGGGATTTAATTATAGCCTAAAACCATTTTTATTAAATTTTCTATGGCCAAAATGTATTTTTAAACATCTATAATAAATATTCCATGGACAAAATATATTTCAAATGAACTCTACAATTTATTCACAGCATAAAATAGTTTATACCAATTTTTCCTAACATTTCTACACTTAATTACCATTTTTATCTATTTTCTACACCTAAAAACCATATTCAGCAAATAAATAAAAGTCCAGGGACTAATTTATTAGTTTACTACACTGTACAGGGGCTAAATACATGATTCTACAAATTTACAGGGGTTAGATTGCTTATTTAAATGATTAAATCCAATTTTTGGGGGTCCAGGGGCTAGTCTGCAATTTCCAGGGGCTAGACTTGAATTCCAGAGAAGTGCAGGGGTTAGCTAGTGAATTTCCAGGGGCCTGGGTGAAAAACCGAAGGCGGGAAAGGAACTTTGAATGTGGGTCGTCGGATCCAGATTGAATGCGCGGGATTTAAAATACCGAACCACTACGATGTTATAATCGTGGCCGTTCGGTCGAAACCGACGGTTGGGATGCGGCCACGTCGCCCCTGGCAACATCGGCGACGCACGGCGCGGCGGCGCTAGACGCCCGCGGCGGCGAGTTCGCCGGCGTTGGCCAAATCGGCCAAAACGACGTCTAAACCTTGCGCAACTTACATCAGATTGAAGAAGAGAAGGTGGGGAGCATACCTAGAGAGGTCTCGAGGTCCGAAATTGGGTGGAAGCAAGTCGGCGGCGAGAGGGGGCGGCGGTTGGCGTCGGACCTCGTCGGGCTTGGCGATTCCCCGGTGATCTCTCCACAAAAACTTGCCTGGCATGCTCCTGGCGATAGGGTAAGAAGTTTAGGAGGGAGAGGGAAGAGAGACAACTATCGGATGGTCGAGAACGCGGCGACTAAACTCGGCAACGGTGATGGCTAGGGTTGCGCGCGGGGAGGAAGAAATAGAGGGGGAGGGGGAAATTTTATAGGGGCAGTGCGTGCGGTGGTTGTCGGCGCGTGCGATGGGAGTTTCCCGAGTTGATTTCGACGTGGGATGAGGCGGTTTGAGGGGGGTGGTGCGGTGTGGGCGCGGCGCGGCGCGGGAAAGAGGGGGGTGGCGGTTACTGGGGGTTGGGGATGACAGGTGGGCCCGGGGTGGTAGCGAGAGAGAGGAGGGAAAGGGGGAGGCGCCGACAGGCGGGGTCCACGGCGCAGAGAGAGAGAAGAGGTGGGGGGGGGTTCGGCTGGGCTGCAGGAGGGGGAAAGGGAATTGGGCCAGGGGGAAAATCGGCCCAGGGAGGGTTTTATTTCCTTTTCTTTTTCTTTTTCACTTCTTTTCATTTGATTTGAATTCAAATTCATATTTCAACGTTTGCTACTCGTTTGAACTTCAAAAATTCACACAAAAATGCAGGCTACAATGTTCAAGGATTTGAGCAAATTTTGTACATGAAATTATGGGTGTTACAACTCTACCCCTCTTAAAAGGAATCTCGCCCTCGAGATTCGGACGTCCTAAGAGAATAGATGGGGGAAATCCGCCTTGAGATCTTCTTCTCTTTCCCATGTTGCTTCTACCTCCGAGTGATGCTTCCATTGCACTTTACACATGCGTATGACTTTGTTTCTTGTGATCTTTTCCAGTGTCTCAAGTATCTTGATAGGCTGCTCCACATAAGACAAGTCTTCCTGTACATCCACTGCTTCCATAGGCAATTGCTCTTCAGGCACTCTTAAGCACTTCTTAAGTTGTGATACATGGAACACGTTATGCACATCTGACAAGTGTGGTGGGAGCTCAAGCTGATATGTCACTTCACCTCGTCTTTCGAGTATCTTGAACGGATCAATGTAGCGGGGTGACAACTTGCCTCTTACTTTAAATCTTCTCAATCCTCTCATAGGTGACACCTTCAAGTACACATAATCACCAACTTCAAATGTGAGATCACGTCTTCGAGTATCCGCATAACTCTTCTGTCTTGTTTGAGCTGCCTTTAGATTCTTCCGAATTTCTTGTACTTGTCTTTCAGCCTCTTGTAACACGTCAGGTCCAAAGACTTGACTTTCCCCAGTTTGATTCCAAAACAACGGTGTCCTACATTTTCGCCCATACAATGCTTCAAAAGGAGACATCTTCAAACTGGCTTGATAACTGTTGTTGTAAGAGAATTCGGCATATGGCAGATTCTTGTCCCAACTTTTGCTATTCTTTAAAGCACACGCTCACAACATGTCTTCTAATATCTGGTTGGTGCGTTCTGTCTGACCATCAGTTTGAGGATGATACGCCGAACTAAAATTTAGACAGGTATCCATTGATTCATGCAACTTCTGCCAGAATCTTGAGGTGAATTGAGTGCCTCTGTCTGAAATGATCTTCTTAGGAACTCCATGTAAGCATACAATCCTGGAGATGTACAGTTCTGCCAGCTTGGGACCATTGTAGGTCTCTTTCACAGGAATAAAGTGAGCAACTTTAGTTAGACGGTCCACAATAACCCATATAGTATCATATCCAGACTGTGTTCTTGGTAGTCCCACAATGAAATCCATGCTAATTTCTTCCCACTTCCATTCTGGCACTTTGATTGGTTGCAATAACCCTGCTGGTCTTTGATGTTCCACCTTAATCAACTGACATGTATCACATATGGCCACATGTTCTGCTACATCCCGTTTCATTCCATGCCACCAATATCAATCTTTAAGATCTTGATACATCTTTGTGCTTCCGGGATGGATAGAGTAAGATGAGTCATGAGCTTCTCTTAGTATTAGCTCTCTAATCTCCTTGATATCCGGAACGCAAATCCTCTTTCCAAGCCATAAGGTTACTTATTCATCCTCTCTAAAGTTCGGAGCTTTTACTTTCTTCATTAATTGCTTGATCTCCATGACCTTCTCATCATTTTTTTGCCCTTCTCGTATATCACGTTCAAGGGTTGAGTCCACTTCCATAGCAATTGCTTCAGTGCTAGACACTAGACATAGGTTTAATCTTGCAAACTCTTCACATAACTGGGGTTGAAGAGCTTGTACTGACAAGTTATTGCTTTGTCCCTTCCTGCTTAGAGCATCAGCGACCACATTAGCCTTTCCTGGATGGTAGTTGATTCCCACATCAAAATCATTTATTAACTCCAACCAACGACGTTGTCTGAGATTAAGATCCGGTTGTGTGAATATGTACTTCAAGCTCTTGTGATCTGTGTATATCTCAGTTCTTTTCCCATTAAGTAGTGTCTCCATATCTTCAAAGCATGGACAACGGCTGCCAATTCCAGATCATGGGTTGGATAACTTCTCTCATGTTTCCGAAGTTGTCTTGAAGCATAAGCTACAACATGTCCTCCTTGCATCAAAACACATCCTAAACCATGCCCAGATGCATCACAATAGACCACAAACTCCTTCTGCATATCAGGCATCACTAATACCGGTGCGCTGGTTAACCTCTTCTTCAACTCGGCGAAGCTTACTTCACATTCGGGGGTCCACTTGAAAGCAACTCCTTTCTCAAGCAACTTGGTGAGTGGTCGAGAGATTTTTGAAAATCCCTCGATGAATCGACGATAGTAACCAGCCATACCTAAGAATCTTCGTATATCATGTACACTCTCAGGTGTTTCCCATTTAAGGACATCGGCCACTTTTCCTGGGTCCACTGCTATACCTCCTTCAGATATGACATGTCCCAAAAATGATACCTCCTTTAGCAAAAACTCACACTTACTAAGCTTGGCATACAGTTGATGTTGGTGAAGCTTCTGTAGAGCCATCCTGAGGTGCTCCTCATGCTCTTCTTCAGTCTTGGAGTAGATAAGTATGTCATCAATGAATACCACTACAAACTTGTCCAAGTACTCCATGAATACCTTGTTCATTAGATACATAAAATATGCCGGAGCATTGGTCAATCCAAATGACATAACTGTATACTCATATAGTCCACATCGAGAGACAAATGTCGTCTTGGGAATGTCTGAGGGTCTAATCTCAGTTGATGGTAGCTCGAACGAAGATCAATCTTGGAGAACACACATGCTCCTCTCAACTGATCAAACAAATCTTCAATCCTTGGTAGTGGATATTTATTCTTGATTGTTACCTCATTTAAGGCACGGTAGTCCACACACAACCTTTGAGTTCCATCCTTCTTAGGTACAAATATAACTGGTGCTCCCCAAGGCGATGAGCTAGGACGAATATATCCTTTTGCCAGTAACTCCTCAATATGATCCTTTAGTTCAGCTAATTGTTTAGCATCCATTCTATATGGCCTCTTATATATTGGGGTCGTTCCAGTTACTAACTCAATGATAAATTCAATCTCTCGATCAGGGGGCATACCTGGCAAGTCATCTGGGAATACATACGGAAACTCATTCACAACCCTGATATCTTCGGTACTCTCAAGATGGTTGAGTTGTACTACTGCCTCTTGTGTCTGATCTGGCTTGAACTCCACTGTAGTGCCATCCGGGTGTGTTAAGCAGACTGTTCTAGTTGCACAATGAATTACTCCTTGATTCTTCGTCAACCAGTCCATTCCCAGAATGATGTCTAATCCTTGTGAGTCCAACACTATTAGGTTGGCCCAAAAGACTACCCCCCTTATGTTTATACTCACTTTTCGACATAGATGCCTTGCCACCATCTCTCCTCCAGGAGAGTTTATCAATAATGGTCCATTCAAGAATGTAACTACCATGTCATGCTTCTTTATGAATTCCTTGGATATAAATGAATGTGTAGCACCCGAATCAAACAATATGGTGGCGGGGTGGGAGTTAACAGAAAACATACCGATCACCACATCAGGCGCTTCCTGTGCTTGCTCCAGAGTCACATGGTTGACACGACCAGATGAGTTTTGTTGCTTCTTTGGACAACTGCTGGCGTAGTGTCCCCATTCTCCGCACTTGTAACATTGTACTCCCGCAGCATTATTCGGGCCCTTGTTGCCTCCTGATTGGTTTCTTGGGGGTTGGCCATTTGGACGGTTAGCTGGAGCTGAAGGGCGGAGTGGCTGCATCTGCTGACGTGGGGGTTGCATTGGCTGGCGTGGCGGCTGCTGCTGCTGCTGGCGCATTTGCTGGTTGTAGGGAGTGGGTGGCCTGTAGTTGGAGTTTGGAAATCTCTGTCCCGAGTAGTTCATAGGACGAGTCATCTGGTTTGCAGGCGGAGGGTTAAGACGGGGGCGTACATTGCTGCTAGAGGCATGTGCTATAGTCAACTTCCTTTTTCTTTCCTCATCATCCAGTTCCTTTTTAGTCCTCTCCACTTCAAAAGCTTTGTCAACCAGCTTCTGAAAGTCGCTATAGTCGCTGGAAGACATGGCGAACTTTAACTCCTTGTCCAATCCATTCTTGAAGCAAAATTGTTTCTCGGAATCAGTATCCACGTCTGTCGGTGCATAGCGGGATAACTGGGTGAATGCATTCAGGTAGGCTCTCACAGTCATACGGCCCTGCTTTAACATCAGGAACTCTTCACGTCTTGCTTGTATTTCTCCCTCAGGCACAAAGTGATTCCGGAAATTGGTCCTGAATTCTTCCCAAGTGATGCTTTCTGGATCCTGGTGGGCTTCAGTAAAGGCGGTCCACCAGTCGGTTGCCGGTCCTTGGAGTTGATGAGAGGCTAATAGTACTTTCTCCCTTCCTTCACAGTGGATGAGCCTCAACTTTCTTTCAACGGTTCGGAGCCAATCATCGGCATCCATGGGTTCGGTGACTGTGGCAAAAGTGGGTGGATGAGTGTTCAGGAAGTCCCTTAGAAAGGACCTAGGTGGAAAAGGTGGTGGTGGTGGAAGGTTGTAATTTGGTGGTGGTGGGGGTGGGGCTTGCTGCAGGTTGGTGACAATCTGTGTAAGGTTGTTAAGCAGCTGTGTTTGGATGGCCATGATCTGCTGCATTTGCTGCGCGGCTGGGGCTCCTCGGGCACCCCTACCATTCCATCCTGGCACACCTCCAAGTCCTTCATCTTGGGGCACAGCACCCCTTCCACGACCTCTACCTCTACCTCTTCCAGACATCTGTATAGGGAATAATTGAAATTTTAGAACAATAGATAAGATATAGAAGGGTACGCTATGGCAAACAGTCCCAACTACATGCATCAAGGGAGACACATATATATATAAAGCAAGCAAATTCATTAACCAACTAGTGCGGATGTGGACAAGATGCTAATGCATTCCACAACTCGCACGACGCACTAACAAGTCTATAAACAGATGACATGGATGTGGACAGGATGCTGAAGCATTCCACAACTCATGTCGCACACAACCACACACACATAACATAAAGCAAACTACAAGCATAACATCATAAACAACACAACTCAAGACTAAAGAGGGCGTAGCTACACGCTCCTACACACTAAGGATAACTGTCCTGAGTCGTCCAGCGGGGAAACAAGTCCACTCCTACTCATAGGAGTCCTCCTCAACCTCCATCTCCGGGTCTTCTTCTTCCGAGTCCTCTCTTGATTCCTGGGGGGAGTTCATACAGCGATCTGGAGAGTTCGGGTCCCAAGGCTCAACGTCCTAAGCGTACTGAGGAGAGTTAGGATCAGCTACAGTGATCCTCGCGTAGCGTCGGCGAAGTCGCTCGTAGCGGTCAACCAAGTCCCTGCTGTCCTGCAGCTCCTGCTGACAACGCTGGAGTCGCGAAGACAACTCCACCACGTCGTCCACCAGCCTCTCGCACTGAGGGTGGGTCAAAGGCCCCTCGACGTCACGTCCAGTGTAGGCGGCCGTGCCACTAGGGTGCTGAGGGGTGTACGCGTGCTTCGTGCACCCAAGAAGGAACCTGTGGGCGTGGCTCCAGTAGGTAGTCGCCTCCCACGTGGTGTCCTCCTCAGCCGCATGCTGGGAGCTCCTCCAGGCCGGAGAGAAGTGTGAGTGCAGCAGCTCCGAGTCGTAGTAGACGGCCAGCTGAGAAGTCCACTCCAGTCCACCAGTATAGGGTGCAAAGACCCTAGTGGTGTGGTAGACTAGGCGAACACGGTACTCACGGTACCCCGCAGCACGAAGAAGAGAGCGAAGATGGACACGCATCCTCGAAGCAGCACTCCCAGTGGAGAACAGCATCGTCTCCCTCCTGGGGGTGTGAGGTGCGGAGCGACTGGCTAGGGCGTGGCGAGGAACACGACCCCCAGTCGACTTACGAGTCGTCTGCTTGGTTCGCGCCATCTACAAACATTTGAAAAGAAGAGAGTGAGATCAATAATCAATAAATTAAATTAGAATAAATCAATAAGTACAGCAAGATAAGAAGCACAAGGTTTGAGATGGGAAGCACAAAGTTTTGGAAATACTATTTTATAAGAAAATAGTATAGTCCTTAATTTTCGGCCATTTCTAACTAGGCTTGCGTCCTACGGGCAACACGGCTCTGATACCACTTTGTCACGCCCGGTCATTGTAAAGATGATCAGACGCTAATCACATGTATGTCAGGATCAGTTGAATCGTACATGCGTCGATGAAAGTGAAATATCATACATTGCCATGTTCGAATACATAAATAGTCTTACAGTACGACCCGAAGGTCTACAAATACACACCACAACTATTTACATCAACAACAAAGTTAACATAGTTCAAACTACAGCAAAAGACTAATAGGTAAGAGTAGCTCCATCTCCACAGGCAGCCGTTGCGCGTGAGGTCGCCAGCCTAGACCAAGTCCTCCGGATTGACGAAGAAGTCCTCCGGTGCCGCTTCTTCTTCTTCATATTCTAATGGAAAATTAAACGCTTGAGTACATAGAGTACTCAGCAAGTGCGGGAAGAGATGACATGATTGGCTATAGCAAAGGGAAGGCCAATTATGGCTTAGCACTATGCTTAAAACCTAACCTTAGCTTTCAATTACCAATATCATAATTCAAGAAGTAATCAACACATAAGTAATGATAATGAATGTACTTAAATCATAATTAACCATCATTTCCCAACCATAGACTAATTATGAACTGGCCCCAAGCCGCTCTTGTCCGTGAGCACGGCTGTCATGACAGTTTTACCAAATCTCTGCAGAGAGTGTACCCTTTACCCACAAGCAGTGATTTCATCCCCTGTTGCCAGGTGGACTAAGTGAACCTCCTCGATTGCCCGTGGTAGCTAACCACATTTCACACTTCCTTTGGTGTGAGGCCAGGAGATCACTACATGGTCTTTACAAAGGTACTCCCGACTAGTGCTAGCCCTCTAAGGTTTCCACCACTGGGGATTCTCGAGTATCCCTCCGCCCCAGAGCCCCCTCTTGAGCCTTGCGGATCTCAGAGCAGATCACCTGCATCATTCCCCGCACCATCCAACCACTAACATTTCATCGGGAGAAACCTAATTAATTGACCAAGCTGCCCCATCTCAGTCTCGTGGTGGTACTATAAAGCTTAGTGGCTTCCTCCATAAACCGGGCCTTAGAATCCGGTGGTAACAAACTCCAATCCCGGGTCTCGTGCAAACTGCACCATACCAATACTGACCAACCACCAGATTCCTATCCACTACAATTGTGTAATCACCACAAGTTCAAGTAACCATAAAGTTTAACATAGCGTAATTGTATGAAATCTCAATCCCAATATTTAAGCATGGCTAAGCATAAATATGACCTATCTACTTCCCAACCCATTTCAGGTAACAAGGAATTATATGGAACAGGGCATGTAAACATGAAATAGGACATCAATTTAATTAGCATGCATCTATCTAAATCCCTAGAACTGGAACAAAATGGTCAAGGGCACTTGCCTTCGTTGAAGACTTGAGTGTTGGCGAAGTCCTGGTCTTGGAGGTTAAGATTAGGGTCGTAGTACGACTCTAGATATATTGCCCAAGCATGGCAAGAATAAAATAAAGCTAAATAAGTAAAGAGCACGCAAAACAGTGCATCACAACACACACACAAGCATAAAATCCTATACTAATGTGTCCCTACTAAGTATTTATTACTTAACATGGCCAAAGTGTGCATTTTATATTTATCCTACATTTTTGGGATTTAATTATAGCCTAAAACCATTTTTATTGAATTTTCTATGGCCAAAATGTATTTTTAAACATCTATAATAAATATTCCATGGACAAAATATATTTCAAATGAACTCTACAATTTATTCACAGCATAAAATAGTTTATACCAATTTTTCCTAACATTTCTACACTTAATTACCATTTTTATCTATTTTATACACCTCAAATACACCTCAAATACACCTAAAAACCATATTTAGCAAATAAATAAAAGTCCAGGGACTAATTTATTAGTTTACTACACTGTACAGGGGCTAAATACATGATTCTACAAATTTACAGGGGTTAGATTGCTTATTTAAATGATTAAATCCAATTTTTGGGGGTCCAGGGGCTAGTCTGCAATTTCCAAGGGCTAGACTTGAATTCCATAGAAGTGCAGGGGTTAGCTATTGAATTTCCAGGGGCCTGGGTGAAAAACCGAAGGCGGGAAAGAAACTTTGAATGTGGGCTGTCGGATCCAGATTGAATGCGCGGGATTTAAAATACCGAACCGTTACGATGTTATAATCGTGGCCGTTCGGTCGAAACCGACGGCTGGGATGCGGCCACGTCGCCCATGGCAACGTCGGCGACGCACGACGCGGCGGCGCTAGACGCCCGCGGCGGCGAGTTCGCTGGCGTTGGCCCAATCGGCCAAAACGACGTCTAAACCTTGCGCAATTTACATCAGATTGAAGAGGGGAAGGTGGGGAGCATACCTAGAGAGGTCTCGAGGGACGAAATTGGGTGGAAGCAAGTCGGCGACGAGAGGGGGCGGCGGTTGGCGTTGGACCTCGTCGGGCTTGGCGATTCCCCGGAGATCTCTCCACGAAAACTTGCCTGGCGTGCTCCTGGCGATAGGGTAAGGAGTTTAGGAGGGAGAGGGAAGAGAGACAACTGTCGGATGGTCGAGAACGCGGCGACTAACCTCGGCAACGGTGATGGCTAGGGTTGCGCGCGGGGAGGAAGAAACAGAGGGGGAGGGGGAAATTTTATAGGGGCAGTGCGTGCGGTGGTTGTCGGCGCGTGCGATGGGAGTTTCCCGAGTTGATTTCGACGTGGGATGAGGCGGTTTAAGGGGGGTGGTGCGGTGTGGGCGCGGCGCGGCGCGGGAAAGAGGGGGGTGGCGGTTACTGGGGGTTGGGGATGACAGGTGGGCCCGGGGTGGTAGCGAGAGAGAGGAGGGAAAGGGGGAGGCGCCGACAGGCGGGGTCCACGGCGCAGAGAGAGAGAAGAGGTGGGGGGGGGGTTCGGCTGGGCTGCAGGAGGGGGAAAGGGAATTGGGCCAGGGGGGAAATCGGCCCACGGAGGGTTTTATTTCCTTTTCTTTTTCTTTTTCACTTCTTTTCATTTGATTTGAATTCAAATTCATATTTCAATGTTTGCTACTCGTTTGAACTTCAAAAATTCACACAAAAATACAGGCTACAATGTTCAAGGATTTGAGCAAATTTTGTACATGAAATTATGGGTGTTACAATCTCATAACTTTCATGCTAAACCTAACATTAGAAACATGCAACCTGCTTTAATGAGTCAGAAATTTGAAAAGGTAGCTTCCGGACCTTCTGGTAAGAGACTTGCAAAGATAGCTCCGGTAGTTCCGATAGCTCCAAAGCTCCCGGACCTTCTGTTGTTCCCTCCAGAGCTTTAGTTTTTGCTTTCGGACCTTCAGTTTGTGCATCCAGAGCTTCAGCTGTTTTTTTCAAAACAAATGTTCACACCTCCGGAGCTACTGGTTTTCGTTCTAAACGAGTAACAACTTCTAAATCAATTGTTAAGAACAAAAAACCTCAAACCTTGACTCATAAACCTTCTGTTTTGTCACAGCTTTCGCGTGTTGTTCCTACTGGACGTCGCATGGCTCAGTACTGGATTGCTATATGCTTTTTGACTAACCCCAGTACTGAGTCATCGACGTATTGTGCTTCTATGTAGGTTACACGTTTCATGAAGGAAAACATTTGGATTGTGGATTCAGGTTGCTCACGCCACATGACCGGTAACAAAGATTGGTTCTCCCTCTCTTTTGTGTCATGTTTAGAAAATGTTACTTTTGACGATAATTCTTCAACTCCTATAATTGCTAAAGGTTCGGTTAGATTAAATGATCACTACACTTTAAAAGATGTGGCACTTGTTAAAAATTTGAAGTACAACTTGTTTCCTGTTTCTCAATTGCTTGATGAGAATTTGGAAATAACCTGCACTAAAAATTGCTGCAAAGTTGTAGATTCAAATAGTAAGATTTTGTTTAACATGTCTCGTTTTGGAAGAGTTTTTAAAGCTGATTTTGATATGTCTTCCTCTAAGCATAGGTGTCTAGTTGCTAATGATTCTAAGGACTTATATTTTTGGCACCGTAGACTTGGTCACGTAGGCTTTGATCATCTAACGCGTGTTAGTGCTCTTGATCACATACGTGGGCTGCCTAAGCTTAAAGGGGACAAGGAAATTGTGTGCTCTTCTTGTAGACATGCTAAGATGATTGCAGGTTCACATGCTCCTCTCACAATTACTATGACAACTGAATCGGGTCAACTTTTGCACCTTGACACCGTTGGTCCGACACGAGTTCAATCCTTTGGAGGTAAATGGTACGTGCTTGTAATTGTTGATGACTATTCTAGGTACTCTTGGGTTTACTTTATGGCGTCTAAGAATGAAGCTTTTAGTCACTTTAGAACTTTATTTCTTAGATTATCAATTGATCACCCAGGATCTTTAAAAGCAATTAGAAGTGATAACGGAACTAAATTTAAAAATCAATCTTTTGATCACTTTTGTGCTGAAAAAGGAATAGATCATAAATTTTCTTCATCATATGTACCTCAACAAAACGGTGTGGTAGAAAGAAAGAACAAGATCTTAGTTGAGATGGCTAGGACTATGCTTATGAATATCAAACTCCTAGGAAATTTTGGACTGATGCAATTGCAACCGCTTGTTATGTCTCAAATCGTGTTTTCTTGCGTGCTAAGCTAGGTAAAACACCATATGAGCTCCGGTTTGGACATAGGCCTAGTGTTACACACTTTCGGGTCTTTGGTTGCAAATGCTTTGTTAAGAAACATGGTAATCTTGATAAATTTGAAACTAGATCCATTGATGGCATGTTTCTTGGTTATCCATCTCATACTAGAGGCTACCGTGTGTTCTTACTTGACACTAACAAAATTGTGGAGACTTGTGAGGTGTCTTTTGATGAAGCTAGCCCAGGTACTAGCTCCGGTATTGCAGGACCAGATCCATATCCTCAGGAGGGGGGGTATTTTCAAAGATGAAGAAGAGACCATGATACTGCCTGATAGTTCTGAAGCTGACACGTGTCCAGCTCCGAACTTTGAACAAGCTCCGACTACCACCTCTACTTGTCCTGATTGTCCACAAGCCACAAGCTCATCAATATGCGATGAACCCAATGAAGAAGAAGTTTTTGATACATCTGTTCTCCCATGGATTTGCAAAGATCATACCCCACAACAGATTATTGGAAGCTTGCACGAACAAGTTACACGGTCCAGGTTTTGTGATCCAAACTCTCATGCTCAATCTTCTTTTGTTGCTTCTTTTGAGCCAAAGATATATCACACGTACTCACTAAAGAATCTTGGATTATTGCCATGCAAGAAGAGTTAGAAAATTTTGAAAGAAATAATGTTTGGAAACTTGTACCTCCTCCTCAAGGACACACTTTATTAGGAACTAAATGGGTGTTTAAAAATAAACAAAGTGAGAATGGGGTTGTGGTTAGGAATAAGGCTAGGTTGGTTGCTCAAGGTTTCACTCAAGTTGAAGGTCTAGATTTTGATGAAACTTTTGCTCCTATTGCTAGATTAGAAGCCATAAGAATCTTGTTAGCTTTTGCTGCATCTAAAGGTTTTAAGATATATCAAATTGATGTTATAAGTGCTTTTCTTAATGGCTACATAGATGAGGAGGTTTATTTCAAACAACCACCGGGTTTTGAAAATCCAGATTTTCCTAATCATGTTTACAAACTGTCCAAAGCCTTGTACGGCCTCAAACAAGCCCCTAGAGCATGGTATGATAGGTTAAAAACATTCTTACTTGAAAAGGGGTTTACCATGGGCAAGGTTGATAAAACTCTTTTTGTGCTTAAGCATGGCAATGACTCATTATTCGTTCAAGTGTATGTGGATGATATTATCTTTGGTTGTGCTTCTCATGATCTTGTGTCCAAGTTTTCTGCTACGATGAGTTCAGAATTTGAGATCAGTATGATGGGAGAACTCACGTACTTTTTGGGGCTGCAAATCAAGCAAACCAAGGAGGGTACCATTGTGCATCAAATGAAGTATATGAAAGACCTCCTAAGGCTCTTCAACACGGACAAAAGCAAGCCTCTTTGGACACCAATGGGAACAGCAACAACACTTGAACTTGATGAAGATGGTGAACCCGTGGATCAAAAAGAATATAGAAGCATGATCGGATCACTTTTGTACCTCACGGCATCAAGACCAGACATACAATTCAGCGTATGTCTTTGTGCACGGTTTCAAGCTTCCTCACGTGCTTCACATCGTCAAGCCATCAAAAGAATTCTCAGGTACTTACATGGAACTCAAGAATTTGGTATTTTTCTTCCTTCTTCCTCAACTGTTACTTTGAAAGCTTTTTCCAATGCTGATTTTGGAGGTTATAGGATTGATAGGAAAAGTACTTACAGTGCTTGTCATTTTCTTGGTAATTCACTTGTTGCATGATCATCTAGAAAACAAAGTTCAGTTGCACAGTCCACCACCGAATCTAAATATGTAGTGGCTGCTAGCACTTGTTCACAAATTCTTTGGATTGTTCAAACACTTAAGGACTATGGGGTTGATCTAGATAGTGTTCCACTGTTTTGTGACAACACTAGTGCTATTTGCATTGCTAAAAACCCTGTGCAACATTCTAGAACTAAGCACATTGACATTAGGTATCACTTTCTTTGTGATAATGTTGAAAAATGAAACATTGTGCTTCACCATGTAGATACCGAACAACAATTTGCTGACATTTTTACAAAACCTTTGGATTTCACTCGTTTTTGTTTCATTCGCAGTGAAATAGGGGTTATGCATCATAATGGCTTACATTGAGGGAGAGTTTTCAAACCCTAGAAGTCTATGTGTGAATCTGAAATTAAAATAATATGAGCATAGTATTTCATACATATATGACTTTGTGATTCCTTTTACGTGCTTAAAGTTCTTACTACATTACTCGTGTTATACATTTTGTAGTTTTTGCCATGTCTAGTAATTGGAATAATTACTTACACTAAATCTGGTCATGGTCGAACTTTCTTGCTGTTTTGAACTTTTTGCATGCTCACAAGTGCTTTTAATCATAAAGAATTAATCAAGTAATCAACTCACATGTTGAGTTTTTATGAATAAACATAAGTTGAGAAAAGATCAAGAGAATATGCATGCATTGCACTTCTTCTTTTGAGATGGCTTATCATTGCACTTAGATATGAACTTGGAAGAAGTTCTGTATGACTAAAACCATGTCCTTAAGCTTCTGATTGTCAAATGACATAGGCTTGGCTTGGTTGGTTAGAATAAGGCAGATGTGCATATAATCTCTTGCAAATATGATATAATCTAAATTTATGCCTTGAAAAACAATAAAATGCAGCAACAAGTGTCGTGCTTTCAGGTATTGAAATAGTTAAGTTTGTGAGATCATGACTTGCTTAAATTGAAAATTACATTTGATCTCTAGCATGGCTTACACTACTTTATGTATCTCATTGTTGTGATAGTGTAAGTTACTTGATAGTATGACTTGGATGAGCTTTGTTTTATATGTATATGTTATAATATTCTCATAACAATTAAAATTTGTCTTATAAACCTTGCTGAATACATTGTCAAAGGGGGAGAGATAATATGTGAATTTTTAAAAAACAAATATGCAAGGGGGAGACATTTATTGCACATTGCACATATTTACAATTGTTTTTGGCACGATTCCTTTCAGGGGGAGAATTTTTTTTCTCATTTTATTTTTGTTTTACAAAGGGGGGGAAATTGTTTTCAAAACTTTTAATGTGAATAAGCCAATGTTCGGATTTTAAATGGTGTTGCCAATGCATTCATCAAGGGAGAGATTGTGAGACCTATGTGTGTTGAATACATTGGCTTTGACAATAAAAGTTTTGAATGCTGCCATAACATCTTTTTGGCATGATCTGACTCTAGCTCCGAGCTTTGACAAGTTCCGACAATAGGTCCGACTTGCTTTGTCTAGGTCCAACATGTTTTTGGGTAGCTCCAGTGAGCTATGTTTTTGATAGCTCTGGCATGTCCTTGTTAAGCTCCGACATGTTTCTCTAGCTCCGGATTTTGGGTTGACTAGTTCCGACTAGTTTTGATTAGCTCCGGAGCTAGGTCCGACTGGCTTTGGTTAGCTCCGGCACTAAGTCCGACTAGTTTTGGTAAGCTCCAACGCTAGGTTGTACTAGCTTTGGTAAACTCCAGCTCAAGCTCTGGTTAGCTTTGGCAAGGTTCGGAGCTTGATCGCAATGTTTCTGCTTTTATCTTGCAATGTTTCAAACTTGCTTTACACTTATAGAAAGGTTGCTTAGTATTAATTTGCTAAGTTTTTGGCGCGTTTTGGTTGATATGGTTGATATTGTTTTACTGTGGTTTTGCAACATGCTTATGTGAGGTACTCATGTAAGGTGTTGTGTTCGGAACTGACTTAAGTCAAGTCGCGGACTTGGGCTCGAACGGATTGGGTGTTTGTTCATGTGCAGGTGTTGCTTGAGTTCAAGTCATGGCTGGTGACAGGATCCATTGGACTAGTCTCAGGGAGGAGATGAGGTTCCAACAACCAAATTCAGGAGGAATTGTGGTTGAGCGGGTCAGGAGGTCGTGCAGGATGATTGAATCAAGGGCAGTGCATATGAAGGTTACTGGACGTCGAAGGAAGGTGTTCGCACGTATGCATGCGGTGCATGACGTGGCAACATGGTTCCGAATATGGGATAAGGTAGGAAAAGATTTGGTTGGAAGGATCGGATCGTATCGGTTGATGACTTTTGCTGTGACAGAGTTGGTTATGGCTCGATATGGAAAGTATCGAGTTGGTTATGATAGGATTTCATGTGGGTCACGAATTTGAGTTGTTTTAGGAATATGGGATATGTTCCTAAGGTGTTTGGAAGTCTTAAGATTGCTTCTATCTGCGTATATAAGAGTCCTAAGCAGTTATGGAAAGTTTTGATTTGTGATGTGAGTAGGATTAGAGTCCTAGTTGAGATTGGGTTGGCCTAAGGGCTGGTTATATAAGTAATTAAGGCCAAAGCTCATGGTGCACGACTTTGGAGATGTTCCTCTTGTGTTCTATTGAATAAAATTCATAGTTTGAAGGAACTTTTGTGCCTTGTTTGTCCGACTTGTTCTAGACAAGTTTTACTCGTCGAGTTTCTGTACAGCACTATCTTTCATCGGTGATTTTGTCATAACTCAAGTTTTACAGATCCAATTGACGTGATTCTTTTTGGGTTGTCTTAAAAACTTTATTATCTATCATCTATAAAAATTTCACGGTCATTGGATTTGTGGTTTCTGATCTACACGAGTTTCTTTGCAGCATTCCAGAACGGTTTTTCTCGGGTAGGACAGATTGACCTTTGTTCGATCTTTCGATCATAACTTGAGTTTCTCTCGAAGGATTTGAGTGATTCGTCTTGTGTTTTCTTCGTGACTTGATTTTCTCTGATATATATCACTTTCGTTCCGGTGATACACGTTTAGGTTAGTCTCTCGTACGATTTCTTTAACAGATCGTTTTTTGTCGAAGGGGTTGGGATTTAATTGTTTCCGCTGTGTAAGATTTTTAAATCTACCATTCACCCCCCCCCTCTGGTAGATTTTCACGTGTTCTTCGATCCTACAGCCATGCCATGCGTCTGGGGAAGTCCCGTATCTTCAAGGCTTGACAGGGGCAAGGCACACCGCCCTCTTAACTTCTGCACCCTTCGTATTCGTCCAGGGCAAGTGGCTGGACTACGTGGCAGCTCGGGAGCTCACCTCCATGGAGGAGGCCAGGTCCCGTCTTAAGGACGATGTGGCAGCTCGGGAGCTCACCTCTGCTGAGGAGGTCAGGCCCCATCTTGTGGGTAACACGAGATCCTCGAAGCCCATTCATGAGTAGTGCGGGGACTCCAAGGGTGTGGGATACGTAGCAGCACCGGAGCCCGCCTATACGGGAGGTGGCCTGTCTGATGCTTCAGACTATGTGGCAGCACCGGAGCCCTATCCCTCAAGGGAGAGGGACCCTTACCTGCTTGACACATGGCTGCTTGGTAGCTCGTCTCCAAGGGGGAGCTGAACTCTTCTTTGGGGTCTCTTAAGGGTATCTCGAGTCCCGTATCAGCGGCAGGTGGGCCCGGGCCTTCTGAACATGTGGCTCCCTTGGACCCTGCCTCTGTTGGGAGGCAGGACACCTAGGCGGCTCTAGCTTGTGCACGAGGGTACCCAGTATGTCGGATACTGACAAAACCGCTTTAGTTGTTCTTCTCATGTGGCTGACCGCTTGGGCCACCACTTCTATCAGGGTCCTTAGCCCCCATTGTCATTGACGTTGTGGGCTGAGTGGTGTGGGCCGAGCTTTTGGGATCTGATGGAGGTGCTAAGGTGTCGCGGGGGTGATCAAAAAGGAAACCTTTTATTAGAGGGGATGACTCCTTTCTTACTCACATCCCGCAACTCGAGCTTTCGTCTTCTTCCTTGAGCGCCCGAGCCTTCACCGCTCAGCGAAAAACTCCCACTCTCATTTGCTCTGATGGCCTCCCTGCTGCCTCCTTCTCATTTCCAGACGGTCGAGAATCTATTGTCGATCAGGAGACTGCTTGGTTGGGTGGCGGTGGAGCATGGGTGGATGGTCCACTGCAGATCTCCCACTCTTGAAGACCAACGCAAAGATGAGGATGTCCTCTTTGCAGCCTATGTGTCTGCGGGGCTCGGGCTACCGCTGTCGAGGTTCTTCCTCGCAGTGCTGGAGGAGTACGGGCTGCAGCTTCACCACCTATCCCCAAATTCCATCACCGTAGTTGTTGTGTTCGTCCACTTCTGTGAGGCGTTCGTGGGCTGTCCGCCAACAGTGGATCTGTTCTTGTTCTTCTTCGTGATGAAGATAACAGAAAAGTGCGCGACGACCTAGGTGGGATCCTACTACTTCTGGCATCGGGACAAGACCTCCCGGACCTACATCCCTTTGCTCAAAGGGGGCAAGTGGAGCAGCTGTAGGGAAGATTGGGCGATTGTGCGGAGCGAGGCCCACGCTTTGCTAAAGTTGCCCTATGATGGCCCGACTTTCGATCCCACCACCTGGGAAGCTTTTCACAGGTTGACGAAGCAGTACACACCGGTACTAAAGAGGATCCGGTTCTTGGCAGGAAAAGGCTTGACCTCTCTGATGGTGCTGGCAGACTTCTTGCGCCACTGCACCACCCTCCTCCAGAAGCGTCTGTACAGAGCCTGGGTCTATACTGGCACCTATGATCAGTGTCGGTTGGCTTTGGACGACCCCACCCCTGAAATGTTGGAGGGGATGTTGAAGGTGGTGACGTGCGACATGGTCGACGATGAGCACATCTCCATTCCAGACGACTGCCAGCTGCTCTTCATGACCCCTGGCTTGAGAGACAAACTGCGGATCTTGATGCTGACGGTCAACGTGTTTGGTGTTGCCCATCTGCACACCAAGGAGACATCTAGAGCTTCGGCGGTCGTGGAGTGGTGTCGCACCATGACGCAACCAAGGTCGGGGACTTTCTCTCATTCCTCGCAAAGGGCGGAGGTAGGCCCCCCAACAACCTCCGATAGGGTGGAGGACAACCAGCCAGCGACGGTTCCGGCGCCGGGAAAGCGTTCCCGTACTCTGGTTATGGGTCCTGCCACTGCTGTGGCGAAAAAGTGGAAGCTAACGCGGGGGGACGGTACCCCAGTCTCTCATCACGATGAAGCTAGAGCGGCCGAGGCTTTCGTCGTCGACTTGGTTTTTTATTCGAGTGGCAACACTGGTTCTGGAGGAGACGCGGAGGAGTCTGAGCCGGCGGCCACGTCGACGCAAGCCGTCCCGAAGCTGGTGTCGAAGACTGTGGCGCCAGCCTTGCCGTTGGGTCCAGGGGGCCTCGATTCGCCATGCGAGCTGGAAGGCCAGGGTCTTTGGAGCAGACTCGCCTATGGGTAAGGCACAGTTTCTTCCTCCGCCATTCTTTCAATGTTTTTCCGCTCTAGCGGAGTTGGTTTTGGCTTTTTAGGGCGTCGTTGACCAACATAGTTCCCTTGGTGCTCCCCGGGGTGGGCTTGGTGATCGCCACGCGTCCCATAATTGGGACGGAGTCTGCTACGCTGCTCCCTACGCTTGAAGGTGCACCGGCTTCCGGTGATGCACATGTTCCAGCTCCTTCATCCTTTCAGGGCTGATGTGGCTCAGGAGGTTCCAGGCAAGAAGGTGGCAACTTTGGCTATCGCAGGTGTCCTTGGTGGGGCAGACCCGCCCACTGCTAATATCACACCAGCGCCGGATGTCATTGGCGCACAAGACAGTAACTCAGCGCCGACGGCCTGCGATACCTCTGTGGCAGAGGAGGGAGCTCCAGCGCCGAGCAGCGACACGTTGATGCTTGGATCTCTAGTCGAGGAGCCATCTGGTCCCCAGGTGCTGGTGTCTGCCACGGAGTTGACAGAAGAGCCGGAGAGGTAGCCGTATGTGGCGACGGCCATGCCGACCCCCCTCTCCCATGCTGTTGTCGTGGCCCAATCTTGAGGATCTCAGCGTTGGCCCTTTCAACTTGACCATTGCTCTTTGGGTGAGCCATAGACGCATAACAAACATTGACACCGATGTCCTCGTAGTAGTCTTGTAATGCTACACTAGTGTAACACCCTCATTTTTCATGCATCATGCATTGCATAAGTTCATATACATGTCTAACATTAAGCAGCATAAAATCGAGCAAGTTTAAAATGAATTTATAGCAAAACCGCACTTAAAAATTCTGAGAAGTGCGGGCTAGTCCGATCTCTGGTGTGGACTAGTCCGATTTCTCTCTGACCTCGTTTGGACTTGTCCGTTTTGCTGCGAACTAGTCTGTGTTTCTCTTTGACTAGTTTTGGACTAGTCCGACCCATTGCGGACTAGTCCGGTATCACAAATTTCTTGGAATTTTGCTAAGTCCCTGGATTGTTCGGACTAGTCCGGTGTTCCAGCGAACTCGATCGTTTTCCCTCTAACTAAAATCGAACTTGTCCGGTTTTGGCCAGACTTGTCTGGTTTTCCTCTGACTAGTTCAGACTTGTCCGATATAGTCCAGACTTATCCAATTTCTCTCTGTCTAACATTGGACTAGTCCGGTCCTCTTGCGAACTTGTTCAGTATATCGTGACTCCGAGTTGATCTTTTGTTTCACAACTTGTTTTCGGGTTTTACCTTATGTGGGCCTAGGGACTTCATGCCTAACTCTTTTAGAGCCCTTGTGGGACTCTGAATCGACCCTTATCCACCTCAAACTCGAATTGTATTGAAACCCTAGCCTCCACCTCTATATAAACAACTCCACCCCTTGGCTTGACATCTATTTGCCACTTTTTCGCCTCACCCAAACCCTAGTTCGTGGAGAGCCACCATCAAGGAGGAAGAAGGAGAGCTAGAACCAAAAGAAGAAGAGGAGGAAACGAAAGAGAATCAAGATCTCCATCAAATTCGCATTCTTCATCAACAGGTCATCATCAAGTTCTTCATCGACCCTAGATCCTCAAGATCCAAGTGTTACCTCCAAAACCCTTGATTCTTTGGAGCCTTAGACACCTGGTATACCTTCTACTTCCTTTTCCTCACGTGAATTCAACCCCAAATCTCCAAATTCACGTCAATCTAGAAAACCCTAATTCATTGTTTCTGCGTCGAGCGGACTTGTCCGGTCCCTAGCGGACTAGTCCAATTTCCCTGGTTAATTTGTGTTGAATTAATTCTAAAGTTGATTTGAATCAATTCCAAACCTGTGTAGACTTGTTAATAACCATTGTAGTTAATTGATAAACATCATTAACAACTCATTAACTATTTTTGCCTTGCATTTGCATTGATCATGCATGTCATGTCATATTGAGTGATATATGTGCACTTATTGATTGTAATGCTTGTTTTGTATGATCGTTGCGCGGTTTAGACGGAGTTGCGCTAGAGAGTGTTGCGGAGGATCTCTAGAACCAGGAGTTTGAAGGAGTTGACCCTAACCAATCCCAAGAGCGAGGCAAGTGTCCTTGATACATATTGATCCTGTTTATAAAAAAAATATTTTGTTTGCAAACTGCATGCTTGTGTCAATTTGATGGGAATCCTATGATAGGAAGTTTACTAGCTTTTTTTAACCATCCTTGTCACCTGGAATATATGGTAAATAGTCGGGAAAGGTTTTTACTTTTTGCTTCACTTAATTAATTGGGATGGGAGGACAACTATACCATTTAATTGTACATTAATGAGATTATGTTTAACATGAAATGGTTAATATGATATGGTTATGGGTGATCTAAGCAATCTTGGTATGTGGATGGGTTGGATGTTATGGTGGTTTGCTTGCTTTAGATCTAAGGACCGGTTCATGGAGCAACCATCCAGGATTTACAGTGTCACCACAGGGCCAGGTATGGGTGTGGCTTAGCTAACTAATTAGTGAATTGCTAGTGCTGTTTGGACCATTAAGGATGTTCGGAGAAGGGATAGTCGGATTGGGTTTGTTGATGATTGGTGGGACTACCCTGGGATCCGAATGGCTCAAGAGGGGGCCCTTGGTTGAAGATGTGCTCTGTAGGAGACATTGCCACCAATGAAACCTCAGTGGGGTCTAAATAGGCTAGTAATGACTTTGTAAAGGCTATTTTGTGATATCTTGGCCACACACCTAAGGAAGTGTGAGACGGCATAATTGAGATTCCATAATCACCGAAAGGTGATGAAATCACGAACTTGTGGGTAAAGTGGTACAACCTCTGCAGAGTGTCTTAAAAACTATCATGATAGTCGTGCTACCGGTTAATAGCAATCTGGACCCTCACATGATTAGGGGGATTTTGGTATCAGAACGGTTTGGTACTCGTTATGGTTTGGTACTAGTTACGGTTTGGTACTAGTTATTATTGGTAATAAGGTTATGGCTGATTATGAATTGAATTATGGTACTGGATATGGTTAATGGTAATGGTGAAAACTGGTATAATGCTGATAGATATGGAATATAGACTTATACTATGATAAACATTGTGGTATACAATGGGTTTACTTCACATACATATAATATACTGCTTTTCAAATGTTTTAACGTACTTTTCAGCAACTAGCCTTTATTCATTGTCGTCATTTGTTAATCTACATGTCATACTTTCCCACACTTGCTGAGTACGACATGTTCTCACTCTTGCAATTCCCCCACCAACAGTTGCAGGTCAGAATTGGGAGTATTACGATGATAATGCGGAGTTCTAGGTTGTGTCTGCCGTCAGCTTTACCTGTGGAGTGTTTGGAGCTGCGCTATACCCTTTGCTTAGTTGCATAGTTGCTTATTTAGTTTATATTCCGCTGCAATTAGTTGAACTTGTCATTAATATTCATTAGAGCTTGTATTCGAGGATAATATGAATTGTGTAATAAATTTGGTTAATTAATCTTGTCTTGTGGTAATTTTTTGTATATCTTTTGTGATTGCACTCGTGTATGTGTGTTGAACGTCCTGAAAATACATATGCGTTCACTTGGTTCATTATCGGAACCGGATGTCACAACTGGTGAACTGGGTTCTGTTGTCAATGATGATCCTGTTCGGGGCCCTGAACCTGCAAACGATCGACTTTATGAACTTGACTTTATGAGCGACGTAGAGGATTCGATACCCTCCAACTGCCCTGGGAAAGGGTCCCAAGATATCCAACCCCCAGACCGCAAACAACCAGGATGGTGGGATCATCTGCAGTGTTTGCGCTGGAGTGTGGATCTGCTCGGCGTGGAACTGGCATGCCTTGCACCTTTTCACCATCTTGACGGTGTCTTCTGTCTTGGAGTGTTGTTGGTCAGTAGAAACCATGCCGGAAGGCTTTGCCAACCAGCGTGCGAGAAGCTGCATGATTCCCGCACTCTCCTTCAATGATCTCTGCGAGCAAGTCGCAGCTTTCTTCCCAGGTTATGCACCGTAACAGAACACCGTTGGTGCCATGTCGGCAGAGGTCTCCTTCTACCAACATGTAGCACTTTGCCATCCTTACGATCCACTTAGCGGATACGTGTTCCTACGGGAGGTTGTTGACCTTCATGTAGTCCCGGATCTCTGTGATCCATGAGTCGGAAATCTCATGAGCTTCTGGGTCTTGAGCATCGAGCGAACGGGGGTCCCCAGTGATGCACAAGAGCTTTGATTGGCTCCACGATTGCAGGGCCACCGAGGTTTCCAGCTCCGAGGTGTCCTGCTCGCCTTCTTCGTTAGGCACTGCAGGCTTAGCGGTTGGTCGTACTAATATCTGTCGAAGACTCCTTCAGGAACTGGGGCCCCGATGGATGCCATTATTGACAAGTTGTCCAAAATGGAGTTGTCAGCGCGTGGGACGTGGCAGAGGTCCAGGGCCTCGAAACCAGCTTCCAACTTCTTGACGTGCAGCAGGTACGTCACAAGCTAAGGGTCGTTGCAACAGCATTCTCCTTGAACCTGCTTGATGATCACCTGGGAGTCTCACTTGACTAGCATCTACTGGACACCGAGACCGTGCGCAGCTATTAGTCTGAAGATGAGGGCTTCATATTACGCCATGTTGTTGGTAGCCTTTAAGTCAAGGTGCACTGTGTACTTGGACTGTTCCCCTGTTGGCGAGGTGAGCAGCACACCAGCTCTGGCCCCTTGCTTCTGCAATGAACCATCGAAGAAGACTGTCTAGTGGGGTTCGGTGAGCACTGGTGCCCTAGGTTCTGGCTCGCTGACTTCCAGGCCCCCTGGGTTTCTTCGTGAGGGAGTCCACTCAAGAATGAAATTTGACAGCTCTTGGATCTTGATTGCATGTCGCAGCAAGAAGTAGAGCTCGAACTCCGCCAGCTCCACTGCCCATTTGGCGGTGTTGCCAGTCACTTTGGGGTTGTGGAGCACCGCCCCCAGGGGGAACGAGGTCACCACTAAAACTCTGTGTGCCTGAAAGTAATGGCGGAGCTTCCTCGATGCGGTTAGCACTGCATATAGAAACTTGTGTACTTCAAGGTACCTTGTTTTTGCTTCATGGAGCACTTCGCTGATGAAGTAGACTTGTCAATGGATGGTCTGGACCCTCCTTGGGAAATTGGTTGCATCCTCTTCCATCTGCTTTGGGCCTAGAAACTCCATGTTCCATGGGCTCGGGGCGTCCTCTCGGGGTTGGGACCTAGAGGCTTCTTGATCTCCGGGGCCCCCTGGGAGGACCCCGGTACTCTCTGGGGGATGGGACCCAGAGGCAACTTGTTCGTTGGGGCCCCCTACAGTCTCCAAGCCCTAGGGCTTAAAATCAGCAGTAGGGGCCCCGCCCGTCTCTTGAGGCTGTTGGGTACTCAGTTGTTTCGCCACCAAGACCATGATTACCACTTCTGTTGTGGCAGCGATGTAGTGGTACAGAGGTTCCTTGGATTCCAGGGCCACCATGATTGGTAGTGACGTGAGTTGTTGCTTTAGCTCTCGAAACGCCTTCTCTACCTCCTCAGTCCAGACAAATGGTCCAAACTGGCACAGCAGCTTGAAGAATGGGAGGGCCCACTCAGCTAGTCTAGAGATAAACTGGTTGAGCACTACCAAGCAACCTGCCAGCTTTTGCATGTCCTTGACGCAGGATGGAGGCCGCATCAGTTCTACCGCCTTGATCTTCTCTCAGTTTGCCTCAATCCCTTGGTGTGAGACCAAGAAACCAAGGAGCTTCTCGACTTCGACTCCGAAAACACACTTGTCTGGGTTAAGCTTTGCACGTGCGGTTCATAGTTTGTCGAAGACTAGGGCGAGGTTGTCTAACAATTATATATGTGTTTGGATTTTTACAACGATGTCATCGACGTACACCTCTACCAGGTCCCGAGTAAGGTCCCCAAATGTTTTATGCATGGAACATACAAAAGTAGGGAGGGCATTCTTAAGACCGTAAGGCATGGAGACATAGCAGTAGAGGCCGTCTACGGTTATAAACACAGTAAGTTCATCGTCCCCTCTAGACATGGAGATTTGGTGGAATCCTGAGTAGGCATCTAGCAAACAGAGAAGACTGCATTCTAAGGTTGAATCTACGATTTGATCTATCCTAGGGAGAGGGAAAGGATCCTTAGGACATGCCTTATTTAGGTTGGTGTAGTCGATGCACATCCGGAGCTTCCCGCCAGCTTTGGGGACGACGACAGGATTGGCCAGCCACCTAGGATGATGGACTTCTCGAATGAAGCCAGCATTGAGCAGCTTCTTGATCTCTTTGTGGATGAAGTTCTGCTGCTCGATGGACAACTTTTGTGGCCTCTGCTGTGCTGGGCGGGCATCAGGGTAGATCTTCAGGTGATGCTCGATCACCTGCCTGGGGATGTCGGGCATCTGCGATGGATGCCAGGCAAACACATCGATGTTATCTCTCAGGAAAGCGATGAGCGCTGATTCCTATGTGCTGTCTAGACTCCCCACGATGCGGGTGGTCTGGGTAGTGTTGGAGCCAATTTGGATAGTCTTGAGTACGTCGTCGTTGTCAGAGGGCTGCACGCGCGGTGCAGCGGTGTAGTCGTGCTTGCGTGGGCTAGGTAAATGTTGGCTAGGTCCAGCATCGCCCGAGGCAGGTGCTGGGACTGCTACCAGTGCTTGGAGTTCCTCCAAAGCAGACACTGCCGCAGCGCAATCTCTACAGATCTTGAGGACACCAGAGGGAGTCGGCATATTGAGGACGAGGTATCTGTAATGGACTACAGCCATGAATCAGTATAGGGTTGGCCTACTGATGATGGCGTTGTAGGGGAAGTTGATTTCCGCAACATCGAGTAGGATGTTCTCCGTTCTGAAGTTCTCGGGTGACCCGAGGGTTACCCGAAGGTGGATGCTACCGTACGGGATGATACTCCTTGGCCCTACCCCAAAGAATGGTCTCGATGGGGCGAGCTTGCGTGCGGGAACTTTCACCTTGTCGAAGTCCACACGGCTCATGAGGTTGAGGCCAGCCCCGCCATCTATCAAGACGTGGTAAAACTTCACATTGGCGATGGTGGGGGCAACGAGGAAGGGCAGAAGCCTGGCTCCCGCCATATTCTCAGGGCAGTCAGAGGCGTCGAAGCTGATCGGCGTCTTCGTCCATCTGTGAGTATGAGTTGGGTCTAGCTATGCCACTGCCCGACGCAAGGCCTTGAGACCACACTCTGGGACACGGGTTCGCAAGTGTGACGCCCGGTTCCGAAAGATGAACCAAGCTAAAGCATATGTGTGCCCAGGATGTTCATCACACATACACGAGTGCAATCACAAGAGAGTATACAGAAAATTACCACAGAACAAGATTAATTAACCAAATTTTATTACACAAACCAAATTATCCTCAAATACAAGCTCTAATGAATATTAACGACAAGTTCAACTAATGCAGCGGAAATAATCTAAATAAGCAAACTAAGCAACTAAGCAGCATAAGCGATAGGGTATGTATGCATAGCTCCAATCAACACCACAGGAAAAGTTGACGGTAGACAGGGCCTAGATCTCCACATTATCGCCATTAAACTCACAATTCTGACCTGCAACTATTGGGGGGGGGGGTTGCAAGAGTGAGTACGTGTCGTACTCAGCATGTGTGGAAAGTATGACATGTGGCTGATTCAAATGACGACAATAATAATGGCTAAGTGCTTAAAAATACAGTAAAACCATTTGAAAAAAAAAAACAATATATCATAAGTATGTGAAGTAAACCCATCATATCCCACAATGATTATTAGATATCCATATTTCATATCCATCATCATTAAACCAGATTCCACCATTGCCAATAACCATATTCAATACCAGAAATAAATCCATAATTCCATCCCATAACCATAACCATAATCATATATCAACCATAACCATTACCAAACCATAACCATCCCAAACCCCAATTTACCTCTAATCATGTAGGTCATCTAGGCGCTCATAACCGAGAGCACGGCTATCATGATAGTTTTAATACTGTGCAGAGTTTGTACCACTTTACCCACGTGTTTGTGATTCCATCACCCGTCGGCGACTAAAGAACCTCCCTTATGCCAATTACACTTCCTTTGGTGTATGGCCAAGAGATCACAAAATAGCCTTTACAAAGGGATTACTAGCCTATTCAGACCCCACTGAGGTTTCACCGATGGCGATGTCTCCAACTGAGCACATCTTCAACCAAGCACCCCCTCTTGAGCCATTCGGATCACAGGGTAGTCCCACCAATCCTCAACAAACCCAATCCGACTACCCCTTCCCCGAGCATCCACAATGGTCCAAACAGCACTAGCAAAGCCCTAATTAATTAGCTACACCGCACCCATACTTGGCCTCGTGGTGGCACTGTAGTCCTGGCCTATTCTCGCATGAACCGGTCCTTAGATCTAAAACAAGCAAACCACCTTAACATCCAACTCATCCACATACCAGGCTTGCTTAGATCACCCATTACCATACCGTATTGACCAGTTCACATTAACCAAAATATCTTTAATGCATAATTAAATGTTTAGTGTTGTTTTCCCATCCCAATTAATTAAGCGAAGCAAAAAGGTAAAAAACTCTTCCCGACTCTCTACCATATATCCCAGGTGACAAGGGTGGTTAAACAAATCTAGTAAACTTCCTATCATAGGATTCCCATCAAATTGACACAAGCATGCAATTTGCAAACAAAACATTTATTTTAAATCCTCGAAATCTTAGAAACATTTATTTTGGTATCAGAGCCACAGGTTGACCGTAGGACGCAGCCTAGATAGAATGGACACTTTAGAGCACATAGGGGCACTCAGGAATCGATGTGTTTTTGCTTAGTTTGCTGTTTGCTATATATATATATATTGTTTGCTTGTGTGCTTAATAGAGGATTTTGGGATGCTTTAGCATTGCCATGTCCACCTAGGCTAGTATAGCTAGTTGGTTAGCTTCATATCCCTTGATGCATATAGTTGGGGACGTTTCATAATTCTTACCTATTGCTCTCCTTCATATGGTGAGGACTCGCAATCAAAGGGATGTCAATGGTGAGGAGGAGAACCATGGAGTACCTCAAAATAACAATGGATAAGGACCTGCTCATGGAGCTATCAATATTGAGCAGCTACTGGCTATGCAGAACCAGCTCATGCAGACCATGATACAAACTATGGGACAACTGCAAGCTGGCAGTAACATCAACAATCAGCCCCACATGCCTCCACCGCCACCCCCGCCTCCTCATAACCGATTGGGAGAGTTCATGAGGACTAGGCCACCAACCTTTGCTCAAGCTACTGACCCTATAGATGCTGATGATTGGCTCAAGTCCGTGGAGAAGAAACTTGCTATTGTCCAATGCAGTGACCGAGAGAAGGTCCTATTTGCTTCTCATCAACTCGTTGGAGCAGCTGCCGATTGGTGGGATTCACTATGCAATGCTCATGAGGATCAAGAGAGGATCACTTGGGCCGAATTCAAGGAGAATTTCCATTCTTATTATGTGTCCGAGGGTGTTATGATCTTGAAGAGGCAAGAATTTGAGAATTTAAGGCAAGGAAAATCAAGCGTGAGTGAATACCTCAATAAGTTCACTCAACTCTCAAGGTATGCACCTGAGGATGTTAGTCGGGACAGCCGGAAACAATACTTATTCATGAGGGGCTTGAACAATGAGATCCAAGTGCAACTACTCAATTGTGATTATGCAAATTTTCAGAAGCTTGTGGACAAAGCAATTGTGGTTGAAAACAAAATCCGTGAGATGGAGCAAGAAAACAAGAGGAAGGTGCCATATCAAGGACAACAACAAGGAAGTAATGTGCACCCTTGCTTTGCGCTGCCCAATGCGCCTCATTACAGCTCCTCTTTTCCTGCTCAGCGCCCTGGCTATGCACCGCGCCCAACGCAGTTTGTGCAGCAGCGCCCTGTCATGCAAGAACCTAGGCCTCCAATGCCTTATGCACCTCATGCTAATTTCCCAAATGCAAATGCTCAAAACCAAGCTCATCCCAATAATTTTGGTGGAGTTAAGAAGTGCTATACTTGTGGAGAAGCTGGACACTTTGCGCATCAATGTCCTAAGTCAGGCCTTGGTCAAGGAAGCAATGCACCGAGGCAAAACCCAAGACGTAATGGAGGACAGCCACAAGGGAACCATGGACAACGGAATTTTGCTCGTGGCAACGTGAACCATATCTCTACGGAGGATGCTCAACAAGCGGATGACGTGGTTATTGGTATGTTTCTCGCCAACTCCAACCCCGCGACTATGTTATTTGACTCTGGAGCATCGCATTCATTCATTGCATCAAAGTATGTCGCCAAGTATAGTTTGCCTATCTCTCATATGAAGTTTACTCTATTGGTTAAGTCTCCTGGAGGAGAGATGAGGACAAATATAGTATGTCCAAAAATAAGCCTTAGAATAAGGGGGTAGACTTCTCTGCCAACCTCATTGTTTTGGACTCTCAAGGATTGGACATTATACTTGGTATGGACTGGTTGAGGAAGCACAATGGAGTTATTGAGTGTGCCACGAAGACGGTGAAGTTGACCAACGAAGAAGGGATCACCGTAGAATTTGAAGCATCTCAAACCGCACCGAAGCAATTGGAGTTGAATCATATGGACGGTACCGCAGTTGAGGAGATTCTGGTGGTGTGTGAATTTTTGGATGTTTTTCCGGACGAGTTGCCAGGTATGCCACCCGATCGAGACATTGAGTTTGTTATTGATTTAAAATCTGGAACTGCACCTATAGCTAAGAGGTCGTATAGGATGCCTCCTATGGAATTAGTGGAGCTCAAGAAGCAAATTCAAGAGCAACTAGGATGCTACATATGTGATCCTTCCTGCCGGGGCGCAGCAGGAGATTCAGGATGGACGTGACCTCGCCCAGCGCCACGAGGCGGTGATCAGGAGGTATTGTCGGATCACTGACGAGGACCCGGACGACTACGCGTCCGACACCTCGACATGGACCCCAGACTCTCCAGACCGTCGCGACGCCCAGCGTGAGTCATCTTCTGAGGAGTCCTCTGATGAGGAGCCTTCCAGTGTGGCGTCTGCCGCACCACCGCCGCCTGCTGCCTCACCACCACAGGACCCCGAGGACCCCGAGGACCCCGACGACGACGACGACGACGACGACGAGGACCCGGAGGAGTTCCCGCTTGACAATGAGTAGTCCTCGACCTATGCCACGACTCAAGGATAGGCACACCCCCATTAGTTAAATAAGAGCGACGTAGACATACTTGTGTGACCTTGAGTTGTGTTACTTCTTTTATGATTTTTGTCAATTTTGTTTGGTGCTTGTTTGAGTGCTTGTGTGCTTAGTAGAGAGTTGTGGGATGATTCGGCACTTGTCCACATCCTCATATAGGTCTATATTAATAAAGGGTTATTTAGTGTCACATACCTTGATGCATATAGTTGGGACGTTTCTTTCCAAATTCTAAATCCTTTTGTCTCCACCCTTCTTTCGCCAACAGATGGTGAGAACTCGTAACCAGAGGGATGTCAACAATGAGGAGGAGCGCAATGAAGTACCTCAGAACAACCAGGGACATGCTCATGGAGCTATCAATATTGAACAACTGTTAGCTATGCAGAACCAGCTCATGCAGACCATGATACAGACAATGGGACAGCTGCAAGCTGGCAACAACAATCAGCCGCATATACTGCCACCGCCACCACCCCAGCCACACCACAACCGTTTGGGAGAGTTCATGAGGACCAGACCGCCTACCTTTGCACAAGCCACAGACCCAATGGAAGCTGATGATTGGCTGAAGTCCGTTGAGACGAAACTTGCTATTGTCCAGTGCACTGAAAGGGAGAAGGTTCTCTTTGCATCACATCAACTAGTTGGAGCAGCCGCTTACTGGTGGGAAGCTCTTTGCAACACTCATGATAATCAGGAGGCAATCACTTGGGATGAGTTTAAGCAGAGTTTCTGTTCCCACTATGTACCTAAAGGAGTTATGATACTGAGAAGACAAGATTTTGAAAATCTCAGGCAAGGAAGGATGAGTGTGAGTGAGTATCTCAACAAATTCACTCAATTATCAAGATATGCTCCAGAAGACATCAACACTGATAGTAGGAAGCAGTATCTGTTTATGAGGGGTCTCAACAATGAAATTCAAGTCCAGTTGCTCAATACTGATTATCCAAACTTCCAAAAGCTGGTTGACAAGGCTATTGTGGTTGAGAACAAGATTCGTGAGATGGAGCAGGACAACAAGAGGAAGATGCCACATCATGGACCACAACAAGGAAGCAATGTTCGTCCCCGCTATGCACCACCAACTGCACCACACTACAACCCATCTGCTCATGCATACCGTGCTGCTTATCCGCCCCGCCCAAATCAGCCACTGCAGCAACGCCCCGCCATGCAAGCGCCTCTCTATCCTGTGCCACCTGCGCCGCATCCTAACATGGTGGTCAAAACTAGTTGTGCCCAAACTTCCCTAATGCTACGGGCAGTAAGACATGCTATGTGTGTGGAGAGCCCGGGCACTTTGCAAGTCAATGCCCCAGAAGAAACTATGGACCTATGAACAATGCACCAAGGCCAAATTACCCATGACCAAATGGAGGAGCACCACAAGGCAACCGTGGACAGCAGAATTTTGCTCATGGCAATGTGAATCATGTCTCTACTGAGGAAGCCCAGCAAGCTGATGATGTCGTGATTGGTATGTTTCTTGCCAACTCCAACCCCGCGACTGTTTTATTTGATTCGGGAGCATCTCATTCATTCATCTCGTCAAAGTATGTTGCCAAGTACAATTTGCCTATATCTCATATGAAGCAAACTATGCTAGTGAGTTCTCCTGGCGGAGAGATGAGGACAAATATAGTATGTCCGAAAGTAAGCATTAAAATAAGGGGGGTAGACTTTCTCGCAAACCTCATAGTCTTGGACTCCCAAGGAATAGACATAATACTTGGAATGGACTGGTTGAGCAAGTATAATGGAGTCATTCAATGTGCCGAGAGGATTGTGCAGTTGACAAGTGAACATGGTACACGCATCGAAGTTGAGGCAGCCCAACCTGCAAGAGAGAAAGCGATGCTGAATCACGTGGAAGGAGTGACATTGGAAAGCATTCCGATCGTTCGCGAGTACCCGGATGTGTTTCCAGATGAGTTGCCAGGTATGCCACCTGATCGTGACATAGAATTCGCCATTGAGTTGATACCCGGAACTGCACCTATAGCTGAGAGGCCATATAGGATGCCTCCTAAGGAATTAGCAGAGCTCAAGAAGCAAATTCAAGAGCAGCTAGAGAAGGTTTTTATACGCCCAAGCTCATCCCCGTGGGGAGCCCCAGTGCTCTTCGTAGATAAGAAGGATGGAACCCAGAGGATGTGTGTGGACTATAGGTCTCTCAACGAAGTGACAATTAAGAACAAGTACTCACTGCCCCGTATAGAGGATTTGTTCGACCAAATGAAGGGTGCCTGTATCTTCTCCAAGATCGACTTGGAAATGTTGTCTTGGGTATATCCGATGGTCTAATCTTCATTTGGAAGTATCCTGACCGCAAGTCGATCTTGGAGAAGATACAGGCACCCTTCATTTGGTCGAACAAATCCTCTATATGGGGCAGTGAGTACTTGTTCTTAATTGTCACTTCGTTGAGAGACCTATAGTCCACACACATCCTCTGGGTTCCATCCTTCTTATCTACAAAGAGCACTGGGGCTCCCCACGGGGATGAGCTTGGGCGTATAAAACCCTTCTCTAGCTGCTCTTGAATTTGCTTCTTGAGCTCTGCTAATTCCTTAAGAGGCATCCTATACGGCCTCTTAGCTATAGGTGCAGTTCCGGGTATCAACTCAATGGCGAATTCTGTGTCACGATCAGGTGGCATACCTGGCAACTCATCTGGAAACACATCCGGGTACTCGCGAACGATCGGAATGCTTTCCAATGTCACTCCTTCCATGTGATTCAGCATCGCTTTGTCTCTTGCGGGTTGGGATGCCTCAACTTCGATGCGTGTACCATGTTCACTTGTCAACTGCACAATCCTCTCGGCACATTGAATGACTCCATTATACTTGCTCAACCAGTCCATTCCAAGTATTATGTCTATTCCTTGGGAGTCCAAGATTATTAGGTTTGCGAGAAAGTCTACCCCCTTATTTAATGCTTACTTTCGGACATACTATATTTGTCCTCATCTCTCCGCCAGGAGAACTCACTTGCATAGTTTGCTTCATATGAGATATAGGCAAATTGTACTTGGCAACATACTTTGACGAGATGAATTATTAAATAAGTACTTTGACGAGATGAATTATTCAACATACTTTTGGATTATTGCAATTGCACTTGAATCATATGGACGGTGCCGAAATTGAGGAGATTCTGGTGGTGTGTGAATTTTTGGATGTTTTTCCGGATGAGTTGCCGGGTATGCCACCTGATCGAGACATTGAGTTTGTTATTGATTTAATACCTGGAACTGCACCTATAGCTAAGAGGCCGTATAGGATGCCTCCTATGGAATTGGCGGAGCTCAAGAAGCAGATCCAAGAACAACTAGAGAAAGGTTTTATTCGCCCTAGCTCTTCAGCTTGGGGAGCGCCCGTGCTATTTGTGGACACGAAGGATGGATCTCAAATGATGTGTGTGGATTACCGAGCTCTCAACGAGGTAACAATCAAGAAAAAGTATAACTTGCCACGTATAGAAGACTTGTTTGATCAGATGAAGGGTGCTTGTGTCTTCTCTAAGATTGATTTGAGGTCAGGATACTTCCAAATGAAGATTAGACCATCGGATATACCCAAGACAGCATTTCGGACACGATATGGATCTTATGAGTACAGCGTCATGTCGTTTGGATTAACGAACGCGCTTGTGTACTTTATGTATCTCATGAATAAGGTCTTCATGGAATATCTGGATAAGTTCGTTGTAGTGTTCATCGATGACATTATGATATACTCGAGAAGCGAGGAAGAACATGAAGAACACTTGAAGCTTACATTACAGAAGCTACAGGAACACCAATTGTATGCCAAGTTCAGTAAATGTCAATTCTGGTTAAGGGAAGTTTCTTTCTTAGGCCATATTATTTCTGGAGGAGGAGTATCAGTTGACCGAGGGAAGGTGAGAGATGTGCTTAAGTGGGAACCGCCACAGAATGTTAAGGAAATTCGGAGTTTCCTTGGAATGGCTGGAGATTCATCAAGGATTTCTCCAAAATAGCCAAGCCTATGACCGAATTACTCATGAAAGGGAAGGCATTCCAATGGAATCAAGCTTGTCAGGATAGCTTTGAGGAGTTAAAGAAAAGGTTGACAACCGCGCCGGTGTTAGTATTGCTGGACGTGAGCAAGAGTTTTGATATATATTGTGATGCATCAAGACAAGGATTAGGATGTGTGCTCATGCAAGAAGGCCAAGTGGTAGCTTATGCATCGAGGCAACTAAATAAACATGAGTTGAATTATCCTACACATGACCTTGAACTCGCAGCCGTGGTACACGCCTTGAAGATATGGAGACACTATGTTTTTGGTCACCGATGTGAGATTTATACGGATCACAAGAGTCTCAAGTACATATTTATGCAAACGGATCTGAATATGAGGCAACGCCGATGGTTGGAGCTCATCAAGGATTATGACGTGGGGATCAACTATCACCCAGGGAAGGCCAATGTAGTGGCTGATGCTTTGAGCCGAAAAGGAGTAAACCACCAACTCACAGTCCGGGAGCTGCCATCCGAGTTATGCAAGGAGTTTGAACGGTTGAACCTTGGATTCATAAATGAGATGGGAACGATGGAAGTCAACCCAACATTAGAGCAGGAAATACGGGAAGGACAGACACAGGACAAGGAAATACAGGAAATCAAGGAAAAGATCCAAGAAGGAAGAGAATTCAGATTTGATGAGGACGAACAGGGTACCTTATGGCTTGGAAAGAGGATTGTGGTACCTAATGTTAGGCATATTCGGGAAACAATATTTAAGGAGGCACATGACTCACCTTACTCAATTCATCCCGGCTGTACGAAGATGTACAAGGACTTAAAGACATGCTATTGGTGGGCCAGCATGAAAAAGGACATAGCCGAATATGTTGCACTTTGTGATGTGTGCCGACGAGTGAAAGCTGAACATCAAAGGCCAGCCGGATTGTTACAACCATTGAAGATCCCGGAGTGGAAGTGCGAAGAGATTGGTATGGACTTTATAGTTGGATTACCGCGAACTCAGTCTGGCTATGATTCAATATGGGTTATTGTGGATCGGTTGACAAAATCAGCTCACTTCATCCCTGTCAAGACCACATATACCACCGTGAAGCTAACAGAATTGTATATGGAGCATATTGTGTGTCGACACGGAGTACCGAAGAAGATAGTCTCAGATAGAGGTTCTCAGTTTACCTCCAGGTTTTGGCAGAAATTGCATGAAGCAATGGGAACAAGGTTGAACTTCAGTTCGGCGTATCGCCCTCAAACAGATGGACAAACCGAGAGGACCAACCAAATTTTGGAATACATGTTAAGAGCTTGTTCTTTAAAGCATGGGAAAAGTTGGGATAAAAGTTTGTCGTACACTGAATTCTCGTACAACAATAGCTACCAAGCAAGTCTGAAAATGTCACCCTATGAAGCATTGTACGGAAGGAAGTGTAAGACTCCCTTGTTTTGGAATGAAACCGGAGAGAATCAAGTATTTGGTCCCGACGTGTTACAAGATGCTGAAAGGCAAGTCCAAATAATACGGGAAAACTTAAAGGCCGCCCAGTCTCGACAGAAAGGTTATGCTGATAATAGGCGAAGGAGTCTGACTTTTGAAGTTGGAGATTTTGTATACCTCAAAGTATCACCTATCCGAGGTCAGCGACAGTTTAACGTCAAAGGAAAACTGGCACCACGTTACATCGGACCATTCAAGAATTTGGACAAACGAGGAGAAGTGGCATATCGACTTGAGCTGCCGATGTATCTCTCCGATGTACACGATGTGTTTCACGTCTCTCAACTCAAGAAGTGTCTCAGGGTACCGGAAGAACAAGGGTCGATGGACGAGTTAGAACTTCAAGAGGATTTGTCCTATGTCGAGCAACCTATCAAGATCTTGTACATAAAGGAAAGAGTCACGAGAAATAAGAGGATCCGTTGTTGCAAAGTGCAATGGAAACACCACATGGAGGCCGAAGCTACGTGGGAATGTGAAGAAGACTTGAAGGCAGAATTTCCTCATCTTTTCTCCACGCTATCGAATCTCGAGGCCGAGATTCACTTTAAGGGGGGTAGGTTTGTAACACCCCAATTCTTTGCATCATGCATCGCATTGCATATATATTCATGCATTAAACATTAATAGAGAAAAAGAAAATAAAGATATAAAACATGTATTAGGGGATGAATGTAAAAAAAATATAATATGTATAATAATGTATATATATTAATATTTAGTTATGAAAGAAAAGAAAAAAAAGAAAAAAAAAGTCTCCAGAAACTTCCGGAAGTTTCCGGGGGAAGCTTTGCCTCTCCCCGGAACCTTACAGGCAAGCAGTGCCAGCCGGCACTTGGCCGAGCCGGCCTACCCGCGCCCGCAGTCGGCGTTGACCGGCCTCCCTCCGCTCCCGCGCGCCTCCCGCGCCACGTGCCCAGCCCCACCGCACCGCCTCCCGCGTGCACGCCTAGCGCGAGCCGCGCCCGCACGACGCGCCTGCCGCGTGGCCCCGCTGCCTGGCCCACTCCGCTCGCGCCCAACGCGACAAGCGCACGCGCCCACCCCGCGACCGACGCACCCCGCCCCGCGACCGAGCCCGCACTGCGACCGGCGCGCGCTCGAGCCCCGTGGCCGACTCGGCCTCTGGCCGAATTCTATCGATGCACGCCTATAAATACCGACGAGCCTCGTAGGGTTTTTCCCGAGCCGCCAGAAAACGCCGCCAGTACAGGAAAATAGGGAGGGACCAGAGGGCTGCGCCGCCAGGGAAGAAAAGAGGAGGAAGAGGAAGAAAAAAGAGGAGGGTGCCGTCGTCCGCCGGAGATCGCCGTCGTCATCGCGTCGTCGTCGTCGTGCCGCCGGAGGACCTTGCGCATCTACTTCGTCTATGCATCGTCCCCATCCCGCGATCATCGAAGCCATCGCATCTACGGTAGGCCACGTTCTGATGCGAATTTTAGCGAACATATTGAATCTAATAGACGTAGTTTGATCGTAGTAGCACCGTCTTTTTATTTTCAGCAACATTAATCCCCGCTAAAACCCCCGTAAACTCATATGAACGCATATGAACTAGTTGCATCTAATTAATAAACAACCGTAGTAAATTAATTATTGAATTGTGCATGCATACATGTCATTGCATGTTGATTATTTTGTGTGCATCATATTGAATTGTATGTATTTTCTTGTATGTATGATCACGCGTAGAGGAACATGCTCAAGAGGCCGCATACGAGGATTTCCAAAACCAAGACTTTGAAGCGCTTGAGCAACCCCATCCATTGGAGCAAGGCAAGTGTCCTTGATCATATTGATCACGTTTTATTAAATGTTTTGTTTGCGAACTTGCATGCTTGTGTCAATATGATGGGAAACCCATACGTAGGAGTTTACTAACGTTGTTTGCCACCCCTTGTTGCCGAGATATACACGATGAGTCGGGTATGGGTATTTTTATTTTTGCACCGCATCGCTACATGGGTTATGGGTAACTTAAATAATGTGGTTGACAACTTTAATTACGACAACTTGGGATGGTAATAAGATGACGATTTAGCAATTGGGGATTTAGGAGATCTAAGCAAGCATGGTTTTGTGGATGGGTTGGATGATATGGTTGTTTGCTTGCCTTAGATCTAAGGACCGGTTCATGCGAGAATATGTCTGGTCAACAGTGCCACCACAAGGCCAAGTATGGGTGCGGCATAGCTGAATAACTAGGAGCGCTGCTAGTATTATATGGACCATTGGATGGCGCGGGGAATGGGAGTTGAGGAGGACTGCCCTGGGATCCGCATGGCACACGAGGGGGCCCGTGGGTGGGAGAATGGAGATTCAAGCCTGCTGATGAAACCTTAGTGGGCCCGTACATACTAGTAGTCCCTTTTGAAAGGCTATTTTGTGATCTCTTGGCCACACACCTACAGAAGTGTGAGACAGCATAATGGAGGTTTCTTATTCACCGAAAGGTGATGAAATCACGAACATGTGGGTAAAGTGGTACAACCTCTGCAGAGTGTTAAAAACTATCATGATAGCCGTGCTCCCGGTTAAGAGCATCTGGATGACTTCCATGATTAGAATTGGACTTGGAATTTTTGGATGGTTGGTATGGTTTTGGGTTGTCACTTGAGTATTGTCGGTACATGAGAGATTATGAAATTGGCATATGGTATTAATTTTATGGTTGGCTGGTATTAATGGATTGCGATGATAAATGAGAACTGTTGAATTTATGGTATGATAATTACTTGGGTCATGAAAGGAAATAAATTCACATAGACATGATAGGCCGCTTTTACATGTTTATGAAATGTACTTTTCTGCAATTAGCCAATTTATTCCAATCATTTGTTTAGCCACATGTCATCTATTTCCACACTTGCTGAGTACGACACGTACTCACCCTTGCAATCCCCCCCAACAGCTACTGGAGACAATTGGGAGTACCCTGAGGATCACGCGGAGTACTAGGTTGCGTACCGCCGTCAATTGCCTGTGGAATGGAATCGTGCTGCTTAGTTTATTTTCCGCTGCATTATTTAGAGTTTTATCATTTGTGAACTATTGGATTATTGTAATAAAGTACTTATTTAATAGTTAAGACGTGGTTAAATTATGTATATCGTTTGTGATGCAATCGTATATGTGTGATGAACTTCCTGGGCACACATATGCGTTACGCTTGGTTCATATTCAGAACCGGATAGGGTTCCTCAAGCACTTCGAAGTCTTGATTCTCGAAATCCTCGTACACGACTTCTTGAGCACTTCTCTCTACTCGCGATCACACATACAAGAAAACATATACAAATCAACATGATGCACACACATTAATCAACATGCGATGATATGCATGCATGCAAGGTTCAATTATTAATTAACTATGGTTGTTTATTAATTAGATGCAACTAGTTTATACATGTTCATATGCGTTACGGGGTTTTAACGAGAATTAATGTTGCTGAAAATAAAAAGACGATGCAACTAAAATCAATTTACGTCTATTAGATCTAATACGTCGCTAAAATTCGCATCGGAAAAACGAATCCTACCGTAGATGTGACGGCTTCGAAGATCGCGAGATGATGGCGACGCATAGACGAAGTAGATGGTGCAAGGGTCCTCCGGCGGCACGACGACGGCGACGCGATGACGACGATGATCTCCGGCGGGCGACGGCACCCTCCTCTTCTCTTCCCTTTTTCCCTCTTCTTCCCTGGCGGCGGCATCCTCTGGTCTCTTTTTTTTGTACCGACGGCTAGGGCTTTTCTTCTGGGCGTCTCTGGCGGCTGCTTTTGTTTCTGGCGTCGAAGAAACGAGGCTCTTCCGGCTTTTATAGCCGACGCGGCTAGGGCACCGGCACCGTGGGGCATCGCGCTAGGGCCAGCGCGCGGGAGCCAGGCGCGGGGCGCGCGCGTGGTCGGTCGGGGCGGACACGCGGGGCGCGTGGGGTCGCGCGTGGGCGAGCGGGCAGGCGGCGGGGGTCCCGGTGTGGGGCACGCGCGGGAGGCGGCACGTGCGGGACGCGTGCGGCGCGGGGCAGGCGCGGGGTTGGCGCTGCAGCGTGGGGCCGGGGCGAGCGCGGGAGGCGCACAAGACCCGGGGTGGCTCGGCCGCTGGGCCGCGGCCTGGCCGGCGGGCTGCTTTGTTTTTTTTCTTTTTTTTACTTTCTTCTTTTTTATTATTTTATATTTTATTATTTATATTTTTTCATATATTATTATTATATATATTATTTATTTATATTATATTATATATATTATTACTATTATTTTTTTATACTTATTCCCTAATACAAGTTTTACGCTATTATTTTCCTTTTCTTCTTTTGCTACTCATATTTGTATATGTATATTTTATGCTTTATTATTTTTCTTTTATTCTATTAATATTTAATGCATGAATATGTATGCAATGCATGATGCGAAAATTGAGGGTGTTACAGCAAGGTCCCCCACAGATGATGTGGAGTGCTCTGCAATGCTTGTTGTCACCTGTTGTGGTCGAAGTTCTTGGCCTGGCAGGCCGTTTCAAGGACTCGTCTGGGCTCTTGGAACTTCATCTCCATGTCTTTGCCGACTTGCAGGTCGACCTTCTACGACTCGATCTCGCTGCTGCTTGCAAACTTGATGTTTGCCATTGCGATGGGAGCGCAACCACTTTTTTAAGAGAAAAGGCCCCTACCTGGCGCGTCAAATGTAAAAGTGTTTTGTGACACTTCCCCCGAGCCTGCTATGGAATAACCTGCGGAGGTTATTTGATCGACAGGGCTTAGTCATCAATCGAGGGATCGCGCATATGAGAGTGTGAGACGGTGGTTTTTACGTGGTTCGGGCCGCAAGAGCGTAACACCCAACTCCACGGTGAGGTTGTATTGTTGGTGTGTGGTGTGTGTAAGACCTATGTGTGCTGAATACATTGGCTTGTAGTGAATACACTTGCTTTGACGATAAAAGTTTTGAATATCACCAAAACACCTTTTTATTAAGGTCCGACTAGTTTTGGTTAGCTTCGGTGAGTTTTGTTTTCAGCTCCGACATGTCTTTGATAGCTCCGGCATGTTTTTGCTAAGCTCCGAGTTGATTTTTCTAGCTCCGGCTTTTGGGTTTACTTGGTTATACTAGTTTTGGTAAGTTTTGGCGCTAGGTTCTACTAGCTTTTGTTAGCTCCAGCTCAAGGTCCGGGTTGCTCTGGCAAGGTCCGAAACTTGACCGCAATGCTTCTGTTTTTCATTTACAATGTTTCGTACTTGCTTTACATCTCTGGAAAGATTGCTTAGTATTCATTTGCTAAGTCTTTGGTGCGTTTTTGGTTGACATGGATGATATCGTGTTACTGTGGTTTTGCAACATGCTTATGTGAGGTTCTCACGTAAGGTGTTGTGTTCGGAACTAACTTGAGTCAAGTCGAGGACTTGGGCTCGTATGGATTGGTTGTTTATTCATGTGCAGGTGTTGCTTGAGTTCAAGACATGGCTGGTGATGGGATCTATTGGACTAGTCTCAGGGAGGAGATGAGGTTCCAACAACCAAATTCATGAGGAATTATGGTTGAGCTGATCATGAGGTCTTGCAGCATGATTGAATCAAGAACAATACATGTGAAGGTATCCTGGACGTCATTGGAAGATGTTTGCACGTGTGCAAGGAGTGCATGGACGTGGCTACATGGTTCCAAGACGTGATGAAGAGATGTGGACATAAAGAGTTGGTCGGATAGGTTCAAGCGACTAGGTTATGGACTCAGGCTGCTGAGTCGGGTTTTACTCAAATATGAAAAGATTTGAATTGGTTATGATAGGTTTTCGTGTGGGTCAAGAATTTGAGTTGTTTAGGAATGTGAGATACGTTCCTAAGGTGTTTGGAAGTCTTAAGATTGCTTCTATCTGCATATAGAAGAATCCTAAGCAGTTATGGAACGTTACGATTCATGAACAGAGTAGGATTAGGTTCATGATTTGAGTTGAGTTGGCTTTCGAGCTGGTTATATAAGCAAGGGAGCCCAGAGCTCGTGGTGTACGACTTTGGGGCTGTTCCTCTTGTGTTCTATTGAATAAAATTCGTAGTTTAAAGGAACTTTTGTGCCTTGTTCGTCCAACTTGTTCCAGACAAGTTTTACTCGTCGAGTTTCTGAACAGCACTACCTTTCGTCGGTGGTTTTATCATAACTCGAGTTTTACAGATCCAATTGACGTGATTCTTTTTGGGTTGTCTTCAAAACTTGATTATATATCATCTGTCAAAATTTCACGGTCATTGTATTTGTGTTCTATGATCTAGACGAGTTTCTTTGCAGCATTCCAGAAACTATTTTTCTCGGATAGGGCAGATTGACCTTTGTTTGATCTTTCGATCATAACTTGAGTTTTTCTCAACGGATTTGAGTGATTCTTGTTGTGTTGTCTTCGTGACTTGATTTTATCTGATATCTATCACTTTTGTCATGGTGAACATGTTTAGATTAGTCTCACACATGATTTCTTTAACAGATCGTTTTTCTGCCGAAGGGGATGGGGTTTAATTGTTTCCACTGCGTAAGATTTTTAAATCTACCATTCACCCCCCCCTCTCGTAGCTTTTCACATGCTCTTCGATCCTACAATTGGTATCAGAGCCACGGTGCTCTAATCTTTGTGATTTGCGCATGTTTTTGACTAATCATCATGGAGAAGTACTCTGCCAGACCTTGTGTGTTTGCTGGTATTGATTTTCAGGTTTGGAAGGCACGCATGGAGGCTTTCATCTAGACACAAGGCTTGCAATATGGGAGAAGGTATACAAGCCTTATGAAGTGCCATCAAACGATCAAGTTACAGCACAAATCTGATAGATGTAGACAACAACAACAAGGCTCGGAACTTGATCATACAAGGATTAACACAAAGTGACTTTGACCGTGTTGCACACCTCCGATCTGCATATGATGTGTGGAAAGCACTTTGTGACTACCACGAAGGATCCAACACGATCAAAGAGGTAAGGCAAGACATGTTCAAGAAAGAATACATGCGCTTCGAGATGCAACCCGATCCTACATCACGGGAAGAAAAACAATCAAGGATAAAGCACTCCTCAACAAACGATAAGAAGAAAAAGAAGGGCTTTACAGGTCGCCAATTGGTGAGCAGTTTTATCTCAGCACTCCAGGAACTTGGCTCAAGCGACGTGCACATTGGAAGAGATGAAGATGAAGATGATTTGGCAAACTTGTGCTTCATGGTGGGCAAGTCAAGATCAAGTATGGAGGAGGCAGAACACAATAGCGACAATGAAGAGGTATTTCCTACTTGCGAAGAAATGGGTGATGCTATTTCTCGTGCCACTGTTATTGTTAAGAAAAAGGACAAAAAGCTTAGGGACAATGCTGTTAAAATTGAGTCACTAGAATCTGAAATTAATCGTTTGAAATCCTTGATTCCTAGTGATGATTCTTGTTCCTCATGTGACTTAATATATGAACAATTGTCCTCCCTAAGAAGTGCACATACCTCCACACTTGATAAACTTGAACTTGAAATTGAAAAGAACAAAAAGCTTGCTTCACTTAATATTGGAAACTTAAAAGATGCTTCTTGTTCTACAATTGATTTGCATTGTTTTAGTTGTGATGATCTTGATAAGAAACTGCAAGATGCTATGAATGAAATCTCTATATTGAACAATGCTTTACATTGTCATGAAGTTAAATATTGTTCCAATTGCAAATTAAAAGGAAAAACTTCATGTAAAAATTGCCTTGATCTGTACAATAAACTTGATAACATGCATAAGACATTTAATCGGTTTTGTAATGGGAATAAGAACCTAAACTTGCTGTTGAATTCATCCAAGTCTTAAAATAATAAAACTGGTTTAGGTTTTGATTCTCATGCTCATGCTAAGGCACATCCACCTAAAATTGTAAAGTCATTAGGAAGTGGTTTGATTCAAACAGCTCCTAAACAAAAAGAAGTGGTTTTCAAATCTGCAGGAGTATTGTCACATTCGGTTTCAAATAAAAATGTTGTTTGCTCATCTAGACATGAACACAAAGTTAAATTTCATTGTACCTGTTGTGGTAGAGATGGTCATGTCATAGATTTTTGTTATAGACTAGCTAAACAGCAGAAAAGGGAAAGAATGGTTGCTAGATCTCATAACTTTCATACAAAATTTGCTGCACATATTGAACTGAATGTACAACCTGCTGTTTTGAATCAAAAACATTCAAAGTTTACCTCCGGACCTTCTGTTTTTGCCTCCGGAGCTACTGATTTCTGTGCTACACAAGTAACACCTTATAGGTCAGTAGTTAAGAATAAAAATCTCAAACTTTGACTCATAAACCTGTTGTTTTGTCTCCGCTTTCGCGTGTTTTCTTGCTGCACGTCGCGTGACTCAGTACTGGATTCCTAAATGCCTTTTGACTAACCCCAGTATTGAGTCATCGACGTATTGTGCTTCTATGTAGGTTACACGTTTGAGGAAGGAGAACATTTGGATTGTGGATTCAGGTTGCTCACGCCACATGACCGGTAACAAAGATTGGTTCTCCTTCCTCTCTTTTGTGTCACGTGTAGAGAATGTTACTTTTGTCGATAATTCTTCAACTCCTATAATTGCTAAGGGTTCGGTTAGAGTAAATGATCACTACACTTTGAAGGATGTGGCACTTGTCAAAAAATTTGAAATACAACTTGCTTTCTGTTTCACAATTGCTAGATGAAAATCTGGAAATTATTTTCAATAAAAATTGCTGCAAAGTTGTAAGTTCAAATAATGAGCTTATTTTTAACATGTCTCGGTTTGGAAGAGTTTTTAAAGCTGATTTTGATATGTCTTCCTCTAAGCATAGGTGTCTAGTTGCTAATGATTCAAAGGACTTATATTTTTGGCATCGTAGACTTGGTCACGTACGTTTTGATCACCTAACACGTGTTAGTGCTCTTGATCGCATACGTGGGCTGCCTAAGCTTAAAGGGGACAAAGAAATTGTGTGCTCTTCTTGTAGACATGCTAAGATGGTTGCAGGTTCACATACTCCTCTCACAATAATCATAACAACTGAACCATGTCAACTTTTGCATCTTGACACCATAGGACCTTCACGTGTTCAATCCTTCGGAGGTAAATGGTATGTACTTGTGATTGTTGATGATTATTCTAGATACTCTTGGGTTTACTTTATGGCGTCTAAGAATGAAGTTTTTAGTCACTTTAGAAATTTATTTCTTAGATTATCAATTGATTACCCAGTATCTTTAAAAGCAATTAGAAGTGATAATGGAACTGAATTTAAAAATCAATCTTTTGATCACTTTTGTGCTGAAAATAGAATAGATAATCAATTTTCTTCACCATATGTACCTCAACAAAACGGTGTTGCAGAAAGAAAGAACAGAACCTTAGTTGAGATGGCTAGGACTATGCTTGATGAATATCAAACTCCTAGGAAATTTTGGGCTGATGTGTTAGCCACCGCTTGTTATGTCTCAAATCGTATTTTCTTGCGTACTAAGCTAGGTAAAACACCATATGAGCTCCGGTTTGGACATAGGCCTAGTGTTACACACTTTCGGGTCTTTGAATGCAAATGCTTTGTTAAGAAACATGGTAATCTTGATATATTTGAACCTAGATCCATTGATGGCATGTTTCTTGGTTATCCATCTCATACTAGAGGCTACCGTGTGCTTTTACTTGACACTAACAAAATTGTGGAGACTTATGAAGTGTCTTTTGATGAAGCTAGCCCAGGTACTAGCTCAAACATTGCAGGTCAAAATCCATATCCGCAGGGGGGAGCATTTTCGTTGAAGATGAGGAAGAATTGGAGTTGCTGCCCGAAAATTCAACAGCTAAAGACTTTGGTTTAGCTCCGGATGTTAATTCTCAACCAGCACCGACAACCATCAATGCTGATTCAAATCATCCTCAAGTCACAAGCTCATCGATTTGTGATGAACATGAAGAAGAAGCTTTTGAGACATCTGTTCCCCTACGATTTTACAAAGATCATCCCCCACAACAGATGATTGGAAGCTTGCACGAACGAGTCACATGGTCCAGGTTTTGCGATCCAAACTCTTATGCTCATTCTGCTTTTGTTGCTTCTTTTGAACCCAAAGATATATCACACGCACTCACTAATGAATATTGGATTATTGCCATGCAAGAAGAGTTAGAAAATTTTGAAAGAAATAATGTTTGGAAACTTGTACCTCCACCTCAAGATCACACTTTAATTGGAACTAAATGGGTATTTAAAAATAAAAAAAAAAGTGAGGATGGGGTCGTGGTTAGGAATAAGGCTAGGTTGGTTGCTCAAGATTTCACTCAAGTTGAAGGTCTAGATTTTGATGAAACTTTTGCTCCTGTTGCTAGATTAGAAGCCATAAGAATTTTGTTAGCTTTTGTTGCATCTATTGGTTTTAAGATATATCAAATGGATGTTAAAAGTGCTTTTCTTAATGGCTACATAGATGAGGAGGTTTATGTGAAACAACCATCGGGTTTTGAAAATCCAGATTTTCCTAATCATGTTTACAAACTGTCCAAAGCCTTGTACGGTCTCAAACAAGCCCCTAGAGCATGGTATGATAGGTTAAAAACATTCTTACTTGAAAAAGGGTTTACCAATGGCAAGGTTGATAAAACTCTTTTTGTGCTTAGGCATGGCAATGACTCATTATTCGTTCAAGTGTATGTGGATGATATTATCTTTGGTTGTGCTTCTCATGATCTTGTGTCCAAGTTTTCAGCAATGATGAGTTCTGAATTTGAAATGAGTATGATGGGTGAACTCACTTACTTTTTGGGGCTGCAAATAAAGCAAACTAAGGAGGGTACCTTTGTGCATCAAACGAAGTATACAAAAGATCTCCTAAGGCGCTTCAACATGGACAAAAGCAAGCCTCTTCGGACACCAATGGGAACAGCAACAACACTTGGACTTGATGAAGATGGTGAACCCGTGGATCAAAAAGAATATAGAAGCATGATCGGATCACTTTTGTACCTCACGAGATCAAGACCAGACATACAATTCAGCGTATGTCTTTGTGCACGGTTTCAAGCCTCCCCACGTGCTTCACATCGTCAAGCCGTCAAAATGATTCTCAGGTACTTACATGGAACTCAAGAATTTGGAATTTTTCTTCCTTCTTCCTCAACCGTTACCTTGAAAGCTTTTTTGGATGCTGATTTTGGGGGTTGTAGGATTGATAGGAAAAGTACTTCCGGTGCTTGTCATTTTCTTGGTAATTCTCTTGTTGCTTGGTCCTCTAGAAAACAAAATTTAGTTGCACAATCCACAGCCGAATCTGAATATGTAGCTGCTGCTAGTGCTTGCTCACAAATTCTTTGGATTGTTCAAACACTTAAGGACTATGGGGTTGATCTAGATAGTGTTCCACTGTTCTATGATAACACTAGTGCCATTTGTATTGCTAAAAACCCCGTGCAACATTTTAGAACTAAGCACATTGACATTAGGTATCACTTTCTACGAGATAATGTTGAAAAAGGAAACATTGTGCTTCACCATGTAGATACCAAACAACAATTGGCTGACATTTTTACAAAACCTTTGGATTTCACTCGTTTTTGTTACATTCGTAGTGAAATAGGGGTTATGCATCCTCATGGCTTAAATTGAGGGGGAGTTTTGAAACTTGGGAAGTCTATGCGTGAATCTGAAATTAAAATAATATGAGCATAGTATTTCATACATATATGACTTTGTGATTCCTTTTACATGCTGAAAGTTCTTACTACATTACTCGTGTTATACATTTTGTAGTTTCTGCCATGTCTAGTAATTAGAATAATTACTTACACTAAAACTGGTCATGGTCGAACTTTCTTGCTGTTTTGAACTTTTTACATGTTCACAAGTGCTTTTAATCATTAAGAATTAATCAAGTAATCAACTCATATGTGAGTATTTATGAAAAAATATAAATTGAGAAAAGATCAAGAGAATATGCATGCATCGCACTTCTTCTTTTGAGATGGCTTATCATTACACTTAGATATGAACTTGGAAGAAGTTGTGTATGACTAAAACCATGTCCTTAAGCTTCTGATTGTCAAATGACATAGGTTTGGCTTGGTTGGTTAGAATAAGGCAGATGCGCATATAATCTCTTGCAAATATCATATGATCTAAATTTATGCTTTGAAAAATAATAAAATGCAGCAACTAGTGTCATGATTTCAGGTTTTGAAATAGTTAAGTTTGTGAGATCATGACTTACTTAAATTGAAAATTACATTTGATCTCTAGTATGGCTTATACTACTTTATGTATTCCATTGATGTGATAATGTAAGGTACTTGATAGTATGACTGGGATGAGCTTTGTTTATATGTATATGTTATAATATGCTCATAACAACTAAAGGGGGAGAGATAATTTGTTTATATGCTCATGACTTGCTGAATACATTGTCAAAGAGGGAGAGATAAGCATGAAGACAAAGAGAATATGTGCATAAGGAGAGATAATAAAGGGGGAGAGATAATATGAGAGATAATTTTTGGATTTTTTTACTTTTGATTTACAAAGGGGGGAATTGCCTTCAAAACTTTTATGTAAATAAGCCAATGTTCGGATTTTAAATGGTGTTGCCAATGCATTCATCAAGGGGGGGGGGGGGGATTGTAAGACCTATGTATGCTGAATACATTGGCTTGTAGTGAATACACTTGCTTTGATGATAAAAGTTTTGAATATCACCAAAACACCTTTTTATTAAGGTCCGACTAGTTTTGATTAGCTTTGGTGAGTTTTGTTTTTAGCTCTGACATGTCTTTGATAGCTCCGGCATGTTTTTGTTAAGCTCCGAGTTGATTTTTCTAGCTTCGGCTTTTGGGTTTACTTGGTTATACTAGTTTTGGTAAGTTCCGGCATTAGGATCTACTAGCTTTTGTTAGCTCCATCTCAAGTTTCGGGTTGCTCTGGCAAGGTCCGGAACTTGACCGCAATGCTTCTGTTTTTCATTTGCAATGTTTCGTACTTGCTTTACATCTCTAGAAATATTGCTTACTATTCATTTGCTAAGTCTTTGGTTTGTTTTTGGTTGACATGGATGATATCGTGTTACTGTAGTTTTGCAACATGCTTATGTGAGGTTCTCACATAAGGTGTTGTGTTCAGAACTAACTTGAGTCAAGTCAAGGATTTGGGCTCGTATGGATTGGTTGTTTATTCATGTGCAGGTGTTGCTTGAGTTCAAGACATGGATGGTGATGGGATCCATTGGACTAGTCTCAGGGAGGAGATGAGTTTCCAACAACCAAATTCAGGAGGAATTGTGGTTGAGCTGATCAGGAGGTTGCGCAACATGATTGAATCAAGAACAATGCATGTGAAGGTATCGTGGACGTCATTGGAAGATGTTTGCACGTGTGCAAGGAGTGCATGGACGTGGCTACATGGTTCCGAGACGTGATGAAGAGATGTGGACGTAAAGGGTTGGTCGGATATGTCCAACCGACTAGGTTATGGACTCAGGCTGCGGCTGAGTCGGGTTTGACTCAAATATGGAAAGATTTGAGTTGGTTATGATAGGTTTTTGTGTGGGTCACGAATTTGAGTTGTTTAGGAATGTGGATACGTTCCTAAGGTGTTTGGAAGTTATAAGATTGCTTCTATCTGCGTATAGAAGAATCCTAAGCAGTTATGAAAGGTTACGATTCGTGAACAGAGTAGGATTAGGTTCCTAATTTGAGTTGAGTTGGCTTTCGAGCTGGTTATATAATCAAGGGAGCCCAGAGCTCATGGTGCACGACTTTGGGACTGTTCCTCTTGTGTTCTATTGAATAAAATTCGTAGTTTAAAGGAACTTTTGTGCCTTGTTCGTCCGACTTGTTCCAGACAAGTTTTACTCGTCGAGTTTCTGGACAGCACTACCTTTTGTAGGTGGTTTTATCATAAATCGAGTTTTACAGATCCAATTGATGTGATTATTTTTGGGTTGTCTTCATAACTTGATTATATATCATCTGTAAAAATTTCACGGTCATTGGATTTGTGGTCTATGATCTACACGAGTTTCTTTGCAGCATTCCAGAAACTGTTTTTCTCGGATAGGGCAGATTGACCTTTGTTTGATCTTTCGATCATAACTTGAGTTTTTCTCGACGGATTTGAGTGATTCTTGTTGTGTTGTCTTCGTGACTTGATTTTCTCTAATATCTATCACTTTTGTCACGGTGAAACACGTTTATATTAGTCTCACACACGATTTCTTTAACAGATCATTTTTCTGCCGAAGGGGTTGGGGTTTAATTGTTTCCGCTGCGTAAGATTTTTGAATCTACCATTCACCCCCCCCCTCTGGTAGCTTTTCACGTGCTCTTCGATCCTACAGTGTGTGAATGTGGTTCGGGCCGCAAGTGCGGAACACCCTACTCCACGGTGAGGTTGTATTGCTGGTGTGTGGTGTGTGAATGCGTAAATTGGGGATCCCTTGTAACGGTGGCGGTCTAGTCCTTTTATAGTCAAGGCCAGATGCCTTACGAGTGGGGTGCAGGGCCCAACAGGTGGCTCTGTGATGATCTTATCCTAAAGATCTAATGCTTCTCGCACAAGCATCCTCTGATCATGGCTTGAAGACTTGTCGTCTTGTCGCCTCTGTCGTTAGTGGCTCGTGCGCTGTTGCCGACGGTGTTAAGGGATGTATCGTCCATCGGTCTTGAGTTGCAAGCTACCCACTTGGCGGAGCGGGGTAGGCCTGCAGCGTCTTCATTGCGATGTGATTAGTCGTAGCGGTCCCTGACCGTTGGTGTGCTCCGCGTTATCAGCCGGGGGTGGGTCCCTATCTTCAATGTTGGATTTAGACATGTCGCACCATCCCTTGACTCCCGCACCCCACCACTCAGGGTGAATTGCGGGACACGTGGCAGCTTTGGAGTCCTTCTCAGCGGGAGGCGTTTGTCTTAGTGCTTCGGGACACGTGGCAGCTCTGGAGCTCTTAAGGGCACGTGGCAGCTTTGGAGCCCTTCTCCGTGGGAGGCGTTTGGCCTGGTGCTCCAAGGCACGAAGAGCTCTGGAGCTCATCAGGGCACGTGGCATCTTTGGAGCCCTTCTTTGCGTGAGGCGTCCATCCTGATGCTTCGAGCCACGTGGTTGCTCTGGAGCTAATCCCTGCAGTAAGGTGAGGTCCTACCCAAACACATGGTATTTTGGGGGTCCGTCTCACTAGAGGAGTCGGGTTCCCATCTTTGAGGTCTACGTGGCGGTGCCAGATCTCGCGCCTGAGAAAGGTCAGGGTCCGGCACCTCCTGGACACATGGCATCACTAGACGTACCTATGCGCTTTCAGCTTGTGTGCGAGGGTACCCCGTATGCAGGGTACCGATAGTGCTGGAGTAAACGCTTTAGGCAGAGTGGTCTTTGGGGCCGCAACAGAGGTGGGAGATGGAGCAGAAGCTCCTCTCGATACTCTAGAAACGGAGGAAGAGAGTTCAAGGAAAAGCAAAAATAAAAAACAAGACTCAGGTTTAAGAATTGATCAATATCTGGGCACGTTGCTGCTCTAGTCGGCACAAAGATTTTTTCTTGGACTACCGGAGCTAGAACCCACCATCGTCGGTGAAGCAGAGGCTCCGGTCTTCGTCCCACGAGTCGTGGCAACCACCGGCAATGTCTCAACTGGGACCGCTAGCGTCTTAGAAGGTGCATTGGAACTAGAGTCTGCCACTGTGTAGGATCGAAGAGCACGTGAAAAGCTACCAGAGGGGGGGTGAATGGTAGATTTAAAAATCTTACGCAGCGGAAACAATAAAACCCTAATCCCTTCGGTAGTAAAACGATCTGTTAAAGAAATCGTGTATGAGACTAATCTAAACGTGTTTCACCGTGACAAAAGTGATATATATCAGAGAGAATCAAGTCACGAAGACAACACAAAAAGAATTACTCAAATCCGTCGAGAACAACTCAAGTTATGATCAAAAGATCAAACACTGGTCAATCTGACCTACCCGAGAAAAACAGTTTCTGTAATGCTGCAAAGAAACTCGTGTAGCTCAGAAACTACAAATCCAATGACCGTGAAATTTTGACAGATGATAGACAATCAAGTTGTGAAGACAACCCAAAAAGAATCACGTCAATTGAATCTGTAAAACTCGAGTTATGATAAAAACACCGACGAAAGGTAGTGCTGTCCAGAAACTCGACGAGTAAAACTTGTCTGGAACAAGTCGGTCGAACAAGGCACAAAAGTTCCTTCAAACTATGAATTTTATTCAATAGAACACAAGAGGAACAGCCCCAAAGTCGTCTCCCCGAACTTTGGCCTTCCCTTGCTTATATAACCAGCCCTTAGGCCATCCCAATCTCAACTAGGACTCCAATCCTAATCCGATCACAATCGGAACTTACCATAACTGCTCAAGATTCTTCTATACGCAGATAGAAGCAATATTAAAACTTCCAAACACCTTAGGAACGTATCCCACATTCCTAAACAACTCAAATTCGTGACACACACGAAATCCTAACATAACCAACTCGATATTTCCATACCGAGCCATAACCGACTCCGCCGCAGCCGAAGTCATCAACCGATACGATCCGATCCTTCCGATCAGATCTTCCTTCCATAATCCGTCTCTAGAATCATATTTCGACGTCATGCACCGCATGCATACGTGCGAACACCTTCCTTCGACCTTCATATGCACTGCCCTTGATTCAATCATCCTGCGCGACCTCCTGACCCGCTCAACCACAGTTCCTCCCGAACTTGGTTGTTGGAACCTCATCTCCTCCTGAGACTAGTCCAAAGGATCCTGTCACCAGCCATGACATGAACTCAAGCAACACCTGCACATGAATAAACAAACAATCCATACGAGCCCAAGTCCTCGACTTGACTCAAGTTAGTTCCGAACACAACACCTTACGTGAGAACCTCACATAAGCATGTTGCAAAACCACAGTAGAAACGATATCAACCATAACATCCACAACACACCAAAAACTTAGCAAATGAATACTAAGCAAACTTTCCAATCAAGTAAAGCAAGTACGAAACATTGCAAATACAAAGCAGAAGCACTTCGGTCAAGTTCCGGACCTTGCCAGAGCAACCCGGAGCTTGAGCCGGAGCTAAGCAGAAACACTGCGGTCAAGTTCCGGACCTTGCCAGAGCAACCCGGAGCTTGATCCGGAGCTAACAAAAGCTAGTAGAACCTAGCGCCGGAGCTTACCAAAACTAGTAGATCCTGGATCCGGAGCTTATCAAAACTAGTAAATCCTGGATCCGGAGCTTATCAAAACTAGTAGATCCTGGATCCGGAGCTTATCAAAACTAGTCGGAACTAGTCAACCCAAAACCCGGAGCTAGACAAAGTATGTCGAAGCTTAGCATCCCGGAGCTAACGAAAATATGCCGGAGCCATCAAATATATGCCGGAGCTAAAGATAAAGCTCACCGGAGCTAACCAAAGCTGGTCGGACCTTACCAAGAAGTCGGTCCTAGCATCAAACGTAACCGGAGCTACCCAAAGCAAGCCGGACCTATCGTCGGACCTTGCTGTAGCTCGGAGCTAGAGTCGGACCTTGATAAAAAGGTGTTTTGGTGATATTAAAAACGTTTATCATCAAAGCCAAGTGTATTCACTACAAGCCAATGTATTCAGCACACATAGGTCTTACAATCTCCCCCTTGATGAATGCATTGGCAACATCATTTAAAATTCCGAACATTTGCTTATTCAAATAAAAGTTTTGAAAACAATTTCTCCCCTTTTTGTTTAAATAAAAAATAGAATGAGAAGGAAAAAAATATCCCATATTATCTCTCCCTCTTTATTAACTTTCCTTATGCACATATTCTCTTCATGCTTATCTCTTCCTTTTTGAATGTGTGATTAATCTCTCCCCCTTTGACAATGTATTCAGCAAGGTAAAAGAGAAATTTTAATTGTTATGAGATATAAACAAATTATCTCTCCTTCTTTAGTTGTTATGAGCATATTATAACATATACATATAAACAAAGCTCACCCAAGTCATACTATCAAGTAACTTACACTATCACATCAATGAGATACATAATGTAGTGTAAGCCATGCTAGAAAGCAAGTGTGATTTTCAATTTTAGCAGGTCATGATCTCACAAACTCAACTATTTCAAAACCTGAAAGCATGACATTTGTTGCTGCATTTTATTATTTTTCAAAGCATAAATTTAGATAATATGATATTTGCAAGAGATTATATGCTCATCTGCCTTATTCTAACCAACCAAGCCAAGCCTATGTCATTTGACAATCAGAAGCTTAAGGACATGGTTTTAGTCATACACAACTTCTTCCAAGTTCATATCTAAGTGCAATGACAAGCCATCTCAAAAGAAGAAGTGCGATGCATGCATATTCTCTTGATCTTTTCTCAATTTATATTTGTTCATAAAAACTCAACATGTGAGTTGATTACTTGATAAATTCTTAATGATTAAAAGCATTTGTGAGCATGCAACAAGTTCAGAACAGCAAGAAAGTTCAACCATGACCAGATTTAGTGTAAGTAATTATTCCAATTACTAGACATGGCAAAAACTACAAAAAGTATAACACGAGTAATGTAGTAAGAACTTTCAGCATGTAAAAGGAATCACAAAGTCATATATGTATGAAATAATATGCTCATATTATTTTAATTTCAGATTCACACTTAGACTTCCTAAGTTTCAAAAACTCCCCCTCAATTTAAGCCATGAGGATGCATAACCCCTATTTCACTACGAATGTAACAAAAACAAGTGAAATCCAAAGGTTTTGTAAAAATGTCAGCCAATTGTTGTTCGGTATCTACATGATGAAGCACAATGTTTCCTTTTTCAACATTATCACGGAGAAAGTGATACCTAATGTCAATGTGCTTAGTTCTAGAATGTTGCACGGGGTTTTTAGCAATGCAAATAGCACTAGTGTTATCACAGAACAGTGGAACACTATCTAGATCAACCCCATAGTCCTTAAGTGTTTGAACAATCCAAAGAATTTGTGAACAAGCACTAGCAGCAGCTACATACTCAGATTCGGCTGTGGATTGTGCAACTGAGCTTTGTTTTCTAGAGGACCAAGCAACAAGAGAATTACCAAGAAAATGACAAGCACCGGAAGTACTTTTCCTATCAATCCTACAACCCCCAAAATCAGCATCCAAAAAAGCTTTCAAAGAAACGATTGAGGAAGAAGGAAGAAAAATGCCAAATTCTTGAGTTCCATGTAAGTACCTGAGAATCCTTTTGACGGCTTGACGATGTGAAACACGTGGGGAAGCTTGAAACCGTGCACAAAGACATACGCTGAATTGTATGTCCGGTCTTGATGCCGTAAGGTACAAAAGTGATCCGATCATACTTCTATAATCTTTTTGATCCACAGATTCACCATCTTCATCAAGTTCAAGTGTTGTTGCTGTTCCCATTGGTGTCCGAAAAGGCTTGCTTTTGTCCATGTTGAAGCGCCTTAGGAGATCTTTGGTATACTTTGTTTGATGCACAAAGGTACCCTCCTTGGTTTGCTTGATTTGCAGCCCCAAAAAGTAAGTGAGTTCATTGTAGATTGATGAGCTTGTGATTTGTGGACGATCAGGACCAGCAGAGGTGACAGCCGGAGCTTGTTCAATGTCCGGAGCTGGACACGTGTCAACTTCGGAACTACCAGGCAGTATCACCGGCTCTTCTTCATCTTCGAAAATACCCTCCCCCTGAGAATATGAATCTGGTCCTGCAACACCGGAGCTAGTACCTGGGCTAGCTTCATCAAAAGACACTTCACAAGTCTCCACAATTTTGTTAGTGTCAAGTAAAAGCACACGGTAGCCTCTAGTATGAGATGGATAACCAAGAAACATGCCATCATTGGATCTAGGTTCAAATTTATCAAGATTATCATGTTTCTTAACAAAACATTTGCAACCAAAGACCCGAAAGTGTGTAACACTAGGCCTATGTCCAAACCGGAGCTCATATGGTGTTTTACCTAGCTTAGCACGCAAGAAAACACGATTTGAGACATAACAAGCGGTTGCTAACGCATCAGCCCAAAATTTCCTAGGGGTTTGATATTCATCAAGCATAGTCCTAGCCATCTCAACTAGGGTTATGTTCTTTCTTTCTACAACACCGTTTTGTTGAGGTACATATGGTGAAGAAAATTGATGATCTATTCTATTTTCAGCACAAAAGTGATCAAAGAATTGATTTTTAAATTCAGTTCCATTATCACTTCTAATTGCTTTTAAAGATCTTGGGTGATCAATTGATAATCTAAGAAATAAAGTTCTAAAGTGACTAAAGACTTCATTCTTAGACGCCATAAAATACACCCAAGAATATCTAGAATAATCATCAACAATAACAAGAGCATACCATTTACCTTCGAAGGATCGAACACGTGAAGATCCTACGGTGTCAAGATGCAAAAGTTGACATGGTTCAGTTGTCATGATCATTGTGAGAGGAGTATGTGAACCTGCAACCATCTTAGCATGTCTACAAGAAGAGCACACAATTTCTTTGTCCCCTTTAAGCTTAGGCAGCCCACGTATGCGATCAAGAGCACTAACACGCGTTAGGTGATCAAAGCCTACGTGACCAAGTCTACGATGCCAAAAATATAAGTCCTTTGAATCATTAGCAACTAGACACCTATGCTTAGAAGAAGACATATCAAAATCAGCTTTAAAAACTCTTCCAAACCGAGACATGTTAAAAATAAGCTCACTATTTGAATCTACAACTTTGCAGCAGTTTTTATTGAAAGTAATTTCTAGATTTTCATCTAGCAATTGTGAAACAGAAAGCAAGTTATATTTCAAATTTTTGACAAGTGCCACATCCTTCAAAGTGTAGTGATCATTTACTCTAACCGAACCCTTAGCAATTATAGGAGTTGAAGAATTATCGGCAAAAGTAACATTCTCTACACGTGACACAAAGGTGAGGGAGGAGAACCAATCTTTGTTACCGGTCATGTGGCGTGAGCAACCTGAATCCACAATCCAAATATTCTCCTTCCTCAAGCGTGTAACCTACATAGAAGCACAATACGCCGATGACTCAATACTGGGGTTAGTCAAAAGGCATTTAGGAATCCAGTACTGAGTCACGCGACGTGCACCAGGAAAAACACGCGAATGCTGAGATAAAACAGCAGGTTTATGAGTCAAAGATTGAGGTTTTCTTTTCTTAACAGTTGATTTAGAAGTTGTTACTTGTTTAGAGTGAAAATCGGTAGCTCCGGAGGTAAAAGCAGAAGGTCCGGAGGCAAAAACTGAAGCTCCAGAGGGAACAACAGAAGATCCGGTAGCTCTCGGAGCTATCGGAACTATCGGAGCTGCTTTTGCGGATTTCTTATCAGAAGGTCTAGAAGCTACCTTCTCAAATTTCTGACTCACTAGAGCAGGTTGTGTTTTTCTAATTGCATGAAAGTTATAAGATCTAGCAATTTTTCTTTCCTTTTTCTGTTGTTTAGCTAGTCTATAACAAAAATCTATGACATGACCATCTCTACCACAGAAGGTACAATGAAATTTAACTTTGTGTTCATGTCTAGATGAGCAAGCAATATTTTTATTTGAAATCGAATGAGGCAACACTCCTGCAGATTTGAAAACCACTTCTTTTTGTTTAGGAACTGTTTGAATCAAACCACTTCCTAATGACCTTACAATTTTAGGTGGATGTGCCTTAGCATGAACATGAGAGTCAAAACCTAAACCAGTTTTATCTTTGCTAGACTTGGAAGAATTCAGCAGCAAGTTTAGATTCTTATCCCCATTACAAAACCGACCTAGTGTCCTATTCATGTCATCAAGTTTCTTGGACAAGTCTAGGCAGTTTTCACATGAAGTTTTTCCTTTTAGTTTGCAATTGGAACAAAATTTAACTTCATGAGAACGTAAAGCATTGTTCAACATAGAAATTTCATTCATAGCATCTTGCAGTTCCTTATCAAGATTTTCACATGCAGAACAATGCAAGTCAATTGTAGAACAGCTAGCATCTTTCAAGTTTTTATCATTAAGTGCAGCAAGCTCTTTGTTCTTTTTAATTTCTTCATCAAGTTTATCTAGAGTGGAGGAGTGTGCACTTCTTAATGTGGACAATTGTTCATAGATTAAGTCACATGAGGGACATGCATCATTACTAGGAATCAAAGTTTTTAAACGGTTAATTTCAGATTCTAGTGATTCAATTTTAGCAGCACTATCCCTAAGCTTTTTGTCCTTTTTCTTGACAATAATAGTTGCACGAGAAATAGCATCACACATTTCATTGCAGGTAGCACATACCTCATCATCGTCACTGTTGTGTTCTGCTTCCTCCTGACTTGATCTTGATCTTGCTTTGCCCGTCATGAAGCATAAGTTGGCCAGATCATCATTATCTTCATCACTTTCAAAGTCTACATCACTTGAACTGAGCTCTTGAAGCGCGGTGATGAAGCTGTTGATCATCTTGCGTCCTATGGTACCTTTCTTCTTCTTGTTGGAATTTCCAGAGGAGGTCCGGATCTTGCTTTGTTTTTCTTCCCGGGTGGTCGGACCTGAAAGGTTAGGGCATTCTGTACGAAAGTGTCCTGTTTTACCACATTCAAAACAGCGTTGAGGTCCGGAGCTTCCTCTCCTTCTAGTTCTCACATTTTGCAATGCTTTTGAGAATCTAGTAGAGATGAGTGCCAACTCCTCTTCTGGAATTTCTTCGATCTGCTCCAGGGTTAGTGAGGACAACAAAGCAAGAGTATTGCAGGATGATGATTGGCCGGAGCTAGACATATCACGTTGTGAGACAAATGCAATAGACTTGTTTGGGTTCTTACGTGCTAGGATGTCAATTTCATGAGTTTTTAGTTTAGAATAAAGTACATCTAATGTAAGAGAACTCATGACAGTTGATTCACGAATAGATGTTACTTTCATCTCCCAAATTGTCATGTCTAATGCACTAAGAAGTTGTCTAGCATTCTCAGCATCAGAAAAATTTACATTGACACTACGTAAGTTGCTGAGAATTTTATTGAAACGAGCAAAGAGGTCATCGATCGACTCACCTGGTTGCATCTCAAAACGCATATATTCTTTCTTGAACATATCTTGTTTTACCTCCTTGATTGTGTTGGAGCCTTCATGATAATCACAGAGAGCTCTCCAAACGTCGTATGCTGATCGGAGGTGCGCGACACGATCAAAGTCGCTTTGAGTGAGTCCTTGGATGATCAAGTTTCGGGCTTTGTTGTTGTTGTCGACGTCTCGGAGGTTCGTGGCCGTGACTTGATCATTGGGTGGCACTTCATAAGGCTTATACACCTTCTCCCATATTGCAAAGCCTTGTGCCTGGATAAAAGCCTCCATGCGTGCCTTCCAAACCTGAAAATCAATACCAGCAAACACACAAGGTTTGACGGAGTACTTCTCCATGATGATTAGTCAAAAACATGTGCAAATCACAAAGATTAGAGCACCGTGGCTCTGATACCAATTGTAGGATCGAAGAGCACGTGAAAAGCTACCAGAGGGGGGGGTGAATGGTAGATTTAAAAATCTTACGCAGCGGAAACAATAAAACCCTAATCCCTTCGATAGTAAAACGATCTATTAAAGAAATCGTGTATGAGACTAATCTAAACGTGTTTCACCGTGACAAAAGTGATATATATCAGAGAGAATCAAGTCACGAAGACAACACAAAAAGAATTACTCAAATCCGTCGAGAACAACTCAAGTTATGATCAAAAGATCAAACACTGGTCAATCTGACCTACCCGAGAAAAACAGTTTCTGTAATGCTGCAAAGAAACTCGTGTAGCTCAGAAACTACAAATCCAATGACCGTGAAATTTTGACAGATGATAGAAAATCAAGTTGTGAAGACAACCCAAAAAGAATCACGTCAATTGAATCTGTAAAACTCGAGTTATGATAAAAACACCGATGAAAGGTAGTGCTGTCTAGAAACTCGACGAGTAAAACTTGTCTGGAACAAGTCGGTCGAACAAGGGACAAAAGTTCCTTCAAACTACGAATTTTATTCAATAGAACACAAGAGGAACAGCCCCAAAGTCGTCTCCCTGAACTTTGGCCTTCCCTTGCTTATATAACCAGCCCTTAGGCCATCCCAATCTCAACTAGGACTCCAATCCTAATCCGATCACAATCGGAACTTACCATAACTGCTCAAGATTCTTCTATACGCAGATAGAAGCAATCTTAAGACTTCCAAACACCTTAGGAACGTATCCCACATTCCTAAACAACTCAAATTCGTGACACACACAAAATCCTAATATAACCAACTCGATATTTCCATACCGATCCATAATCGACTCCGTCGCAGCCGAAGTCATCAACCGATACGATCCGATCCTTCCGATCAGATCTTCCTTCCATAATCCATCTCTAGAAGCATATTTCCACGTCATGCACCGCATGCATATGTGCGAACACCTTCCTTCGACCTTCATATGCACTGCCCTTGATTCAATCATCCTGTGCGACCTCCTGACCCGCTCAACCACAGTTCCTCCCGAACTTGGTTGTTGGAACCTCATCTCCTCCTGAGACTAGTCCAAAGGATCCTGTCACCAGCCATGACTTGAACTCAAGCAACACCTGCACATGAATAAACAAACAATCCATACGAGCCCAAGTCCTCGACTTGACTCAAGTTAGTTCCGAACACAACACCTTACGTGAGAACCTCACATAAGCATGTTGCAAAACCACAGTAGAAACGATATCAACCATAACATCCACAACACACCAAAAACTTAGCAAATGAATACTAAGCAAACTTTCCAATCAAGTAAAGCAAGTACGAAACATTGCAAATACAAAGCAGAAGCACTTCGGTCAAGTTCCGGACCTTGCCAGAGCAACCCGGAGCTTGAGCCGGAGCTAAGCAGAAACACTGCGGTCAAGTTCCGGACCTTGCCAGAGCAACCCGGAGCTTGATCCGGAGCTAACAAAAGCTAGTAGAACCTAGCGCCGGAGCTTACCAAAACTAGTAGATCCTGGATCCGGAGCTTATCAAAACTAGTAAATCCTGGATCCGGAGCTTATCAAAACTAGTAGATCCTGGATCCGGAGCTTATCAAAACTAGTCGGAACTAGTCAACCCAAAACCCGGAGCTAGACAAAGTACGTCGAAGCTTAGCATCCCGGAGCTAACGAAAATATGCCGGAGCTATCAAATATATGCCGGAGCTAAAGATAAAGCTCACCGGAGCTAACCAAAGCTGGTCGGACCTTACCAAGAAGTCGGTCCTAGCATCAAACGTAACCGGAGCTACCCAAAGCAAGCCGGACCTATCGTCGGACCTTGCTGTAGCTCGGAGCTAGAGTCGGACCTTGATAAAAAGGTGTTTTGGTGATATTAAAAACTTTTATCATCAAAGCCAAGTGTATTCACTACAAGCCAATGTATTCAGCACACATAGGTCTTACACACTGGCGCTGGAGACTTGCTGGACCTGGTGCCCCCTGTAGGCACCAGATCCAAAGATGGTCTGGCCGATAGAGCCAGACTTGCAGTTGCTGGAGGCACAACCAGCACTCACTTGAGGATTGGTCGAGGCGGTGGCACCACTTGCGTCAGAGTTGATCTGATGGAGCTGCTGTCAGCCCGCGTCAGCTTCCTCTTTCGGCTAGAGGATTCAACGGGCTCTTTGCCTTTGCCCCAACTTGAGTCCGGATTCTTCTGGCTTGGAGTTGTGGGAGCCTTGCCCTCCGGAGCTCCGGGGATTGAGATCCCTGCTGGAGGAGCACTTCTACGCCTCTTTACAATGCCTAAGTCATCAAGCGCCGACATCTCTTTCCGAAGCTCTCTCCTGAACTCCGGAACCATGTTCAGCGGTAGAAATTCCACCGAAGGTGTTAGGTTGTCGGGATTGATGGTTCTGTGGTACAACTTTTGGAGATGAAGCTTTAAAGCCTTTTCATCCAAATTTGACCCAATACCAATATCAATCCGGTATGGGTCCATTTCTCCACTGAATGCACATGCAGACCATTCCCTCTTCTTCAGCGGAGCCCAACGGTTGGTCATGAATTTCACAATCACCATTGGAGGGGTCACCCCTCCTTCCACGCAACTCCGGATCATTGACAAGATCGGGTTGTACTCTTCTGTCAGCTTCCGGAGCACCTTCTAGGTGTCGATGTCAGTGGTGGGAAGGCCGTCAGGTAGCTCCAGCGTGTCATAACAGTCCACCCTGATGATCACCTAATCCTTCTTCCAAACATCCCACTTACCGAAAGGAAATGACTTAAAGTTTTTCAAGGGTGGATTCTTACGCTTCACGAAGTAGTAGAAGCCAAGGAACTCATTTCCTTTCCCGATTGTGCGGAATGTGAATAAGGTCCAGAAAAGTGTGAGGCAGAGCAGCACACTCACACACATCTCACACATCTCACAAAGATGGACGAAAGTCGCCACCAGCGAGAAGGAGAGGGGGCCGAGGTGGTGGAGATGCAACTCGTAGAAGTCTAGCAACATCAACAAAAAGCTGGAGAATGGCGGGATGAGCCCCACCATGGCGAACGCCGATAAGTATATGATCTCACTAGATATTTCCTTCTTGAACAGGAGCTTGCCGAAGCGAACTGAGTTCTTGAAGGAGTCACTCGACCACCCCATGAAGTTGTGAACTCTTGACAACTCGCTGTCGCTCTTGATCTTGCTGGAAGGAAGTCTTAACTCCATCACCGCTAAGTGGAGCAGAAGTGGAAAAAGTGATGCTAGGACGGAGAGCTCGAAGTGCAAGATAAAATGAAAGTGTAAGGAGTTCTCTTACCGTGCAAACTTTCTCCCTTTAGTAAGCCTTTGCAACGCTTGGATGGCAACTGCATTTGGACTAAAATCACACTCTGCGAAGTTACCTCATCAATGACAAGGGGGCCCAGGTCCACTTTGCTAAAAAGTCACAGCAGTTGAACTGTTGTCATAATGGGAAGTTGGAAGCCCGAGGGCAGCAGCCTGACAGGACTACAAGATTGCGCTGGGAACCGATACGAATATCGTATTGGGGACCAACGTCCTTCAATTTCATGAGATCTGCACGTCATGCGTCTCACCTACCAAATCAAGAAAGACTGTGTGTCCTGAGAGGAAAGTCGAAGCAGCAGCGCGGGAGAGATAGTGGCCCCAGCTCCGACATCAACACCTCATAATCTCACCAAAGGTGGGCCCAGGGGCTACTATCGGTACCTTGTGTACTAGGTACCCCTTCATACCAGAAGAAGATGTGTCGAGTTCCACCTTCCAGTATTTTGAACTTCTAGAGGCAACAAGTGTCACGTAGTACCGGACTTGCCTCCCTCCTTAGGATGGCTCTGGAACTGCCACGTGTCACCGGGCACCAGTCTTGCCCCCTCCGACAGGGGAAGTTTCGGTGCTGCCACATGTCTGGTAGCTAGAGACCTGCCTCTCCGTAGAGGGAAGATTCAGAGCTAGCACGTGTCACATCCGGACCCAAGTCTGCAACGGGAAGACAGCGGGATCTCCAATAGAGCGGACTTTTCAAAGGATATCAATCGGTCATTACAATACATGGTTAACGCGTCATTAATGTTATATTAATGACGCATGATCAAAAGACTGATAAGACAGGTAACGCTGCCCTTATGGCACGTTATCACGCTATTAACCATCCATAACACCATAGATCGTGTATAGAGTGGTTATTACAACCAGGACCACCTGTCGGACCACAGTGCACACTGTAACATCCAGTCCTTGGTATATAAAAGGGTCGCGTTGCACGGTAGAAAAGGGTGGGATGGGAGACAAGTTCAACTACTCAATCTCATAGAATCAACACACACCTGTGGAGTAGAGTATTACATTCAAACGGTTCGAATCACGTAAAATCCTCTGTGTTCACCCTTGTGCTTGATCTTGACTAGCGGCCTGCCTAAATACGAACTATCGCGGACTACTTGTTAATAGTATTGAGAGAAGTGTCTTAGTCTACACCTCGACACCCACCCATCACAACAGAAGCTACTGTCGGGAATCTTCGTTGTATACTGGTACTGGAAGAAGCAATCCCCAACCAGAACCAGATGGTCGATTCAAAGGGTACTTCTGTGCATAACCTGAGCATTGATCTTTGTTAAAAGTTGCAGGCAAAACGGGGTCTTTTTTTTTTGCGAACCAGAAGGATGGCCTCGACCACTGCAAATCGGGTCCGTTTGTTTTTGTTTTGGGAGGGGGGGTTCCATGTTGCATCGGCAGGTAACACAAGGGGCTTTTCTTATCAGTTAGATGCAGCAAGTTGAGAGATTTGTGGCGATCTCACCGTTGTTGGCTGGCTGGGCGCCGGTCCTCGGAGTCGAGCACCCTATCTCGCTTGGCTTCGTAGTTCTGGATTTCCCTCTCTCCAACACCGAGCAGTCAGGTAGAGCCGTAGAGGTCGGTCGCCGGCACCAGCGCCTGTCGTAGTGTCGTTTCTCTCTTCTCACGTCGTGTAAGATTATGATGGGCCTAGTGGACCCGATCAACCAAGCTCCTAACTACGGACGGCCGAGCCTATAAACGGTCAAGTCCAAAGCAGAGTCATCACTCATCACTGTCCCCAGCCTGCCTATTGCCTCGCAGCACACAGTGCTCACCCAACCCATGGATGGATGGAACAAGCCTCCAATCCCTGATCTGAAGATGGATCGCGTAAGCTGGAGAAACGCATCCGTCAAATTGTTAAATTGGTCACCTCCCCGGCGGCCTCCACGACCACGTACGTAGTACCCGCCCCGCGGATCAGCCTGGACCCCACCGCCGAACCGCGCGCGCCGGAGGTCCCACAGCACGCGCACCGGCACTGGCACCGGGACGGACGCGCACTGCCACATCCGGAGCTCCACCCTGCAGTCCGTGGCGGCGCCGTCGGCTACCGAGATCGCCACGGCGAAGGCGTGCGATAGGAGGTCGCGGGACAACGAAAAGGTGACCACCCGCGAGTGCCCGGCGATCTTGGCGCGGTACACAGACGCTGTCACCGCCTTGTCGGGCTTGTGATGGCCGTTGCCCGGGACGTCGATGACGGCGGCGTGGTCGCAAGACGATGGTGGTGCCGACTGCTCGCCGCTCCTGCGCATGTAGACCATGTGGTCATGCATGGCTAGCTGCTACAGCAGCGACAGCCTATGGCCGCCGGCTCGCTGAAGCCGACGACATGAGCACGGACGCAACCGCCGCCGGAGCGGGGAACAGCGAAATCGCGGACTCGCAAGGTAGGAGATGTTAACATCGGCTGAATATTATGTTCGATCTCTGCCTTACGGGTCCTCCCAGTGTTTAAGCAATACACGGGTCCACCGGCCCACACGACAATTCGGCCCATCGGCCCACTAACACACACGACCCACTGATGTCTGGCAGCGGGTGTGATATCTTCCCCGCCTCAGATTATGCTTGCCCTCAAGCATCCAGCTTCCGTAGATCAGTGGATGAAGACAACCACTCTTCCAACGCCAATGCTTCAGGTGGTAGATGATAGAAACTAAGGAGCAGTGCTTAGTGCCTAATTGGCAATTAGGGATCGGGCACTGAGTAGAACAAAGAGCTTGGGGCATACCTGAAGGTGATGCAACAGCCATGAAGTGTCCCGGCGAGTCCTTGCTGGTGCACGGCCGCCGGTAATGGGTGTGGGAACCTTTCTCGGATTTCCCTCTCGAGTGATCGGTGCTCCTTACTAATTTCGTGATTAGATTTGTTACTAATTGTGAGAGCAGGGCTCTCCTTATATAGAGGTGAGAGGGCACCTGAGGGGGCCCACCCCAAACCGAATTAGTTGGGGTCCTGTCCCCGATCACCTTAATTAATTAATATCTAACATTCTCCCCCTTGATCACAGACCACATAAGCTGATTTCTAAGCATATAGACTTTTGATATTATTTCCTCATGCTCGACATAAAGGGAACGACGCATCGAAGATAGCCAGTTACGTACTGCTTGACTCGACGACCACATTACATCTCACACTCAGAAACATATCCTAAAACTGAGTTTGACCCCTAAATATCCAGGAGATCATAGGTTCTTCCTTAACCCATACGCGTTATGTGTTCTCCGAACACATTGGGTGGAAGTCCTTTTTATGCGATACCGCGAGGATTCGCATTAATCTGATTGCTCAATTATCAATACTTAGTATATTCCTGGATTTACTTCTTTTGCAACACACAACTGACGTCAATGTGTTTGGTGACACATTTGACTTGTTGCCTCAGAAGTACAAATAACTTAGGTGGTTCTATGATGTCAACCACACTTAGCCCGGGCTTTCATATGGTGTTTGCTCAGTGGTCTCATCACTAATTTAGTGTACATCATTAACGATGCAGTGACTTTAGGTTTGGAGCTAGTTCCTCAACAAAACTCCTACTGCGAGTGTTATTTTACTAATGAGGATTTTACTACACATCTCGCAGAAACTTAGTTTTAATAATCCATAGCTCATTAAAATACTAATTTTATCATGAGACCTTAGTTAATTGCATAACTGCATATTAACTCTTATTTCCATTCCAAAACCTTGGATTGGACCAACTTTTGCCAAAACAACCCAGTTACTTAGTCTATGTCAAGGTGACTAATTGCTTGAGCAACTTAAAAACTTCTAACAGTAGAAGTCCTTGGAACCGTATTTAGTTCGAACATTCTCTAATTGGTTCCAATGCTAATTAACCTTGACTTTTCTGAGCAAACTATTTAATTGCACACACATCATACTTTTCAAGTATAACTCAAGCATTCCTTATGAGCTTAATGCCCCTTAACGTCAAAATCGAAGGACAAAAATTGAATAGTAAATCAACATGATTACTTGTAAGTAACATGTCATTTCCAAAGTACGAAGCTAAATTCTCCTCCTTGGTTGTGATAACCCAAACTTACTATTTGATCTATTGAACATGAGATACCTATTGCCAACAAGGGCTTATTTAGTTCATGAATAAAATGAATTGTCTTAACTTGTATCTCTATGTTCCTTATGCTTAATGACAACACCTTTCGGTCGTGTCACATAGACGTTCTTAAATAGATCCCATTTAAGAAACGTCATTATTACATTCGTACGATGTAATACTAAGTCATAATGTGTTACTAATATTCAATCGATTCTTAACGGATCGACAGTTGAGACATCATGAGAACAGGTTAATGTTCTCAATGTCTCCTTAACGAAAAATGACTTTTTCCTCTCGAGTCACGTTTACTAATGTGGACCTATTACGGCCCACTGTTTTGGCTCCTTTAGGAATGTCGACTAAGTACAAACTTTATTTTCTTATTTCAAATGAGGTAGGATCACCCTTCATTTGAATATAGATCTTATTACGAGATCCACTTAAGAACACATTATTTACTAATCGAGGCGATTGTTGCTCTTCATTTTTAGCGACATCTAATAATAAGCTAGCTGAAGTTGTTTCTATGAGATAGAAGTCTTAGTATTTATGCCAATGAAGAGCTAACAAAAGGTGTTGAGATAACAGTGTTGTCTACAGTAGATATTGTGATGAATGATTCTTGAATTATGAAAGTGAGTGGATGCACCCACTTCTCCTCACAATCGTCATCTCAGATTACCATACTCCCCCTAATTCAAGCATATACTGCTTCCATTGAGCTAAGTGTCGGTAAAGACGGTGGAAACAATGTTAGCTTACTGAATTGCCAACAAGATGGCTACTTACTGATGTTTGGGCTAATCAATCTTAACGACAACCTCATATAAAATATTAGTGAGGATTTATGTCTTGTCCTTTTCTAATATGGTGTTTTTTTAGGCACCAAATATTTATATTTTCGATGTAGCATTTGAATAGAGGTTTTTAAGCCTCAACTCATGAGCTAATCAACTAAGTTGAAGGACATCACGTATTTCTAATTCAATGCGAGGTATTCTGATCGTAGTACTCCCTTACACGATCGGGCCTTGAACATATGCTAAATTTATTTATGCATTCGCTAAGACGTTATTATTCTAAGTGGGGAGGAATCGATTAAGAAATGCTCAATCAATTATCCCCCTCGAAATATGGTCTAACGTAGTGCCATTATTTCGAAATTGATTTGCAATCGATTCTCATGCGCTTTACGAAACACTTAGTTTAATGATAGAAATTTGATGTATCTTCATGCGAGGACAAAGAAAATGTCTTGTCGGATGGCAAGACACAGAACTTATTATTAACTAATTTAGTCAAAAAGGCTTACAAGTCTGAATAGTCTATGCATGAAACTAATACAAATTTCTCTAAATGAGGGTACATAAAACATCATAATGAAACAAAAGTGCAAAGCCATGAAATACTAATGGGAGTTCTAAGTTGGCTTTTACTTCAGCTTTCATGGTCATTAGCGACTTTAATGACCCTTATCCCTCCTCTTATAATCCTCCTCATACTTAATCCCCTTCTTATGACACTATTTGAGGAAGCCTACGCAATCCTTCTGATAGTGTCCTTCTTGTTTACAAAAGTAGTACCTAATTTTGTCCATTTTCACATTCTGTTGAGAAGAATGTGTCTATGAAACCTTATTCTTGCCCTTATGATTCCCATTAGTGCGGTTGACTGGGTCAACGTCACTAAGGGACTTAGTGGTGCTAGCAAAATGTTTCTCAATCTCGTTGAGGTATTGAGAAGCGGTGTCACATTCGGGAATTGCTTCCAGAATAGACTTAGTGATAGAACCCTTAATTATCATCATAATCAACTTATTTGAGTGGTCCCATTTAGCTAGCTCATTCTCATACATGTGCATGAGACTAAAGAATTGTCCCTTCCTCAACTCAAAAGACTCATCAGTCTCTCCAATCATAGGCATAGGAACCTGAGGCTTAGTAGGGCAGGGTCTGATCAGTGCCACATCTAATTTGGAGACTGCCAAAGCAATTCTGATCTTCTCTCTCCATGAGTCATAATTAACTTCGTTAAGAGGCTCAATGGTAGAGAGGTAACTGAGTACTGAACTGATGATGGAGAGGTCATCTGAATGAAAAACTGAGTAACATTAATGAATGCATAATAAAACTTAGTAATAAACTGAAATCATAGGAAATTTTGTCTTTCACATTGGCTACTCGAACAAAATTTTCTATTATACTATTGTAAACAACTTAGGAAGAAAAATCATCATATTTTGTTTTTCAACAAAATTTGAGATTCACTGATTAAAAACATAGTAAACTTTTGTCTTTCACGTTGGCTACTCGAATAAAAGTTTATATGAACTAATTATTGTCACATTTTGTTTTTCAACAAAATACGACATTCACTAATTAACTTATGAAAAATAGTAAACTTTGTCTTTCACGTTGGCTACTCGAACAAAGTTTTCTATGTACTGAGTGGAATGTTATCTTTTGTCTTTCATGTTGGCTACTCAAACAAAATATAACATTCATAACTTAGAGTATGGCAAAATTTTATTTTTCACGTTGGCTACTCAAGTAAAATTTTCCATGCAACTGAGAACATAGTAATTTTATCGTTCACGTTGGCTACTTAACAAAATTACTATAAAACTGAATAAACTGAGAGCATAGCTTAAATTTGTTGTTCACGTTGGCTACTTAACAAAATCACTATGCAAAACTGAGTAACACGGCGGAAGCTTATTTACTGAGGGGGCATGATTAATATGTGAACACATTAGAATTTCACAAAAAGACAAAAAACTGAGGATAAACTTAAATTCAACATAAATAAATGAATTATTAAAGAATACTATATAATACTTATAGCATAAAATGAATAAATGCCCATTATTCTAAAATTAATGAATTTTGGATCAAGACTAAAATTACTGACAAAAGAGCTAATTAAAATACTAATTTATTTTCTGAAAACAGAATATACTATTTTTACTTATTGCTAATATCAGCACATAAACTCTCATTCTTATTTTTCTGAAATTAGAAAATGCTAAGAAATAAATTTACTACTAAGAAATTTGGTCCATAAAAGGACCCTGAGTTGGCCCAGCCCACAGTGCTGAAAGAAGAAATTGGGTGGCCCAAAAGAACTTTGGAAAAAGCCCACTAATTAAATTAGGTTCAGAGGCCCAATTATTTTCTGAATAATTCCACGAAAATGGAAAAGGAAAAGTCGGCCTTGTGTGGCCTGCTTTGTTGATACGGCCCAACGGCCCACCAGCGCTCCCGCCTGGGCCAGGAAGCCCAACAGCGACACGCGTGATGGTCGGGAGCCCACTAAGGCGCCACCGACACCTATGCGCCGTTGGATTACAATCAGACGACCGTCGGTAGCTGGAAACAATGCACATCTTCAAATCTTGACCATACAGACAAGATCTGACGGCTGGTATACATCTGAGCGGGATAAAATTGCCTAGCTCTGGGTGGGAAACCCTAATCCCATTCTTCCCTGAGCCCCGATCCTCTCTCCCTCCCCAGCCACGCAGCCAAGTGAGAGAAGAGAACGGGCGGCACTGAGTGATACCACCGGCGGTGGTGACCTCTGGCGCCGCAGGGGCCCTTTGCCAGTGCGCGCGCATTCACCGTAAGTGGACGTGCCGCTTGGCGTGAGCTCGCCGGCCGGAAGGACCGTGTGGGGAAACTCCAGCCCTAGGGTTAGGGATTCACTCTACCCGTGGCCGAGGCTAAGGTCCGGCGATGCCTCGACGCGTCTTCTCGTCGTTGAGCACACTCACCGTTGGGTGAACGCGCCATCATCGAGCGGACGGCCGTAGCGCGAAGTGCCGGCTGAGGTGGCCCAAGCCTTGGCACTCCAGCGAGGAGGTGGTCCAAGGGCCTGGCGGCGTAGAGCATTTCTGCGAGCGTGAAGCTTCGACACGAAGTGCACAAATGCCGGCTAAGTTGGTGGCTCGGCCACCCTTCCCGAAAACCTCGCCGAGGAGGACTCCAGTGCGATGGTGTGACGATTCCTCCGGCGAGCCCAAGGCACAACAGAGGAGATTGTCTGCACCAGGCTAAGGTAAGTGTCTCTGATCTAATTCCCCTTCTAATATGTTCTGCAGGGTCTAAATCTGAGATGCGGTCCGAGTTTTAAGGTTCGAATGCTGATTATGGTGCTGAGTTTGATTCAATTATGGTTCCAAAAGGAAATTGAATCATAATCTGAGACTAATTTGACCTAGATTGGGTCCTAATTAGGGTTTAGAAACCCTAATCGTATTCTGATTTCGGGGTTAGAACCCTAATCCCCTAATTGAGTTTGATTTCGAGTTTAATCCGAGACCCTAATTCTTTATTCCGATCAGAGTTGTGGCATATGTGGTGTGAACCAATTTCGAGATTTAGTTCGAATTTGGTGCTAACTTTGGAATTAGAAAAACTAATCCTCTTTTCTGAGTATGAATCTGTCGTGATTCAATTCAAGTTTTGACTCAAGATTGAATCCTAATTTTGGATTTGGGCTAAGTGATCAAATTTTGATCTAATCTTAGGTGGACTGAGG